>BSBN01001211.1:0-1244203 GCA_027924645.1 Cunninghamia lanceolata
TCTCTCTCTCTCTCTCTCTCCTCTCTCTCTCTCTCTCTCTCTCTCTCTCTCTCTCTCTCTCTCTCTCTCTCAGATTCCATGATGCTCGTGTGAAAGAAGTTATTTTCCCATTATGCTATTCATGTAAAATCCTAAGTGGCAAAGAACTTGTAAAGGCACAGTCTTGTTTGATCTCTTGATGTATTGTAATCCTACTTGGATATATATTAATGAAAGTTAGTTACTTTTTATCTCTCTTCCACTCCATAATATAAATAATTTATTCTAAATTATACACTTGTTGTCTATTTGCCGTCTTCGAATTTTATTATAGTAACTATGAATTGTGGTCCTTACATTTGGTATTAGAGCCTAAGGTTTAGCTCTAGAACCTATGTGCTCACTATGTTCTTTTTCTCATCTAACATTACGAGGGTCTAATGTTGGAATTCTTGTGCCATGATGGTGCACCTCATAATGACTGCAAGGAAGTCTGTTAGAAATGAGACGCCACCTCAGAGCCAAGAGGGAGAGGGAAGCTATTATATGAACATTAAGGGAATTAATGATGATAGTGACGTATGGCTAGGAGATGAAGAGACCTTGAGTCATGCACTAGCTCGGGTTAGCCAAGAAAAGAAAAGGATAAAGGTAGCTACCAACTTCAATCGACAGCCTTCGGACTCTTCCTCCAAATTGGCACCCTTACCACTCTCTAGGGATATGCCTTCAGAAGGAATAGTGTGACTCCTCCTGTCATGGTGAATAGAGATCCTCGAAATTCCTGCTATGTCTAAAATAATAGTAATTGCCTCAAGTGAAGAATCAAAGGAGCTTGCACGAGAACAACCACCTCTCAACGTTGTAAACCTCAAGTCGGAAGAAGAAGAGGAACTAGAAGAGTTCCCTTTATCCAAAAATGAGATGTAAATTTTTGTGTATTTTTAGAAAAATAGAACTTTTAAGGATGTAAAAATCCACCAATAAATGAAATGAGACATTGATTTTGAACACATGAATGTTTTGAAATTCAATGGAAATTGAGATGATTCAAAGTATGTGATTCAAAGTAGGAGGTATAATGAAAATAATCATTGGAAATAATCTTTCTGTGTGAACATAATTAGAGTTTTAGAAATTGGGTTGTTAAGTGACCATGTGTATTCTCCTACTCACCTCTGATCAAGGTGAAGTGTAGCATTGTTGTAATGCCCCTCCATTCTCACATTGGTTATGCAGATGGTTTGGCTAAGGAGCATGAAGATGAAGTTAGTATGTTTATTGATAATCCTTGTTGCAACACTGATAATTCATATGCTCTGACATTGTTTTACATTTAGGTGATTATGATGTTGATCTTATTATGATGGTTATATGTTAGAATTGATTTTTCTGCGACTGATTCTATATTATTGGATGATCTAATTATTGTGTTGTGTGAAAAGAGACAATGTCATACCACTCATTCGTGAGCGCTCGGTGACGTTGTGATTCTCTTTCACTCAGTGATTGTTTTATAATTATACTAGTGCATAGACTATGTTGTGTGCTACAGGTTGCAGGTACCAGGCATCGACTCCACCTGAATTGACAGGTCTGAGTGTGCCTTAAACCCAATGGAAACTATTGAAAGGAGATAACGTAGGGTCCCCTAGCTTAGTCACCATCCTTGAAGAGGTTCAGTGTCCAGTCTTGCATCCGTTCAGTAAGGTCGGTCAGTCACTGTTGTTCAATCATGTGTAGTCGTCAAGTATTGTTTGGTATTTGGTTTATTCAAGTTGAAATGGTTTGATTTAATGTTTTTCTTAATTGCTTTATTAGAATAAAATTATTAAGTCAAGAGTACACATTTAATAAATTAATGCAAATGTTTATATGTAAATTTAAGTTTATGGAAAATATAGTATATTATAAGATAAGGTCTATTATAATAATAATAATGAAACAAATAAAATGTTATAAAAATAAATTCATTATGATTATTTGTTTTCATAAAACATATATAAAGTAAATACTAAAATAGATAAAATCAGCAAGAATCATGGTCTAGTTGTAAAATGATAAAAATAGCAAATTGTAAGAAAGTGTTACATGCAGTATTTATTGAGGAACCTTCTAGAAAATTTTAGGGGGATTTCTCTCTCTAAAAATAGACAAGTTTTGGGTTGTTATGAGGGGATTTTTGGGCATGAGTAGGGGGTCAAAAAATTCTGAAGAGGAGGAAGCAAGGAGAGTGTGGAGGAGGGACAACAGAAATAACTTCGACACCATTCCGAGTGCTGGGGTTTTCATGTTGCATCTATGATCGATTGAAGATAAAATTTCTACGGAGGTACTTCTGATAGTTTAATTCTCGAATATTTAAATGTGCTGTCAACTTACAGCTTCAAAAATGAAAGGTATGTTGCCAAATAACCTTGATTGATAGCATGTCTTTACGGATTGTATAATAACTTTAAATTCTTATAGGTGTTAAATCTAATGTCTTGTTGACAATAGAGTAATTAACCTTTCTTGATCCTTCTGTGGGATCTCTCTGAGCTTAATATGATAATGCAACCTGTAGTAACATATGCTTCCTTCTAGGATATTGTTTGTAGATAGCATCCTAAGCTTCTTGTGTGTTTTGCAATTACTTTGAATGCAGATTATTTTCCTCCAGAGCTATTCTTTGGTATCTTAATAATAAGTTTAGCATGCCCTCTTTTAGCTCTCGGTTAAAAGGGGTAACTCTACATGCATGGAAATCAACTATAGCCATAAATCAAATTGGGTTACTTATATGATTATGGCATGTACTAATCTAATCTAGTGTTCCCTCTCTAAATCTCCTCTTTTCCTTTAAGGATTTTTGCATGGTGATTTTAGTTGTAATTAGTGCCAAATCCCTACTTCAACAAATTTATTGCTTGCACACCCTACGATCCTATGTTCCTTTGAGGCATTTTATCAGTAGATCATGTGATTGTTCATGCTTCCAAACCTTGCATGCCAGTCCAGTTAGTTCCTGTTAACACCACATCTGTGAATTCTACCCAAGTCTGTTATAGTGATGAAGTGGTACTTCGATTAATCCTATGCCTTGAGAGGATGCTGGTAGTGTCATGAAATATGGCTAAACACCTTCCAGTTGCACCTTCTTGAAAGTATATAATGCCTTTTCAACAATATAAATTTACCTTTTAGAGCATTAAATAGTAGAAATCTATACGTTTAATTTTTGGACGACTTCACTTCTACTATTTCCTTTTTGCATGGAATTTTTGAAAGTTTCCATTCTATATCTGAGTAACTGCGCCATGTCTGTGCTTCTTATCTGGATTTTTCTTATTCTGAATGATGTTGTCTTTCTTTAGACGTTCTGTCATGCAGTGTTATGTCATCACTTTGTGCCAGCATATCAGCCATGCTATTCGCAAGTTCTTTTAATTGCTTTATTTAACATCACTGATAATCTCGACAAGAATATTGTTTTTGGTTTCTTTCTTATGATTGGGAATGGTTCACATCTCTCACAACATTTTCTCTGCACCTTCATCTTCATAGCTAATTTCTTCAACCTTATATTGATCTTCTGAGTGTAATGCCCCTTGATTGTGTCCATACCTTGTTCCTAAGCTGCATGCACAACTAGGACGTTGGCAAAGGATTGTAGGTCAGAACTTAAAACTGCTAATTGCTTTTTGCTTTGAACTGTTCACAACTCCTCAACTGCATTAGAATCATAAATTTACGAAGTGCCATCAGGCTGAGCTTAAACAAACGATTTATAAAATCATAGTTCTGTATACAATCTATATTACAAGGGTGAGTGTTTAAGTACTCACCAAATATATGACCAACTAAATCTCTGTATTTGATAAAGCATTGGCCATCTATAATATACAGATTTGCAAGCAGCAAATTGGCATAGAATGAGATAGCCCCTAAAGAAACCATGCCGAGATTATATATACAACTACCACCACCACTAAGATCATGCAAAACCTGTGTTGCACAATCATTTAACCAACCTACTGTAAAACTTGTCAAAGTTGCTCTCCCCCATAGTTGTTTTTCTCATATTTGTTTTTAGCTATCATTACATATCAGACCCTGACGTAGCATTAATACTTATAATCCTAGTATTATAAGTTGTTTAAACAATTCTATTTGAGAACTTATCAAACTGCCCAAATCATGGATCCTTAAATATTGAATTTGTTTTGATTAATTAATCCTACCAAGTTTAGAAGCCGCCACTAGTGAGATGCATCATATTGTATTATTCACAAATTTCTTACTGAGCGGTCAGCTATTAGAGGAAAAATCCATGGGTCCCAGCAGTGGGAAAACAAATGTGGCCCCAACAATGATGTTTTCTCTCAAGGCACTATGACAACAATTCATGCACCTTTCTGTGCTTCCTCATATGCGTGACCAAAGTTTTCCAACTGTTAAATTTGATAAGTTTCCTTCCTTAAGCTATTTGGTTTCATGTGATCTTGCCTATGCCATCACTTAAAATTTCTTTAAAATGTCTTGTGTTTAATTTATTTCAATTATCTTGTGTTATTGATAATTGTAGTCTAATATCATATTTGTTATTTATGCAAGGATTCCAAATTAGAAATAAAGTTAAGTCTTTAAGTCTTTAATTTTAGTATGAATTAGGATGTTTTAGTAGTGAAATATAATGGAGGCTTGTAGATTTTAAACATGGAAACTAGTTCAATAGAATCACAATCATATTAGAATATGAATAATATATCTAGAGTCTCTAATTAGAATGTTAGCTTTTAAAATTAGGTGGATAGAGTTTCATATTAATGCAAATTCTAATGATAGAGTTAATGTATTTTAATGTTATAATCTTGTTAAACTCACTCGCTTGAATTGCTTACTTTTATTTTAGTTCAAAACATAAGGTATATAAATATAGATAGATAGTATGATAATATTGTCTTTAGAATATTGATGATATAATAGATACATGATGATACGTTTTGTAGTGTACATAGAGTTAGTCTATGAATTTAACTTATGATTGTTATATGTTTAAATTTCTTTGATATATTTTGGTAGAAGATAATATTTAGTTTAGTTTTAGTAACGCATGTCAAGTATACACACACACACACACACACACACACACACATATATATCTATCTTCCTTCCTTCCACCTCACCTTAAGGAACTTGGTGGTCATAAAATGAAGCCTAATCTTGTTGATAACTTAAATTAAGGATTTTGTATAGTTATGAAATTTGAGGTTAGGTTTGATGTGATAAAATGTTTAGCAATTAACTCTTATGCTTTCTAAAGATTTATCTTGGAACTAAACGGATGTCTTGTTTTAAACTCCTTTATGTTCCTTTATGTTTTGCTTATACAATTATTTTGAATAGAATTTGCAAAGCTGTCTAGATTTACATCAATGCAAAAAGTGGTTTAGTTTAATAATGGATAGTATCTTTTTGACTAATTTTTCTGTTATAGAGTATTTGGTAGATCTTCAAAGATATTTGAGTTAGCATTAAAATGTTAGAATATTATTATTCGGTATTGTTGGGATGGAGTCATTTTATGGTTGTTGGATGATTGACCATGATTGGAATTAAGGTTACATTCTTTAAGACCCAGATCATATGTTGCTTTTGCGGTTTCGTATTGAAGTATTGATAAGGGATCTTAGTTTATGATGTGCATTGGTAAGTGAATGTGATGAGTGACCTTTGATTTTTATGGTGTCAAGTAATTGTGTCATTTAGGGAAATAGTTTCCAGAGGCCTAGGAGGGTATGATTGTGTGGGGGTTGGCTCTGTGTGCATCATGTGAGTTGAATGAAATGCATTCTTGAAATGTTGCCTCCTGTTCATGTTGGTATGATACATGTGCAAGATGGATAATGCCTTGCTCAGTGTACCTATTCATGTGGTTATGATGACTATGCAAGATGGATAATGCCTTGCTTTGTGTGATGTGAAATGATGTGTATTTTGTGTTGTAAATGCATCATGATGAGAATGTGATAGTTCGTGCTTGGTTTATGTTTTGGGACAAGGATATAAGAAGTTGGTCCCTGTGATTATGTTTTGTATGCAAGAAGGTAAATGCCTTGCATTATATATGTTACTTGTCATTGTGATGGTCATTGTCTTGCTTCATGGATAGGGTCTTCTAGATGCAGGTAGGGGAGTGGCTTTCAATGTGGAGCCGGTGCCCAAAGTTGCTGCCAGGATAACCCATTGGAAGTTTTTAATCCAATGATAACTTAATTATAAATTTAGAGGGTTGGGTAGTTTCTACACTAAATAAGATAATTGGATGCCTCACCCATGCATGTAGTGCTCGTTCAGGCTAAGGATGGGATGAGAAGGCCGTGGTTGGCAAGATCAACTTCCTTGTCCTCACGAAAGGAATGTTGGTTCCGCATGTGTCACCCTATGGGGCCGGTGTCTAGTGAGAGACTGCCAAGATAACCATAGATGGGGGCTGGTGTCTAGATGGCCAGGATAACCCATGGATGGGGGTTGGCGTCCGGTGAGAGACTACCAGGATAACCCATGTTAGGACCATACGATGACACTCTTCCCTACTGCAACCTAGCATTCCCTAAGTGTGTTTTCCCCATTTACTGTGTGATTGCCTCTGGAAGTGTTGTTTGAGTTGGTTGTGATGTTCATATTGACCAATGTTGTATTGGAGTCATGTGTAGTCCTTGCATCTGTTAGCCTGTTGTCTTCTTGACTGTTTGCTTAGTGGGACCTTATTGTTATCTCCTAGCATGGGGGGTGGACCTTAGGGTTCCACCTGATCAGGTGGTTGTGCTTTTATCTCCATTGGTTCCCCTTGTTGTTGTTCATGTGCGAGAAGGATGTACCTTATGTGGTAGATTTCAGATCTTGTTCTAGCTTGAGGAGATAGAAACTTATGTTCATGTTCCAATATTGTATAGCAGTAGAATCATGCACTGTTATCTTGATGTATGTACTCCAATGTAAACAGGAAAGTGATATTGTAAGCAATGTAATGGTGTACCCTCATGTAAGAGGAATTGTATATGTACTTGTAATCCTTTATACAGGACCTTAGAGATTACTTATCTAATGTTATAATATGGAAATGTATGTGTTTATTCATTTGATGCAATTAGACTTGGAATGAACTGTGGTTGTTAGTTAATTCATAATGTTGGTTAGATCTTGTTTTAGTTCATTAGTAATGCAGCCATGGAACCCTAGAGGATAAAGATTAATTTAAATGTTATGAATAAATATATGCTTGTTTTTATTTCTTTCATATATATATATATATATATATATATTTGTCCTTTTTTGTAAGCTTAGTTGTGTTATCCTCTAGGTTCCTTGGCGGGGCGTTACAGTTGTGCTCCCTTCGTATATTGTGAACTGTGGATATTAATTTTCTATTTTGTTTTATTTTATTTTATTGAGTGAAATTTTAAATGTTGTGGGCCAGTATGAAATTTTTCCTATTTTATTTATGCCTAAGTATAGCCATCAAGATATTTTTGCCTTGCAATTTTTATGAATATATTGATCGCTGAGTTTGCTTTCATACTTTGATGATTTTCATTCCACTTGTTATTTATCATTTCTTATTTGTTTATGGCTATGCTTAAATGTTTGACTACTGGTCCTGTAATATGTTGTGTTCTCCATTATGCCATGAAGGGCTTAATGGAATGTGTATGGAAGTAGAACGCGGAGAATACACTAGGTACAGGGTATGTAATGGAGTACTAGAGATAGGGTAGAAAGAACTTTCCGGACAATGCTAGGGAAAAAAAAGATGGTAGATTCGTAATTGATGGAAACACATAATGTCGGGAAAGATGGTAACATAGTATTGCAAATCTTGAATTGAGTTGTTGTGGAATTTTCTTAGTGGTGGAGGCTTTTGATTTGAGAATGATAGGCGACAATTGACTCATGTTATTGGAGTCTATGAAGAACTAGAGTAAATTTGATAGTATGCTTAGATGGTGGAAATTCCTTTTGAGTGGAATAATGTTAACTGTACCTTGGTAAGGAGTAGTGTATGCGATTTATGTGTTCAACTTAATCTAATGGAAGATGAAATATGTGGATATATGATGTATATTGGCCATTAGGTCATGTATGTGCCCTATACTGATTATTATATTGAACTCTAGAGATAAAATGCGGGAAGCCATTTGAATTCAAAATATTAGTAAGACATATCTTATCCAGAGAATGTGCAATGCAAGGTCAAGTAGGACCAGCACACAAGTGAAATAAATAAAATACTAACTTGCATGATGCATATTCATGTCATAGTTGTCCTAGTGTGAGTTAAGCACTAAAGTTATTGACTCCTTTGTGTAATAATTACATTCTTAAATTGTGTGAGAGATATATTTTTGATACTCATTGTGTTAATGGATCGAGTAACGATCATTATAATTATACTATTGCAAACTTATGCATATTTCATATTTCATGCGAGTGATACACTTGTGCAAGAGGTGCACTTACCATATTTATTGAATATAAGTTGGAGCGAGTAATTCTCAATATATGCGATACGTATACCTTATTTTGTGTGAGAGAGGCACTACATGTAAGTTATGTATTTATACCCTGTGTAAGTTATGCACCAGGGATTCATGTGTTCTTATTGTTTATTCTATGTGCACTTGTGCATGTAAGCATTATCATGATATATGATATGTATTTTATGTAATTGAAAAATATTATTCTTGTTGAATGTGTTGCTTGTGATAAGCTTTAAGCTTACCTTCTGGGACAGGATGTCGAATGTGAGTTAACAGAGAAGGTGATCTTCTTTTTCAAGATCAACCACTTTTTGTATTTATGCTAAATGGCCAAAGCTATGTTGTACCATTGAAATACATGGATAATGAATGCCTAGCTTCTATGTTATATGTTTCTCTGCCACATCATGTATGCAAGAAATATGTCCATTCTAGTATTGAATGCATATAAGGCATTAGGCATGCATCGAGAGTTTCCCTCCTACCCTTTTGTTATAGGTTTCTAGGTGCCTCATGCAGGACCGGGTATTCTTCGAGTTAGGGAGAATGCCAAAGAAGTGTTGTGTTCATGGTTGGGTGGAAAAAGCACCTTAACCATGTTTTTGATTGTTATCTTGGGAATAACCGGTGGGTTATAGTAGTTGCATATAGAATATGCATTTGAATCTTTCAAAAAATGGATGTAGCATGAATTTGTACTTCTTTTTATGAAAATTACAATTGTATTTGATCAAAAGTAGAATTGTACATTTTGTATATTTTCTTTCTAATACAGATTAAGATTTACTTTGTTGATAAATGGATGTATCAATATTGAAATTTGATGAACTTCTTATTTTTGATCTTCTAATCATGAAATGATCTTTTTATATGTTGAAAACGTGAAATCTTATCTTTTATGAAGACCTTATTGTAAAATTGAGATGTTTATGTTGTTGTAATTTTTGATTTGCCAATGAAGATAGCAAGTAGTATGGGATGCTTGTTTTTCATCATAAGGGCAATTGTTCTGATGTCTCGTGTGAGTAGGCATGATGACAAAAATGAACATGAGTGTATTATTTTATGTGAATGTCTGGAATATGAATAAAATTCTATGAAGAAAGGGAATTAGCTTGCATGCTTTTATTCGTCGTAAAGTATAAAACTAAGATGATTTGATGAGTAATGCCATGCTAACAATGACTGCAAGTGAATGCATGTTAGACGAAGGAATTTTTGCAGTTATGAACAAACAGGTGCGTGGAGCAATGACACATTTTCAAATGGGTTGATTTTGACATTGAGGTAAAACAGAAGTAAGAGTTATGAAATTTTATCTTCAATTAAGTTGATTCGATCATCAGGATGATGATTCTTTAAGGGGGAAGGATGTCACATCCCCTATTTTCAATAATTAATTTATAATTTAATATTACTATTTAAAAGTTCGTTGACCAAATTTTGTTTCATGTGCGTGATAGGAAAATACTCTCGGCAGAGAGAGAGTATCATCGAGGAGGGGGTGTCTAGCTGTTGTAAGCGACCGTGATGAAAGAAATCTACACACACACACTTAGCTGGCATTAGTTTCCTTTTCATTGCATAAATTAATCAAATTGATATATATTGCTTCTTATTTTAAGTAGAAAAAAAATGAAGTATATATAATTAATTTATAAAGAGATTTTTATTTAATTTTATATGTGAAGGAGGAATTAGGATTATTTTTTTATTATTTTTGAAGATAATTATGATGCAAAGTTAATTAATAAATCATGTTAGTTTTATTAGATAAATATGAGAAAAATCTTGGAAAAAAGAAAGCAAGATTAGAAAGCAAAACAATGAGATAGAAAAATAGAAAAAAATAGAAAAAGAGACTTAAATTTAGAAAATAAAACACAAAAACAAAGCAAAATAAAAATAGAAAAAAAAAAGAAAATAATAAAAAGAGAAGGAACTCTCATTCTCTTAACACACAAGAATTATTACACAACTACCAATCTGAAAATTAAGAACAGAGAAGAGAAGATTGGGATTGAGCAAGGGAGCAAAAGAGGAAAAGAAGAAGGCATATTAGAATTCAAGAATTGTAGAAGGCATATTACCAGGTTCCATTTTAAAACCGTATCTTAAATAGTTTTGGTGGCTGAAATAAACTTTAGATCAATCTGTTTGACAGAATGGATTTCATAGCTCTTGGTTTCGTACTTACTTATTAAAACAGGAAATTGGTTGACATTATTTGTTTATGGATTTTATTGTTACTACTGGAAATTTCACTCTATATACTACCGATACTATTATGGAGATTGGTTTTCAATTACTGTTCATAATCATTATTATTTTGTAATGGATATTATTTAACACAGATATAAGTTTTATTTCTTATATATATATATATATATATATATATATATATATATTATTAATAAGTTTGATTAATGGTAATATTTTTTTTTAATATAGTTATTACTATATAGATATACCGAATGGTTTCCAGAGTTTATATTGATAAAGATTATTGTTGAAATTATAAAAAATGTGGCACTATAAATTGTCAAAGAATTGTGTTTTATGTTGGAATGGCCGCACCAAATATGGTGATGTGGGAGTGCCACGGCCTGTGGGAAGGGTCGTAGTCCCCCCCCCACATTGGCCTTAAGGGGCTACAACTCTCCCTAAGAGCCAACACCGCCACTTTAAATATGTCAAAGTCTTTGTAATGGGATTCCAATCACATTTTAAATTGTCATTTCTGCCATATAAAAATAATCTACGACTGCCGAATGTTATTCGCTGATCCGCAATGGATGCTTTGAGTTTTATTTTCGCTGTATATTAATATGGAATTTCAATATATATACTACCATAATAGTTGTATATACATATATATCAATTTAGCATTTTATTTAATTTCTGTATAAAATCATTTTTTTGTATATGCACTGATATATATATATATATATATATTGAAAAATGAAAGAAATATATATATACTTAGTCTTGTTGTTCCAGCATAATATGAAGTTAATTTCGCTAAAAGTAATGTCAGCATAATAGTTGTTCCCTATCCAAGTTTTAGAATAAGAAAAAGAAATAGGAAAACTAATCAATGTGCTTTACATATTGACAAAAACAATATTTTGATTATGAAACCAAAGAACTTGCAATATCTTTGGAAAGTATGATTACGAGACTATAGGAAACAAAAACTAGGAGATTGATTTTACAATGTTTCTTCATTACATAATGAAAACTACAATTCCATTTCATTTTTGATAGATTATGACATATCATTGAAGCTATAAACTTAGTATCTTAAACATCAAAATGCAAACCAGAATGATGAAACTTCACCCCAGTATTAAATCTTACCATGATTAGAGTAAATCGAACATTATTAGTGGAATAAGGTGAACTGTAAAATTGTACTTGTATGATCATTTAAAAACAATGTAACTCTGGAGTCAACACATTTCTCAGATGTGAGGGAACATTATATGTGATGTAGATTATAAGGTTGAGTGTGACATTTGGTTAGGACCTCGATTTGAGGATAAAATAATCGAACGTATAACTTTGTAAATTAAAAAGAAAGTTTAAATGCCTTTTAAAGTTGTTGGTGTTGATAAAGTTAAGTATAGCTAACAGACTAAAGTTAGGAGCAATTGATTTAATGTGAATATATGGAAGAATATGATGTCTTTGCTCGCATGTATACCTTGTGATAATAGTGGTATGATCTTTCCACGATATTGTTATGGACTCTCCATACTGAGTACAACTTGAACATTGGAATTGGAACTAAACTTAATATATTAATCTTTGGACATAAATTAGACTTAATGAGAGCTAAGGATAGTTTGATCAAAATCCATTATTAGATCCAACTTGATGATAAATATTTTAAGGTGTTCTTAATCACTTATAAGATAGAAATTTGATATTTATTGGAACATAATAGGACCAAATTGAGACGTATGTATGAACTATGTATGCAAGTTCATTTATGCATTTATGAGTAATAAGTTTAAGAAGAGTACAGATTTCTTTCTTCTACGTTGGTTCCTGTTTGCTAGACCCCTCGTGATGGGTCAGGCTTTCCAGTTGGAAAGCACAGGGAAGCTTTTATGCTTTGTGGTAGGGTGGATATCACCCCGATGATACTTTCTCTCTCTCACTCGGATTCCATGATGCTCGTGCGGAAGAAGTTATTTTCCATTATGCTATTCATGTAAAATCCTAAGTGGCAAGAACTTGTAAAGGCACAGCCTTGTTTGACTCTTGATGTATTGTAATCCTACTTGGATATATATTAATGAAAGTTAATTTTTATCTCTCTTCCGCTCCATAATATAAATAATTTATTCTAAATTATACACTTGGTGTCTATTTGCTTCTTCAAAGCTTATTTATAGTAAGTGTGAATTGTGGTCCTTACAATTTAAGGCCTTGTTTTGCCCTTGGGGCCATTTTGTAAAGGGATCTAGACCCTCTTTTCTAGTTGACTTAATCAAAAACTTTGTAAGCCATGTTAAAAGGATGTTCAATGTAAAAGTGAAACATAATTTCCTTAGACTTAAAAGCTTCTTTCTTAAATCTAACTTTCAATTTACTTTTATTATTTTATTTTGTTTATTGTTATATACTTTATCCATGCTTATATTGGTTTTGGATTGTTGTGCTAAACTTTATTTTAGTTTTATAAGTTCATTCCATATATTTGTTCATGCAATTTATAGTCTACATTAGCTTTCATTCTAGGGTTAAATAGTTTGTAAAATCTTTAGGATGCCTTGTCTCTCCATACTTTCCTCTTAAGCGAAACCTTGTCCTTACTTTAGGTCCTTTTGCATGTGCATTTCCAAAGTATCTTGGTCTAAGTTCAAAAAGATAGGAGGTGAAAGTATTGAAAATTTGTGAACTAAGATAGGCTTCAAGTAGTATAAAATGCTTACAAGGTTTAGATATATTAGATAGGCATGGTAGCATAGACATGCATCTTTGCTTAAGATCATAAATATGTCAAATTATAAATTTAATGCACATATTGTCCTTATCCAATACACTAAAGTTGTCAAAAAGATTCCTTTCCCACGAACTTAGCAAACCATGCAAAATATTAGGTGTAATCAAATACAAACTTCATATTTATGATATGTGTAAGCTTTACTAGTTTAATAGTAAAAATTGCATATCTTTGCTCTTTTCTATGTTTGGGATCCATTTTAACTAGATTGTCTTTTATGTAATAATAAGTTTACAAGTGGTATATTCTTACATTAAATTTCGATCACAACCTTATCCCAACCTATCTTCATTATCACTCATCTCTAGAAATCAGTTTTGAACCCTAGATTTCTCATTCTCCATCCTAGTTCATATTTGTGGGTGCAAATTTGACCCAGGTGACTTCCACATGTGCCAATTTAAACCTCACTTAAAAACCCAAAATTCAAATTTAACCTTGTCGCCCTTTCCCTCATAGCCTTTGTGAATTGACCTAGCACATGTTTGTGTGGATTTGTGTGCTATGTGGTTATATTTAAGGACATAACCTAATTTATTATTATCATATAGATCAAGAAGCATTCATGATACAATTATAGAGAGCATAACTAAGGCATCAACATCACACCATCCTACACATACTACATGCTACCCTATAGTCTTCAATATTTGTTCATCATCATTAGATTAGTTAGCTTACCCTAGGGCTTGACCAAAGGAGAACAAATCCTTGCCTAGAAAGTTCCCAAACAATGTCTCTCAACATCACACCACTTTAGACATAGGTATAGCAATTCAAGGTGCGTTTGTAGTTCAGTTATCATTTTTTTGCCAATTTAATTTTGCAATTTAGGTTCATTTAAACACACCAAGTTCACTTTCACATGCATGGAGTTTAATTTCACAAGCATGGATTTGAAATAGACAAATATACAATCAATTTACAAATTTTGAGGCATTTGTCCAATAAGGCCCTATTTTTTTCACATTAGTTAATAAATACTCAATAGCTTCAACATTATATTTCTTGATCTAGATTTCAAGATAAGTATCATATTTAATTTATTTTAATTTGGTGAATTCAATTTTGCATTTATTGTTCTAGTCCCAACTCTAAAATCTCAGGCTTTTATTATTGTTTAATTACTTTCTCTAAGTAATTTGTGGTGAAAGCCTTTCCTTTCAACACATTAAATTGGTAAACCTAAAATTCCTACACAACCTAGATTTTTGGCCTTAGGGTTTATTCCATATTTATGAGGGTTACAGATTTACCTTATATAACTACATTTTTTTATTTTCTAGATCTCATTAGGGTTTGGATTTACCCTTGGCTTGTACTCCATTGCTATACCTTCTTTGGACTTTTTCTTTTCATTGTGACCTTATTTTAATCCAACCCTACCCACCCTTTGTTGAACACCCAGAATACTGAGGGGGGGGTGAATCAGTATTCCTTTAAACCATTCAAACATTAAATATCCAATCCATTTAGCAGATTCAATTGCAAAAAATGAAATAAGACATAAAGCATATAAAAACCACACTTAACACATGAACACCATGATTTTTATGTGGAAAACCCAAAATGGGAAAACCACAGTGAGGATTAGCTCACAATATATTATAATAAAGCAACTAGTTAAGGTTGATACAACTGGTCGACTCACTATGCTCACTACAGGTGGCTCACTGATGCAGAGGAGGATGGGAGAACACAAACTAACTCAAACAAACCTTTGACAAAATCTCAACATCCCAAATACAATGTTTTCCTTCACAAATCCACTATTTCTCTAGCAGGACAGCAAATTAGGTATTTTGCCATAACTTTCAATAAACAACTCAAACCCACTTTTTGAAGACTGATCTAGATACTCTTTTTGGAGTTTCAAAACATATTAAGAGTGCAGGTATGATTTTTTTGCAAATAAACACCTCAAAAACTTGTTGCTACGCTGCTCACAAGGCCTAATTAGGACAGCAAAACTAGTTTTTCAAGCCTAACTTTCCAACAAGACTTCAAACCCAGAAACCAAACATCATTACAAATACCCTTTTAGATGTTCTTCAACATATCTAGATTTGGGATGTGTCTATTTTGGAACAACACCCTCTATAATTCGCTGGTATTTTGCAACTAGGCCAAATTATGCCTCTTTTACAAAGCAACTTTAAGAAATTCAAAACCCACAATACAAAATCCAACTTTAGGACTCTCCTCAGGTCACATGGGGTATGAATATATAGATTTCATCAACTGGAGCAATACCCATCTTGTCATTTTACAAAACCCTATCTCTAGCTACACAAACAAGCCTAATACATAGGGATATTAGGCTAGGGCTGCTTGAAATTCGCCCAAAACTCCATTTCCTACAATACCCAATTTCAAAATCTTAAAGAAGACACTAAACCCCTCCATTCCACCAATTTTCATAATTTTCCACTAGTGGAATGGCTCAAAATTCCATTTTTTCCCTCTCAAACCCTAGCTAACTAGGTTTACAGGCAGTTTTCACAAAATGTGTTATAACTTATTCAAAATCCAATGAAAATCAACCAAACTAGGCTCAAATGAAATCTAGTTCATAGTTCTACCACATGCAATCAATTTTGAACCTTGATCATACTGTACCATGTCGTACAAGTCGCGGGAATAGCAAAAAATACTGAAACAACAGGAAAAACAAAGATTTTATTGATTTTTTCTTCAAACTTATCACTTCTCCACCTGATTCAAACATCCTTTGCCATATTTACATGCATTCTACCAAAAAAATGATTCCAATGTCTTTTCACATCCTTGACCTTTCAACTTCCCTAAAACACACTAAAAATGCCACTTTTGTAGCTTTTTAACTTGTTTTTTCTACATAAACTACCCCATGAAACTTATTACATTCAAAATGGTCTAAATAGACCTTATTACACCAAAATTGGACTTAACAACACAAAACTGAATATTTGACCCCTATTTACAATATATACCTAGGTGCCCTTGCACCATACTCCTAGAGAAAGAAGAATTCAAGTCCCTCTTGAATTGAGTGTAGTAACAGGGATCCACCTTTGAACTCTCTTGCTTGATGTCTTCTATCCTCTGCACTTTTTCTTCCTTGGAACAATTCCATGCTATTTTCATTTTTACCTTGGGTTTCTTGAACACTTGGCAAAGATGTTTCATCTTGTCAATGCAAACTTGTTTCCCATCTGTCTTGCTACCTTGTAACTGATCCTTTTTGCCCTGATGGACCACATACACTGCCACAACACCTTGTTCCTCTTCCATAGTCTGCTTCATCTTGAATTTAAGTCTATCCCTCCTTAAGGCTGCAATCACAACAAGAGATTTGTTTATTCCTTCCTTGCTTCTACTTGCCATGTCATCCAACCAACTTTCTTGAACAGCATCATATCCACCTTCCAATACCTCATTGTGCCAGACCTGCAAAACAAAATAGGGAACCCCTTGTTTGAAATTGGGCCCCTCAACTTCATCTTCACCAATATGCCTGATCAATGCAAACATATAGTAGGTTTCACCCCCATACTCCAACTGCAAATGTGGAGTGTCTTCAATCACCTTGAAAGATTTGTCTTCCCCTTCTGGAAACCTTGCATGAGAACTGACATTTTTCCTTGAAACATCATCTATTACCACATCAACATGTTCTTGCAACAAATCTTGAACCTCTAATGGTAATTGATCAATCCTACTTGTTATGACAGTCATGTTTTTACTCACCATTTCATTATCTGCCTCTTCCTCTTATATTAGATTTTGCTCTTCCTTCATCAGCAAAGGTTCTTCAAGGTCTAGTTCTATCATCCCCTCATGCCTTCTCCTCTTAATGATATTCTTGATGGGTCATTTCACCTTTTTCCTTAGGGGTAAATGCCAACTACCTTCTTGTTGTTCTCTCTCAAGAAGTTGCATCTTCATTTGGAACTCCAGATCTATTCTTTCCATATCTTTTTTTATTTATTTCAAGGCTTGTTTCAATTCTGCTATCTCTTTCTCAACATCCATTTGCTTGACCTTCTCATTCTTCTTCTTTGTCTCGCTTTCCTCTCTTGTTCTTTCTTGTGTCTTATTTGGTAAACCCTTACTCTACAAGTCTCCACAGACTATTTTCTACAACACATCCATTCTTCTTCCTCAAGCAAGTCTCTTTCTCCTTGCTTCTTCTTGTCTTCATGATACCTCACCTAGGTCCCCTTTCTTTTCCTCACTACCTAGTCTTTTGGCATCCAGGTTCTTCCTTCAACCTACAAAAAGACAACACATAAACTCCAAAAACTCACTTGATGCAGAGGAGGATGGGAGAACACAAACTAACTCAAACAAACCTTTGACAAAATCTCAACATCCCAAATACAATGATTTCCTTCACAAATCCACTATTTCTCTAGTAGGACAACAAACTAGGTATTTTTGCCATAACTTTCATTAAACAACTAAAACCCACTTTTTGAAAACTGATCTAGATACCCTTTTTGAAGTTTCAAAACATATTAAGAGTGCAAGTATGATTGTTTTGGAACAAACACCTCAAAAACTTGTTGCTACGCTGCTCACAAGGCCTAATTAGGACAGCAAAACTAGTTTTTCAAGCATAACTTTCCAACAAGACTTCAAACCTAGAAACCAAACATCATTACAAATATCCTTTTGGCAGTTCTTCAACATATCTAGATTTGGGATGTGGTTATTTTGGAACAACATCCTCTATAATTCACTGGTATGCTGCAACTAGGCTAAATTAGGCCTCTTTTGCAAAGCAACCATAAGAAATTCAAAAACCACAATACAAAATCCAACTTCAGGACTCTCCTCAGGTCACATGGGGTCTAAATCTACAGATTTCATCAAATAGAGCAATACCCATCTTGTCATTTTACAAAACCCTACCTTTAGCTACACAAACAAGCCTAATACATAGGGATATTAGGCTAGGGATGCTTGAAATTCGCCCAAAACTCCATTTCCTACAATACCCAATTACAAAATCTTAAAGAACACACTAAACCCCTCCATTCCACTGATTTTCATAATTTTCCACTGGTGGAATGGCTCAAAATTCTATTTTTCCCTCTCAAACCCTAGCTAACTAGGTTTACAGGCAGTTTTCATAAAATGTGTTATAACTTATTCAAAATCCAATTAAAATCAACCAAACTAGGTTTACAGGCAGTTTTCATAAAATGTGTTATAACTTATTCAAAATCCAATTAAAATCAACCAAACTAGGCTCAAATGAAAGCTAGTTCATAGTTCTATCACATGCAATCAATTTTGAACCTTGACCATACTGTACCAGGCCGTACAAGTTATGAGAACAGCAAAAAAACACTGAAACAGCAAGAAAAATAGAGATTTTATTAATTTTTTCTTCAAACTTATCACTTCTCCATCTGATTCAAACATCCTCTACCATATTTACATGCATTCTACCAAAAAACAAACGATTCCAATGTCTTTTCACATCCTTGACCTTTCAACTTCCCTAAAACACACTAAAAATGCCACTTTTGTAGCTTTTTAACTTGTTTTTTCTACATAAATTGACCCCATGAAACTTATTACATTGAAAATGGTCTAAATAGACCTTATTACACCAAAATTGGACTTAACAACACAAAACTCAATATTTGACCCCTATTTACAATATATACCTAGGTGCCCCTGCACCACTCACTGCCAAAGGACTCACTGTCTTGAAAGAGAGATAGAAGAAATAGTGGCTCACTGCCAATTTTGAATTGTTATAATTGCATCTAACATAGGCATGAAATACAGTTCCAATGAAAGCCCAAAATACAGATACAAAACTCTTCACACTGATCTGAAATATCATGTCGTTCTGCTATGCATTTGCTCAATTCGCATTCATAAGCACTTGTCGTATCATTCACATCACACCCATGTCATTTCCACAATGAAATCAATCCTCCTTATATATACGTTTTACCCATAACATCAATTAGGTCGGCCTCATTGGATGTAACAAGAAAAATATCAAAATGTAACATGTCAGCTCCAAACCTTCACACACATGCTTCGCGCCAAGATTCAAACTTTGAAACAAATTGAAAGGGGTCGGGATGGACCTAAAATAGCTCCCACTTAGCTCTACAACACTTATTTAATCTCCGCATAACTTTACAACTATTAGGTCGGCACCGTAGAAGAGCTAACATAAAATTTTGCCAATTGTACATTCACATCTTGCCATGTGGAGCTTCACATATCATGGAAACCGAAATATATCATCTATTGATATCTATGAACATCTTTTTAGAACTGCAAGACCAAAAACCTATATGCGGAGGAATGCAAACTCTTTTACTCCCATGCTTTGTTCAGGAAATAGTTGTAACCTGTCAGGCCAGACTTCTGCAATTTACAACTCTCACATCAGAGATTAGAATTAGACAAAATTATGGAATTAGATGCTTCTGACAACCAACAAACATATACTAGAACTGCAGAGCAAAATCTTCAACAGCGGACCAATGCGGACCAAATTACCGGATGCTCTATAACTCAGAAATGCTAGAGTTGACACTTAGCCAAATTTCATAACAAGTTTCCTTACCAGATCAAACCTTCTTGCAAATTAGTCTTCTATGGAGGATCAAACCATCTTGCAAAATTGTCTTTCATAGGATCAAACCTTCTTGCAAAATTGTCTTCATACAAAGATATTGGTGCAGTCACGGTTAGGAGGGTCCACAAAGTGAATAGTCCAGACCGTGCAGCAAGAGTAAACACAACGGAAACAACTCAAAGATAGATTGCAAATGCAGATTTAGTCATTCAATATATCAAAGATTCAAAATACGAACTGGTCGGCAACATGCGGGCTTACAATTAGGGCTCACAAGCATGATTCCTTAGTTACAGAATATGCGCAAGATATATCTTTGAAGGTGCTTTCCAAAGAAAATCTATCTTATGAATTCTCTAATGATCAACAACTATTTTCCCAGGCATCTATTACATGAATATATATCATCTCCAGAACATAAAATTCCTCCGTGTCGGCCAAGGATGATCACAAACTCCAATGAAGAGCTGTAATGTGTGTACACGGATAGGTCAGACCTAATCATATAGAACTCCTCTGTAAATGAATGGAATAGCATGCAGATCTTAGGGAAGATAGGCCACGATCCAAAAAACATTGCATGATGTGTCATTTGACTCCATAAGTTGTGAAAATGCTCCACATGTCTTCTCCTTTAGCTGATTATCTGAGATTGTCAAGTTGCTTTGTTATGAGAAAATAGTTAATCTTTTGATAGCGATATCTTTCCAGTACTTGATCCAAATGATCTGAATTTTGCATATGATGTGCATGAATGTGTCTAGATACTAAGTTCAGCTCTGCAAGGTCTAAAATAAAACGACAGAATGCAAACCAAAATACAGAAACTGCTACTGACTGAACTAAACTAGAAAATGAAAGAAAACAAACTGAAATGCAAATGTTTTTGGTTGATGCAAGATTGCTCTTGAACCAGGGATGCTCCTGCATCAAATACAATGTTGACATCAATGACAACACTGTAACACACCGTAACATACCTTGTGCTTATCCTACATGCTCATGTTGCCAACAACAACATCAATGACAAATTTCCAACACCCTTATTTTGGCTTTTGAGGCTTTATATGTTGGTTTATTTATGTATCTGATCGCTTGCTAATTTTTATTTTATATCAAATATTCCTTCCATTTTATATGATTTTTCCTTAAGGGTTCTTTGATTTGTTTGCGTGCCAAGATCTGATTCACATCCTCACTTTCCCTTATGAATAAACCTTTATTTAAATCCTCAAATAGCCCATTTTATTGAGGCTGGTATTTTTAGTGGAAATAACATTGGACTATTGTTGGTACTACTACTATTAAACACAAGGAAAAGGATTTTGATCATGAGGAATATTTGGATCAATAGAATTTTGTACATGAGCTTGCTAGTTTGGGGCCACTCATGGTTTTCTTATTAATAAGTAATTTGGTTTAGAAGTGCTTCAAGGCATTAGTGCTAATGTCACCTCTTCTAGTTCTTTGAATGGTACATCTTCCCCTCCCCATCCTACCCAAGCCACTTCCTCGTTTTAGCCTCCAAGTTTTGTTCCTTAGTTTGGTATGCCTCTTTTGGCATCTCCCACTTTCATGTTGAATATTGTTGTTATGCCTACTTTCATAATGATATTTATACCTCCACTCATTTTCCTTTTTCATTTCATCCCACTATTGTTTTACCTACTTTCCATGTTGTCCTTACTAGTGCCATGACCACCCATGTTCCAAGTATTCCTTCTACCAATTCCACTCCTAAAAGTAGTGGTGTGTCTTCCTCCCCTCTTATGAGCGATATTCCTACCTCTACACTTGTCATACCTTAGTTCATACCTTCTTCTATACTTCACACCATTCCCTATTCCATTTCTCATACCATGACAATGTTTATGTGTTGTCATCATTTCTCATCTTAGTCTACCTATACCCCACCTTTTGTCTCTCATGTTCCTACTACCACCATTCCTACTTCTACCTTAGATGCACGTATACCTTTACTTGCCAGAAAGATCATTCTAATTAAATACTTTAAACTATATTTTTTTCTCATAATTTAACTCTCATACAAATTTGTAAGTTAATAACTAGAGTAGAAACTATTGTATGAAGATAAGGTTTTGGATACGTTATTTCCATGAAATTTTAAGTATTATGCTATTGAGTGATTTTTCTCTTTACCACATGGATCTATTCATTCCTTTTTTAAGTTAGCCAAAGCATTTCTTAAGCATTTCAAAGTTAATATGGGCTTAAAGACTATTGTTTCAAAAAAAATTGAGTGTACCCAAGGACCTAGTGAGTGCATATGTGATTAAGTTATTAAATTATAGTCCTTAAGTGCTAAGTTACACCATCAACTCCCCAATTATGAGATACAAATAATTTTTATTAAGGGATTGTTGCCCACTATCTGATATAATGTTTATCTCAATAGTTTTTCTTCTTTTATGGACTTATATTCTTGTGTGAAGAATGTTGAATTGAAGTTGATTGCCTCTAATGTACTTAAGTATGGATCATCTTCTCATGGTTCTTATACATCTTGCCCTTTTAAGTTCCAAAAGTTTAATAATTTTTCAAAGGATAACAATCATCAAGAAAAAAAGGATGGTGTGCATCGTGTTGCTGATAATTCCAAATGCCTTTTTTTTAGCCTCATATTTTCAAAAAGTTTACAAGAACCCTTGCCTATTGTGCTTTGAATTTTATTGAGTCTAATCTAATTACTCTTACACCTATTTGTCCATTAGGTTCAACTAGAGGGCTAGCTAAGAATTATAATGAGAATGCATTTTGTAACTTTAGAGTTAATGCTCACCATACTTAGGGGTGCATCAATTTAAAACATAAAGTGCAAGATTTGATAGATAATAACATGATTCATATAGAAGGTATCAATGATGGGGGAAATCCTTTAGTTGCTCCCCCTAATCAGAATTTAAAAATTTATACTACTTCATTTCCTATCCATGCTAACAATGTTGGCGCACATCATGAACACAATCATTTTGATATGGTACATGTATATGTTGATAGAGATGTTATGGATGAATATTATGTTGATTCTCATTCATATTCATGTACAAATTATTTTGTGGGTATGGTATATCATAGAGAAATACAACTTCTTCTTCTTATGCTTCTCTATTGATTAGATTTTCCAATGATGAGATCCTAGAGAATAATTATTATGGTCCATTATATGTGCCCAGTCACATTAGTGGTTATTCACCTAGTTGTTTTCTCATTAATCCTACGTGTCAATTTAATAAATGAATTGAAGGGTTTTTCTTTAACCATCACATCCAACAATATGCTAATGCACACTCAGCTAATTCATTAAAAATGAGTAATTGTATTTTTATTGAGACCATGGGTTGTATCATTTAATCTTTAAAAGTTGGTACTAAGGAGCCTCTCGTTCTATGTCATGTCATTCCCTTGTTAGATAAATGTGGGATGTTTCTTGGTATGCTATGGATATAATAGTAAAAAGTAATTACTTCTATTGTACATCAATGTGTTAAATGTTTTCATGAGAGTAAAGTGGTTAAAATTAATAGAGCTTAATATAAACCATTATCTAATTGAGTCATTTTACTTTTGATGCACTTGTGGAAACTCCTAAGGAGCATCCATATGAGTGTAAGGATGATATGCATGATTCATATAAATTTCACAAAGAAGAATAATGGAGGACATATATTAACAAGAATCAAGAATTTATTTGACCTACGAGCTTACCATGGTTCAATCCAAGCCCGAGTATACATATTATTATTTTAAGGCACTTAAAGAAATGGAAAAGCTTGAGAAACCTCAAGGTGCACAATCTATAGTGTTTAAGAATAAAGTTATTGATATATGTATGCCTTCAAATGATCCTTATGAGGAACCAATTACTCATGTACCAAGAAATCAAGAGAAAAATAAGGTTCCATTATGTATAATAAACCCACATTTCATCCGCAAGGCACTACTTCTTCATGGGTATGGAAAAAAGATGTTATGATTAAGCGAGTTCAAAATTTCTCTATAAAACATCTTCCAAAGAAGCAATAACAATAAGTAAATAAGGATAAACCAACAATTGCACCTATTTCTAGTGTTTTTACTAAGAGTACCACTTCTTATCATGATGAAATCCATTTTGATATAGGCATGGATAGAGGGTCCAATAAAAAATTGTCCAAACATGCAACCTTAACACAAACATTATGTTCTCTATACACAATTATACTCAAAACAAACATATTCTCATGACAATAAACTTTATTTAACATATAGATAATCAACAATCAAAATTACATCATCAGTCTCTATCGCAATGGGCTTACAACATGTTAGGCCTCAATTGTTTGATTACAAATTACAAAAATTCAAAAGATATTACAATACAATGCCCAAATTTGACTCCCATATTGAATATCCAACTTGACTACTTTCAAATTATTATTAGTGATGTTTATATATCAATCCTAGCTTTAGGAATGATCTTCGTTGACCACAAGGTGGTGTAAAACTCAATGCCTTGTAAAACAAGTAGTTAGCCAAATGTGTAGAAAGAACCTTCTAGAATGAGTGTGATAATGATGGGTCGATGAAACTATATAATGTTCATACCATAATCTCCCCTAGGTCCAATGAACCTAGAAACATGTCACAAACTTCAAAAATGTATCGCAAGCCTTGAATAGTAAAGATGAGTATTTTTCTATTATGCCCAATAATGATTCTAGAGATGAATTATTCCTATGGTGACCCAAATCTCCTAAAATTTGGATAGGACATTATCAACTCCAAGTAGATCATGTGTTACCAACCACATGTTGAAATGTGTAATTGTGGTGAATTGCAATAGGATCTATGGTGACTGATTGATGTCTCTAATGCTACTAAAAACTAACAAACAAACAAATAAAAGAAAATATTTTTGGGTGATGAAAGATTGCTCTTACACCTTGAGATGCTCCTACATTAGGCACCTAAGGTAAATTATTTGTGATCATAGTGCTCACAAATAAGGGGTGAGTGATATAATCACCCTTTCAATAGGTAACCAATCTCAATGCACCTTCAACACATGGATAGGTTTTCGAGATCAATTGAATGTTGCTCCTTCCACATCTATCATTCCCACACAAGGAACTAGGAAATACCCCAAATTCCACATTTCTACTTGTACCTATAATTCTCCTTAATTATTCCTTCATCTTCCACTTCATTATTTTGGAACTAAATCTCCTCCACCAATCTATTATCCTTCTCTGATATCTCTCAACCTTTATCTTTCTCAACTAAAACTCATCTCTTAGACCATTTATGTCATCTTCTTCATTTGTGGTACCTAATCCTCAAATCCTTCCTTAGTCTCATACTATATATTACTCCAGGATCCATATATAGTTATTATCTCCACTCCTATACCAAATGTTTTTACCACATACTCCCAATTCTAGTTATTTTCTAATTCTACACTATCTACTATTATCTCTAATCCAACTACCTCTATCTACCTACTATTATCCTTTTGAAATCTCACAACCACCACATATTGTGCTATTCTACATCTACCACAAGATTTTATGTCATTTATCTCTTCATATCCATCTCCCCTATTCTTATGGTACAAACCAACACATGTTTTCTTGACCCAATCACTTCTGACACCTTTCATGTTACTTTGTTTAGAAATTTGTCATCTACAACACTTTCTTGATTATCATACATCTTCCAATTATCTCTTGTACTAATGTAACTTCTTCCACATTGTTCTTTACTTCTAGATTTCCATCCTATTGCATACGAGCACCTTCTATTATTTCAACTATCCAATTTGTATTTTTGACTCTATCGCCTACCTTTGAACTAATCTTCACAACGTTCTTATTATGGTTTCTCACTTCATCACCTCTCCACTTATATTCTTCATTTACTTCAAACAACTATGTCAGCCACTTCATCTCTTTATCATGTTATCCACTCTAGATTACTATAGTAACCTCCATAAAAATAAGTATTCACCTTCTTCTTCAATCAAATCATCATTTCTCTAATCTTTCTTACATCCCTGCATACTTTCTTCTCTCCAATTGCATCTTGTATCTATATCTGCTATCATAAGTTTGTGTATTGAATATATCAACTTCATACCTAACTTTAACTTCACTTCTTCCTTGTTATCTCTATATTGCATTTATTTGCATCTACAATACAAACTATTGTCCACTTCCTTATATATGTCTTGTCCATTATCACCTCTTTTCACCTTAGAATAAAATCATGTATCCTCACATCAAAACCTAAAGTATTCATCCTTCCAAGTGTCAAATATCTTCATTATATCTAATTTTTCCATTCTATCTTTTGTTAAAATATTTTAAGTATTTATTTATCTTTACTATTTATCCACAATCATATGTGATCACATCAAAACATGCTTGACCTACTCTATACATACTACACATTGTCTCAACTCCACCACAAACTATTTAGTTCAACTCAATTCCATTGCACACTATATGATTCTTCTACATCTCTTTTTCTCTTGACACATCATCATATACAACTCTATATAATGTCTTCTAACCTGTATCTAACTCATTTTCTTCCACCACAAACTACATTACTACTTCATATGCATTCCACAAATTACTTCATATTCCCTCATTTATCATACCTTGGATATCTCTGTTGGTACTTCTTGACTTACTGTTGTTGAACACACCTGATAATGAGAGGGGGGGTGAATCAGTATTCAAACAAATCTTAAACCCTCTGGAGCAAATTGAAACTTAAACTTTACAGCATTAACAGAAACATAAAAGATCAACACAAAGCACAACACCACATAACACCAAGAAGAGGAACACGCCTTGTGGATTCCAACACATGATTAACCTGGTCCTAAACATCCTTCATAGCATCAGTCTTCAAAGAATAACATCCACACGCTTCGTACAATTGAAATAGGTCAGCCTTAAGCAAGAAAATATGAAGCTTGTAGCATAGCGACCATTACAACTTGATGGTACTCATGGAAGATTAAACATTACTTGCACTACTCCCAGATGAGTCGGCATGACCCATACAACATATCCAAACACTCCTTGAACTTCGCACAATAAATAATTTATGGTGCACACCTTCAAAATACCTCAATCAGCCAGGCAAAAGCATAACCCAACACCTTCATTATGGACCACAGCCTATTTCAGAGAAGCCAAAAAACACCTTGTGGAGCAATAGGAAACATCACACAATCCTCATGATCATTCTCCACTAGCCAATTTACCACTTCATACAGCAATAAGTTGGTGCAAGCCAACAGACACTGAAACTAGCCACCGAACAATACAGTCCTGCACTCTGTCACTTACAACTTCTTCTGCGAAGGGACAAATGATATGATTTGAATGTAGCACCTTCTCAACACACTGAACTTAAATTTTGAACCGCATAACCATATATTCAAAGGCATAGGAATGTGGAGCATTCTCCCAAATAGTCTTCAAGGCAACTTCCTGTAGCAGAAACCTTCACCAACATCTGAAGACCGGAGCCTCCTTCTAGAAACACATAATTCCTTAGGAACAACAGGAGAGAGCATACAACATGTTACAGGTCATTAGCAACATCTTCTCAATGTCAGCATTACTTCTGATCCCCATCTTAATGTTTCTAATTCCCATCTTAATATATCATCATGATATCATCTCTGTTGACAACAAACATACTCAATACAACCTTAATTGACATTAAATAGGGCATGCAATCCAACCATGAACATCAGCAACATCACTGTTAGCACATCATCATAGTATATCATCAACATAAGCATCAATGACAACCCAAACTAAGTGTTGACATCAATAACAACCACATCAGTGACAACCAAAGGTAACATATGTGCAACAATCTCCCCCTTTGGCATTGATGGCAACACACACCTTATCATTCTCCCCCTTTAACATCAAGGACAAAGGGCAACTACTTCTCCCCCTTAGGGCACAAACTCTCCTTTTAAACCTTCTCCCCCTTTGAAGTACATACACTCCTTGAAGTAACTAACAGGCTCCCCTTGTCTGGAACAACCACTACCTACTCCCCCTAAGAGGTAGCCACCATCATTCCAAGAAAAGGATATAGCATGAATTACTCCCCCTGGATAGATGCACCAACTATGCATCTAGAAAGAAGGAGGGGCAATTACCCCTAACTTCTACCAGAGATACTCAAAAATATCCTTTGCAAGAGCCTTTGTAAAAATATCTACAATCTGATCCTTTGTTGGAACATATTCCAACTTCATTTATTTATCTGCAACCTTCTCTCTCAAAAAGTGATACCTGATTGATAAATGCTTGGTTCTAGAATTCATCACTGGATTCTTGGAAATATTGATAGCACTAGTATTGTCCAACAAAATAGGAATAGGCTCATCATATTGTATCTTGATATCCTTCAATGTTTGCTTCATCCACAATACTTGTGTACAACAAGATGTTGTAGCAATATTCTCTGCCTCTACAGTTGATAAAGATACTGAATCTTGTTTCTTACTATGCCATGAAACCATTCTGCTTCTTAAAAAGAAAGCACCAACACTTGTACTTCTTCTATCATCAACACAACCAACCCAATCAGCATTAGTGTAAGAACTCATATCAAAGTCATTACCTCCTAGATACCATAAGCCATAATCTAGAGTACCCATCAAATATCTGAATATTCTTTTTATTGCCTTCTCATGAGTTTGCTTAGGATTAGCTTGATATCTGGAAACCAAACATACTGCAAGCATAATATCAGGTCTAGAAGTAGTCAAGTACAATAATCCTCCAATCATAGATCTACAAAGAGTCTGATCAACCTCAGGTGACTCGTCAGCCTTGCTCAAGTGACAACCAGTAACCATAGGAGTACTTACTAGTTTGGAATCCTCCATACCAAATTTCTTCAACATCTCTCTAACATACTTAGCATGAGAAACAAAGATACCATCATTTAGCTGAACAATTTGAAGCCCAAGGAAGAAAGACATCTCACCAATCATAAACATCACAAACTCTTTCTACATCTCTTTAGCAAACCTCTTACACATATTATCATCTCCACCAAAGATGATGTCATCAACATATATAGCAACTATCAAAATCTGTTCTCCCTCTTCCTTAATGTAAAGATTACTGTCTATAGTAGCTTTCTTGAAATTTTACTAAAGTAAGTACTTATCCAATTGAGCATACAAAGCTCTAGGAGCTTGCTTGAGTCCATACAAAGCTTTCTTGATTCTGCACACCATGTCTGGATCTTCTGATAGCTGGAAACCATCTAGTTGCTCAATGTAGACCTCTTCCTCTAAATCACCATTCAAGAAGGCTGACTTGACATCCATCTGATAAACCTTGAAGTTCTTGTGACCAGCAAAAGCAAGAAACATCATGATTGCCTCCATCCTAGCTACTGGAGCAAAAGTCTCCTCAAAATCAATACCTTCAACTTGAGAATAACCCTTACACACCAATCTTGGTGTGTTCCTTACAACTTCATGATCTTCATTCAACTTGTTCCGAAACACCCACTTTGTTCCTATAACATTCTTATCAGATGGTTTTAGAACCAATTCCCATGTCTGATTCTTCTCTATCTAATTCAATTCTTCTTCCATTGCCTTCAACCATCCATCATCTTTGCTAGCATCGGTAAAGGGTTTGGGCTCTACCTTTGACAGTAAGCACAAATTCACTTGCTCACTTTCTTTTGCAAGCCTTCTCCTGGTCTGCACACCTTCATTATTATCCCCAATGATTTGGTCTTCTGAATGATTCCTCTAAACATACTTTGTTGGAGTATTAGGGATCTATTCTGATTCTTGCTCCCTCTCCTCTTTCTCCTCTTCTTCTTCTTCTTCAATGCAGGGAGGTATATCAGATCCGCAAACCTCTAGTTCTTGTGAGATCTAATGCAAATCTTCATCTACCTTAACATTTGTGCTTTCAATCATTCTTCCCAATCTCTTGTTGTAGCATCTATATGCCTTGCTTCTAGTTGAGTAACCAAGAAAGATCCCTTCATCACACCTTGAATCAAACATTCCAAGGTCTTGTTCATCTCTCCTGATGTAGCATTTATTGCCAAAGATCCTGAAGTATCTGATAGTGGGAGGTCTTCCATACCATAGCTCATAAGGGGTTTTAGTGTTATTGACCCTCAATTGTACTATGTTAAGCAAGTAGATAGCAGTGTGAACTGCTTCCTTCTAATACATATCAGGCAAATCTGCATCTTTCAACATTGCCCTAGCCATCTCTTGCATAGTCCTATTCTTTCTCTCCACTACCCCATTCTGTTGAGGGGTCCTAGGAGAAGACAAATGTCTCTTAATACCATGATCTTCACAAAACTTTTCAAATTCATTTGAAGTAAACTCATCTCTTCTATTTGATCTTAGCATTCATTTCATTCTCAACTATTGCTTTGAAAATCTTAAACTTATCAAAGGCTTCAGATTTTTCTCTTAGAAAAGTAACCCAAGTCATTCTAGAGTAATCATTAATAAGCAACATGAAATACCTTTCACCTTGTTAACTCTTTGTTCTTGTAGGACCACATAGGTCAGTGTGAATCAGCTCTAGAGGCATTGTAGAAGAATACTCCTTGCTCTTGAAAATTATCTTTGTCTACTTTCCCATTTGACATTCCTTGCATAAAGTGTTTGCAGGCTTGGTTATCTTAGGCATATCTCTCACTGCATGAATAGAGTTGATCTTTACCATATTATCAAAGTTGATGTGTCCCATTTTCTTGTGCCACAACCAACACTCACTGGATTGAGCCAATAAGCAGTTTCTTCCATTTACCTCCTTTAGATGATAGATATCTCCATATGTCCTATTACCTTCTGCAACTAGTCTTCTGGACCCTACCTTCCTGATCTCACAACCTTTGGCATGAAATGTAAGATTGTATTCTTTACTGCACATCTAACTGATACTGAGGAGTTTGTACTTCAACCCTTTGACATAGAGGACATCCTTAGTCTTGTTCTTTACATCAATGGTTATATCACCCTTTCCACAAATTTGTTCTGACTCATCACCACCAAACTTGACAGCTCCACCATTCCACTTCTTAAGGTTGATGAACTCCTTATCACCAGTCATGTGGTTAGAGCAACCATTGTCAATTACCCAAGCATTGGCTTCTTCTCTTGCATGAAAGGTAGTCCACACAACCATTGATTTTTCATTATCTTTGTCAACCTACAAGGTACTAGATTTCTTACATTTTCCAATATCACCTTTTTTGTCACCAACTTTCAAGGCCATGAAAAGTGTTTCATCATTTGAATCATCATGATCCTCATCTTCTAAAGAACAGTTGTTCTCCATGGAATAAAGACTTCTTTTGGACTTCTCTCTTTTGTTGCTATCCTTTGATTCTTTAAAAGGACATTTAGAGGCAAAATGACCAATTTGCCCATAATTAAAGCATTTGAAAGGTAACTTACCTCTGTATTTGTCGGTGCCCTTCTTCAATTTTCTCACAAAGTTCACTTCTACCTCATCAAGTTCACCATCTTGATCAATTGTTTCATCTTCTACCTTCTTACTGACTTTGAATGTTGATTCCTTCTTTGGAGCCCCTTTGTCAAATTCTCTCATTTCAAAGGCTGTGAGAGTACCAAACAATTGATCTATTGTATAGTGATCCAATTCCTACGACTCCTCAATAGCAGATACCTTATGGCTATAAGATTTTGGGAGAGATCTCAGAACCTTCACAATCTCATCTTCTTTCACTATTCCACCAAGACCTCTGATGCCATTAACTACTTCATCCACCTGGAGCATATAACTGGCAATGTCTTCATCCTCTGCCATCCTCAGGGTCTCAAAGTTTCTCTTGAATATTTGCATCTTGGCTTGCTTTACTTTACTATCTCCTTCATAAATGCTGCTAAGTTTTACCTAGACATCCTTAGCAGATTTGCAATTCATTACCTTCAGAAGTTCTAAATCAGGTAGCCCACTCATGATAGTATTCTTTGCCTTGGCATTGTTATCATATAACGTGATCTCGGATGGATCTAAAGGATCATTAGTAGGAGTAATGTAACCATCCTTAACAGATTGCCAAACACCAAACCCTAGAGAGGATAGATAGCCTTCCATCCTTAGTTTCCAAAAGGTGTAATTTGTTCCATCAAACTTAGGTACCTTGTTAGATTCATCATATGCCATCCTAGACCTTCCTTAAGTGGTTAAGCTCTTTCTGAGGAACTTAGCTCTGATACCAATTGTTGAACACACCTGATACTAAGAGGGGAGTGAATCAACATTCAAACAAATCTCAAACCCTCTAGAGCAAATTGAAACTTAAACTTTACAGCATTATAAGAAACATAAAATATCAACACAAAGCACAACACCACATAAAACCAGGAAGAGGAACATGCGTAGTGGATTCCAACACATGCTTAACCTAGTCCTAAACATCCTTCACAGCATCATTCTTCAAAGAATAACATCCCCACACTTCACACAATTGAAATAGGTCAGCCTTAAGCAAGAAAATATGAAGCTTGTAGCATATCAGCCATTACAAGGCGGTACTCATGGAAGATTAAACATTACTTGTGATTCTCCCAAATGAGTCAGCATGATCCATACAACATCTCCAAATGCTCCTTGAACTTCATATAGCAAAGAATTTGTGGCACAGGCCTTCAACATACCTCAGTCGGCCAGGGAAAAGCATAACCCAACAACACCTTCATTCTGGACCACAACCTATTCTAGAGAAACTAGAAAACACCTTGCAGAGCAACATGAAACATCACATGATCCTCAAGATCATTCTCCACCAGCCAATTCACCACTTCATACAACAATAAGTTGGTGCAAGCCAACAAACACTGAAACTAGCCAGTGAACAATACAATCCTGCACTCTATCACTTAAAACTTCTTCTGCGGAGGGACAAATGATATAAAACTTTGAATGTAGCACCTTCTCAACACAATGAACTTAAATTCTAAACCATATGACCATATCTTCAAAGGCAGAAGAATGCGAAGCATTCTCCCAAACAGTCTTCAAGGCAACTACCTGTAGCCAAAACCTTCACCAACATCCAAAGACTAGAGCCTCCTTGTAGAAACACATACTTCCTTAGGAACAATAGGAGAGAGCATACATCATGTTCTAGGTCATTAGCAACATCTTCTCAACATCAGCATTACTTCTTATCCTCATCTTAATGCTTCTAATTCCCATCTTAATATATCATTATGATATCATCTCTACTAACAACAAACATACTCAATACAACCTTAATTGACATTAAATAGGGCATGTCATCTAACCATGAACATCAGCAACATCATTATTAGCACACCATCATAGTATATCATCAACATAAGCATCAATGACAGCCCAAATTGAGTGTTGACATCAATGACAACCACATCAGTGACAACCAAAGGTAACATATGTGCAACAAATGTATTCTTATTTATCATATGTACATGTCTAACATCTCCAATAGCTTCACCTTAATCATTCTCGTCAATCTTTAAATCTTCAACCCTATCATTTATTTGTTCATAGTTCATACCTATCAAATCTTTTTCTCTTGTTATCTCTTCAACAGAAATGTCTAGATCTTCCCAATCATCTAATTCTCCACCTTCCTCTAGAAGGTTCAAAATGATTTCCATGTCTTCATCTTGTATATCTTCTTCTTCATCTAAACTAATCTCTAGTTTTCTACTTTCCTTCACCCCAAGGCTTGTCATCTGGTTTACAACGTTCTTTTCCATACTAAACAATATTTCTACCTTATATGCAACATCATTATCTTCAAATTCATCTTGATCTTCTTTTGCTTCCCCGTTATTTTGAATTCATATATCTTCAATTTCAGCTAACTTTAGATCTATCATTACACATCCTTTATATCTCCTAGTGCTATTACACTTTACACTACTGCATTTCTTCCTTCTGATCTTTATCATTTCTTCATTATTCCTACTCACATCCAAAACTTTCTTTGTTCATCCTTTTGCAATCTATCAAATGTACTTGCTACATATTTTATTATCAACTCTAGGATTTGCAATTTGTCTTCTAGGGATCTTTCCATCACATTAGTGTTGAAATTAAGGAACACTGAGAGGGGGGGTGAATCAGTGTTCTACAAAAACTTATTACTTTGTTCCTTTATTAATTTACCACATACATCCAAAAGAAAGAAGCATGAACACAAGAATAGAAACAACAAGATCACAACACATGAACACCAAGATTTTTACGTGGAAACCCGGTTAAGGGAAAAACCACGATGGGGGTTAACCCACAAGAATTTATACTCTATTAAAAGTATTACAAATGGGGAAGGCACATGCCTTCAAGGCACACTGCCCAGAGCTCACTGCTCAAAGAGGCTCACTGCCTACAAATCAATTATAAAAGTTCATTGGAATGTTTGAACTGAGGAATAGCATCTAACAAGGCAAGATTACAATTCTGGTTGAGCTCAATATACTGACTTTGCACACTTCATCTCTCTCTGCCTTGCTTCACTGCTCTGCCATGATCCAGAGCTTAGATCTCTTCACTTCACACTTGATACTGCTCTTCTTTGCATCTCACCATTCATATTCACATCTTCACTCACCAAAATGCTCGAATCCATCGATCATATATATCCGCTACATGAAATTTCACCAACTGCAATCGGCCTTAGGAAAACTTAGAAATTATTTCAAGAACACTGTTCTGTCGGTTGAATCCATTTACAAACACTAATGCAGACCAAAACTTCTATATCCAAGTCACCTCACATGTCAGCCAATACCATTGGATCTCATAAATTACTTGACCAATCACTTCTCTTCATTTGTACAAGGATCAAACACCTAGTCGGCATGTTCTTCACCAGACTGAACTGTTTAACCAGAACCTGATACTCAGATGCTTGTAACTTACACTCCCTTCATCACCGAAGGCTAAAATCTTGGATTTAGGTAGCCCTGACATCCCTTAACACTCCCTCAGATCTGCAGCACAATATGATTTCATGTGGAGAAATGCAGACCAGGATGTTGAATCCTGTCATATGCCCTGTTCCTATCTATTCGGACTTAGACAAATCTGCAATTTGACTTCCGGTATGATCCACTGATGAAATGTGAATGTGTTAGATGGATTTAGTTGCCATCAATGACAACACCTGACATGCCAAGTAGTGTCTCTTGCCAATAATTAGTAACCCTAACTCTAGGACTCACATTTATTCCTTTCATCTTCATAATCAAATTAAAAAATACTTGTAGATTTCCTCTCTAGTCAGTGATCTATCCAACCTACTCACAACTCTTCTTCATTTCTCACTCTCTTTATGTATAACACTATCATATTGCCTCATTGTGGTTACTCTATCTAAGGGGTGATCTCCTTTACTCTCACTTATTTTCCTTTCACAAATTATCTCACAGTTGATGGTCTATTTGCTCCATCTTTTCAAATTTTATCCTTCACAAATCTAATGTTGGTTGCCTCAAGTTCAACAATCTAATTACAAACTCCTTGTGACTATCCCAAACTCAACAATCTATCTACAAGCTACCTCTATTCATTGATCTGTCAACAACTAGAAACTTTTCACTCTCTTTCACTCTCAAGATTATAACCTTTCACTCTTCTTAGGATTCCAAGCCCACTCTGATACCACTTGATGTAGTCATGGATAGAGGGTCTAATAAAGGATTGTCCAACCATCCAACCTTTAAAAAATAACTCACATTTTATATGTACAATGATACTCAAAACAAACATATTCTCATGAAAATTAACTTGATTTAACATATAGATAATCAATAATCACAATTGCATCATCATTCTCGACCACAATAGTATTAGAACATGCTAGACCTCAACCATTTGATTACAAATTATAAAATTTGAAAGATAGTGTAGTACAATGCCCAAACTTAACTCCCATCTCAAATCTCCAACTTGACTACTTTCAAATGATTATGAGTGATTTTTATATAGAAATTCTTAGCTTTATTAATGATCTTAGTTGGTCACAAGGTGGTGTAAAACTTGATGCCTTGTAAAACATATAGTCAGCCAAACATGTAGAAAGAAACTTTTGGAATGAGTGCAGTAATGATGTATCGATGAAACTTAACGTGGTTCATACTATAAGCTCCTCAGGGTCTAGTGAACCTAGAAACGTGATCCTTTATTTCCATAAACTTCAAAAAGTTACCACAAGAATAAAATAGTGAAGTTGAGTATTGTTCTATTATGCCCGGGAATGATTCTAAAGGTGAATTATGCCTTTGTAGTGATCTAAATCTCCTAAAATTTGGATAGGATGTTATCAGCTCCAAGTAGATCATGTGTTTCCAATTGCATGATGAAATTTGTAATTAAAATGAACTAGAGTAGGATCTATGGTGACTAACTAGTGCCTGGAATGCTACAAAAAAATAGAAAACAAACAAATAAATAAATTATTTTTAGGTAATGCGAGATTGCTCTTACACCTTAGGATGTTCCCGCGTCATATTTACTTGGGAATATAGAACATGATGCTACTTTTTGAGATTATTATGATCTCTTGGGAGGTGATCTCTCTAATATTATCTCAAGATCTTAAGAATTATTATGCTTTTACTTATTGTTAGTGTTTTTTCCTATATTGATCTCTTTTCATGTTCTTAGTTAGTAATTGATCTTTACCTCTCTAATATTATCAGTTGAGTCCTTAAGAATTCTTATTATTTTACTACTTTTAGCTTCCCTTGTCCTATCTTCTAGTTTTTCACAATTCATACCTATCAAATCTTCTTCTCTTGCTATCTCTTCTATAGAAATGTCTGGATCTTCCCAATCAACTAGTTCTTCACCTTCCTCTACAGGTTCAATATGATTTCCATGTTTTCATCCATATATCTTCCTCATCTAAATTGATCTCTAGTTTTCTACGTTCGTTCACCTCAAATCTTGTCATCTAGTTTACAATATTGTTTGCCATACTAAACAACATTTCCATCTTGTGTACAACATCATCATCTTCAAATTCATCTTGATCTTCTTTTGGTTCTCCATTATTTTAAATTCATACATCTTTAACTTCAACTAATGTTAGATTTATCACTGCACATCATTTATATCTCCTAGTGCTAATACATTTTACATTACTAAATTTATTCCTTTTGATCTCTATCATTTCTTCTTCATTCTTGCTCGCATCCAAAACTTTCTTTGTTCATCCTTTTGAAATCTATCAAATCTACTTGCTATATCTTTCATTATCAACTCTAGCATTTGTAATTTGTCTTCTAGGGTCTTTCCATCACATTAGCAACCCTAACTCTAAGACGCACATTTATTCCTTTCATCTTCATAATCAAAACATAAAATACTTGTAGATTTCCTCTCTAGTTGGTGAACTATCCTCCTTGCTCACAACTCTTCTTCACCTCTTACACTCTCTTTATGTATACCACTATGAAATTTCCTCACTGTGGGTGCTCTATCTAAAGGGCAATCTTCTTTACTCTTACTTATTTTCCTTTCATAAATTGTCTCACATTTGATGATCTATTTTCTCTAGCTTTTCTACTTTTCTCCTTCATAAATCTAATGTTGATTACTTCAATTTTAGCAATCTACTTACAAACTCCCTGTGACTGCCTCAAACTCAGTGATATATCTACAAGCTACCTCAAATCAACAATCTATCAACAACCAAAAACTTTTCACTCTCAAGATTCCAACCTTTCACTCTTCTAAGGATTCTAAACCCACTATGATACCACTTGATGTAGTCATGAATAGAAGGTCCAATAAAGGACTATCCAACCATGCATCCTTAACAGAAACACTCACATTCTCTATGCATAGTGATACTCAGAACAAACATATTCTCATAAAAATCAACTTGGTTTAATATATTGATAATCAACAATCAAAATTACATCACCAGTCTTGACCACAATAGGATTACAACATGCTAGACCTCATCCATTTGATTATAAATTACAGAATTCAAAAGATATTGCAATACAATGCCCAAATTTGACTCCCATCTCAAATCTCAAACTTTACTACTTTCAAATGAATATGAGTGATGTTTATATAGAAATTCCTTGATTTATTAATGATCTTTTTTGGTCACAAAGTGGTGTAAAACTTGTTACCTTGTAAAACTTGTTACCTTGTAAAACATGTAGCCAGCCAAACATGTAGAAAGAACCTTCTGGAATGAGTGCAGTAATGATATATTGTTGAAACTCAATGTGGTTCATACCATAATCTCCCCAGGGTCCATTGAACCTAGAAAAATGCCCCTTTGTTTTTGTAAACTTCAAAAAGTTACCACAAGCCTCGAATAGTAAAGTTGAGTATTGTTTTGCTATGCCCAGTAATGATTCTAGAGGTGAATTATGCCTTTGCAATTACCTAAATCTCCTAAAATTTGGATAGAATGTCATCAGATCCAAGTAGATCATGTGTTCCCAACTACATGATGAATCATGTAATTATTATGAACTGAAGTAGGATCTATGGTGACTACCCGATGTCTAGAATGCTACAAAAATCCAACAAACAAACAAATAATTAAAAGAAAATATTTTTGGGTGATGCAAGATTTCTCTTACAGTTTGGGATGCTCTTGCATCACATTTACTTGGGGATATAGAACATGATTCTACTTGTTGAGATGAGGATGATCTCTTGGGAGGCGATCTTTCAAATATTACTGATCGAGACCTTAAGAATTATTATACTTTTACTTAACTTTAGTTGTTTTTCCTATATTGATCTCTTTTCATGTTCTTAGTTAGTAATTGATCTTTATCTCTTTAATGTTATCAGTTGAGACCTTAAGAATTCTTATGCTCTTACTTATTTTTAGCTTCTCTTGTCCTATTTTGGTTTATTTTCATGTTCTTAGTTAGCATTTGCTCTTTCTTTTGTGTCCTTACACTTTGGCCTTTTGTTTATGCCATGTTCATTGTGCATCTACTATGCTTATTTCCACTTGGGGACATCTTTCCTCTTGCTTCCTTCTATATCAATTTCGTATGTGTTCCTATGTTCCTCATCCACCTCCTACACTTTTCCAAATACCTTGTTTGACTCCTATATCTTTCTATTGAACAATAATCTAAGATTATCTTGTTGTGGATCTAAAAGTGCTTTATGTCAACCTCCATATTATGGTTTAATAATTTGATCTCTACCTTGTATATTTTTGGCTTCATGTTTGTTGCCTTAGTTGAGTTCCTAGTTTATATTTATGGTAGACTAGTTTGTCAAGATCTATATATGGACAAAGGGATTTTCCTTTGTATGTGCCTTTATGTTAAGTTTCATTATTGATTTGTTATCAACATTTCCCATTCTCTAACTAATTTATTCCTTTCTTCTAGGTGATCGATTACCAATATTTATAGATTAATAGACTAGCCTGGCTAGTAAATTGATTATCTACAAATCCACCACAAAGTCCATGTCATCGGCACAAGGTACATCCATCTTGAAATTTGTTACAAGGGATGATGATGTGTATATATCTTATTGAGATAGTGGTGCAATAATTCAATGTCAAAAGTTATAGTCGACAGAGTTGAATGGGTTCCTCTTCAATATTGGGTTCCATGGCTACATGGTAGAGTTTCATCATTTTCTATAGATTCACAAAATAAATCATCCAACATTTTGATGATATACCAATATGCCACAACTATTTATCTTATAGGTGAGTTAATTTAAGCCCTTGATTTGTATTGATGCTTAGGTGGAATTCAAAGGCATGAATTAGCAAGATCAAGTGCTTGTAGTGTATCCACATGTCTCAATATGTCAATATCTATAAATCTACAAATTAAGAGGCCACGCATCTTTGGAATCCATAGATTTGGTGTAATGTGTCTCTATCTTGCTAACTTTTGTATATTGGTATATTACTTCATCTAGTTTCTATGGCATCAATAGATCTACAAATACCTATTGAAAAATGGTATAGCATACAAAAACTCTAGATTACACCATGGTTGTAGGCTATAATAAAATGATATATTATTCTTTTAGATCCTTTACTCTCACTTATTTTCCTATAGTGATTATAGTGTCTCACTTATTTGCATCTATGATTGTAGAGCATATAGTGATTGTAGGGTGCCACTGTGGGTGCTCTATCTAAAGGGTGGTCTCCTTTACTCTCACTTATTTGCCTTTCATAAATTGCCTCACAGTTGATGGTCTATTTTCTCTAGATTTTCAACTTTTCTCCTTCATAAATCTAATGTTGGCTACCTGAAGTTCAGTGATCTACTTACAAACTCCTTGTGACTTCCTAAAACTTGGTGATCTATCTACAAGATACCTTTGCAAGATACTTCAATTCGGCAATATATCAACAACTAGAAACTTTTCACTCTCTTTCACTCTCAAGATTCAAACCTTTCACTCTTCTTAGGATTCTAAACCCACTTTGATACCACTTGATGCATTCATGGATAGAGGGCCCAATAAAGGATTGTCCAACCATGCAACCTTAATAGAAACACTCATATTCTCTATGCACAATGATACTCAAAACAAACATATTCTCATGAAAAACAACTTGATTTAACATATTAATAATCAAAAATCAAAATGACATCATCAATCTTTACCAAAATGGGATTACAACATGCTAGACCTCAACCATTTGATTACAAATTATAGAATTTGAAAGATATTGCAATACAATGCCCAAACTTGACTCCCATCTCAAATCTCCCACTTGAATGCTTTCAAATGATTATGAGTGATGTTTGTATAGCAATTCCTATCTTTATTAATGATCTTACTTGGTCACAAGGTGGTGTAAAACTTGTTTCCTTGTAAAACATGTAGTCAGCCAAACATGTAGAAAGAACCTTTTAGAATGAGTGTAATAATGATGTATCAATGAAACTCAATATGGTTCATACCATAATCTCCCTAGGGTCCAGTGAGCCCAGAAACATTCTCCTTTATTGTCATAAACTTCAAAAAGTTACCACAAGCCTCGAATAGTGAAGTTTAGTATTGTTCTATTTTGCCCAATAATGATTTTGGAGGTGAATTATGCCTTTGTAGTGACCTAAATCTCCTAAAATTTGGATAGGATGTCATAAAATCCAAGTAGATCATGTGTTCCCAACTACATGATGAAATGTGTAATTGTGATGAAATAGAGTAGGATCTATGGTGACTAACTGATGTCTAGAATGCTACAAAAAACCAGCAAACAAACAAACAAATAAAAGAAAATATTTTTGGGTGATGCGAGATTGCTCTTACACCTTGGGATGCTCCTCCATCACATTTAATTGTGGATATAGAACATGATGCTACTTTTTGAGTTAAGGATGATCTCTTGGGAGGTGATCTCTAATATTATTGATCGAGACCTTAAGATTTATTATGCTTTTAGTTATTTTTAGTTGGTTTTCCTATATTGATCTCTTTTCATTTTCTTGGTTAGTAATTGATCTTCATCTCTCTAATGTTATCAGTTGAGACCTTAAGAATTCTTATGCTTTTACTTATTTTTAGCTTCCCTTTTCCTATTTTGATCTATTTTCATGTTCTTAGTTAGCATTTTCTCTTTCTTTTGTGTCCTTACACTTTAGCCTTTTGTTTATTTCATGTCTGATGTGCATCTACTATGCTTATTTCAACTTCTATATTATGCTTTGTTCTTTGTTTCCCCACTTGGGGACATCTTTCCTATTGCTTCCTCCTATATCTAGCTCCTATGTGTTCCTATGTTCCTCACCCACCTCCTACACTTCCCCAAATGCCTTGTTTGACTCCTATATCTTTCTATCGAACAATAGTTTAAGATTATCTTATTTTGGTTCTAAAAGTGCTTTGTGTCAACCTTCATATCATGGTTCAATAACTTGTTCTCTACCTTGTGTATTTTAGCTTCATGTTTGTTGCCTTAGTCGAATTCCTAGTTTATATTTATGGTAGACTAGTTTGTCAATATCTAAAAATGGCCAAAGGGATTTGCATTTGTATGTGCCTTTATGTTATGTTTCATTGTTGACTCATTATCAACATTTTCCATTCTCTAACTAATTTATTCATTTCTTCTAGTTGATCGACTACAAATATTTGTAGATCAATAGACTCGTCTGCTTGGTAAAGTGATCATCTACAAATCCATCACAAAGTCCATGTCATTGGCACAAGGTACATCCATCTTGAAATTTGTTACAAGGGATGATGATGTGTATATATTTTATTGGGTTAGTGGTGCAGTAAGTCAATGTCAAAAGTTATAGTTGGCAGAGTTGAATGGGTTCCTTTTTAGTTGTGGGTTCCATGGCTACATGGTAGAGTTTCATCAATTTATATAGATTGACAAAATAAATCATCTAACATTTTGGTGATATACCAATATGCCACCACCATTTATCTTAGAGGTGAGTTAATTTAAGCCCTTTATTTCTATTGATGCTTAGGTGGAATTCAAAGACATGAATTAGTAAGATCAAGTGGTTCTAGTGTATCCACATGTCTCAATCATGTCAATATCTACAATTCTACAAATTAAGAGGTTGTGAATCTTTTGCATCCATAGTTTTGATGCAACATGTCTCTATCTCTCTAACTAAACTATATATTGGCATATTACTCCATCTAATTTCTATGGCATCTATAGATCTATAAATACCTATTGAAAAATGGTAGAGCATACAAAAACTCCAAATCACACCATGATTGTAGGCTATAATAAAATAATATATTATTCTTCAAGATCCTCTTGTGAATTTTTATATTTCAATACATTGACTTTATAAAGCCCTTGATTTCCTATACCAACTTCTCATATTTCCTACTTGATGAGAAACAACTACTTATGGTAAAACTACTAACAAAACATTATTACTTACAAACATTTATTTCTAACATACTAATATTTATTTATTTAATACTATACTAACTATACTATAGAGACGTAATATAAAATCCAACATTCCCCCCTTATTACATCAATCTGAATAAAGTATGAAACACTGCATGGAGTTAACACAATCGCCCGTCTAAAAATCTAATGAAGCACCTCCACTAAATCTCCCACTTACCCAACACACACCAAAATGGTCATATCAACAGATGTCATGACTGTCAAACTTTTCAAATCCTCTATACTACATGAGAGAACAAATCCCAACCTCTAATGAGTCAAAAACAATATCTATTTAATTTATATACAAAATATTGCAAAGACTTCGATTTTTGTGGACTGCCATGTATGTGTGTGTGTGTGTGTGTGTGTGTGTGTGTGTGTGTGTGTGTGTGTGTGTGTGTATTAATGGTTATAATTATTTTATGAGTGGATAGGTAAACATGCTTTAGTATTTATTTTCTTTGGATGAAATCTTTTGATAATTATTGCAATTTCTACTTTATATGCATGTTTAATGATGAGTTTTTGTCAAAAATAGTTGTTAGAATCATAAGCATACCACCATGGATCTCTCTGGAGCCTCTGGACCTCTTTGGATCCACCCTTCCAATTGAAGAACATTAGCTCTGGATAGCTCTAGAGTAGCCCAGTGCTATAAAAGAGCCATCCTCCCCCTGAGTCGATGATTAATTGGCAAGATCCAGGATAACTCTAGTCCCAATATGCACCCCACAAGTAACTCCGATTGCCCAAACGGTGCCACAATCCTTTTGATGCCTTATAACTCCAGTTCAAGAGTTATCTCAACTAAATAATTGAAGCACCACTTCAACTTTAGTTCTTTCAGTTCATACTCCATCTTTTGCCACTAATTATGGCGCGTGTAAAATCTTCTCTGAAGTTTTAGATAGAAAAACTCTTAAAGTAGGAATAAGTGGTAGTTTTGAGTCCAAGTTTCATTGTAGTTTAGTCTAGTTCAATTTAGTCTTAGAATAAGAGCTCAAATGTATAAGTATGAGCCGAGTAAATTTTTAGCAGTTAGTTCCTTTTTTATCAGACAATTATTATTTCCAAAGCAGTCATTTTCTTTCTATTTTTATTGTGTACTCATGCCCATTCGAGCTTCCATTCTATGAAAATAAAGAGGAAATTCTATTGAAATTACATTAGCATAGGAGGATCCTTCCAGGTGGGAGTAGGGCCCGCTCACCCAACAGAGGAGATCTCTCAGTATTTTTCTAGTTTTATTGCATTATTTCTTTGCATTAGAATTAGATGATGTGTTTAAATTAGATTTCATGTTATCTCCAGTCATCATTTACTTGCAGGTCATTCTTTAAAATCTAAAAAATCATAAAAAGAGTTCTTTTTTCGAAAATTCATCTCGTTAAAACAACACTTGTTTAATTCTGTTGAACTTGGATTGTTAAAACATGGGTTAAATGGTTTAATTTTTGTTATTCATTTTTGTTGTGTGGTGTGATTCATCATTAGAATAGTTTCAAATGCTTTCAGCAATTTAATTTGATTAAGTAGTTTCCTTTCTATAGAATAGTATAAATGCTTCAATTCTTTTCAATTCAACATGTGTGTTTCCTTCAACAATTAATATAGTTTGAATTCAAGAATTATCTTTATATTTCATTTAGAATAGGATCAACACTTAAAACACCCCAAAACAAAGTAAACCTCCACAAATCGCTTTAGACACCTCCAAATTGATAAAATTAAATGATGAAAAATTAAAAGAACTACGATGACCCCATCAACCTCCATACATAATGGGAGAATAACTCACCTCTAAGAGCCCACCCTCCTTGAGCATGTCAAAATCCCTCCTCTAGTTCCTACACAATGAGAGAACAACTCTCCTCTGAGAGTTCACTTTCCTCTAAAAGTGTTAATATCTTTCCTCTAGTGTTATGGGAACCAAATCCATCCTCTAGTGTATAGAAAAAACAAAACCAATGTAGATACACTAACCCCACAAATTCCATAGGTTACATTATCCACAAGTATTGTTAAAAACTACCAAGCCCACCTTACTCCAAGAAGGGACACAAATATGGTGGTGCTTCTCAAACAATCTACCATATCGAAGTGAGAAGCTAGCTCGAGATGTAGAAATCCTCTAACCTCCTTTTTCCTCCAACCTTCTCTTTCTAACCAGATGTAGCATTAGAATATCTGATGACTACAATACATATATGTATATGCCCATGTGCATAAACTAGGGAGTCAATTTTGATTGGAAATGTACCCATTACAATGAAATTCTCAAAATAATGTATTACAATGTCTTCAAAATTGAAAAATATGTTCTGAAAGATTATGCAATTAAAAGAACCTTGTGAGATTTGAACTTGATACATTCTATCCACCAATATCTTAAAAACTACACTCTTCAACTACACTATGCACCAACTTTTATACAAATTGCTCGAACTTTGGTTTTCAAAATACATTCTAAAAAGATAGAATAAATAAATATTAAAAACTCTTTCCAAATGCCTTTTTCTCACCTAAATGTTTTTTTATCATGTAAAATCTAAATGCATTTTAGCCTTTTATCATGCAAACACTTTTTCATAGCCTTTTTTCTTAAATTTGATCTCCAAGAAAATTATGATTTTTGCTTTGCTTAGTTGCATTTGCTCAAAATTCTACTACCAACCCATAGAAATGTTTATAAATAATCAGAAACAACATGAACATCAAACCATATGCATTTGTTTACATTTGTATCAACAAATAATGTGGATTCTTTTGGGGTATTCCTTCTCAATCATTAGATAAGTGCATGGCTAATTTGTTGAATCTATTATTAGTGATGGGCCACTCCACTTGTGGGGAAGCTATACATTCACCAAAACAAACAAATAATTATTATTATTAAGGCATCAACCAACACAATTTTCTAGAAGAGAAAATAAAATCTCTTCAATTGCAACCAACTTGCATTTCTACATGGAATGCTCAATATTATGCACTTCTATTTCACACTTGGTAAGAACAATTGCCTTTATTGAATTATTTATGACCTTCTTAAAAGCATTTAATACTGCTCCTATGTAATATGCTTAGTATAAAATCACCAATGAATTTTTTACCATTGCTTAAATATAGGATTCGTGCCAATATTTTGTTCCTTTCTCTTCTGCATTAAACTACTCACTAAATACTAATAGTATTGTCAAAATATTTATGGGTTTTGTTCTTATTTGAGTTAGCTTTCTAGAACATCATGCATTATTAAATTTCATTGTAAAATGAGAAAAATATCACAATGGAGATGTAAATTATAAAACTTAGTATCATGAAGGAGAAGTAAGAAGCTAGCATGGATGTTGGTAGTGGAAGTCGAATGGTCTTCCTCCATAGTCATCTTCGTAAATCTTCTTCTTTGTGTCCTTGGTGTCCTTGTTTTTTGTTGTGGTATGTTTGTTGTTTAGGTTGGTTTGTTTTAATTTTGTATTTGAAGACATTATTTTTGGTGAGTAGGGTAGGAATTTTTTTATATTGGTTATCGTTTCTTATGGTTAGTCCTCTCCTCAAGAACCATCGGTCGTACATTTAATTAATGGGTGAGAGAAGTTGTTTAGTGGCATCTAGATGTAAGGTATGGGAAGTGTCAGGAAAAATGGTAATGGAGAGAGTGATGTTATCAAATCTTTCAAAGATGTGCTCATTAATAGTGATGGATCATTGGTTTTTGGAGGAGTAGAATTCTTGGTTCGAGATGAAGGGATTGTTTAAGCACAAGGAAAAATGAAGGCGATAAAGTTGAGCATGCAATTACCCTTTCTTTGGTTCCTAATGAAGAAATGGTTGATGTTATGGAGAAGGAAGAATACAGGCTCATATCAATTGGTATTTCCTTTGTTTGTTTGATTCCTAATTAAAAGAAAATATCAATTTAATAAGTGTTAGAAGGTGTGGAAAAACTAGGACCTTTGGTTAGTTCTATTAAAAAAAAATTCATTGCAAAGTTCTACTAATGGTTCAGGTTCTAAAATTGACCCAAGATCTAAAAATAACAAAGTGTCTAAAAGATAGAAAACTTCTTTGGTTGATGGGGGTGTTGAATTGTCCTTAGGAAATGATGTAATGCGTGTGATATTCCTAAGGATGATTATACATATGGGGCTTCTCAAAGAGGGATAAGAGTAATGGTATCCCCTCCTATTTTTCAAGAATGAATAAGGGGGCAAATGTTCCTTCCTCTAGTTAATCCCTTTCCCTCTCTTTGATTTTTTTTGATGAAATTTCTCAGATGGAATGTTAGAGGTCTTAAGGCCCATGACAGAAAGTATTTGGTTAAGTTCTTTTGTAAAAGTAGATCAAATCTTGATTTTTTGTTGCTTCAAGAAGTTAAATCTATGGGATATTCTTTGGAAGGGTCTTGTAAAGTGATTTGGCCAATTCTATTGTCTTTTCATCTAAACATATTAAAGGGAGGGGGTTTTCATTCTTTTGAATCCTTCTTTGAAGTATTTTTGTTAGTCATGATTCATCTCACTATTGTAGATTTGTTTGGATTGAAGTGAATGTTAATGGAAATAATTTTGGTATATATTATTTGTATGTATCCAATGGTTATAATGATAGAGTAGATTATAAAACTAGTTGGCCTTAAACTTGAAAAATATTCTCTAGATTTTTGGTGGGGATTTTAACATGGTTGAGAGTAGTGTGGATAAAGATGGGGGTTGTAAATTCGAGTGGAAAGGAAATGAATTTTTTTGGGGGTAAACTCAAAAGGAAGAGGAATCTTGTTGACCCTCTTATGGGTTGTAAGGGTGATAGTAAAGGCATTTGGTTTACTTGATCCAATTTCCAAAAGGCTAATAAGAGGGTTTTTTCTAGACTTGACATGTTTATGGTAAATAAATTCTTTTTTGTATCCCTCTTGATATTAATAATAATTTGGTACATGTTCTCTCTACCATCTTATCTAATCATCACCCTATGGAGATTGAATTGTTTCCTATTTCCTATCCTCCTAAATATCCTCTTTCTTTTAAAGGGATTTATAAATTGAATATCTCTTATTTGAAGGATTACCTTGTATAACCTTTGGATCTTGAACTTTAGAAATTTTCTAAAGGTTCTTATATTAACAGGTAGGGAAAAGTCGTTGATTTCTTTATTACCTTTACGAGAATGTTTGGTAGATATAAGGCCAAAATTAGAGATGAGAGTGCTAGAAGGTTGTAAGAGGGATTGATTTCTATTGAAATTAAACTTCAAGGTAGTCCTTTTGATGTTAATTTGCAAAATGAAGTCATTGATTTAAAGGGTGTGATCAATTTTACAAAGCTAGAGGAGCTAGATATAGATCTAGACTTATGTGACTTCATTTGGGTGATAGAAGTTCCATTTTTGTTTTTTGAAATACAATCATGCAAGAGAAAATATTTCTTCTATTGATGTTAATGGTATGTTGTTGAAAGAAGATTGTGATATTAGAAATGCTTTCTCTTATTTTTATGGTAATATTTTTGCTATCGGTAATTCTAGTGTTGCTATTGAGATTGCTAGAAATATTGTGGCTAAGATTGTTCCTTGCAATCTTAGCCAAAATATTTTTTTGGCATTAGAGAAGTGTATTTCTCTTGATGAGATATCCAATTCTATTTTCCACATGAATAAAGGGAAAGCTCCTAGGTGATGGGTTCCCTGTGGAATTTTATAAAGAAAATAGCAATTGGATGAGAAAGATCCTATTGGAAGTTTATAAGGAAGCCATTGAGAATGGGTCTTTAGGTAAGAATATTAATAGGGGTATAATTATGCTTATTCCTAAAGGTGGTGATTCCTTAGAAATTAATAATTGGAGAACTATCACCTTATTGAATGTTTCTTATAATTTTTTAGCTAAAGTTCTTGCACTGAGAATGCAGAAGGTTTTGCCTAATATTATTTTTGTTTCTCAATATAGATTTATTAAGGGAAGGTACATTCTTGATAATATAATTACAAGTTGGGAGGGAATGCATTGGGCCAAGGTTTCTAGTCAAAATGTTGGTATGGCTCTATTTGAATTTGAGAAAGCATATGATAATATTAAGTGGCCTTTTATTTTTGTTATGCTTAAGGCTCTAGGGTTTGGAAATTTTTTGTAGAATGATAAGTGTCCTATTTATGGATGCTACAACATAAATTTCACTAATGGGGAGTTATCTTATTTTTTTCCTCTTCATAGGTCTATAAGGAAAAGTTCCCCTATTTCCCCTTATTTATTTTTTATTGATGCAAAGGCCCTACATTAATTGTTAAGGGATATGTCTTTGGACCCACTGATTAAGGGGTTGTATTTACCTTCTAGGGATTCTATAATTGAACTTAAGTTTGTAGATGATACTTCTATTTTTACTGAGTTGGATGAAGATAATTTTAAGGTGTTGGATAGGAGATTGGATTTATATTTTACTACTTCTAGGTCTAAAATTGTTGTTATAAGTGTTGTCACGAAGGATTGCACCCTTGTCAAGCACTAAGCCTAACAATCACGTGAAACATTGGATCACTTTCAGACTGTGGGTTGTCTATGGTGAAAGTGAACCTCTAGAAGAGTTGGTTTCCTTTGAAATCTCCTAGATCTGATGTACTTGCAAGGTAAAAGGATAGAAAGATAACATATGAAATTTAAAACTGATCCTAGGAGATTTTAAAGGGAACTAGCTCTTCTGGAGGTTCACTTTCACCATAGACAACCCACATTCTGAAAGTGATCCAATGTTTCATGGGATTGTTAGGCTTAGTGCTTCACAAGGGTGCAATCCTTCATGACAATAGTTTTTGGCATGCCCGGTGGGACTTTAAACTAAGTTTCAGGCCACTAGAATACCATTTTTCTTTGTTGTTTTGGTATGAACTGCAGGGTTTCAGCCTTTTGAGGTGAAAAAAGCATACCTAGCGACTCTATTCTTCTATTTTTTTGTAGATCTAGTGCGAATAGCACATGAGAAGAATACAAACAAGGGGAAGTTCAACTCTTTTTGAATACTTGCAGCTGTCACCACCAAGAAGAAGAGGTAGAACAACAAGAAGAGCTCCTAGTCCAACAGGAAGAACCTGTTCTACTCCTCCAAATCTCAGGCATGCAGGGTTTGTTCAAATAAATCAAGTACCAAACACTCAAGTACAAGCTCCACAAGCTCCACCAATGGTAAGATAGTTGCCTTTTCTGTCATTTAATGGTGGCAGCCCATTGCAACTTGCACAACATGATGATATTCTGGTGGCAGCCCCGAGAAGCTTGCCTTTCTTCACCGGTGAAGATCATACCACACCAATTGAACATATCAAAGATGTGGCTACATTGTGTTCAATCCATCATATAACAACTAAGAATGTTGCAGTGAGACTTTGGCTGCATCTCTAAAGGGGAAAGTACCTTAGTGGTTTAGAGGCTTGGTTGTAAATTCAATCACTTCATGGGATCTATTGGGAGAAGCTTTAAATAAGCAATTTGAAGACAAGTCAAACAACCTATCACTGGTTAAACAGCTAACTACAATCAAGAGAGCTCCACAAGAGCACATGGTAGATTTCAACTTTCAATTTCAAAAGACTTGGAATAGAATTCTAGCCATAGTAAGGCCTTTTGCTAATCATGCATTCTTATATTTCCTTAAGGCTTTAAATAGTGATATTGCAGTAATGGTTCAGTCAATGGGTGGTGCAACACTACCAGATGCTTTTGATATTGCCATAAAGGCTGAAAATAGCTTAATCCAAGCTGGTAAAATAGCCCCTAGACCACCAATGCCTATTTTCCCAGAGGTACTGACAAGGTGTCGATGTACCTCATCATTTAATCTATTTTTTAGATGTCAATAATCTAGGGGTTGTGTCCACGGCTATTTGCAACTAGGGATTCTATGGTTATTATTTTTCCTAACTAATCTAAACTACTTCTACTAACTTGAAAAGATTAATCTATCTACTTACTAAATAAATTTAAGGAATGCTGAAAACAAGATAAAACAGGAAATTTACTCAAAGCAATCTTAAAACAGTAACATGCATCTACCTATCAAAATCAGTAAATACTTTGCATAATAGAAAGATGAATTAATAAAACAATGGTACTAGCCTCCTGCCTTAGTGGTGAGAGTGGGCCCTTGCTCCACACCCTTGGGGCTGAAGGCTACAGTAGGGAATCAGCACAAAAGAAGATCACAACTAGATTCAATCCAATTCATTCACTCTGCATTCATGAAAATATTGCTAACACAGAACTGAGATTTCTGAGAATCAGAATAATTTAATCATTGTATATTTCTTCTGTTGTTTCTACTAGTATATATCCAAAGAGTGATGACACATCACTTAACCTATCTATCTATTCTTCTATGAGATGGCATCCATCTCTTTATTACACTAGATGTTTAACTATGAAAGAAAATCATGCAAATAAAAGTAGACTTGAGTGGAACAGAAGTCCACTCAAAATATAAGTCTGAGTCTTAATACATTTGGGCATTAAGGCCCTGAAAATAAGGGTATTGAATCAGTTCCATTGTAACTCATGCAAAAATTTTGAAAAGATAAAACTCCAGCAGTTTAACTAAAGATGACCCCTCACCACTCAGGTGATGATTTAAGTGAAATGAGGGGTATTATGATCACTGCTGAGAGTGTCTGGTCAAAAGCTATGCTGGAAATATCTCCTGCTCTCAGGAGGCACCAGAGACAACTGTTCCTAACTACAGCTCCGGAGATATGTCTATAGCTCTCTCTCTGTTCAACTCCGAAGATGCTCCAGACTCCCGCAAAGCTCCGGAGAGTCTTTCCTCATTCTTCAAAACTTCAGGTGGCATGGTCCTCTGGTATTGCCTTCAGAGATCATTGAAAACTATCTCTGGAGATGCACAAAATTGTTGTTCCTGGCATCTACACCTATTGATTCAAAAAGAGAAGTTTTTGCATTTTTCCATCAATTCCATACACATTAGTCACTCCATCAGAAATTGTAATCTTAAGTAATCTATCTCAATTAATTATTAAATAGAATGATCTTGCTAGCTTATTTGGGTGCAGACATTAGAAAAGATGGACTCAGGAAGGAGAAAAAGATAGGCAAAAAGATGTATTTCATGAGTGCAACTTGGCACTCATCATCCCCCCATACCTAAGGTTTGGCAGGTCCTCCTACTTCTCACATTCTAGATTTATTCTGGTGAAGCAGCTTGTCTGACAGGCTATAATCTTGGGCATAGGTGGTCCAAGTTGTTCGGTTGATATTACCATTGCCTCTGTACTCATCAACCTACTTCATCTAGTCTTGCAATTTTTCATCTTCCATCTATTCTACCCAAACAGGGAGTGGTTCAATTATTAGAGGGGGCCTGTACCGTCCACCTATCCATTCCTGCTTATGGTTATCCATTAGTTTGGATATCAACTTTGCTTTTCTCAATAATCTTAAGTTTGCAGGGGTGACCACCTCTCTCAGTTTCTACTCCGGGGTTAAGATATTCCATCTCTTCTTTGCTATAGCAAGTACTGGATTTGTTGAATTGATCATAAAAAGACCAAAATCGATGGAGCATTCCTGCAAACTTTTCAAGTATAATGGCAAAATTATGTTTTTACTACCAGGATGATAGATAAGGGACCTGAATTTGATCTTAAAAGCACCGGGATTGGGACATTCCTTTCTGATGAAAAGATCTATTTTTAAATCCTTCTTGAGATGATCTTCCATCGTTTCATTCCAGATCTAGTGATTCCTCATCAAGGACATAAATGCCTTAAGCTGACATTCCCCCACAAAATGATTAAGAATAAAAGTTATATCATTAACACAGAACCCATACAAGTATAATTCACATAGGAAATTCTTGTCCTCATCATTGCTCTTGGTATATGCTGTCATGAATCCTTCTGTTGTTTCTGTATCCTCAACCAGGTCAGATAGGACCAAAGAGAATTTCTTTTGCAGTACCCTTTCCTGTAAGAACATGGAGTAGCTAGCACTTGGAGGTCTGCAGGATAGAATTTATGAAGCAAGGGAGGCCATTTTAATGATTTTGCCTTCTAAAGTTGCTATTCTTTTTGTTTTGGCAGTGACTACCCTTTGTATTTGCAACATAGGCTTGGAAGCCTCATATTCTCTACACCTCTTCTCCCAATGGAATAGGGCTTTGGGAATGTCAATGGGGATTGGACCCACATAGGCATCTGTTTCTATTTCCTGCTCATTGGTTGCCCTTGGGCCAGCCAATTCTTGAATATATTCTTCCTAGTCATCTAGTCTGTTATTGGCCTAAGTTAACTGTCTATCCTAGCTTTGTACTTTCTCAATTAGTGCTGCCATTATTGTGAGGCTATTGTCTCTAGCCATGGTGAGCTCAGAAACACTCTGTGTTGCCTCTTTCTCTTTTTCTTCCACTAATTTGGCTGCCTCAATTTTCTGTGCCTCCAACTCTACCTCTTTCTCAATTCTCTTGGCCTCTAACTCTGCCTCTTTCTCCTGGATGATCTTATCCTTGCTTTGGAGTTCTGTTTGGAGATTTGCAATGGTTTGTTTTTGTTCCATTTCCACCTCTACTCTAACCTTCTTGAAGTTGGTAATAATCAAATTCTTTCCCCAGAGCAATCTCTTTAAATTTTTTTTTCTTCCATCAATTGTTGTTCTTTTGGAATTTCTACATCCTCTTGATCAGAGGGATGAGAGAAGGTTTCTGCTTCTACTTCTATTTCTATTTCTATGGCTACTAGCTGATCATCAGGGTTTCCCATGGCCATCTGCCCTACTCTGCCCACTCTATCTATTTGCTCTATTTCTTCTTCTTCAGACTGCCTATCCTGAGGATCCTCTTGGGGTATCTCTGCTTCTGCTGGCACCGATGAAGGCCCAGCCTTATCTTCATATGTTCTCAATTCCAGGAGTACCTCAGTGAACAGGGCAGTATCTTTTTCAGCTTGTGAGAGTTGTCTCTTCCTTTTGTTTCTCCAGAGCAAAGGTGGGGCAGGTGCCTCTGGAGCAAGTCTCTCTTCCTCAAAATCTGAGGAAATAGTATAAGTTTGTATGTTTTCTATCTCTGGAGCACATGGTGGTTCTGAAATTGGGCTTGACTCCAGATGAACAGATGGTGCTGGAGAAATTTCTCTTTGTTTCCTCTTCCTGACCAAAGGGATCTCATCTGAATCATGAGATGGTTCTTCAGCACACCAGGTTCCCTTTGTTCCTTGTCCTGACCTTCCCTCTGTTAATTCCTTAGGGCAAGATTCCTCAGTTAGAGTCATCTTTCTCCTAACTAATCGAGTCATATTTAGGGTTTGTTTAGGAGCAGGTTCTACAATTTATTTGCCTTTCCTCTTTTTGTCAGGAATAGGGGCTGCAGATGAAGTGGCCTCCTATGAGGGCTTCTATCCTCTATGAACAGCTGTGGAGGAGGCTGAAGGCTCAGTTTCCTCATCTTGGTGAGTAGAAGAACTCTAACCTCCTAGTTGTACCATCTCTAGTTCTCCGACCTGGGGACTCTGCTCAAGAAAGTGTTGCCATAATTCCTCCCCATTGGCCTGAGTCAGGAAGTGGTGCTTAACTACTAAAAAGATGAGACCGTGGTGTTTCATGGGTCCCTTATTCTACTGATATTTCTTTGTAGTTGCCCTGATGGCAAAATACAGGAAATTAGGAATATTTATGCTATATTCAGGGTGTCTATTCCCATGTCTTAGGAAAATCAGCATTTTCATGATTGGCCCTAAAACTAGAGAAAATTGACCATCACAAGTAAAGTATTTCATTAACCAGGTGGCAACAGATTTCCAAGGGTTTGGGAGTGTGGACCTCAGAATTCCTTTGACTTCATTTTTATTCAAATGTAATTGAATAGTAGGTTCACCACAAATAGAGAAATTTTTAATCAAATCAGTGTATAAGGTTTTCAAGTGGTAGAACCTCTCACCTTGTTCGGGAAGTCTAGATATGTGGCTGATAGTGGCTAAGGAGAAATTGATTTGTACTCCTCTGACAGTTGTCTGGTTGTCCCTTAAATTTTTGAGGAATTCATCCACAACATCTTCCTGAAACCCTTCAAATTTTTCCAGGAAGTCTAACCATCCTGCAGCTCTTAGAATGTTTGTTGCAACTGCATCCCGCAGAAGACCTGTAGTACTTTCTGGCTCAGACTTCTTCTTGACTCCCATTTCTAAATTGATTCCTCCTTCTCCTACCTATTTCTTCACCTCCTCAATCTGCAGTCTAACCTTTCCTCTTATCTTTGTAGGCTCCGGAGGACTGTTTAATTGCTCTGTTCTTTAGGGTACTTTGGAGGTTCGAATGAGGAATGTTTTGTTTTTCATCTTAGGCTTATGCAGGTTAGTTAGAGTACCAAAGCAGTCATAAACACGATAGAATGACAGGACACTCCAGAGGCAAGGTGGCAGTACAACACAGTTGGTGGCATGTGTAAATTTAGGAAAGAAGATGATAGCAGGAAGACGTGGCATAGTGGCGGCACCCAAAATAGAAAGACAAGACAATTTCTAATAATGATTAATTAAAGATAGAGTTACCTGGACTAGTTTTAATGATGAGGGCGATGTACACGACAGAGATGTTCCGTCATTGCTGGAGACTGCACGTGTTGTGGCACATGAACAGCTTGTGGCGGCTAGAGATGACATCCACTACTCCATTGGCATGCGACCTACAATCATTGCGCTGAGTGATTCAAGAATCCATGTTCTTTGGTGATGTTGGCACTGGCTTTGTGAATACCCCTTCAAATGATATTCGTGCCAATTGAATTTATTCTTTTGTGATAAAGTAGAGGATGAGTCATGATGACCTCATCATGTGATGTGTCTACTTTACCTCCTGGAGAGGTGGGTCCCCTCCCTTATTATTTGAAACTGACTTCTTTATTGACAGAGTGCCAGAGGTGCTCCTAGTTGGGGAGCACCAGAGGTGCTCTTTGTTGAGAAGTGCCAGAGGTGCTCTTGGTTTGAGAAGCGCCAGAGGTGCATTTGACTAGCTTTTGGTATCTGATCATCTCCGGAGCTCAATTATTTCAACTATCCTAAAGAAGGGAACCACCATTTACTGGTTTTCAACTCCCTTGGTTGAGAAAGACAGCCATTTGCTAGTTTTCCATCTTTCTCTTTTTTTTTTTTTAGAAGGCCGCCATTTGCTGGTTTTCAACCTTCCTCTTTTTTTCTTTTTTCTTTTTTTTTAGAAGGCAGCCATATGCTGGTTTTCAACCTTCCTTTTTTTTTTCAAATTCAATCCAACACTGTGATAGAGGAGGTATCCCCTGTATCAAAACACAAACCATTCAGAAACTCCTCTTTAGTAGATGGTCTTTTGTAGAGCTTGATTCGATGACCATTTACTAGAAATGTGTATATGCTCCCATCAATAGGTTGCAATGATACTATCTCATTTTCAAAAACTTCCTTAATTTGATAAGGACCCAGCCAGTGTGTTTGCAATTTCCCTTTGAACTCCTTGAATTTAGAATCATAAAGAAGAACCCAATCTCCTTGTTGAAATATCCTCTTGATTTGTTGGTCATGCCATTGCTTCCTCTAGTACTGAACCAGTTCTGTTTGCTGAATGGCTTCTGTCTGAATTTCATCCAACTCATTGAGCTGAAGAATTCTATTCTGCTAAGTTATAGACAATGGCAAACCAACATCCAATACAGTTTTAATTGTCTAGAGTTCAAATTCTATGGACAATATAGGCTTTTTCCCATAAACCAATTCATATGGTGAGAACTTTGTTGTGGACTTCCAAGTGGTATTGTAAGCCCAAACTACTTCAAGTAATCTGCTAGCCCAATCTTTTATGTTCATTACTACTGTCTTTGTCAGAATATTTTTAATTTCCCTATTAGTTACTTCTACCTATCCATTTTCTTGAGGATGGTAAGATGAAGATTTCCTATGCTTGACTTGATATAAATCTGTGAATGCCTTGATTACTTGTGATGTAAACTGAGGTCCTCTGTCTAAAACTATTGATCTTGGGGCTCCAAATCTTAAGAAAATCTTATTGTAAAGAAAATCTGCAACTTTATTTTCTCTTGCAAACTGTAATGCTTGAACCTCAGCCCACTTAGTAACATAGTCTATGCATACTAGAATGTACTCCTTGCCTGATGATGGTGGTGAAATTGGTCCCACAAAGTCTAGACCCCACTACTCAAATGGTTCCATCGTGACTTGAGGATGTAGTAACATCTCCTGGGTAAAGGTTGGTTGTCCCATCCTTTGGCACTGGTCACAGTGCTGCACATACTTCTTTGTATCTTTATGAAGAGAGGGTCAGTAGTAACCAGCTCCTAGGATCTTGTGGACTATCCTATGGAAAGAGTAATAGCCACCAGATGGTTCATCATGACATGCTCTCAACACATCAAAATCTCATCAGCCTTTAAACACCTGCATAGAATGAAATCAGGACCACATTTAATTAGTAAACCATTCAACCATTTGTAAGATAAACTTTCTTTAACCAAACGTTTTCTTTGTTTTGAAGTAAAATGGGATGGATACAAGCCTGTAGCTAGAAGATTAGCTATGTCAACAAACCAAGGTGCAGTAGAGGATATAGCAAAAAGATGTTCATCTGGGAACTTGTCCTCCACTGGTTGGTTCTCTCCTCCTGTATGCAATCTTGACAGAAAATTAGCAACCAAATTAAACTTTCCTAGATTATCTACTATGGTAATATCAAATTCCTGCAATAGCAATAACCACCTGATGATCCTTGCACCCACTATTGGTTTATTCATTAGGTACTTGATGGCTACATGATTAGTGTGTACAAATATCTTATATCTAGTAATGTAATGCCTAAATTTATTTATAGCATAGATGACTGCCAAGAATTCTTTTTCAGTTGTTGTGTAGTTTCTTTCTATAGAGGTAAGGTTTTTGCTGATGTAATAAATGGCATGCATACTTTCTCCTTAGTCCTTTTGTCCTAAAACTGCCCCAATGGACTCATTTGAAGCATCAGTCTGTATGTGAAATGGAAAAGTCCAATTTGGTCCTCTTAAAATTGGTGTGACAGTAAGCTTCTCTTTCAAGGTTTCAAATGCTGATTGACATTCTTCTGTCCATAGAAATTCTGTGTCTTTGTTAAGCAGGGTAAACAGGGGGGCAGCTATTCTGCTGAAATTTTCTATGAACCTCCTATAGTAGCCTGCATGACCCAGAAAACTTCTAACATCTATCTAATTTTTGGGTGAAGGCAACTATGTGATTACGTCTATCTTGTTTTGATCCACTTTGATCTCTTTCTCTGAAATATGGTGTCCCAAAACAATTCCTTCCTCCACCATCGTGAAGCACTTTTCATGGCTAAGGGATAATTGATTTTTCTCACAGCATTTCAGTACTTTCTCAAGGTTTGTGAGAGCTTCCTCAAAATTATCTCCATACACAGTAAAGTCATCCATATAGACCTCCATGCATTCATTAGCTAGTTCAGCAAAAATAGCTAAAACAAATCTCTGAAATGTAGCTGGGGCATTACATAGCCCAAAGGGAAGAACTTTGTAAGCAAAGGTTCCCCAAGAGCATGTGAAGGTGGTTTTGTCCTAGTCCTCAGGTGCTACTTGAATTTGATTATACCCACTGAATCCATCAAGAAAAGAAAAATACTTTCTCCCAGCAAGGTTGTCCAGAACTTAGTCAATGAATGGTAAGAGAAAGTAGTCATTTTTTGTGGCCTTGTTGAGTTCTCTATAATCAATACACACCCTTCATTTCTAATTCTTTTTAGGCAGTATGACAAGGGGTGAGACCCATTGACTATCTGAGATTGGATATATGAACCCTGCTTGAAGTAATTTTTCTATTTCAGTTTTGACAATGTCCTTTAAAGCAGGATTCAATCTTCTCTGGAGTTGTCTGATAGGTTTTATATCCTCAATGTATATATGATGGGTATAGATCTCAGGAGGTATGCCTTTCATATCTTGGTATTCCCAAGCAAAAGATGTTGAATGGGAAATCAGAAGTTGGATGAGTTTTTCTTCTTGATTGGTTGTTAACTGAGTATTGATATTAAGTGTTTTCCCTGGTAAAATCATCACCTGTTTTGTGATTTGATCCATAGATGTAGTTAATCCACACATAGGAGTCATGGTATTAAGAGGACAAGAATGTGGAAGCAACATATGGAAAGTGGCTAAGTCTTTGTAAAATGTTTCCCCACAAGGAATGATGTCGGCAAGAGTACAATGAGAAGAAGTAAGAAGTTATCTCTTAGGATCTTGGGCGAGTTCCATCACATCCTTATTAATTAGGATGTGAGTGAACTCTTATGTTGTATCATAGTATACTTCTTCTAATTCTCCCAGATGTTCCTTGATGGTTACCATAGCTACTGAGGCACTGTTGTTATTGTTCTCTGGCTCATCCACCCATACTCTTCCTGTATAATGTATTGATGGTTTAGCTGGAGGATACAAAGATATTTTCTTTAAATCTATCCCATTAGAAATGACCATATCCCCAGTTCAAAAATCAATAGATGTTGCTGCTGTAGCTAGTCATGGTCTTCTGAAGATCAGTGGATAAGCATTTCTCTGGTTTCTAGGTTCCAGTATCAGGAAGTCCACTGGAAATTCCCATGAATCTATCACAACTGGTACATCAGTGATTACTCCTTTTGGAATAGCTACTGACTGGTCAGCAAGTTGAAGAATTATAGTTGTGGATTGGATACCTGATAGAGCTAATTTGTCCATTGTGTGGACTGTCATCACATTAATTACTGCTCCTAAATCAACCAGAACATTTGAAATTTATACTCCTGAGATGAAAACAGTTATGACAGGGTTTCCAGGGTCTCCATATTTTGGGAGGAGAATTTCTCCCATCAATAGATCTACTACTTTTCCTTCCACCTGTATTGTGGAGGGAAAGTTTTTCTTCCTGCCCTACATTTTGATACAATGTTGTTTAATTAACTGATTTAGTTCTGGAACATCTCTGATTGCCTAGAGAAGAGGAATTTCAATGTTTAACTGCTTGATTTCTCGTAAAAGTTTTGATTCCAGGTTGGTTTGAATTTGTTTTTGTAAGATCTTTTTCTGGGGAACATTCTGTTTAAACCATTCTAGGTATGGTGCTAGTTTTTCCATCTCTGGAGCATCTCTGGAGCTCTTGTCAGAATTGTATTCAGGAACGTTCTCCGGAGTTGGTCTTTTAGGAGCAACTCCGGAGTTGTCCAAGGATGATCCTTTTAGTACTTTTTCGTTAGTAATCTCCTCCGGGGGTTAAGTGGATGAATCTTCAGGTTCCTCATCATTGGTTACTTCAACTATAGTTGGAGGAGATGGTCTTGGGAATGCTTTCCCAGAACGCAGCTGGAGATTATTTAAATATATAGCATTAATTCCAGCCAGATTTTCTTGCTCTGTCATGTAAACAGTTACCCCCTGTTTATTCCGTGGGTTTGGTATAGGCTGAGCTGGTAAAGGTGGTTGGCTAACTGGTTCATTTTGTGCTTGACCTTGTGTGTTGGAAGGTCTAGTTAGTAAAGCTTGTTGTTGTTGAGGTTGGAAACATCTAGGTTGTCCCTGGTATTGTTGATTATATCCATGTTGAGAACCCCATTGAGCTTGCATGTTTTGTGATCCAAACTGTGGTGGCCATTGTTGATTTCCCCAAGGCTGATTTTGCCAATTTTGGTTTTGCCAATCCTATTGTCCCCAAGGAGGATTATTTTGAGGCCCATGCCAAGTTGGATTCCACTGATTATTTCCCCAATTAGAAGGACCCCTATAAGAGGGCTGGTTTGGATATTGATTGTAAGGAAAATTCCCAGCATATTTTTGTCCCACATAGTTCAATTCCTCTTCTATTACAGCATTCTTCTTACTCAATCTTTTCAAGGCTAGAAGTTGACTACATTGACTGGTAGGATGTTCCTTATCACAGATTTGACAAATCTCTGATTTGTCCAAAGGGCATTCTCTCAACATATGTTTGTTTCTACACCTAGGACAATAGATGGAGAGTGGTTCAGTTGCTCTGTTTTGATCAGTTGTTCTAGTTTTTGCCTGAATCCCATCCAATGTGGTATTTAATTAGACCAAAATGTCTGTTTTTAGATTTGCAATCTCCTCCATTAACTGCCCTATTTCATTCCTCCCTTTAAAAATTTTGGATGACCTCACTACATCTTGGGTTCTGGAATAGTTTCTGTAGAGTTCTTCTATATCAGGTATTTCCATTTTTTTGATGTTCCCTTTTCCCATTAAGTCCAGTGCCTGTTTTGATTCTTTATCCAACCCTTTTACAAATAGGGTTCTGGCCAAGGAGTGATCTACTAGGTTACCATACCTTCTCAAGGCGAAGTTAAACCTATCCACATAGTCCTCTAAGGATTCTTCCTCCCCCTGCCTAATTTTAAACAGTTCTTCATTTTTATTACTAGATCTGCAGTAATCTTTGTATTTTTCCAAAAACTCTGTTTCCATCTGATCCCAAGAATGGGTAGAATTCTGGGGTAAACCCATAAACCATCTCATCGCAGAATCTTTCAGAGTTGAAGGGAATAGTTTGAGTTTTTGGTTATCTGATCCATAATCATAAGTCTGGCAGACTACTTTGAATTCAAACAAGAATTGATCTAGATCCTCAGAAGAAAGTCCTCTAAAGTTTGGCAGGTGTGCTGGTGAGATATTCTTCATAGGAGCATTGTCCCCAGCAGCCAAAACAATAGGATATGAGAAGGTTCTTGGAGCCTGATTTTCCTCTTCCCCATGATTATCATTTTCATTTTCCATGTTTAGTACTGGTTCTTCTCCCTGAGGTTCTAGGAAATTAGGTTCTACCAGAGGATCTGCCTGAAACTTTTGTTGTAATTCCTAGATATAATTGGTAAGTGGAATATTCGGAGGATCTAAGGGATTATTGTTCTGAGGTGTAGCTTCCAAAGTAGGCTCTAGGTTTCTCTCCTCAACAAAATCTTGTACCACCCCACTGCTTTCCCCTATGGTTTTTTGTTGGGTGTCTGCTTGATATATCTTCCTTTTAGATCTCTAGCTCTAACTATACAAATCTATCCTAAAAACTGTTTTAACTCAGTTTCCCTAATTAACACAATACATCCCCGGCAACGGCGCCAAAAATGACAAGGTGTCGCTATACCTCATCATTTAATCTATTTTTTAGATGTCAATAATCCAGGGGTCGTGTCCACAGTTGTTTGCAACTAGGGATTCTATGGTTATCAATTTTCCTAACTAATCTGAACTGCTTCTACTAACTTGAAAAGATTAATCTATCTACTTACTAAATAAATATAAGGAATGCTGAAAATAGGATAAAACAGGAAATTTACTCAAAGCAATCTTAAAACAGTAACATGTATCTACCTATCAAAATCAGTAAATACTTTGCATAACAAAAAGATGAATTAATAAAATAATGGTACTAGCCTCCTGCCTTAGTGGTGAGAGTGGGCCCTTGCTCCACACCCTTGGGGCTGAAGGCTATAGTAGGGAATCAGCACAAAAAAAGATCACAACTAGATTCAATCCAATTCATTCACTCTGCATTCATGAAAATATTGCTAACATAGAACTGAGATTTCTGAGAATCAGAATAATTTAATCATTGTATATTTCTTCTGTTGTTTCTACCAGTATATATCCAAAGAGTGATGACACGTCACTTAACCTATCTATCCGTTCTTCTATGAGATGACATCCATCTCTTTATTACACTAGATGTTTAACTATGAAAGAAAATCATGCAAATAAAAGTAGACTTGAGTGGAACAGAAGTCCACTCAAAATCTAAGTCTAAGTCTTAATACATTTGGGCATCGAGGCCCTAAAAATAAGGGTATTGAATTAGTTCCATCGTAACTCATGCAAAAACTTTGAAAAGATAAAACTCCAACAGTTTAACTAAAGATGACCCCTCACCACTCAGGTGATGATTTGAGTGAAATGAGGGGTATTATGATCACTGCTGAGAGTGTCTGGTCGGCAGCTATGCTAGAAATATGCCCTGCTCTCAGGAGGTGTCAGAGACAACTATTCCTGTCTGTAGCTCCAAAGATATGTTTGTAGCTCTCTCTCTCTGTTCAGCTCCGGAGATGCTCCAAACTCCCGCAAAGCTCCGGAGAGTCTTTCCTCATTCTTCAAAACTTCAGGTGGCATGGTCCTTTGGTATTGCCTCCAAAGATCATTGAAAACTATCTCCAGAGATGCACAAAATTATTGTTCCTAGCATCTACACCTGTTGATTCAAAAAGAGAGAAGTTTCTACATTTTTCCATCAATTCCATACACATTAGTCACTCCATCAAAAATTGTAATCTTAAGTAATCTATCTCAATTAATTATTAAATAGAACAATCTTGCTAGCTTATTTGGGTGCAGACATTAGAAAAGATGGACTCAGGAAGGAGAAAAAGAGAGGCAAAAAGATGTATTTCATGAGTGCAACTTGGCACTCATCAGGTACAACCACCTGTCCCATTGCAAATCCCACCTATAGATGTTGTATCTATTGTACCAGCTTTAAATTATCAAGTAACTACTCAAAAAAACTATCCCAGCTCCATCTCAAGAGCTTCAGGAGACTAAGGGTCTGTTACAAACATTTGGCAATGAACTAGTGAATATAAAAAAGTAGCAAAACCAAGTTTACAGACCTTACCAGGCCCAGCAGCAGTCTAACTAGCAAAATAGACCTCCATATCAGGTTGATAACCAAGGCCAAAAAATAAATTTTAACACAAGACCATATCAACCTTATAACCAGCATGTTGCCAGCACTTCCAGGGAGTTAGTTCCAGTCTAGAATAATATGGCACAAGAGTATGACTGGTGTTATCCATGCAACCAGCCACATAACCAATCAACTTGCTCAAATGGCATGATAAATCAAGCCTTAATGGTACAAAACAACATTGTTGTCCAGCAAAACATAGCACAAGAAAATCTAGAACAGCAGGTGTCTCATCCTGAACAAGACCAACCTGATGTAGCATTTATGAATTGGCAAGGTGAGGAGTTTTGTGGGGTGAACCATATGCAGGGGCAAAACCAATCAGCCTAGTCCATAGCAGCTAATACAAGGGCCAAAAAGAGAGTCATTGATCTAGGACAGCAAGCTGGTAGAGGGCAAAATCAAGCTCGAACAAGCCAGCAAGGTGTTGCTGGTCCATCACAGCCACCTAATGATCATTTTTTGCCAAGGGGACAGCCTATTCCAAACAGGGATTAGCCAAGAGGGCAGCCACAACCGGTACAACAGCAAGTGGATCTTGTTGTTGCAAGAGGATAGCCTAAGGTTGGTATTTTTCCTTTCAATATTTTAGAGCATATGAAGAAAGAAAATGTATGCATGTCTATGTGGGATTCATTATCTCTTCCAGGCCAAAAGGACTTGTTGCAAAAAGCCTTATCTAATGTCTCTTTGACCAATGAGTCCAATCAAGACCAGCCTAGAGTTGTACTTGCAAATGATCCCCCAGTCAAGAAAGAATAGCAAACTCATGATGTCAAACCAACCCCATTCTATGTATCTTTGATTATTGGTCAACACCTAGTGCATAACTGCATGATTGACTCAGGTGTCAGTAGCTCAATAATGCCTAAATAGATAGTGGATAAGATGGGTTTAACTTATGAACCACTATCCAAAGCAATAGTACAGCTAGATGGTACATCCATCAATACCATTGGAGTCATTAAGAACTTGGGTCTTACCTTGCATGCATGCTCAAATTTTTCTATACCACAGGATATATATGTTATAGACCTACCCCTATACTTTTCCATATGCCTTTCCAGGGATTTCACAACAAAATTGGGTGGTTATTTGTTAGCTAATTTGTCACATATGTTTTTTAGGACAAGATATGGTACTAGAGTAACTATCAAATCTGAACCTATTGCCAAAGATCATATTGAGCCCTATGTCCCTAGTGTTGTCAATGCCAATTTAACTTATCATGAAGAGGAACAACCTGTTGTCCATGATAGTAACACCCTAATAGAGAGCATTGCTGATCTATTTTTAGATGAATGGGCATCTAAAAACAATGAAGATGACCCTTACAAACACATGGAGGAAGCTGGTCTAGGAGTTTACATGATCCATGAGCATAATCAGACTGTTCCTAACCTCATGAAAGGAGGAAAATAGCAGGAACAGCAGCCAGAACAGCAAGGTAATGATTTGTGGTAGCTTTATTTTGATGGTGCAAGAAGTAAGATAGGTGCTGGTGGAGGAGTCATGCTTATTTCCCCTGAAGGTGATAAATATTATGCATCCTTTAGATTTGCTTTTAGTTGTACTAACAATACAACAAAGTACGAGGCACTCATTCATGGTTTGGAATGGGCCAGGAAGAAAAATATCAAGTGCTTGCAGGTATTTGGTGACAGTGAGTTGGTTGCCAATCAAGTAAGGAACATAAATGTCACTAAAAATGACTTGCTTAAGTCATACAAGCACAGAGTTTGGAACACTATTGAAGAATTTGATGCTTTCAATCTATTGTCCCTTCCAAGAAGACAAAATAAGCAGGCTGATAAACTGTCAGCCGTGGGAGCTGAGTTTGACATTCCAAAGGAGATCAAAAATGTGGAAAGACAGTAGTATGTAAAGGTGGTTGTGAGGCCATCAGTCCTAGATAACAACATTCATTGGCAGGTGTTCGATAGCGATGAGCATATTGCCAATTTCCTCATTGAAGAAGCTAAATTTTCAGCTAGAAATCAGCAAAAGTTACAAGAGCAGTTTGGAGACCAGATTCTCCAAATCAAGGCAAAAAAGATACCAAAGGGTTTTGTTACCTTGGAGTCTATTTTTAATTCAGATGATTAGGTGAGAAGAGAAAAAGCCAGCATACTGATAAAAGAAAAACATTATGAATCCACTGAAATCTTCAAGGCCAAACTCCTCAAGCTAGGAAAGGTATGTACGAAGGAAGAGAAGCATGAATTTATTTTATTATGTCAGGAATATGATGACATTTTTGCTTTGGAATACAAAGACCTGAAAGGTTTTAATCCAGAACAAGCACAGCACACCATTGAGCTAGAACTAGATGCAAAACCTGTGAGGCAAAAGCAAAGCCCTCTTAATCCTAAACTGGAGGTTCTTATGAAAACTGAACTCAATATGTTGATTCAGAGTAATATTATATTTCCCATCAAGCACACATCTTGGGTGTCAAATTTGGTGCCTGTGAGAAAGAAAAACGGTGAAATCAGATTGTGTGTTGATTTCAGGGACTTAAATAGGGCCTCATTAAAAGATCATTATCCGTTGTCTTCAATGGAGCAGATTCTACAAGTTGTATCAAGTTCTAAGAGATTCTCATTGTTGGATGGATTCTCAGGTTATAATCAGATTTTGGTTAAGGAAGAAGACCAGTTCAAAACAGCCTTCACAACAAAATGGGAAACCATGGCTTACAAGAAGATGCCCTTTGGACTATCAAATGCTAGAGCAACCTTTCAGAGAGCCATGGATATGGCCTTTCAAGGTATCATGAATAATTTTGTGCTAGTTTATTTAGATGACATCACTATGTTCTCAAAAGATGCAAAAGATCATTTCTCTCATTTGAGGCAGGTTTTTGATAGATGCATAGAGTATGGTGTCTCTCTCAATCTGAAAAAATGCATCTTTGCTGTTCATGAAGGTAAGCTTCTGGGTCACATTGTTTCCAAGCATGGGATCACAATTGATCCAGAAAGAGTAAGTGCCATTTCATCCTTACCCTTACTAGCTCACAAAAAGGGACTACAAAGCTTTTTAGGAAAAATTAACTTTGTAAGAAGATTCATTCCAAACATTGCAAGTCTTTTAAAGCCTCTAACATCTATGCTAAAAAAGAATATAAGTTTTAGCTGGACCAAGGAAGGAAAAAGAAGCTTTGAAGACATAAAAAGGCAATAGCAGTAGCACCAACACTGATAAATCCAGATTTCTCGAAAGATTTCATGTTGTATGCCTATGGAGACACAAATACCATTTCTGCTATGCTGACACAGCAAAACAAAGTCAAGAGCAACCAATTGTTTTTTTCAGCCAAGGATTAGAGGACTATGAACAGAGGTATTCATTTGTAGAAAAGCATGTTCTTGTTGTTATTAGAAGCCTAAAAAAGTTTCGACATATGGTTTCTAACAATAAGATTCAACTGATGGTTGCCCATCCTAGTGTTAAGGAATTCTTGTTAAGCAAGGATTTAGGAGACAAAAGGGTCGGATGGGTCACTAAGGTGATGGAATATGATGTGGATATCAAGGTCACTAAGTTGGTTAGGGGTAAGGGGTTGTGTAAATAGCTTGCTGATGGTGCAAAAAAGGACAAAGAAATGCAAAAGGAGGTTGTATTAATGGTTGGTAATAAGTCACAGCCTGTTGTCCCAGTAATAGACACTAGCTGGACACATGAGATGGTTCATTACTTGCAGACCAGTGAGTGCTTAGCAGGGCTAAGTGCTGCCAAAAGGAGGTATTTCAGACTTCAAGTCATCCCATATGTCATTTTGAATGGTACCTTGTTTAGAAAAGACTATAATGGTGTACTTTTAAGATGCATAGAATCAAACCAGATTGAGAGGATCTTGCATGAACTCCATGACGGACCAGCTGGTGGTCATTTTGCACCCTAAACAATAGCCTTGAAGATCATGAAGGCTGGGTATTATTGGCCTTCTATTTTTAAAGATGTGCATGCATGGGTGAGAAAATGTGTAACATGTGTTGTATTTATAGACAAGCAGAAGTTGGCAGCCTTGCCTCTACAACCTATATCAGTAGATCAGACTTTTACCAAGTGGGGCCTTGACTTTATTGGGGCCATTAACCCACCATCCAGTTCTGGCCATAAATGGGTGTTAGCAGCTACAGACTACTTCACCAAATGAACAGAAGTTGTAGCCTTGAAAGAGGCAAATGAGGGTGTTGTTCTAAATTTTTATGAGGACTTACGGTTTGGTGTACCAGATTCTATTATTTTAGACAATGCTTTAGCCTTTGTCAGAATGAAACTAACTAACTGGGCCATTAAGCATGGTGTCTATCTAAGTACCTCTTCAAACTGCTACCCTCGGGGCAATGGACAAGTTGAGTCCACGAACCTAATCAGAATTATGAAGAGGACTATTGAAGACAATCAAAGGACCTGGCATTCAAAGTTGAAATTAGCCTTATGGGCTGATAGGGTGACTCCTAACAGATCAATAGGTCAATCTCCATTTATGCTTGTGTATGGGAGGGAAGCCAAGCTCCCCATTTTAGCTGAACTATCAACTTTAAGCCTCGTGAAAGAGCTTGAGATGATGGAAGAAGGTTCTATGGAGGTACAGTTGGCTGAGTTGTTAGAGCTGGAGGAAACTAGAAAGCAAGCAATGCAGCAACTAGAGATGCATCAAATGCAAATGAAAAGAACATTTGATAAAGGGGCAACACCTAGGCAATTCAAAGAGGGAGACATTGTCCTCAAATGGGATGAATTGAAGAGAAAACTTGGTAAGCATAACAAATTTGATGCTATGTGGGGTGGGTCATTCATGATTACTAAGTATAAACAGCATAATTCTTTTCAGCTGGCTAATATGGAAGGTGAGGTGTTGCCTATCCCAGTCAATGGGATACACCTCAAACATTATTTCTGAGGAGCAGAAGTTCACATGTACCATAGTAGAGTAGAGGTTTGAGTTAATAAGTGTTGATTGCATATTTATTTCAGTTTTGTTTTGTTTTTCCAAGAAGTGTTGATGCATAGTTTGCTGGCCCTGTTTAGGGCCAGCCCTGTTTTGTTTTCAGTTGTTTTGTTGTTGTTCAATGTTTTTAGCAGCTGAGTTTCAGAAAATTTTCTGAGTTGTAAAGGCCAAGAAAAGACTCTATTACCCAATGGATACACTAGGCAACTGGTCCTGAGAGTTTTAGCAGGCAAAACTGGCATAGAGGTCGCTGAAAATGTTACCTAATTGTGTACTTCAGCCCAATAAGGTCAGACTGGGACAGCACTAATATTTTTTGCATTGTAGAAGGAGATAGGTTCAATGTAAACTTAGGCCAAGAGTCTAAGTAGAGGAGTAAAGGAGGAAGAGTAAGAAAAGGCAGTATACAGTGACATGTAAAGGAGGCATAGCAATGAAAAAGGAAAAGGATTTGTGAAGAGTTGATAGAGGAGATTTCTATGGTAACATGTAGTGACTTTCAAGATATAAGGTAGGTGTCCTTAGGCATAGAGAGATCTACATCATGCATTCAGAGATTCAATAGCAAAAGAATAGGATTGTCAAGGAGGATATTGATGAAGGTTTCCACAATGCAAATAATGTGAAAGCAATGAGCATTGTGGAGTCTTTGAAATGAATGAAACAAGGATATGAAGGATTTATACTGTGTAGGAGTCTTAAGAAACATTAAGGGACAGTCAAAAATAAGGGAGCAGCATGCAAAAAGGACTGTCAAGATACAAAGACAATCAGCAGAGGCTATCATCTACCAAGGATAAACTGAATATTGCAAGTTTAAAAGGTTCAAAGGGTGACTGCTCTGTTAACAAACCTGCATGAAGAGAGAAAGTATTTGCCAAGTAAAAATAGATGATTGATTATCAGTTAAGCTCTTTGGGGCATGAGCTGGAGGGGTGTATTGATTGTGTTAAATTTCTCAAAAGAGATTTTGAAGGCAGTCTACCACATTTAATTAGAAAGCTATAGGCATGATACAAATAATGTAGTTTACAATGAAGGAAGTTGCGAATCTTGTAGAAATCAGCTTAAACCTTGAATATAAATATTAAACAGTCTTGAGGATCTTGCTAAAGAAAAGGATCATGAAGTCATTACATTGCATAAGAATACTGGCATCCTTTTGATGCTTTCAATAATGTGATGGTAGAATTCCAAAATGTTAGAGTTGAGGTTAAGGAGCAGATAACTGCAGAGCAACAATTTCTTCACAATTCCAGAAACCCTAGCAAGGGTTTGTAAGACAAAAATCTACCCTTCTCTTGCTTGTCATAGTATGAAGCACTAGAAGTAGCAGATAGTTCTTTGAGAGAAGACAGTAAAAGGACAGAGAGACTCCCATCAGAGGTTACAAGAAAGCAGTGAAATTTATGTTCATAGGTTTTGCTTGTACATCTCATTTTCTTCATTTACAAGAGCATAGAGAAGTGGACAAACTTTCAAATGAACTCTAGTGAAATAGGATAAATATATCTTCCATAGCTTTCACCAAAAGAGGAAAAGAACAAACAGAGTAGAAGAGTGCAGAAGGAAGCAATAGTTTTTGCTTCTCTCACTATTACCCCTTTCAAGGTGCAGAAAAGCAAGTTCTCACTATTTTCATGCAATGAATCAAGAGCTACATGAAGAGCCACATGAAAAACTACAAAGATATTAAGTGGTCTCCCATTATTATTTATCAAACCCTAGCAGAGAAAAAGGAGAGCTCATGTTTTCTTTCATTTTTTCCTTCAGAAGCATCAGTGACAAGATACAAAAGATAGTATACAGAGACAAAAAAAGATTTTTTACAGTCTCAACAGATTACCATAAAGCTATGCCAACAAGAACAGGCTTTCAAACCTCTCACAATCTTTCAATAGGCACAAAAGGGACCTTCAATAACAAATGGAAAGGAGCCACAACAAGTTTAGAAGTTTGCTTACCAGTAGAACATGAACAACAAAATTTTCTCAAGTTCTAAAAGAGCATATGTAACAAAAGCAATAGTATATCTGAGAAGAGGTGCTTACCAACTACCTAGAACAGTGAGATAGATAGAGGAGCCTTCCAACAAGTAACATCATGTAAAATATCCATGGCGGCGCTCCAAACCAGCAAAGTCACAAAGCAATGAGAAAGAATGAACAAGTAATGATGCCTTTAGGGTTTGGAAAGGTCATTTTGTTGCATAATGCCCTAACAAAGCTTGATTTCCTAAAGTCTTTTTTGACTTTCAATTAAGGAAAATCATTTACAAGTAATACTTCCGAAGGTCAACACTTTATCAAGTGTTGAAATGACTAGAGATGCATCAAGAGCCCATGAGGGGTAGGGAGTCATAAGGTGATCATGAGGGTTTTTACCTTTTTGAGGGTCTTTTTAAAACCTTAGACATCAAAAGAAATATAATTAAGGTTTGAAAAGTCAGAGAGCTATGATGGCCTTTTAAGGTTTTTTTCCTTTGACTTGGGTAATTTTTTGCATCATTAAGCATGTTTAGAATCCTTTTATATGCCAAAGGTAAAAATCATTATTATAAACCTTGTGATCTTTTGTAAGGGTTGGAGGTCTAAGTCAAGTGATCATGTAAACCCCTTTTTCTCCTTTGCATGGTTAGTAGCCAGATATTGTATTTTAACACTTATTAAAGGTAATATTCTACAAATTACCTTAATATTTGTTACATAAAACCCAAAAAGAGACAATTGCATAACACCTATTAAGGTAAATCATAAACAATGATTGCCTTTAATACTTGTTAAGATAGCTATAATTGGCTTCCAAACATGCAAAGGAGAGAAGAGAAGTCAAAAAGAAGTTGTAAAGTCATGCAAGGGGGTTTTTTACTTTTGGTCAAATAGGACTATTTTTGGAAGTCTACTTGGTCAACTACCTTGAGAAGAGGAGTTCAGAGCTAAAATAGCTCAATCTGGAGCAGTTATGAACCCTCTAATCTAGGATTTTTTCCCTTGCTCGCCCAACAACTGGGAGTTGACTATTTTGGGGGTTGAGGATCTCTTTCCAACCTATTCATGCATTAGATGGAGTTCAATTAGACTGGAGATGACTTTCCTTTACTTTTTGGAGAGTTTTTGTATTATAGGGAAAAAAGCTTATGCTTTTTTTCTTAGTTCTTGCTTTTATTCTTTACTTTGCACATTGTAGAGAGAGATTTCAGTATTGTAACTTAGCAGTTTTTATAGATTTTGATATAGTAGTAGCTTATTTTTAGCATATTTTATAGTTATTGCAGAGGTATTCCTACTATTTTTCAATAAAAACAAGTGTTTTCCTTCTCAGATTTAGGTGTTATGTTCCTTTGGATGATTTTGATAAGAAATTTATTGTGTTTTACATCAAATACATTAAATTTTTGTCTCATTCTCTGAAACATATATACATAAAAGCAGTTGTTTATCACAAGTTGTAGGTTGTGCAGGTTATTTTCTTACTTTTCCAAGTTGTGAAGACATAAGTTTTCCTTCAACAAAAGTAGAAATTTTCAAGCCTTTCTATGAAATATTTATGTGTTAAGATTGCCCAAGCTGAGTTGTGTGAGCAGATCTACTGAGAGATAGTTGTGAATCAAATTGGCAAATTAGAGTGTAATCTTTGGTGCATCACCTCCTAGGATCAATTTTAAATTTCATAAGTTATCTTTCTATCCTTTTACCTTTCAAGTACATCAAATCTAGGAGATTTTAAAGGGAACCAACTCTTCTGGAGGTTCACTTTCACCATAGACAACCACAGTCTGAAAGTGATCCAATGTTTCACGGGATTGTTAGGCTTAGTGCTTGAAAAGGGTGCAACCTTCATGACAACAGTAAGTCTATCATTTTGAGTTGGGTTTCTAATTACCCTAATTGGATTTTGGATTGGGGTTAGAAGTGTCATGGTTCAAATGTGATTGTTAGATATTTGGGCATTCTATTTTTGTTAATCCTTCTCTCAAGTCTATGGGCTTGGGTTATGGATAAAATTAATAATTAAATTTTCTAAGTAGCAAGGTAATCTTCTTTCTTTGGCAAGGAGATTCGAAGTTTTTCATAAGGTATTTTCATCTTATACTATTTATTTTTCTTCCTGATGACTTGTGTTTTCATCTCATGTTAAGCAGTTGAAAAAATTAATTAGAAAGTTTTTGTTGTATGATGGTAAGGGTAATAAGAAGAGACATGTTGTTTCTTGGGCCCAATGTGTTTCTCCTAGGATTTTGGGGGGCATGTAGTTAAGATATATTTTTGTCCATAGTGTTTCTCCTATTGTTAAGTGGATTGTAAAACCATTGGTTGGTAATGATCCTTGGAAACAACTATTTAGGCACAATTTGGATAATTGTGTGCCTAAGGTGAATGCTAAATGGAATGATTTACACTGGTGGGATAATATTTTTGGGAAGCTAAAAGTAAAACCCTTTGGATCTTCTATTTTTTGCTCTATTTGGAAGGATTGGATTTTTTTTAAAGAACTAACTAAAGGTCATGAAATTTTCTTTGATTATAAAGATAATTTTTTGGGATTCATGTCTATTTGGTGGTTTTTGTGTGGTAAGAGCTCTTTCTTAATATCTACTAGAGGTTGTTCTACTCTTCCTTGGCATATCAAGGGCCTTAAATATATTGGTGATACCCTTGAAAGTGAAATTCTATTGGATTGGGATTTTATTTGTAAAAAAAACTAATATTCTGGTTCAACAAAAAAGGACTTAAATACAATGATTAAGAATAATGGTCTAAATGTTGTTCAATGGAATGATCATATTTGGGATATTATTAAAGGTTATTCATTAGTATCTTTATCTTAAGTGGTATAAAATTATACTTAATGCTATTGGGGTGTTAATGATCTTAATAATGTTTGGTCCCAATAGTTTAAGAGGATGTGGTCAAACCTTATTGATCCTAAGAAATATTTTTTTTAATATGGTTATTGCTTTTTAATAAGTTGGTTGTTGGTGAGGTTATGCTTGGTTCTAGGTCTAATTCCTATTTTTTCTATGGTAATATTGAGTTAATCATCTATTTGTTATTTGAGTGTCCTTTTTCTAAGTTGGTCTAGCAATGTTTTTTACCTAAATGGCTTTTGTGGATGGCAAGCCTAGTGGTAGTTGGTTTGATGTTTTATTTTGGAAAATTTTAAGTTCTTTTATGGATAACTTTTATATAAGTTATCATTTGTCATGTCCTCATAAGTTCTTTTGTTTATCTAGATTTTTGGGAATGAGGATGTCTTTCATGGGTGTAAATGCATGCTCACTAGATTTTATCCAAAAGTCACCATTTCCCTATTTGTCAATGTTGTGACTATGCAGGTGCATAATAAGGAGGATATTTTGCAATTCATTGAAGGTAGTGCTACTATTGATACTCACACCTTTCTTTGGGGTAGGATTCCAGATGATCCTGTGTATAATCAAGATGGTTGACTTATTTAGGAGGATATTTTAGTTGTTACTTCTTCTTAGCAATTTTTGGGACTTGAATCTTCTCAAATGGATTCTTCCGATCATGTTGTGGGGGTAAATTTTTTGGTAACACTTATGTTGATTCTATTGATGTTTCTCTTGGTATTGTTGTTGGTGTTGCTCCTAATTTGTCTATTGTTCCTAATGATGTGGGTCCTACTCCAATGGTTTGTGATTTTGTGGCCATTGAGAGTCCTATTGATGATATTTTCTTGATTTTGTTGATCCTAATTCTTGTGTTGTTCATAGCAAGGGGAAAGATGTTGTTGTTGATAATCATGGGTAGTTCGAAGGTCAAAGCACTCTTTTTGGTAGTGACATTGATATGAATGATTCTTTTTTGTTGGTGGTTCTTATTAAGATTTATCCTAAATCCTGGCTTCAAGATTGTGTTGATTATAAGATCAAGTACTTAGAGATGGCTTTTAAGTCTTGTATTGATAAGATTGATAAAAAAGTGTTGTGGTAATGATTGTATACGTTAAAATTGATCAAAGGAAAATAGAAGATAAATGCAAACACAGAACCTTCTCCTTCAATCAAATCCGTACACTTTGATTGATTGAATGATTGATATGTTGTGTGTTCATGATTCAGCATAACTTTACTTTGTTGTGTGATCCCAAAAATGACTTGGTTGAGGCCATATTTATAGAGTTTTGATGTGGAGGGAAGAAGATTTGATAGAAATTTGATTTTAGAGATGAGATTTGATTTTTGCTTTATTTGATCAAAGAGGAAATAAAACAAGATAAGATAGGATTTCAAAAGATAGAAAGAGATTTGATTTTAGTTTTAAATCCTCAAAAGGAAATAAATCTTTGAAAAAGGATGGGAGGATAATTGATGAATTATCTAATTTACTTAGATACACGAGTTCAATTTTGGAAAGAAATCAAGATGTTATTAGAATCTTATTAATTAAATAAATATTTGATTTATTTAATTAATTTTGGATTTATGATTTAATTAATTAAATAATATAAATTATTTAATTAACATTAGAAGAAAGAAGGGATTTGATTTTTCACTTTATTTCACAAAAGAGGAAATAAAACAAGTAGAAGATAACATTTGAAAGGGGAAAAGGATTTGATTTTTATTTGATTTAAAAGGAAATAAATCAAAAGAAGATGAGATATTAATTAAATAAATATTTGATTTATTTAATTAATGTAGGATCATGATTTAATTAATTAAATAATTATAAATTATTTAATTAATATTAGAAGAAAGTATGGATTAATTAAATAATTGTAAGTTATTTAATTAATGCTATGAAGTGGGAAAATTAACTTAATTAAATAATTAATAATTATTTAATTAATGTGGAAGAATAAGGTATAGTGAGTGATGGTGAAATTGGAGTCAATTTTAGGTGTCTACATTTTGCCCCTCTTTGAGATGGTGTTGTGAAACATCATTTCAAAAAAAGATAAAATATAGTGTTTAGTTGGATAGAAGAAGATGGTAGGATTAGGGATGATGATGCCCCAGTCACTTGAAAGTGACAAGGAAAAATGATGTAGGTATGGTATGCCCCCTCAAGAGGATAGGCAAGTTAGAAGAACATGGGTAGGCTCTCAAAATGGATGAAACATATTGATAAGGAGGTGGAGGAAAGATAAGGGATGGATCAAATGGAGGAATGATACGTTATGCTGCATTAAGGTGAGCAACCATATAGTTTGAAATAGCACTAGACATTATGCACCAAGGTATAAAGACCAGGGTAATGATGTTTCTCGTGCCCCAGTGTAATACAACCTTGTCTAGATACAAGATATGAATATTAGCTGGGAATGATTCAGATACAAATGCAAGATAAAATGATAACACACACAAGCAAGCAAGCATGCACAAATTATTCAAAAACCAACAAGGTATTGCCCCTGTCAAGCTGTAAACTGATGATTAAGTGATTGATTGATTGATAGTGTCTGGTTTCAGGAATGAAACATGTCGTATAAGACACTTGGTCTAGTTTTGACAATGCAACATCCTGTAAAAGACAATTGATATGATTGATTGATTGATTGACACTAGTGTTGTTGGCCATGCGAGCAACACCAAGATTTGATTGATGATTGATGGATTAATTGATTGATTTGGTTTACAACAAGGCTAGGATCAAGACCATTGATGTAATTGGATAATTTGACAAGATTGATTGGCTTGATTGGTATGGATTAAAGATGATTTGCATTTGATTTTATTGCTTGGATTGATGTGATTTGATTGAATGATTGAAATGTGGAGATTGATTTGAAGAAGTGATTTGACTGGAATGGTTTAATGAATTTTGATTGATTTGGATGGATTTTTGTTGGATATTTGATTTTTTTGGATTTATGGAAATGTTTGATTTTTTTGGATTTTTGCATGTTTTGATTTTTTGGATTTTTGAAATTTTTTTATTTTTTTGGATTTTGGATGTTTCTGATTTTTTTTTTTAATTTTGAAAATGTTTTGGTTTTTTTTTTTTGAAATGTTTTGACATGGCATTGGATGACAATTTTTTGATAGCCTTTATGCTAGATACCAATGACAAGGGGGAACCAAGTCTAGGTGCAAGGATGGAAGTAAGATGGATAAATGAATGGGCGATAATAAATGAAGTGGATGTATGCATCATGAGGGGGGAGAGGATGTGATATCCAAAGACTATGTCGCATAGGAATAACATGCCCCATTCTAGTTAGGATTTGACATGACAAAGCTTATGACAATAGGAATGATAAGATGGATTAGTTTGGAAATCATGGAAAAATGGGTAATGACAAGAGGGTAAGGATAGGATTTAGTTTGGAAAGAATGAGGTATCTCAAGAGGTATCCAAAACATTTGTCAACATTGTGCCCCCATGTCTTTGTCAAGATCAAAAGGAGGAAGGGAGGAGGGATGAACTCATCATGATAAGTATGTGTATGTGGGTGTAATGGATAAGGATGGTAAGTAGGAGATGGTAAGATATGATATGATAGGATGAGACAACATGCCCCTAAGTGTAAGGTGCATATACAATCAACCTACACATGACACCTGTTTTCTAGGTTTTCATCATGGTACTTACCCAAGGTGCTTGTTTGCCAAGTTTTCACCATTGGACGAATGATTTTTCTTTACTATTTTTTTTTTGCTATTTAAATGGGATGGGTGGATGGTGGAAGATAGATTTGGATGGAGGATGGGGACTCAAGAGTCTGTTTCCAAGAGGAGGTGATAGTGTCCCATTTTTGGATGCTTGTGGCACATAGAACATGTCAAGTGTTATTATGCGCATAAATGTTGGTAGGTGATTGGATGAGATGGAAATGGAGTGGATTATGATGTGAATTATGGATGGATGGGAGATGGTGGATTATGATGTGGATTAAGATAGGTTTATGCAAGGATGGATGGGGATAGTGGATTATGACGTGGATTATGTAAAAGCATGGACCATAGGGATATGATGGGTGTAATATGTGGGATAGTGGATGAAAGATACAGAGATGGAGGTATGTGGGAAATTTGTGGAATGGAAAAGAACCAAGACCAATGGTTGCACACACTATTTTAGATTTTGAAGCTTGTGATTGGGAGGGGGTGTTGGGAGTAATGGGGATTTGTTATTTTTCTGATTTGAGTACTTAGGGACCCAAATGCACATAGGATTTTTAGAACTTTTAGATAGGGAGCAGGATTTGTGGGGTTTTTGGGATTTAGGATTTGTGATATAGTGGTATTTGGATGCTTCATTTGGATTGATTTTTTTTTTCTTAGGGACCCACACCATTTTTACTTTTGTTTTGGGGGTGTGGGTGTTTGTAGCCTTTTGGATTTTTGATTTTGACTTGTGTATTGATGCCCTTCGGAAAGATTATTTTGAAGCTTTTGTAGGCTTTTTGCTTTGTGTGAGGAGGCATCCAAATTTGTATTTTTGACTCCCATGGGTTTTGTGATAGCTTGATGGTTAGGCGATGTGTGCATTCATTGATCCTGGTTAGGAATGTTAGGGGATTTAAGGGAACGGGATTTGTGGATGGAGGGACTAAGGAACTTGTGGATGAAGGGATTAAGGATGGGAATATTAGGAGTTGGAAGGAGTGGAGGAAGAGTGGATGGAGGGAGATGTATGGTCACATGCTTTTGCATATGGTATGACGATAGGGGAGGGATGGCGACATGACTTGAATGTACGATGAGGTGCACCAGGTTTGTGATTAAAAGAAGTGGATTTAGGAGGGGTGAAGGTGGTACCAACATGTGTGGATTGTTTATCTTCAGATGTATATCCAAGGCCATGCGTGTGTGGATGGATTTGGACATGGATGGGCTCCAAGATACCTTGTTCAAGAAGGCCTAAGCCTTTGCCTTGATAAATCATGTTTTGGAGCATGCGATGCACAATGGGATGTTTGTTTCTTTGGAAACAAGACGCGAGTCCATTATTAAATGGAGAAGGATGGGTGGTGGATAGAGTTTGTTCCTCTCCCATGAGAGAACCACCATGGATGAAGGTAGTGGGACCAAGGGGATAGGATGATGGATTTGGGATGAGGCTGATAAGGGATGATGGAAGATCAATGGGAGATGGATTTGGAATGGGATTAATAAGAGATGGTGTGAAATCAGAAAATGGATGAGTTGGAATGCTTGTATCTTTTTCAACATTGTGCTCATTAAGATTTAGTTTAATATGATCCAAGTTATCTATTTGATTATCTATGTTTTCTTGGGGACCAAGTGTCTCATCAAGGGAAGTGGATGTTGTTGGATCATAAATAGGGCTAGGTGGAGGATGGATAGGAGTGGTGGAGGTTTGTTGATCATGAATAGAATTGGGACCATGAGTGGAAGGAGTGACAAGATCTTGATGGCTTGGATCTTGATTTGGTAAGAAACAAGGTTGATCCTGCTTTGGAGATGACTCTTGACATAGCTCTTGAGTTTGGATAAGCATGGAGGTTTCTGTGGTAGGTTCAATGTATGGTGGGGAATGAATCGGGCTTATGGGAGGTGGATCTTCAAGAACATTTGAAGGTTCTTGGATAGCTTTTGAACTACAAGATGGGATAGGAGAAATAGGCATGACATTTGAGTGTTCTTGGATAGTTTCAAGGATAGGAATTTGATGGCATGAAGGTGGTGGTTGATTCCTTGCTAGTATCCAATGGGTCACATCCTTCATTAGTATATGGGTAGATGCATAATATAATGGATGAAGAATAATGGTAGAAGGTGTAGGCTTATGTGTAAGATTAGGATTGCTTGTGCTAGATGAGGATGCAATTGGATGAGTGGATTTGGATTTCTCCATAGCTTTTCTTTTGCTTTTAGATTTTGTAAAGAATCTTTGGAGAAAATCATTCAAGGATTCTTTGGTTGATGGATTAGAGCTTGGAAGTTTGATGGTTGTGTTGGTGTAGGACTAGTATGCTTTGGGATAGGCATTCTATTGGATGGTGATGGAGGACTAGTAGATGGATATTGAGGAATATTCATGAGATTGTTTGATAAGGAGGAACTAGGTTGACATGATGATGAGGGTGACTCATGGAATTGGTATGTTTGTGGTTTTTGGGCTAAGATATTTTGCTCTTGTGTTGGGATGGAGTTACACATAGATTGAAGTCTTTGGATTTCGGTTTGTTCCTCCAAGTATGCCTCAAAATCTACAAGATCCTCATCATCATTAGGAGCGAATTTTGGACCACCTCGGAGTATATATGGTTTTGGATTTGGCATAGATTTGTTGATGATCACAACCATATTGATGAATGAAGATTGGACTAGGTTCAAGGATGAGAATATAAGTAAAATGATGATAAATGAATTAGGTGGGAAATGGATAGATTGGATGATTTGATCGATTAAAGAACTTCTTAGGATTCACAATGACAAATGGTGACAAGGATGCACTTCAAGCACAAAAACACAATGGTTAGATGTCTGATAGGAAGTGGAAAATGTGTTTTGAACACACATACAAAACACGGCAGATAGAAAGTTTTGGATGACTCTGATACAAAATCAGAGTAAAAGTCTGAATGAGGGCCTAGATTAGCCCAAAAATTTTTACTGGTCTCGACAAATTTGAAAACACTCGTAAGCATGCACAACCTAGGCTGAAAAGAGGATACTACTTGTTGAGTCCCTAATTGGATTACTCCATATACTGAGACAAGGTGGACAGCTAGAGATATTGGTGACACTGGCTCCCCCACCACGGCACGGGCACACCAAATCTCTTACCCTGAAGATCTGGAGATCTTATGAACTGAGGGATTTTTTGCCTCTACCATGAATAGTACGTGTATGGCAACTTTGGAGGTCCAACCTCCTACACCAGCAAGTAAAAAAAGTTTTTGGTTTCTACAACAAGTGGTTTCTAGTCAGTGTTTCAGGATAATCTAGTGTTTATACATGCGGCAGTTCACTCATTTAAGAGGTCTCCCAGCCCTCAGAAAGGGTTTTTACACATCTCATGGATACTAAGGGAGACTTACGTCGGTATAGAACATCCGCACCAAGTGATTGATGACTTTCATCACAACCACAATTATTTATATAGCGGACCGAAATGAAAGTACCACTTGGGTCGTTCCCTCTCACAAATCGGGAGGCATGCCCTCTAAGGGATTAAAAACATAAAAGAGATGGGTCTGGCTTTTGATCACTGAGTTTGCACAAGGTGAGAGCATACACCTACCACCTTACAAGCACAGCAAATAGTGATTAATTAACCCCCAAGATTAAACTAAGTGCCTAGATTAGTGATAAAAATTTGATCTTTGACAAGCGGTGTTGCACACAATCCGTTAGTAGTTTCAATGATTTGATCTTTGACAAATGAGATAGCTGCAATCAAAGTGTTAGCACAAAACCAAATCCTAGAAATAAAATCAGAAAAATAATGTTAAAATGCAGCCATAAAAAGATAAGCTCATCAGAAGATTGCAATTTTAGATACATTTTTTTTTTAGATAGTGACATAGATTTGATCATTTTGAAATGTTTTTGACCTCAAATGTAAAAACTCATAAAAGAGACCCCTACTAATTTTCTGAGACCTTTCCAGAAATATAAAAAAGTAAGAAAATTTCCCTGATTTGTACCTAGAAATGTGGATTTATGAAAAAGTTATAGTCGGCAAAGATCCGATCATTTCATACCTTATTTGGCCTCAAAATTAAATCTATAAAGAACAAACCCCCATTAAAATTTCAAGAGATTTCTAGAAATGTAAATTTTTTTGGAAAATTCACTGATTTGCATACAGAAATGCAAATTTATGAAAAAAACTAAAATCATTATAACTCATTCAAAACTGATGATAAAGACGTGATTTTTCTGTTGTAGGTTCCTGAGATGATCAATAAACTTTTTATAAAATCTTATAGGAAAATTCACAGTTGTTTGAAAGATATGATAAAATATTTAAAACCTAGGGTTTTTTTTCCAAAAATGGCATAACCTGCAACAAAAAGTTAATAAAACCCACAAAAAGCAAGCTAGATTTGCAAATTTAAGTGCATAAACCTACAAAAAGTGAGGGTTAGAGCCACGGGTGTGCCAAAATGTATACGTTAAAATTGATCAAAGGAAAACAGAAGATAAATGCAAACACAAAACCTTCTCCTTCAATCAAATCCGCACACTTTGATTGATTGAATGATTGATATGTTGTTTTCTCATGATTCAGCATAACTTTACTTTGTTGGGTGATCCCAAAAATGACTTGGTTGAGGCCATATTTATAGAGTTTTGATGTGGAGGGAAGAAGATTTGATTTTAGAGATGAGATTTGATTTTTGCCTTATTTGATCAAAGAGGAAATAAAACAAGATAAGATAGGATTTCAAAAGATAGAAAGAGATTTGATTTTAGTTTTAAATCCTCAAAAGGAAATAAATCTTTGAAAAAGGATGGGAGGATAATTGATGAATTATCTAATTAAATTAATTACTTAGATACACATGAGTTCAATTTTGGAAAGAAATCAAGATGTTATTAGAATCTTATTAATTAAATATATATTTGATTTATTTAATTAATTTTGGATTTATGATATAATTAATTAAATAATATAAATTATTTTATTAACATTAGAAGAAAGAAGGGATTTGATTTTTCGCTTTATTTCACAAAAGAGGAAATAAAACAAGTAGAAGATAAGATTTGAAAGGGGAAAAAGATTTGATTTTTATTTGATTTAAAAGGAAATAAATCAAAAGAAGATGAGATATTAATTAAATAAATATTTGATTTATTTAATTAATATAGGATCATGATTTAATTAATTAAATAATTATAAATTATTTATTTAATATTAGAAGAAAGTATGGATTAATTAAATAATTGTAAGTTATTTAATTAATGTTAGGAAGTGGGAAAATTAACTTAATTAAATAATTAATAATTATTTAATTAATGTGGAAGAATAAGGTATAGTGAGTGATGGTGAAATTGGAGTCAATTTTAGGTGTCTACAATGATGACTAATCTCTTGGTACCAGTATTTTGGTATTTTGGTATACTAGTCAAACACTCCTTTTGATCCTTCGTATAATCTACTATGATGTCTTATTAGACAACTTCAGTTGACCATATTTGATGGTTGTTATTGTGGTATTTTTTTATTTTTGTATTAATTGATGTAAATCTTTGTTGATATTTGCTTTCAACTACTCATAGGAGCCATATTTGTAAATAATTTCCACTATTAAAAAATATCACAATTTTACTGACACTATTTCAAGCTATTATAAAAATGTCATTAATAAAACATGTCATCACCTCTTTCTAGTGCTCATGCCTTCCACCTCTTTCCAGCAGTAATGGCTTCCACCTCTTTCTAGTGGTAATGGCTTCCACTCCTAAACCATCATGTCCAAGATATCACATGGAAATATTATTTTTACTCTAATACCATATTGAAAAATGGTGGAGCATACAAAAAACTCTAAATTACACCATGATTACAGGGTATAATAAAATAATATATTATTCTTCAACATCCTCTTATCGAATTTTATATTTCAATACATTGGCTTTACAAACTTACCAACTTTCCCACTAGACTCAACAACTACTTATGGTAAAACTACTAACAAAACATTATTATTTACTAATAAACATTTATCTCTAACTTACTAATATTTATTTATTTAATACTATATTTTTTTATAATATTAAAAGGGTTAACAAGGGTCCCTACCCTTACAAAAGCCAAATAACAAAAGTAGAATGGATTCCAAGATAAGAATCAACACAAGCAGCCAAAGTTAAACAACAAGGCAAACAACACACAACAAAAAACTAGCAAACAAGGAACCAACAGCAGGAGCATAGCTAAGACTTAGGAGATCAAGCCAGGCAATGAAGGCTTGACATTGCATCCCTCTTTTCAAAAATTAAATGAAACTTAGCATTCAAATGAAACAAATATTTAATAATATATTAACTATACTATAGAGATGTAATACAAACTCCAACAATAGCATAGATCTTGAAGCCAAATGAATCTCAACCATCAATTATGATCAAGGCTTAAAATTTTAGACTTTCTCTCGATATGGTCAAGTGGGATGGCGTAGACACATGGCATGATCTAGTGAATATCTATAGATTGGTGGATTATTTCATTTAGCACTTTGATGATCCACAGATATACAGATATTATTGATCTTCAAGGTAAATGTGTATCAACTATTGAACATGCTCAAGGTTTAACAAGTGAAATTGGCAGTTAGGGGAATACTTAAGAGCATGTGGTTTGATGTGTTTGTTTTCTATTGGTTAGAATATAGTTGTGTAGGAACTCTTCAAGGGTCAATTCTATAGTGGCAAATGTAATAATGACACACAAAATCTAGTGGCACAATGGTGACAACCCATTGTGCCTATTTAGTAATGTTTCTTTGTGATCTCGGTAAGTATCCCCAGGTAAATATGGACTATGCAAATTAGATATATGGTTCGACCTTGTTAATTTTTGTATATTGGTCTAGATCAAGTCGTAAGAACTTTTGGAAGTCTTAGATCCACCAATACAGTTGATCTCAAAAGGTGATAAATTTGGGTTGTTGATCAATTTAAAACTCAAACTAGTTACCAAATGTTGAAGCCTTTGGGTTTGTTAAAAGATAAAAGGTAATGACCATCAATAAAATAATTACAAGGACCATTGATGTAAAATTCTTGTGATTGTCTCATTTTCTGTTGTGATGAAATTAATTATAACTATGGGTTTTCTCACTTGCAAATTAAGTTTCAACATGAGAAAATGTTCCTGAGATTCAAAGGAAGCTTTTATAAATTAATTTGAACCTTGCAATTCTCCCCTAATGAATGTTGATGGCCCCCAAGTGAGCTTCTAGCCAAGACACATACAAATCTCTTAAGGGCTATTAAGAGGTGTATGAAATTTATTAAGATTGGAAAATTATTAGCTAGTCACAAGAAATGAACATTTAAATAGAGAAATTGACACTTGAGCATAAATGATAAATTTTAACATACTTGTATGAATATGTTGGCATTTGAATGTTACTCTATAATGATTGCTTTGGCATATTTTTAGTTTGTAAACCTTTTGGGGGAAAGGTTGTTGCAACAAATTTTGTAACAAGAAAATGACGTGAGCATTGGAATCCTTGGATGGAAAGATAAGATTATACCTTTTTGGAACCCAAGAAAATATCTTTCTATTATCATTGAGCTGAAAAGAATGGCATATAGATAACAAACTATGATCATTCTTCTATTTATGGAGATGATACAACAATGGGGATTAAAACATGTGTCAACTATGAGGGAAATCTAAGTGGGATTATTTTCTATAAATACAAGTTTTCTCTATGGAGAAAGGATCTCTTAGTTGAATTTGTGTATAGGATAACCTATAGTGTATTCTTGTGTGATTGAATGGTGTATGCTAGAGCTATAAAAGGTTGTGGGAAAGATTTGTGTGAAGTCTATTGAAGGAGTTCTAAGAAAATACCACTCATCAAGGGAAGATTTACCATAGTGTTTTATTTCTAGGATCAAGTGTTTTTATCATGCTTCTAGGGTCACGTTTGTTGACTTCTTATAGGTTTTTTATTAGTATTTAGCATCAAGTTTTGATAGGACACTTGTATGCTATTTTTAAATCTATTTTTCCAAACCCACATAAGGGATATTATGGATCATTTGTGGTCTAGAAGAAATTTTAGTTCAGTGATGTATTTGGAGTTTATTAAGTTTCATTTATGGTGGATTTGTATCTAAAATGATTGGATTCTATAATAAAATTCATGTCCTAAAATGATTGTGTTCTTAACTTTGTTCTCCATTAGAGTAGGCATCAGTTACAAATGGTTGACTAATCAAAACCATCTAGATGTTGTCGTTCTTTTTGATAAATCAATGTAATTCATGTCCTACCAATTTGCATAAGCTCATTAATACTTACCTCTGCCAAATATTTTAGATCTTACACTAGTGGATTATCTTTAGAGCTATTCTCATTCTATGTTTTCACGGGCTATGCATGAAGTAAGAAACTATTATTTATATTACATTTGAGAATATTAACCTAGTTTTGCATCTTTGGTTGCATAGTAACCTAGTATTAATCTATTGTTTAAATATTTATGGTCTAAAAGATTGATGTTGATAGAAAAACATAGACCATAGTCTAAGGTTGTATAATATGTTTTATGTAGTAAACCCCAGTGTGATCAAATAAAAAGGGAAAACATAGATATGCAATAAGTATAGGCCAAACTAAAATAACTTATACACACACCATTATACATATGTTCATATATTCATTCACTTTAATGGCTCATACAACGTCTTCATACATTCCTTACGATTCATATTATCTTATCATCTTCCTCATTCTTCTCGCATCTTTCAAATCTATGTATTATTCTCTTATCAATATCTTATGATTCACTCTTTATGCTTCATCCCTATATCTCTCTTATATCTTCCACACTTCCTTATTCTTACACATATAATTCATACTCTTATCTCCCACTTTTCCCTTCCTTATATAGCCTCTTTATACCTCTTCATAGTGCTTGTCCATCATATCCTTCCATAATAACTCTTAGTTATCTTCTTACCATGATTTTAACTCTTTATTTATGATATTTATTGTTAGGAATTAATTAGTGCATGACATAGAATAATGTAATAAATAATAAATTAACATGTTAATGTTAATTTATTAGATGTTAGTTGATAGTTAGTTATGTGTTAGTTGGTAGTTAGTGGTTTGGGTAGTTATTAATATGAATGGATTCATAAAGCCATAGAATGTAATCATTTGAGTGTCGAAGATGAATGACTGATTCTTGTTTTGGAGCCTTAAGCTTTTCATGTTGCAATTTCAATACTTATACCTTTTATGGCTTATTTAGGCATATAATAGGTGTATTAAGGCTATTTAAGTGCTATATAACTCACATGTGTCTAGAAATTATTGTAATGGAATGTGTGGTAATGCACAACCTCCTATATCTTGGCAACATTCTCCCTAGGCCTAAGACATTGTCTCATCCTTGAAACAACCTAGTGGAATCACTTGACCTTCATGCTCATCCAAGGGTCAATCATGATGGCCTTTCTTGCTTTGGATCTTCATCTTTGTGGGTGGACAATTGCACTAGGTCTATTTGATGTTGTGATATGTTTCCATTTTATTTGTTTATTTTCCCTTATTATTTACTTATGAGATTACATTATATGGCATCCCTTTATTATGTTACTTATACTAGTTCCAAATTAAGGGAAGTGTCTTCATCTTTACCTTGATCTTTTCTATGAATCTCAATCAATGTGGTTTTGTCCTTGTAGGAATCTTCTCCTTTAGCTTTATTTTTCGATAAACCTTAATTGGAATGGCCTTTTCCTTTTTGGTATATTCTTCCTTGACTTTATTTTTCAATATACCTTAGTTGGTATGGTCTTATTCTTCTAGGATTTATATATTTCATGATCAACATCCTTCTTTCTTTTTCTTCATACACTCTATGGTTCTAGGTTTCACCCTTAATCATTCTATCCTTATTGTTTCTTTTTATGTATGGTGGCTGGTTGTGGGTGATACCATTACCATTCCCTATGGTTTTTCTATTTGTTCCTCTTCCTTCACATTCTTCTACTCCTTTTCTACCTTCTTTTCCAACTATTTTCTAGTAGTTTCCCTTGTGAAATTTCATCATCATAGTATTCAATAATCTACAACTTCTTAGTTATTTCTATTATTTGTTTAAGTTCCTCTATTTCTTTTCTTTTCTAACCATGTCTTTGTGATACTACTATTTTACTAAGCCTTTCAATTCTCCTTATTTTCTTTTCATCTAGATATGTGATGAAGGGTGGGTCCCTTAATTGATTTGTCTTTGTGTCTAGCTCACAAAATTTAAAGGTTGTATAGTTTAGTCTTCTTCTATATTCACCCAATCCCTTGTCTTTCCTTGATCGTCTTTTAAATACCAAGATTGAGGAATACGTCACTTCTCATGATAAAGCTTAATATCTTTCCTAACTCTTCCTTCAAGTATTTGATGTGGTACCACATCAATGGTTGCAATATTATTTTTTGGAATTTTCCTCATTCCTTACTTTTCTCTCTTTCTCTTCACCTTGTCAATTATCTCCTCAAGTATTTTGTCTCCTTCTCTCTACAATGTTCCATAAGTGGCACTACAGATAGTGAGTAATTAAGGAGGTTCATCTCCTCATGGGATCTCTTGATGTGGGGGATCACATCCTTTGGTATTTCTTTAACTTTCTCATCCTTTATTAATTACCTTCTCTACACTACCTTTATCTTCTAACTTATCACCTTCCTTATACTATCTTCCACTTTTCCACTTCTCTTTCTCTTACTATTATTCATCTCTCAAATTCATGTCTTCAAATATAAGGTTTTGCATCTCCTTAGGATTTCTTCATAGTTTTCTCTTGATCCATCAATTCCAAGGATCTTGTCTTTTCTCTACCTTCTACTTCACTTCATCATCAAACCTCTCAATATTATCTACCCCTACTCAACCACCTTTATCCTTTAGTACATCCTCATATCTCTCTCATACTCTTACTTCTTCATATTCTATGAGTCTTTGTACCATGGCCTTAGTGATTCTACTAACTAGTGATCTCCTTTCATTTCTACTAACTACCTCATTCCTTCTCTCTTTTCTTTCTTACCCTATTTTTATTCTCTATATCTCATTATTCTCAATACTTTATTCATCCTACATCCCTTATTCTTTGTATTCCCTCCTCTATGCCATCTCCTTATTGCCTAGCTCTTTGAGAAAAAGCACTAAGTGTGCATTGCACATCTTCGTAATAACTATCATCACCATGTATAAGTCAAAAAATCCAAATTTTTCACTTCTCCTTAGTTAGATTTATCATATATTTCTTCCTTTGGTGTGATCTCCCTTCTTATGCAACAACAACCAAGGTCTTGACAATAGAACTGAATATTGACTAAAAGCCTAAACCAAAGTCCAAGTTTTTATACTATGTTCTATGTAGTAAACCCCAGTGTGATGCAGTAAAAAAGGAAAACTTAGATATGTAATAAGTATAGAATAAACTAAGAGAAATTATACACACACCATTATAAGTAAGGTCATATATTCATATATTTTAATGGCTTATATAATGTCTTCATACATTCATCATGTCTCATGCTATCTTATCATCTTCTTCATCCTTCTCCTCACATCTCTCATATATCACGTATCTATGTGTTATGCTTTTATCTATATCTCATGATTCTTTCCTAATGCTTCATCCATATATCTATCATATAAATTCCACAATTCTTTATTCTCACTTAATTTATCTTCTTATCTCTCACTTTTCCCTTCCTTATATAGACTCTTTATGCCTCTTCATAGTGCCTTTCCATCATATCCTTCCTTGATAACTATTAATTAACTCTTCTCATGATTTTATCTCATTCTTTATAATATTTATACCTTCTATAGATTATTAAGGCATGTAAGAGGTGTTTTAAGGTTATCTAAGTGCTATATAACTCGTATATTATTTCAAAAATGACCCTAATTACATGTTTGGTATTTCACAACCTCTTATATCTTGCCAACAATTAGTAAGTGAGTATAAGGGGTATTTGGTGACAATCACTAGAATATCCTTATGAACAAGGTATGGCTAAGCCATGTGATCATATTATTTTCATTTCTCTTTAAATATTCTATAAAAATCTCTAGGAACACCCTCCTTGGACTAGTAAATCTAGAAGTGTGGAAGAGTTTCCTTCTCTTACCAATTAGCACAAATTACTTATGTATGAGTTAACTTTTTTCCCCTATTGTTATTGAGTTTTCAAAGTATAATTTTTAAATTCCATGACCTTCATTCTTGTAAGAAGTTCACTTTACCACTTCTTGGGTCACCTACTTTTACAGTCAAAATCCTTGGATCTAATTCTAGATGCAATGAATGTGTCTCAAAAGTGTTGAATCTAGATTCTTAAGTATCCATAGGAGTCTTGGGAAAGTTAAGCTTCAAGGAAGGTTAAAAATCCTAAGTAAAATTTGTGATAATTCTCTCTTTTTAGGGTTTCGAGACTTTCATGCACCTTAGTAGTTACAAACGTACCACCAAACCCTGAAGTCCCAAAGCCTTTGTTCTTTCTTGGAGTTTCAGATTTTAGTCAAAACTTTAAAACTACTACCAACTTACTTCTAACTTTCAAATACTTGCATAGTCAACATTTGTGGAATTTTAGACCTCCTTCATACTCATGTACTTGTTACCAACTCATTTTCAAACCCTAAAAACCTAATTTAATTAACTCTGTCAGGATACCTACTTGGTTTGCACTCTTGTAAATGCATTTCATAGCTACATCACCATCTTGGAAACTCATTTGGTTAATCCCACAAACATTTGGACTTCCTATGCAACTTCATAGTACCTACCAAATTGTGTCCTAGCTCTAAAAATCTGTAACTAAAACCTAAAAGGAACTTCATTTATGGCTCACATGTATGGTAAAATTTGTTAGGAAAAGGTGTGTTGTACACCTTACATAAAAATGAAATATTTAATTATGTAAAATAAATCTTTATTTGTGATGCATCTTAAGTGATGTGTTTAGCCACATTAAATATTTATTTGGGGCCACTTGCAAAGTTGTATTTAACATTTGGGTTAGTTATTTTATGTGTGGGAGACGTAGGATAATTAATTGGAGCATAAAGTGAAAACTTAGTTGCAAGAATTAAATGAGGGGTCAATGGTTTTGTGTACTCATGGTTCTTCCCAATACCACAAATTGTATTTGTGTGAGCTTGATTCTATAAAAGCAAGCACATGGTTATTGGTTTGGGTTGGTTGGTTGAGTGGGCTATCATTGTATTGAGTTTCTCTTGTGAGTGCATATGTGAAGCATGGCATGGAAGGTGTGGATTCATGCTTGGACACATGGAGGATACATTGGAGGAGCTTGATGTTTCAGAAGTGTTCATGGAAACTCTATAAGTATATTGTTATATTTCATTGCTAAATAATACATTGAGTGTGGATGCTTTTGAAGGCTGGGTTTTTCCCTCTTGAGGGCTTTCCCAGGATATATCTTGTGTGACCTTGTGGTATGTTTTACCTATTCTTTTATATGTTATATTTTGGTTATCATGGCTATGATTTGTTTGCATTTTTATCTCTCATGGGTTTATCTGGAAATGTTCTTTATTGTTGTATTTTTTCCTTTCAAGTGGCATCAGAGCCTGGTTACCAAGTAGTGGGATGAGATCTCCTAGGTTTTATAACCCTTGCAATGAGTGGATTTTTGTGCATAGTGAATCCATAGACTTACAGATTGAGAATGAAGGCATTTTTAAAGTCACAAGTGTGTTTGTAGACTTGGGTTGTTGTGGATCTAGGTTTTGATGGAGTTTTGGTTGATGGATTTTTAGTTAGGGCTCTTTGTGTGGGGGATTTGGAGGTGAAATTTTGTTGGAGGTCTCTTGGGAAAAAATAGACCTCACCATTAAGTTTAGAAGGCCCAAAAACCTATCTTTTCATATAAAACTCGACTATATTTGGTGACATAAAATTTTGCCCATTTTTTACCTTAGGAGGAATCTGTAGCAGGAATATTCCATTTGTACGGTCGTATGGATCCATATGGCAGATCACAGAAAAATAGTCAAAAGGTATAGGCATATGTTCTCTGAATATTCTTCTGCGCAGGTAGTACGCCAACATGATGTACGGTGTCTACAGAGTTTTTAATTTTTTTAAATCGTGGGGCACCATTGGGCGTGGACTCCCACATGGCAGCCAAAGAGGGGCACATACCATAGAAAAGGGTACAGGGGTGTAGTCACCGCCAATCACTATCAACCCCCAGCTAGAAAGCTCATCGGGCTGGCAGGGCCTTCGACACCCAACTCACAACCTTGGTCATATGGTCGATCGAGGCCAACTCTTTAGTAGCCCTCAAGAGCTCCAAAACTTTTTAAATGAAAATTTAACCAGAATCTAAAGGGACATCAGATCCGGCACTTAAAAGGTTTGGAAATTTTGAAAATTGAAAGATTTAAATGAATTTAAAACCTACCTGAAGTCTGCCACCAGAGACCAACCCACGTGCCACCTTAGCCTAAGTGCCACCACAAAGACACCCACCACTGACGCCATTCCATACAATGCTGACATCATCGGTCGTACATCTGTACTGACAAGTCTCACCAAGGGGCCCTTTTTAGCCCTCAGAGGGCATTTTCTTCCAAGAGGCAAAACTTTCACCCACAATATCGGATTTTCAACTTCTTATAGGCATTGGAAAGGTCTCTGGGAGAGCTACACAATGGTATAGGTTTGGTCATCATATTTTTCTTCTTGTGTCAAAATTTGGTACTTGAAGCTGACATTGTTGTGAAATTGTAAAACAGTCATAACTTTCACATACGGAATCATATTTTGGATTTCAAATAGGAATTGGAGAGCTCTTGCAGTTTACTACACAATGGATTATGTAGATTTTTAGTTTTATGTGTAGAGTGAGGTTTGTACTTGTTTGAGCACTTGTGGGAGCTTGAGATTCAGGGCGTGATTATATGAGCATTCAGATGATTCTTTGGGCACAAACTTAGGGGAGTACATGTTTTTATCATACCAGTATGATGGTATAGTAGGTTATCAGATTTGGTGCTTCCTGATACATGTTTACAGGTGTTTTCAAAGTTTGGACTTTGATGGTGATAGGTACACAGGTTGTCTTCTGGTTTAAGGACATGGTTTGATACACGTGTGAGACTAGGATTCTTGTTTTAGTGGGAGTTGAGTATAGGTACAACGATGGTGATGATTATGGTGTCATGGATATGCATGTACATTTAAGCATTGGCACAACATGATCATGTATGCGGTTGATAGTTTGGGTTATGATGATTGGTTCATGATTACAGGTGGTGGTGTGGTTCAGTTTTAGGAGGTTGTTCTTATCTCTTGGATGCTTGATTGGTTCCTTAACTATGGGTACTCATTTGTGGATTGGTTTGGAAAATCAGATCTAGGTTTGATTTGGTGTTTGAGTCTTGAGGTCTACAGGGTTATCTTCTTGTTATCTCAGTTTACAGGTTACTGATGTGACAATGAGTTTGCATGATTCATTTTTGGGGATCTATGAGTTATCATTTGTGGGTTGATCACCCATTGGTTGATGACTCAAATGTGGACTATCTATATCCATGAGTTCTTTTTAATGTTTGATGTAAACATTATTAGTTGGCCATGTCTGTGGTCATTTGTGCATTAGTATGTTGCATTGGGATAAGAGGATGGATGATTAGAGTGCCTAGATAGTCAGTTATTGGGACTTGTAGCAAGTTTATCATGATGTCATGGATATCTTGGTTACACAATTTTGTGTGAGATTTTGACAGTGATGATGGTTTATCTTCTTGGCTTGGAGATCTTGGTTCTACTTGGATTTATTACCATTACAGTTGAGTGTGTGTGGACCATAATTATCTTCATTTAGGAGATGGTTATCATGATGTCATGTGTAGCTCATATCATAGTTTAGTGGGAGCTTTGGTAGTGATGTCGATTTGTCACTTTGTGATGGATTATCTTCTACAGTGGTTAGGTGTCATGGACAAACTCTTGGATTATGATTCTTATGTAGTATGAGTGCTTTGACATCTTGGGTACTATTGTTAGGAGATGGTTATCTTCATGAGATTAGAGATGTTGGTCCTTGGTTAGAGTAAGCTTGGTATTGTGTCATGGTTACTCTTGATTATGGATTTGAGTTTTGGCATGATACAGGTTCTCTTGAGACTAAGATATGTGCATTGGTGCATGTGATCTCCTAGGAGGAGATGTTAGATCATGATGTCATGATGTGTTCCTTGATTATGAAGATGTGCAGTGGGAGCTTTGACAATGATCTCGTTGGTTCTCTTGGTATTGAGTACATTGGTCATGTGCTTGGAGAGTTTCATGATAGTGTGATGTTGCATTTGGAGCTTAGCATGGATTAAGTGGTTGTAGGTTCTCATGAATATTTGGAGACTTGGGTGAGGCTAGAGTTCTCTTGGGAATAGAGATATTTGTTAAGATTGTTACTCTTTGTAGGTTGCAGTAGGAAGACCAAGGAGCCTTTCACCTGGATATGGACATGAGTTCATGGACCTAAGAGGATATTGTTCTTGGAGAGAGTCTTTGTGACTTGGTGTATCCTAGAGGAGCATTCTCATTACCCACTCTTAGTCTACTCAATGAATTATATTCCAATAGGTATTTCCCCCATCCTATTTATAGATAAATTTTTGTCTTATGCTTTATCTTCTCGTGGATATGGATCTTGAGCTTTGGTTGTTAGTTCTGGAGGGTTCATTTGAGGGATGTTGGCATGGTTATCTCCTTGTGCATATGAGTTGATTTATGATGACATTTATGAGGATTTAGGAAATGTGATTGGGCTTATTCCTGGTTTGTTGGGAATTGATATTTGAGTTTGATCTTCCTTGGTTAGAGAGGCTTACATCCATGATGGTTACACATGATATGTATATGTTTCATTTAATATATGAGATTTAATGGTTGGGTGTTGTTAATGATTTTCATTTGGGGTTGTAAAGGATATCATACTTGACATAGCTTGGCACTTTGAGGTGTTGGTAGAAGGACATGATATGATTTATAGGTTTTCTCTCTTTTGTTCTATGGCTACTCTTGGAGGTTCATGTTCTTCTGGTTTGACTTGGGAGAGTTATGGTGACATGATGTGAGGGAGTATGCAACATTTTGTGTTGCATGTGTGGATCATTGTGATTATTCTTGGCACTACATGGTTTTGATCATCAGCCACACCTTAGTTTGAGTGTTGATTGGTAGACTTAGTATACCTTGATCTATTTTCTAATTTGACATTACCCATGTAGTGAGAGTTCCTAGATATGTATGTTCTACCTTGACATGTTTTATACAAGGAGCTTGTGATTGCAGTATATGGGTTGGATATGTTGTTGTCATGAGTTTATTGATGTTGTTGATACCTAGGAGGTATGGATGGTTGGATGTATTAGCATATGATGTGGGTTCTATTTCTAGTCATGTGGGCTTTTACCTTTGACAGTAGCTTGGAGCCTTTGTTATCACTTGGATTTAATGCTTTTGTTCTTTGGATTGGTGCATCTTCACCTTGGCATGTTCTTTTTCTTCCATAGGTGACATGTTGGAGGATGAGAGTTCTTTCTTGATATGGTGGTCACCTTGGTTTTATTGCAAGTATCTTGATGGAGCACGAGAGCGTGCTAGAGATTCATGTGGTTGCATGTATGGCTATGATGATGGATTTCATTGATTGACTCTTATGCAATGTATAGAACAAGTGGGAGAATGTTAGGAAAAGGTGTGTTGTACACCTTGCATAAAAATGAAATATTTAATTATGTAAAATAAATATTTATTTGTGGTGCATCTTAAGTGATGTGTTTAGCCACATTAAATATTTATTTGGGACCACTTGTAAAGTTATATGTAACATTAGGTTAGTTATTTTATGTGTGGGAGACAGAATAATTAATTAATTAATTGGACCATAAAGTGAAAACTTAGTTGCAAGAATTAAATGAGAGTTCAATGGTTTTGTGTACTCATTCATGGTTTTGACACACATGGTTTTTCCCAATAACACAAGTTATATTTGTGTGAGCTTGAGTCTATAAAATCAAGCACATGGTTAGTGGTTTAGGTTGGCTAGTTGAGTGGGTTGTCATTGTATTGATTTTCTCTTGTGAGTGCATATGTGAAGCATGGCATGGGATGTGTGGATTCATGATTGGACACACGGAGGATGAATTGGAGGAGTTTGATGTTTCAGAAGTGTTCATGGAAACTCTATAAGTGTATTGTAATATTTCATTTTTTAATAATACATTGAGTATGGATGCTTTTGGAGGTTGGGTTTTTCCCTCTTGAGGGTTTTCCTAGGATATATCTTGTGTCACCTTGTGGTATGTTTTTTCTTATTCTTTTATATGTTGGATTTTGGTTATCATAGCTATGATTTGTTTGCATTCTTATCTCTCATGGGGTTATGTGGAAATATTCTTTATTGTTGTATTTTTCCTTTCAAAAGTATTAAAACTAGTGTTGCTCTCCTTAGTTTGTATGCTATTTTTTTGCATTTCACCACTCACGTGTATCCACAATTCTCCTACAACACTATGAATCTTCCAATTTCACCATTTTTCTATGAATCCAAAATTAAGGTTTCTAACCAAGTAAGATTTTTGGAGTTGAACACATAGGACTCCAAACCAAGCCCTCTAGCTCATACTAGCAAACCCTCCTTTCTCGATCTACCATCAATTCTTCAAGTATTCATTTATGGTTTACATGATCAAAATTTTGATGTCTTTGGGGTTTACTTTCTCCGTCATTGCACGATTTATTGTTATTCCTTAGATTCCCATTTATCTTGGTATCCATGTGAGTTGTGTACCTTCTAGCTAAAATAATGTTTATGTAGATTTTAGGACACTAGAATCACCAATTACGTATTCATCTTAGAGATTCTAGCTAAGTTACCCACAACTCCATGTTCTTATATTTCTTGGCTTTAAATGTACCCTAGCATCCCCTACAATGATGCAAACAAACTCTGAAACCCTACACCCTCAATCTCCTTGGGATCCTAGATTTCATTTGTAGTTCTGAAATACTACCAACCTATGACCAGTATTCACTTTATCACTCATACTATACTTTCAGACCCTATGTACTTATGGAACTAAAATGCTACAAACAAAACTTAAAATCCCACACCTCCTACAAGTGACACTCCAAACTCCATGGCACCCTAGTAACTATGAGACTACAAATAAACTCTAGAACCCATCTACTGCAAATCCCTTAAACTATTCAATTTTTTGAGTACCTACAAAGTTGCATCCTCACACATCAAGCTACTAATATATTTTTTTTGTATTTCTCCCATAAGCTAAAGGTTGGAGCATATGACATCACCATAAAAGATGAAGTTTGAATTCAAGGGCTCTACCCCTCCTTCAAAGTTTGTCTCAAAGGTAATTAACATCTTGGATATAGACATTGGACACATAAGCTTGGAATAATTTTTCACTAGGATGGAAAAGGATAAGAGGACTAATAGAAGGGTAAATAGCATTGTTGTAACTAGGATTATATAGGTTGTATCCTTCCCTATCTTCATTCAATATGTTGACCTAGTATTAACTTGCACACTGGTCTACAATCAAAACATGCACATGATTCAAAAATTAATGGGCTAGAAGGTACTCTAAATTTGTCTAGAGTATATAGAAGAGATTTTTAGAATTCCCACACATGAAAAATATGCAAAAGTAATGATCAAGTCTACCAAGTAGTTCTATGAGCAAAACCCTAACCAATGCCTTCATATATTAAACAAGGGTTGACTTAAGAAGGAGAGAACTATGCTCACCATGATACCAAAGACACTCCATCAAAGTGAGTTCATTGAAGAAGTGACTTGATCACCTTACTTAACAAGGTGGAAAGAACTAGGAATGTCATATTTTCATTCGTGGATGTTTAAATTCATTACAATGATTCTAGAAGGTAAAGAGTACACAGACTGGGGTACCATGATAAGTGATAACCAACATGGCCAGTTGATAGAGGTAACTTAATCTAAGCATTTTTTCATGACTTCATACTTACTTTATTCAACAACTAGAAGAGTAATCTTTCCTGGATAAGAGAGAGTTGGAGTCATGGGCACTACGGATGGAAAATTTTAGTCTATGATCATTACCTGCAATTAAGTTTTCAAAAGATCCAAAAACACTTCAGGAGATTAAATGACACTTTCATCTTATTCATCATCAAAATGTTGGAAAATGATATCAAAAAAGAAATTCCAATTGAAGCAATGGTAGTTTTATCCATGTGGAGTAATTGGTTTATCCAATTCCCTACGTTAAATTCATACATTTAGGTTGGAGGATTCATAGGTGCTCCATATTACATCCAGAGATATGCCAATGACAAGTTGGTTTGACTAGAATTATGTCAACAACTAGCTGAAGTACAGAAGGTCTTATCTAGAAATCATAAAATAGGTGTCCAATTCCTTCTGGAAATTGAAGACTATACCTACTTGACATACGCCATCACAAGAACTGTAGAAATGGAGATAGCCATAATGATGTGACATCCCTTTGAAAGGATAATGTCATATGATCCTAGAGTGCTAATGGAGAAACAAGCAAGGTTGGATTTCAATATATAAGCCTAGTTTAGAAGAGTTTTGGGCTAATTGCAATTATTAGCATGAAGTATAGTGAAGAGATTACTACAGGCTCATTGTATCCTAAATTAAAACTTTTGGAATCATAGATGTGTGGAATGAGATATCAAATAATGGAAAAGCATTGGATCCTTCCTGTGAAGATCAATATATATTTGACAAGCCAATCCCTCCCGTCGACTAGTCTATAGCCAAATATTTAGGTTGTTTGTGTTGGACATTGGTTGGAACCATCTTCCTCTTCTTCATCTGGTGCTTCAACTAGATCCTCTAAAACCCTTTTCAAAATACTTGGTTGGTCTCCTTCTGACTAAGATAAAATATTTGTCACACCTCTTCTTTCAAAAATAGACTTCTAAATTGTGATAGCTCTATCAAATAGAAATGTTTGAATAGTGTATCTAGTCATATAGAGCCTCAAACAAGTCTCCAAAAAAAATTCAAGTTTATTTCTTAACTTTGACTTCAAAAATAATAAGGCATTGAAAACTTTTTCATCTTCCATACTCAACCCAAAATCATTATTTTGCACATATCTTCAAGTCTTAAATATTTTGAAATAGAATGTCATAGAATTTTTCTTAAACTTAAGGATTTCCATAACCTGTTTATCGATCCATCTTCAAAAGGACAATCAAGGAATTTAAATTGTTCAATCATTGTCGATGCAAACCACGCAGATTATTGTACCAACTTTATCTTATCTATAATTATTTCTATCTGTACTCCATTTATTTCTACTATTCAACTAAAATGATCAGCCAAGTACTGCACCTTGCTCTAAAAATCCTATGGAAAAAGGATAGAAGACACGCTAATGGTGTTCCAATATTGAGGATAAACTATAGCCATTGTTGTCAGAAGTTCATCCCAAGGAAAGTGCTATTTGATCTCAGATGATAGACTTCTTGCAATTTCTAGTCATGTTTCCTTTACATAAGACACAAGATCATTAAAATCCTCCCTTCTAACACTTTTTTCCCTGACCCTAGAGCTACGTCCAACTTTACTAAAGTAGTGTAATTATATCATATATCCACACATTGTTGCACATAAATCACCTACATCATTATACTCTAGAAAGTTACTCGGGTGTTCAATGTCCATCATTACTTGCCAACTTACAATTTTTGGACCCGTAAATGCTTTTGTTTCATTGATATATAGATTGTCGAGAGTAGGACATACCACTTTTAGTAACTTTTAGTATTCTACGATGTACATTGTTCAATCTTGTGCCTTTTTGGATAGAATGTTCATTTTTCCAACAAGGGAACAATCCCAAATAGAGTCAATAATGTCTCAGTATTAGTGAATAGTGTCAATATATTTGCCTGATCTAAGCAGTTTTTAAAGAACAATCTCATCAATGACTGGTACCCTTGGAACAATCTATCTATCAATATGTGTAACAATATCCACTTGGCACCAACATCCTTAAGTAGCTTGTTACTTGGAGTAAGTCCTTTAGAAAATATTTCAAACTTAAAAAATCTTTTTAGGCTTCTACAAAAATATGTGTACACCTCACACATAAGATCTTCAACTTTCAAAACAAATAAAAATTGGCTCATAATTTTAAATTCCAAATTCATTTTTTGGGTCATGCAGTAAATGTTGGTCATGTATGATGAACATGATGTATCTAAATTAACAATAAGCCCATTTTTGTGACCCTACATGAATGATGCCCAATCCACACCAATGCAGCCAATTTCTTTGCAACAACGCATCCAATTTCCTTACAGTCACCAAATCATGCAGGCCGCTAATATCCATCAAAATCTTTTTTATGATTTCCATAAGGTTAGCAGACAGAATTTTCTTTTATTTTATGAACTGCAAGTAGATTTGGTTGGTGGATATGATTATCTACAGCATAAACATGCATGAACACCCAAGAAGTATTGTCAATGGACATCACCTCATCCAAATACAACTCAAATAAATTTGTTTGATTCAATTTCTCTTATATATCCTACTTCTCCACCATTGTCGGGCACTGAACCCATTCTCGACCATTGTTGACAAACCAATGCAAAAGGGGAAGGGCACTCCAAGAAATTGCATTAAATTCCTATATTTTGAAAATTCTATCACTAGACAACCTCTATTTAATATATGGAATATAACTATGAGTTGTATAGTTTTAGACAATTGATTTGCTTCCATCACCTTTACAAGTAGAGTAGATATGGAACATTCAATAATAGCTATCCATGCCTGCAATTGCATGTGCTCTTTGTACTCAGATGCATTCCAAGTATGAGTGTATTCATATTTCATTTTTTAGCACATCACTAACTTCAACTCTCCATCTACATTTACCTTTTCAGAAACTTTACTCACATTCTTCTTAATCATGTTGAATTTCATTTACAACATCATGTCTTTCTTCTATTTTTGGTTGCAAATCTTGTAGCGACATAGTTTTGGCACGCCCACTCCATCTTCATTCTCTACAAGTTTTATGAATGGATACTTAGAAACCCATGATTGGAGATGGAAATTTCTTTACATGTCCCATTGACATGCTATATATTTCTTCAAGTAGCTTTAAGATTTAAGGTCGCCACTACCAGTAGCATGGACATTTTCTCCCTGTATGAATTCATTGTTATGTCTTTCACTACTAAATTGAACCACATCATGTGTGTCTCCTTCAATATTTTCACTAGAGGCATGCTCATTGCCAAAGTGGTCCAAATGGAATCCCTGAATGTCAGTGCACTTTCCTAGTTATTTATTCTTGATTGACCCTCACCCTCTACATCATCTCCTTGTTGTTTATTAAAATAGGACATTATGGAGGCCTTGTTTTTCTTTGATGGGTTTGCTCTTCTATTTTTCACATTTGAGGATGAAATCTTTCCCTACTAGTGTTACAAAAGTGTTAAAATAGTGTTCACAAAATTGCAAAATATTCAAGTTATGCATATGGGAATCAATAATCATTTGAAATGAAGAAAATTGAACTAGTTACAATGAAGAAAAGAAGAGAGGACATGTATGAGATAATATAAAAAATTAGAGAATACAACATTCCTGTAGTAAGGTATACCTTAAAATGAGTCTTGATAGAAACTTTTACAATTGCTACTTGAATGAAGGACTAACACTATTTCAAAACAAACAAAACAAATGTGTGCCTTGATATCAATTTACTAAAAATGAGATTATAACTTGAGTCCACTGATCATATCATGCATAAGAAAAAAACCTCTAGTTAAAGGAAAGAGACAATGCTCATCTCACATAGTCATGCGAAAACTAGTATATCCCAATAATGACACACAAATTATATAAATTACTTCACTTGATTTTAACCATGGTGATATTAAAATGCACGGGAAAATAAATTATTAATTTATATTCATGGACTTTTAAATATACTTTTAAATCCTTACGTGGGGCATAGAATTAATATTTTAATGATTAAATTAAAATAAAACTATTGTGGGCCCTGCAAATAGACACATCACATTTCTTATCCAATGGCACTACCTCCCATTCTAACCATCTTTATTTTCTCCTTGGAATCTCATGAGTCATTAAGGGAGTTTGGTTTGACAGTGTAGGACTAATAAAACATGTGCCAATGGGGAAAGTAATTAAAACAACAATATAATCATATACATGTTTTTTTGTCAACTATAGAAAGGTGAGGGTAGACTGGATAGGCTAGGACCCACAATGAAGGATTCATTTCGTAAAGTTAGTTGCTAATTGAAGCATAGTGACACTAGACACCTGGGTAAAATCATCTATATGGAGAGAAAATAAGTAGGTATGTAGAGTCTAGACTCTAAATGTTAGAGATTCAACTATAAAATTAAAAAAAAAGCCCATAGCAATCTCCCAAATGCTTATAGCAGTCTATCGGATGAATTTATTTGGAAGTAAATACAATAGGGACTTTACTCAACCAATAGCCCATGACCATTGATATAGTCCATATAAAAACAAAATATAGAACAATGACAAAAAAATAATGTAGGTCTATGCAATGAATCAATTATAGAGTTTTATATCAATATCAACACATGAGAAATATCTAATAAAAAAATTGCTAATGCATGTGAAATATGTAATGATAACATTTAAACATCCCTTTAAATCCTTATGTGGAGCAGAGAATTAATATTTTAATCATTTAGATTTAAATAAAACTACTATGGGCCCCAAAAATAGACATGTCACATTTTTTGGCCAACGGTGGTGCTTTGCATTCTAGTCATCTTCCTTTTTCTCCTAGGAGCCCAACGATCTGTTGGAGTTTGATCCAAGGGTGCGAGATGAATAAAACATGTGCCAATGGGGAAGTAATCAAAACAACAATATAGTTGTACACATGCTTTTTGTTGGCTGCAAAAAGGTGAGGGTAGATTGGCTAGGCCGAGACTCGTAATGAAGGACTCATTCCACAAATTTAGTTCTCAATTAAAGTGTAGTGATAATGGACACCTAGGCAAAACCATTGATACAGAGAGAACAAGAAGCGGGAATGTAGAGTCTAGACTCTAAATGTCAAGGATTCAATAGTAAAACAAAACAAAAGCCTATAGCAATATCTCAGATGTTTGTAGCAATCTATAGAATGAATTCATTTGGAAGTAAATACAACGGGGACTTTACTCAACCAATAGCCCACAACCATTGATATAATCCATGTAAAAAAGAAATATAGAACAACAAGAGAAAAACTATGCAAGTCTATGCAATGAATCAATTATAGTGTGTTCTATCAATATCAACAAATGAGAAATGTACAATTAAAAAGATATGCTAACACATGAGAAATATGCAATGATAACATTACAATATCTTGTTAAATCCTTTTACAGGGCATTAACTTAATATTGTAATCATTTATATTAAAATAAAACTACTATGAGAAAACACATCATTTTTTCTAGCTAATGGTGTTGCCTCACATTCTAACCATCTTCCTTTTCTCCTTAGAGCCCCATGAGTCATTGGAGTTTGATCTGATAGTTTGGGATGAATAAAACATGTGCCAATGGAGAAAGTAATCAAAACAACAATTTGGAAGTAAATACAGCAAGGACTTTACTCAACCAATAGTCATGCCCATTGATATAGTCTATGTAAAAAATAAATATAGAATAATGAGAAAAAACTACGCAAGTCTATGCACTAAATCAATTATAGTGTTTTCTATCAGTATCAACACATGAGAAATATGCAAGTCTACATGAGAACTACTATTATAGAGATAATCATACAATATACAATATAAAATGTAGTGCAAAATAACAATTATGTCTTTGTAACTCACTACAAATGGGAGACTAAAGTAGAATTGTAGAATCTGTCTATTCGCCAACTTTTGATAAAGTACCCTCTTGTCTCACAATCATTGATAGCTCATAGTGGATTGGTCAAATACCAATCCAGAGGACTAGAAATCACAAATTCACAATATAATAAATGGGTGAATTGAATGCCTAACAAGTGAATAAAGAATTTTCTTCTTAAATGCAAATCCAAAGTCACACTAAGTTTTTAGTCATCTTAGGTCTACCCCACAAAAACATAGTAAATTTTGCATGGGTGATTAAACACATTAACCCTAAACTACCTATAATTCTGTGGTGATGGCACACAATTTCTCTAAAGCAAAGGTAGAACTCTCTCAGCTAATACATCTCAGGTGATGTGCCTATAATTGAATGGCAATAAGAAATGTTTTCCCTAAAATTCCTATAGTTGCATGGTGATAATACATGTTTGCCCTAAAATGCCTATAATTGCATGGCGATTATATACATTTTCCCTAAATTCACTATAATTTCATTGGAGATCACACCACCCTTTGCCCATAATTGCCTATAATTTTATTGGCAATCCTACCACCCTTTGTCCTTAATTGCATATAATTTCATTGGCGATCACACCACCCTTTACCTTAATTACCTATAACTTAAGTGGCGATCACATCGCCCTTTGCCCTCAATTTATATAAAAAGGTAGGCGATTAAAACATCATTTTAGAAATTAAAATTCAAACAAAATGCATCTGGATCCACATTAAAATTTGCCTCTATAATATCTGGGCAATTGGGACCAAACTGCATTAAATAGCATGGCAATCTAATGTTGTTTGAAGAAATTGGAACGTCTTTTATAGGGCAAACTGACGCCTCATAGACAAAAATAGATTCAAAATTGGGCCAAAGTATATGCCACTATAATAATTCTATTCTCCATTTTCAAGACCCCAAAATCCAAGAATTCAGCAATTGGTGACAAATCGCCACTAAAAAATTCCTAGCTTATTTATAAGGTTGACAAAACATGGCATGAGAAATAAATAAAAAAGATAATTTCCCAGATTATTTATAAGGCTGACAAAGCATTGCATGAGAAATAATTAAAAAGATAACTACTACTTCTACCCTAAGAATAGACTACTTGCATCCAATACAAGCTTTATTACAAAATTATATCCACTAATTCAAAATCTAAACTTTAATAATCTTCAATTAGATTGTTGATGAGGATTAAAACAAACTAACACTAAAAATCACATCTATTGCATGAAAAGAGATCCAAAAATAAAGACTCCAAAAAGTACATAGAGCTAATAGTACAGACCAAGTTAAAAATAGCACATGCAATAAATAGCTTCGACTAAAAAGACTTCAAAATATGCTCTTCTTATCACAAGCTAAAAATAACAAATCAAGACAGATGACTCTAGAGACAATTCTAATGAATCTTCATTGACACTTTGAATATGAACACACTTTGTTGATTTTCTTGATCTGTACACAAAAATCTAGTAGGATGCAACCTTGGTTATTTTTTGAAAACTCCTAACAAATTTGTTGTTACACCAATGATTTCCACTTCTAAACATTGTTGATGATAATCGAAATTCAAGCATCTTGATATGGTGGATCAATCAAGGATTTGAAAAATAAGGATTGATTATCAATCAAAACCCTAGGCACTACTTTTTTGTTTGCAAATATGAATTTTGAGTTGAATCCTTCTGAAAGACAAAACCCTCACCAAAAGAACGAAAATTACCCAATTCCAAAGTAAATTATTGCTAATATCAAGTGCTTTTGATGGAGATTATCACTACAAACTAATGGAAATCATTTGAATTGATCATTGAAATTAAGGATTGTCTAATGAAAATCCTTCAAAGCACAATCTTCCAACCAAACACCCTTCAAAAACTCACTAAATTGATGGAAAATTTATTGTAGATAACTAAAAACTCACTAATAATAATAGAAATCCTCTAAAATTCAATCACATCTTGACAAAGATTGATAAGGAATCCACTAAAAAAAGGATGAAGAATGAATAATGGACCACTATGATCATTCTTGATATAATTGTTGTATAGTTTGGTTCTCAATGAAATCATTGTTGCTTATCCATACCTTGATGTAGATCGCTTCGAGATATAACTGTTTTGTTGATGCAAGAATGAAGCCACTACTAAAAACCTTGTTTTGTTGCTAATTGCAAAGAAGATCTGCTATTTGGAATGTTGTTGTGGTGTTTTGATCTACCTTTGTGTTATGTTGTTTTTAGTAGTAATTGAAGCTTTATTTAATAACATTCTTCCCAAAATAAGAACCTATCTTCCAAATATACTGGTGATTTATTTGCTTCAATCTACTATTAAAAGACCTTATCTGAAATTGGGCACTACACTTCAATGATAACTTTAAGAAAAGACCTCTAAAAAGTTATAAAATCTTGGTGAATCCTAGCTAAGTGTAAAAGAAATTAATTTTCGTGGAAAATCTATGTACAATATTATAAATTTTTATAAAATCCTAGCGAATCCTAGCAAATATTTGATAAAAAAATTAATTACAATGACGAATATTTCTTTTAAAAAATTTGCATAGTTGGTCAACCCAATTCCCCCATATATTCTTTTATTTTTTGTAATTTTGAAGTGGGGCCCGGGGGCGACATCCACTGGCAAGGTCAAGGGGCAGCACCCGTTGTGGAGGTTGAGGAGTCATTGGAGCACACACAGATTAAACATTTTTAAAATCTCACTTTAAAAACAAGATTAAATGAAGAGTAAATCTGCACCTTATATTCCATTTTAATCAGACAACTCTAATTGAATTCCATGACACTATAAGCATGTGCCTTTTAAAAGGCTTGTTGATCCCCTAAATTTCTTTTGGTCCACATGATCATAATCTAATCGTCCAACCCAAAAGAAATTTGGGGGCTCAGCAAGCCTTTTAAAAGGCACATGCTTATAGTGTCATGAAATTCAACTAGAGTCATTCAATTAAAATGGTAATCAATGGCAACAAATAAAAGCCCTATTCAAAGTGAAAATAGCCCAAAAAGTAAGTGGGAATTTATTAATATGGCGATATTGCAGGAATATCATATTAATGGCGAATATGATTAATATTTATAATTATATTATAAACTACTGGTGAATCAGCTCCAATAACACATCGTTTACTTGGTGAAACAATTCAATTTATTAGTTTAATAAAATAATTCTTAAGTGATTTAACCAATGCTAAATTAAATTTTCATAAAAAAAAGGCAATTTAGTCTCCTTTATAGCTTCAACTATTCACCAAAAATGGAAGTTTTGATTTTAACTATTCGCTAATTGACGAAGATTTGCCACTAAAAAAATCACTGCTACACTTATTTGTAACAAATTTATGTTTGTCTTTTAAAAAGTACAACTATTTGAATAAGCACCCCCTATTAATAGACGTGCAAGTACATTTGTTGTGTCCATACATAAGGTTGTAATTTCATACTTTGTTTCTGCCTTTGTAACAAATTTATGTTTGGCTTTTAAAAAGTACAACTATTTGAATAAGCACCCCTATTAATAAACGTGCAAATACATTTGTTATGTCCATACATAAGGTTGTAATTTCATACTTTCTTTCTACTTTGAAAATCTTTTGTCAGGAATGACTTTCATAATGAGTTTTTCCACTTAGATTGAAATGTCATATTTGCCTTTGTATAGGAGCACACCCAAACACACGATCACCATTAAAATGTGATTCAAATAGAACTTCTTTGTTTAGGCATGCCCCTATACATCCATCTTTGTTATTTGGCTTTGAAAATAAGAGACCCCATAGAAGTGTGCCCCACTCCACACACTATGTTTAGAAATTTGAACATATTATTCCTCTGTTGAGGCGTATGCCTCGTAATAGAATTTTTAACATTGCATCTCCTCTTACAAGGACACCCTTCCATACTGAAAACATGAAACCTCCTACCTACTCCTAGGTACACACCTTACAACATGAAAATATATTTGAGATTTGAAATGGAAAACCCCTTATAAGAGGTGCACCCTTCTGCACTATGAAAAGGCATTTGAAATTTCCTGAATAAGGGGCGTGCATGTCTCCATTCGATAGCATATGAAATCATTTTTGAATCTTGAAACAAAACCCCATTAAAGGTGAGTGTCACGCTATGTTGGAATTGTCCCTTAACTTTTGTTTCCTTCATATAGATGTGCGCTTATATATGTAATTTCAAAACTAATCTTGAGTGTTTTGTTTCCCTTGTCAAGTGTGCCTCTGACAAAGTGCTGATCTTTTGTTTTTTGAGTGCGCACCGGACAATGTAATTTTGCCTTTTGATTTTTCAAAAGGCATTCCTCTTTACATATTTGTGCACCTATCAATGGGAATCAATCCTTATGACAAGAATTAATTCTACCTTATCAAGTATGCACTCGATAATGTAATTTTGGATAGATTTGAACAACTTTTCTTTTTGAAAGGTGTGCCCTTAGACCTCTTGCTTTAGCAAATTTCTTCGACAAAAATTATCTTTCTTCTGGTAAGGTGCTTCTCAATTACATGTGCACTCAACATTATAATGGGTTGCATTTTGACATTGAAATTCACTTCGTTTTTTATTAACCTTTATTTTTTGCCTGGATGGATTTGTTTTAAAAGTCATATTTATTGATCTACAAAGATACAAAGAGAAACAACACAAACCAACAAGGCAAAACTTTGAAATATGACCATTTGAACTGACGGAAAGGATGAGGTTTGCGCTTTGAAACTTGAAACAATATAAAAAAAACTTGTATGGGTACAACATTTTTGGGGAAAGGTTGTTGCAACAAATTTTGTAATAAGGAAATGACTACATACTTGAGATGTGATGTGAGTGTTGGAAGCCTTGTGGGGGAAATAAGAGTATATATTTTTGTTGCCCAAGCGAATATCTTTATGTTACCATTTCGTTAAATAGAATGGCATGCAAATAACAAATTGTTATCATTCTTCCTATTGTGGAGTTGATGCAACATTGGGGATTGAAATAGGTGTCAACTATGAGGGCAATGTGAGTAGAATTATTTTCTATAAATACAAGTTTTCTCTATGGAGAAAGGATCTCTTGGTTGAATTTGTGTATATGATAGCCTAGAGTGTATTCTCAAGTGATCAAATAATGTATGTTAGAGCTAGAAAAGGTTGTGAGAAATATGTGTGAAGTTTGACGGAGGAGTTGCAAGCATGACTCATCAAGGGAAAATTCACTAGTTAGTGGTGTATTTTTGGGAGTGGGTACTTTTATCATGCTTCTGGGGTCACATTTGTTGACTTCTTGTAGCCTCATGATTAGTCTGTAGCTTCAAGTTTTGACAGAGCACTTATATGTTATTTGTAAATGTATTTTTTCCAAACCCACACAAGTGATATTGTGGATCATTTGTGATATAGAAGAAATCCTACTTCAGTTGATGTATTTTGAATTTATTGAGTTCCATTTTGGATGAATCTACAACTAGACTAGTTGGACTGTATAATAAAATTCTAGTTTTCCTAATAGACTTTGCACGGTTGTTTTCCCCCTTTTTTCTAAGTTATTGACTATGTTTCCCATTGGAATAGGCATCGGTCACAAATGGTTGATTGATTAAAATATTTCAAATGTTCTAGTTTTTTAATAAATTATTGTAAGTTATGTCCTACCTCTTTGTATAAGCTCATTAATACTTACCTCTACTAGATATTTTGAGAGTCTACTCTTTTACACATGAATTAAGAAATTGTTAATTAAGAAATTGTTAATGATATTACATTTGGGGATATTAACATGGTTTTATATCTTTAGTTGCATTGTAACATGATATGAATCAGTTATTTAAATATTTATGGTCTAAAAGATAAGTAAGCTAGTATAAGGGGTATTTATTGACGAGTTTAGGATATTCTTATGCACAGGGTATAGCTAAGTTGTGTGATCATATTATTCTCATTTCTCTTTAATTATTTTGTAAAAATCTCTATGAACACTCTCATCATTCTAGCAAAGCCATAAGTGTAGAAGAATTGTGCACTCTTGCCCATTGGTCCAAATTACTTCTTGTTTGATCATGAGTCCCAACTAGTTTGTTTGAACCAACTTTGTTCCCTGTGTTTAAATTTTGAGACATCCTCTAGAATTACATGGTATAGTTTGGAGCACCAACACTTCCTAAGTTCCATGATTAGCATGTATGCTTTTTCATGTTCCTTGTTAGCATGTATTTTCTTATGTTTCATATTCCTCATGCTCTTATGCTTCCTATGATTCATGATTATGATGCCAAGCTCTTACGTTAATCCACTATTATGCTCCTAATGCTTACACAAACTTATGAGATCACCAATACATATTTATCATGTTATCATAACAATATGATTTTCATATTTACATCTTGTGTTGCTTACATGTATATGTTTATGTCATTTACATGTTTTCATATTATTATCATGTTTAACTTTTATGATCCCATGTTGTGCTAGCATAGTTATCTTATGTTCACATGATTCGATGGTATGATCTTTATCATGCCTATATCTTATGATTTTATGTTATGATCCTTATCATGCTTATATTTTACATCTTACTAGTGTGTTCTCATCCAACATCCATGGCTATTATTGTTTGTTTGCCTCCATTACAGACAACATTGGAGGGTATGTTGTTTTTTCTCAATGATCAAATTTATCTTATGTTCTTATATGCTTATCATATGATACCTTTTACCATGTTTACATGTTTTATCATGATCATATTTTTTCTCAGTACCTCTAATTCCTTGCATCCTTTCTATGCAACCAAGTGGAGGGGAGGGACCATATTTGTCATTAATGTTCCTTTTGTGAGATATGTTTTGTGGTGATAGGCTCATAATCATTCCCATATTGGAGGAGCCTTTATCAATCCTTTAAATGTGACAAATTATAGTTGATGCATCTTTTAAACGTGACAAATGCTCTCATTGCATGATTTTTTGTTTCGCAATTTCTAATGAACCACTCATTGCAACGAGAATACAAGAATCATCATCCATATATGTATCATTTGTGTGTTCGAAATATTAACTTTTGTATGTTGACTCTTGTTTCACATTAACATGTATCTTCAAAGTAATTCACATGCACATCAAAGTGGGGACAAGATGTAATGGTGAGAATTGCATACCTATACCCTTTTTCATACACAACATACTCAAATAAAATTAAAATTATGCAAGTAACTATAGACCTAATGTTTAAATAATAAAGAAGTGACAATTAGTAAAGGAGTAATAAATATGAAAAAATATAATTATAAGGTCAAGATCAAATTAGCTAAACTATTATTGTAGTAATAGCCTACTATTAATAGAACTAATATAATACATAAATCAAAATGATATTAGGAATATTATATTCAAAATAGGAAAGTATTATTATAATGTTATATTTATAAATGAATTAGAATTATTATAAAATGATATGAAGAAGCAACATGGTTATTATATTAGATAGAATAGCATTATTATAATATTGTAAATATAAAAGCAATAATATTATAAAATTGTGTATCTTCAAGAATCAATTTTTATTCCTAGATATCTCATTTGCCACCCTAGTTCATAATCAAGGGTGCAGAATTGATCTAGGGCACTTCCACATACATGGATTTGAACCTCATTTAAAATTCTTAAAATTCAAATTTAATTTCACCATCGGTTTCCTACTAGTCATGAGCTAACTAGCACACATTTGTGTGGATTTGTTTGCTATGTTGTATTTAGTGACATGTCCTAATTCATTATTATCATCTAGATCAAGAAGCATTCATGATACATCCATAAAAAACATCTAAAACTAGTATTACATCATCCTTAGGCATACACATGATTGTCTATTGTCTTTGATGTCTGTTCATGATCATTAAATTAACATGCCTATGGGCTTAACCAAAGAACAAATTCTTACCTAGCAAGTTCCCAAATAATCTCTCAACACCTCACCACTTCAGACATGGGTACAACCAGTCAAGGCACGTATCCAATAGTTGTCAATTTTCTGCCATTTCACTTCTATAGGTCAAGTTCATTTCCACATGCCAGGTTCGCTTCTACAAGCATGAAGTTTAATTTCACAAGGGTAGATCTAAATCAAAGTGAGATACAATCAATTTACAAATTTTGAGGCATTCGTCCAAAAAGGTCCTATTTTTTTGCACATTGACAAATCAATTCCTGGCATTTTTTGTTTTGCTATATAACATTAGTTGGGCACTCAAGAGCCACAAGAACATAGTGTTAAGCAAAAATTTTGGTTAAAATATGGTACACCAGATCCTACATGGAAGACATTCATTGTCACATTTTAACATAAAACCTCCTTCTATTTATCATTTTATAAATTGTATCAATGGACCAACGTAAAAAAAATAGGTCTATAGGCTCAAACAACAGTCGTTGGGACCAAATTACACAGGCTCCCAATGGCAACTTACACAGGCTTAGACACCACTAATAGCATTATCTAACTCCTCTGAAGAAGAGTCTTAACATTTTTCGTTATCCCACTCTGTACCCTCAAACAATTTCACCTTCAACGCATTTGCACCTTCTTTTAGACCCTTGTTTAGTTTTCCCGACCTAGCCATGAGGTGATGGAAGTGGTCCAAATAACAATCATGGAAAAGCTTCATTCTAACTATTAACCCCTATAACATCTTCATGAAGCTTGAAGGCTCCAACCACTACAGAGAGCATTGTTGAGTAGCTAAGCACCTGTGCAACATCGAACACATTCTTTCTGTTGTTGATAGCAGCGTCAGGTGTATCCTTCCAGTCGTTCTCTTTACATTGATTGGATAAATTAATTGACATGTCTTTTGGAATAAGGCCAACATGTTGTTCTTGAAGAGTCACGTCTCTCCCTTCACATTGTATATATACTCGTTGATTGTAACTCATTTAATCATCCATTCATTCATTGTTCATTCTCAAGTTCGAATATTCAAGTGCGAGTTCTTCACCAAGTACAGATTGATATTGTAGAAGGTTGTTTTATCATCAACGAATTACACCATTATGTTTCTGTAGTTGCATCAGATTGTGGTGCTTTACTTGGCCTTCATATTGGCCTCTATTGTAGAAGAGACATTCTTTGTAATTTAATAATATAAGTAATATTATTGGCTGGGTTTTTCTCCCTCAAGAGGAGGGTTTTCCCAGGGTATCTGTTGTGTCTTTGTGTTGATTTTGAATTAATTTTCTATGCATCACATATTATCATAAAATTAGCATGGAATCAGAGCGGGCTTGAAGAAGATCGTGATCAGATTCGTCATTACAGGGATACTCTCTATTTTCTTCATATATTTTGTCTATCCCTATTTTAGTCAAGATGGTGAACGGTCTTAAAATTGAGGATAGACTCGAGGGAGCATCCAACTTCACATCATGGAGGTTTAGAATCATGCTCACCTTGGAAGAAAATGACTTGGCCGAGTTTGTGGAAACCAAAGTTCCCGAACCATCGGAGGAAGAAGAGAAGTTGCAGTGGAAAAAGAAAGACATCAAGGCGAAGAAGATGTTGGTTGACTCCGTTAAAGATCATATTGTTCCAATTATCTCCAAGTTGAAGACGGCAAGGGACATGTTCAAAACCTTGAAGGAGATATACGAAATCAACAACACCAGCCAGACTCTTGCACTGAAGCAACAACTACATCATGTGAAGATGGCAAAAGGAGAAATGATTATTGCTTACTTCATGAGGATTTCGGAATTGAGAAATCAACTCTCTACAATTGGTCATGTGGTTGATGACAAAGACTTGACCATGCTTTCTCTCAATGGTCTTCCTTCATGATGGGAATCCTACATTCAAGGAATCAGTGCAAGATTGAAGCTTCCCAAGTTTGATCGATTGAGGGCAGATTGCATTCAAGAGGAGTCTAGATTGGCCGCTAGAGGAATTGGTCAAAGCTTTACCAATGAAGACATTCATGTCCTTGCCTCTCAATCATCAAAGAAGAAAGGCAAGAATGGGAAGAAAGGATTCTTCAAGAGGAACAGAGATAATGGAACTGATGGTGCTCCCACATTCAAGAAGAAGAGGGACCTCTCCAAAGTCCAATGCTTTAGGTGTGACAAGTATGGTCACATTGCCAAGCATTGTGCATCCAGGCCTAAGCAACAGGCCACCATTGCAGGTGTTGATGATACCTCTCCTCAAAAGGACTCATGTGAATACTTGTTCTATTCGGCAACGTCAAGCAATGTACCTACCGACACCAACACTTCGTTGATTGACAGTGGTGCATCTCGACACATCACTGGTTTTAAGCACTTATCAAACTTGGTGGAGAGAGATTCTAGTGAACAAGTTATCATTGGAGATGATGCTAGCTATTCGGTGAAAGGGATTGGGATCTCTACTCTCCACTTGGATTCCAGCATTACCCTAAAGTTAAGTGATGTTCTCTATGTTCCAGGCATCAAGCGAAATCTGGTTTCCATTTCAACCTTGGAAGACAAGGGATACCAAGTTGCCTTCTCCGAAGGCAAAGTTCTTGTGTGGATGAAGAATTCCAACTTCAAGACTGCTCGAGTAATTGGAGTTAGACATGAGAGCCTCTATAGGCTACGCACTCGTCCACTTCAGGCATTAGTACATGATTCTTCAAGTTTGTGTGATCTTTGGCATCGAAGATTGGCTCACCTACACTTTCGAGCTCTACCTATCATGGAGAAGATGGTCATGGGTCTTTCGAAATTCAACCAAGAGGATGAAGGTACCTACAAAGGTTGTGCCATGGGTAAGAATACTAAAAGTCCATTTCATAGTAGAGAAAGTAGATCTAAATGTATTCTAGATCTCATTCATTATGATTTATGTGGTCCAATGTTTGTTGCTTCTTTGAGTGGTTTCTTTTATTACATCATTTTTATTGATGACCACTCTAGAAAGACTTGGATTTATTTCTTGAAATCTAAAGAATCTGAAGAAGTACTTGAGAGGTTCAAAGAGTTTAAAGCTTAGGTAGAGAACTTATCCGAGAAGAGGATCAAAGTTCTGAGATTCGACAATGGAGGGGAGTACACCTCTGAAAGACTCTATACCTTTTGCATTGAAGCAGGGATTAAGAGGGAGTTATGTGTCCCTTACAATCCTCAATAGAATGGTGTTGTAGAAAGGAAGAACAAATCTATTGTAGAAGCAGCCAAAGCTATGATTCATGACCAAGATCTCCAAACCTGCCTTTGGGCTGAAGCATCTAAGACCGTTGTTTATGTTTAGAATAGAAGCCCTCACCGCATTTTGGAGAACATGACTCCCGAACAAGCATTCAAAGGGGTGAAGCCGGAAGTAAGTCATTTGAGGATCTTTGGTTGTCCAGTGTATGTTCATATACCGAAAGATAAAAGGACAAAGTTGGATCCATCTGGCAAGAAGGGAATATTTGTGGGGTACAGTAAGACTTCAAAAGCCTATTTAGTTTACATTCGAGGTCAGAAGTTGATTGAGATCAACAGGGATGTTACATTTGAAGAGGATGTTGCATTTAAAAGATCTAAGGGCATTCATATGGAGATAGATAATGAAGACCAAGAGTCTCCTCAGGATATGGAAGTTGACCATACTCCTGAGATTCAGAGGGAAGCTACTGATGCAAAAGAAGATGATGATCCAGTTGAGTCTTTGGAACCAACTGATGGACCTAGTGATATTGTTGTAGTACAAAAAAGGCCTCTGTGGGCTCGAGAAACCATGCAAGAGGCAGGAAAATATGCAGCTCCTCGAAGATCTCTTAGAGAAAGCAAAAGACCTCATAAGTTCTCAGATTATGTGTTATTAATGAGTCAAATTATTGAGTCTGAGCCTTCCAGTGTTGAGGAAGCTATTAGTCAGCAAGTATGGAGAGATGTTATGGCTGAAGAGTATCAATCCATCCTCAAGAATGATGTTTGGGACATCGTACCTAGCCCTGAAGGAAAATCTATTGTTTCTTCTAAGTGGCTCTTCAAGATCAAGCATGCGGCTGATGGAAGCATTGAGAAGTACAAGGCTAGGTTAGTGGCTAGAGGATTCTCTTAGAAAGAGGGAGTAGATTATGAGGAAACCTTTGCTCCAGTTGCTCGTTATACATCTGCCAGGACCATCATTGCTATTGCAACATTTAAAGGATGGAAGATACACCAAATGGACGTGAAGACAACATTTCTAAATGGTGTAATCGAGGAAGAGGTATATATTGAGCAACCTGATGGCTTTGAGGTTCATGGGAAGGAGTCTCATGTTTGCAAGCTGAAGGCTTTGTACGGCCTTAAGCAGGCTTCTCGTGCTTGGTACAAAAGAATTGATCAATACCTGATGAGCTTGGGTTTCTCCAAGAATGACGTTGATTCAAACCTATACTTCAAGGTAATTGATGGCGAAGCATTAATCTTGGTTCTCTATGTTGATGATCTAATTATTACTGGAGAAGATCACCTCATTATCAAATGCAAGGAGTTAGCTTCAAAATTTGAAATGAAGGATCTTGGTCTTTTGCATTACTTCCTTGGTTTAGAAGTATGGCAGAAGCCAGATGAGATCATTCTAAGTCAAGGAAAGTATACTATTGACATCTTGAAGATATTTGGTATGATGGATTGTAAGTCCATGTCTACACCGATGGAGACAAACTTGTTAAAGTTAAAAGAGGTTGCAACTAGTTCAAATCTGGTGGATCCTACTATGTACAGAGAGTTGATTGGATCATTGATGTATCTAGTTAATACTAGACCAGATATTTGCTATGCAGTGAGTGCACTTAGTCAGTTCATGTGTGAACCAAGGCAAATACATCTAGTTGCAGTGAAGCATATCATAAGATACTTGCGTGGCACAATTGGGTATGGCTTGAGATATTCTTCTGGTGTAGACTTGAAGCTACATGGATATACTGATTCTGATTGGGCAGGGTGTGTCACTGATCGGAAGAGCACCTCTGGATGTTGCTTCAATTTGGGATCTACTATGATTTCCTGGTGCAGCAGGAAGCAGTCATTTGTATCATTGAGTACAGCAGAGGCAGAGTATATTGCAGCTTGTATGCCAGCTCGGGAAGCAATATGGCTTCGTAAGCTCCTTGCAGGATTGTTTGGACAATCAATGGAGCCTACTATCATTCATTGTGATAACCAGCGCTGTGTGAAGCTTTCTATCAATCCTGTGTTTCATGACAAAACCAAGCATGTTGAGATCAAATACCATTATATCAGAGATATGGTATTGAGGAAAGCTATACAGTTGAGGTATATTAGCACTGATGAGCAGACGGCAGACATTCTCACCGAGCCTCTCTCCAGGATAAAGTTTGTATACTTTCGAGATAAGCTTGGTATAGTGGAGAATACAGCCTTAACTAAGAAAGAGTCTCAGTATTAGTGATCCTCTATAATGAGTTCTTCTTTGTGAGCGAAGTTCAAGGTGAAATCCCTTGATAATGAGTTGTTCTCTGTGAGAGAAGTTCGAGGTGAAATCCCTTGATAATGAGTTCTTCTCGGTAAGAGAAGTTCGAGGTGAAATCCCTTGATTCCACCCTCTGGGAGAGCCATGGTGGATGTCATGTGTGTGACTCTATGACAACATCACATGAGAGTCCGTGATGATTTTTTTTTGTACTTGTGTTTCACCCTCTGGGAGAGCTATGGTGAAAGTCATGTTGAGGTGACAACATCACGCAAGTGATGAACACTTGTACATACCATACATGGTTGTAGCCATTATGGTTGATATCATATTGGGGTGATATCTGATATCACGATGAGGTGGTATCTTTCTTTTCCACATATGGGTGTAGCCATTGCGATAGACATCACGATGAAGTGACATGTCTTGTGTAGCTGAAAGTATCCTCCCTAGCTGAGAGGGAGTGTTGTTGATAGCAGCGTCAGGAGCATCCTTCCAACCGTTCTCTTTACATTGATTGGATAAATTAATTGACATGTCTTTTGGAATAAGGCTGACATGTTGTTCTTTAAGAGTCACGTCTCTCCCTTCACATTGTATATATACTCATTGATTTTAACTCATTTAATCATCCATTCATTCATTGTTCATTCTCAAGTTCAAATATTCAAGTGCAAGTTCTTCACCAAGTGCAAATTGATATTGTATAAGGCTGAGTTTTATCTTCAGCGAATTACACCATTGTGTTTCTGTACTTGGCCTTCATATCGGCCTGTATTGTAGAAGAGACATTCTTTGTAATTCAATAATATAAGTAATATTATTGGCTGGGTTTTTCTCCCTCAAGAGGAGGGTTTTCCCAGGATATCTGTTGTGTCTTTGTGTTGAGTTTGAATTAATTTTCTGTGCATTACATCTGATCATAAAATTAATACTTTCTACCTATAGACTGTCCTGGGTCGACGAGTAACGATCCCATGGCCTCCATTAAACCCATGCACAACATTCCATCCACATCCTTCACCAAACTTCACATTCAAAGCATCCAAATACGCCAGTCAAGATTTGAAATTTCCTTTTCCGTATATTCTGTGAAGTTCTCAGCCACCTACTAGTCCCTGCTTCTACATATTTGTTTCCTAATTATCCCCTATACCTTGTCTCACCTTTTTCTTACCCTTCCTATTCTCACTGCTCTCGACCTCCATTTTCAAATGAGATATGGGAATGAGGATGCATAGTCTAATCAAAATGATTTCACAATGATCAACCCGTCCCTCCAATCGTCATCCTTTCATCTCGCATGCAGGAGAGAAATGATTGTTTAGTGTGGCTATTAAGACACAGCACGCATCAGCCTTAAGCCTTACATATTCATATTGTCTAGCCAACTAAACAAGTGTGTAAAGGTACAGGTAGGTTGAGTCCGCCTATTAAGGAAACACATGCCAATTGCCCAAACTGTTAGCTGCATGACAACCGTCCAAGAACATCAATGCACAAAAAGTAAATCTTACCCCTGTGCAAGCAAATTCCTGTCATTTTCAACAGTATATTCCTCATGTGGATTTCGAGCTATGTAATGCATTTAATTCATTTTAATTTTGTGAATACACTTCTGCATTTGTCGTTGCATTCCCACCTCTAAAATCCTAGGCTTTTATTATTGTTCAATTGTTAAAAGCCTTTAGTTTCAACATAACTCATAAGCACATAGCTTGAAAAAAAAGTTATAAAAAATAACTTCTCTTTGAGGATGGTAGAAACACTAAGGATAAACAGATAAGCTTTGTAAACACCAAGGATAAACAGATAAGCTTGGTTCCTTTCAAAGTGCTCTCCACTGCCATACATAAATTCAAAATAACGAATTGCAAATTTGAAATTTGTTTACAACACTCATGTATGACCACCGCCTTTAAGGCTTTTTTGCTTTAAGTTCAAAGCTATTTCCCTATCATGTTGTAAAGAAGGCCCATCCATTGATTACTTTGAAATATTTATGCTTGCTAAGATTAATATTAAACTATTAATCCCATGAACGACCATGGATTTACTGATATACAAGAGAGCTGTTATAAGCTGAAATAAGCATCCAAACAGCCATGAAAACTTTTATTGTTGTGATAGAATAGGATGGTCGGTTCATGTATACCATTATTGCTGAGTGAAATAAGGAAAGTCGTGCACTGAGATGGTGCACTCAAGCCACGTATTCTCTGTGCTTTTATTCATGTGTGCAATTCAAAATCACTGAAATAGAGGATTTATAGAGGTATCATTAGTATTTTTACTACCTTGTTAATTCGTTCTCCTTGACCATGAATAAGCTACCTTTTTAATTTAGAGCACACAACATGCAGTGCTAACCGTGTTTGATGTTTAAAAAAATAAAAATAAAAAATCGTGCCTGTTCTTCAGAAATAGTTTGACCCCACTTGAAGAAATAAATCGTAGAATCAGCACATTTGTTTCAGAATATATCAGAAATATTCCTTTTTAAGTGAGAGCATTTATGTCTGACTTGTTTAATTGCCAACAATCCGACTGTCTTTAAGAATCCCTTTCAACTTATACTTTTTTATTACACTTCATTTACTAGATTGTTGGTCCCACAATTACCTCTTGGTCAAATACTAGATAATGTTTGCCAACAAATACCATTTCTCTGTAACATTGTATAAATTGCATATGCTAAGCATAAACTAATATATTTCATTAATGATCAATAAAGAACCACATCATGTTTCCAGTTATCTATTTCATTTACAAATTAATCTAGCTCAAAACATTTCCAACTCCAAGCATTCTCTCGGCATTTGCAAGAAAATACCACCTTTGAGATGTCTATAATCAGCAATCTTATCATTTTTGGAGACAATAGATAATATAAATTTAGTCCGATTTATTTAAAAACAGCCATCTTAATTACAGTACTCTCATCACGGTGTCAGCTTGAATGGTGATAATCAATATACACGCTTGTCATACCAGACGACTAGAGAAATCTACATGAGATTGTCTCTAGAATAATTGAAGTGAAATGAAAATCTTGCACCACTATCAGAAAATCGTTTTGTATATTTCAGTTACAGCCTGAGCAAACTCACAAAACTAGTAAGTTGAACAAATAAGCCTTTACACGAAACTCAGCATTCCAACATATAGAATAAATTATTTAAAGATGACCAGTATGTCACTGAACAGCAGCTGAATCCTAATCTACATGAAAAACTTTACATAGAAACAAGAAAATCTTGCTTCTAATTTACCAGACAGAGTGTGAAACACCTTGACTGGTTGATTCTGAACAAGATTGAAAAAATAATCCACTCAAAACAATTCTGTAGCAAATAGAATCACCTCACAGAAGTATACAGGGGACTAACCGTGATAGGGTACACTCTAATATAACATTTTTGGCGTGCCGTATCTGAAGATCCAACAGCTTTTAGGCAGGCATTCTTGCCAGTAGCTTGTCTGTCGTCATATTTTGGACCACAACCTATAAATTAAGCATGGTTTGAGTCCACAGCAGCACCTGACCTTGCCTGCAAAAGGAGCTATTCAGGTTCAGAGGTATAAAAAATTCCATAGAAACTAAGAAAACCTTTATAAGAAAAACATCCATCAGCACAAATTTTCTGTTTATATACTGCACCTGCGAAATTCTATTCGCATAAATTGTTACAAGTCGCAGTTGGGTACTGCTCAGGCTTCCAAGATAAGGTAAAAATGCTTTTCCAAGGACAATATATATGTCCACTAGACAAAAAACGACCGTCTGTACAAGCAGATAAATCAAGACTTAAAATCTCTTTTTCTTCATTCTGAATAACATCTTTTCCAGGCTTCAACATAAAAGAACTTGAGCAAAGAAAATATTAAAAAGGCAGAATATCCACAGCAACCTACATTTATTAGCAGCAAATAAATATATTTGGAAGCATAAAAACAAAAACATACCTTCCGAACATCTGCACTTTGGTTACCAAAAGCATCAAATAAAGCAGGCAAAAATGAAGGTAACTGAGCCATAAGTTCCTCTGATGGAAGTCGACCCACAAGCTGCAGAACCAACAAATGTCAGTCAGTTCTTAATCACTGAAGCATGAACCAGTACAAATCAGACCACAGCACAACATAGCATCAATATAAGTGCTTGTTTTTACAGGATCTATTACACAAATTAGCACCCACCATTACCACCTGATTGTGTATTGAAAAATACTTCAAATTATAATATGCATGCAGTACTTGTTGCAGCTAAAATTATTGCCGATCTAGGTGACAAGTTTTGAGGAGCCTATACTTATCTAAATCTGCAGAGATGCATACATTTGGCGGCGTACGGAATTTAAAATTGATTAATCCAGCAATTAAACAGGAATATCTTTTATAATAAGATTAGTCCTATTGTTGCATGCTAAGATGTCTGTTAAAATGACATGAGCATGAATCCTACTTCTACTGTAAAATGGGATGATCCTTTATGCGAGTGTTAGTCAATATAAGTTTGTGTCCACTGTAAAGAACTCAATATACCAATCAAAAATAATCAACACTTCCTGGAAAATATCAAGCAATATTGTCTAGCCATCTCAGTCTAAAAGCAATGTAATGAGAATTCCAGAATTAAAAAACAGACCTAAGTTTTTTATCTTCATATAGATCCCAAGTCAATTGAACAACTAGAATATTTATGGCTAACTGTTCAGGATTGAAAATGCATAAAAGTTCAAAACCACTAGAAAGGTCTTTCATCTACATAAAAACACTAGTCCACCTACCTTAGTTAAACAGCTGATGCAAGTCACCAAAGTTTTATCATCTTCACTGACCAAAAGTGGTACGACAACCTGCAATTAAGTCAAACCATATTTAAACTAGAAACATCTGGCCAGACTTGATGTAATAGAACAAAAGAATAGATCGTACTGTGAGGCACCGATAGGGATCATATTGAGATAACACAGTTGTTGCACACCGATCTGCTTCACTGGACACCTGAATTACAAAAAATGACATTTGGAATAAGGAAAGTAAGACTTCATATAATAAAAAATATTACCCATCTAGTATTCAACTTTTCAAATTCTACCTTTGCAACCGGATCTTTAGTTGCATGGAGCAGCTTCTCCAATAAAATTTCAACATGATCCTCTAGAATATCTTTCTGAATCACAAAAAATATATTTTTTCTCATGAAAATACAGCATGATGTTACAGACATCCATATAAAAATTCATCTATTCACACTAAGTGAAGCAACACTTCCTAGAATGTAATATAAAAAGTCACAGATGCAGAATGGGAGCTTGACAAACCTGATTATTGAGCATTTCAACGATAACAGAAAGTGCAAGCTCCCTAACAGCAGAATCAACATCATCAAGTACCTCAAGAACACTTGTTAAAATCTGGTTGAAGTACTGCAAGGGGCAAAGAAGATTGTATGTGTAATAGAAAACATATATTTAAATACAAATATTATTCAAGCAATTTACACATTTTTAATTATGATATTGCTGTCTTACTCTCACAAAATCATGCAAATTGAAGATAAAACAGATATAATTTGCATTTGGTAAATTAGATGATGAAAATAATTGCTCTCATTATAGAGAGCAAGGACTCGACATTCTTTCCTCACTGATTTAACACCTTAGCACTGATGTTAATATCATTCAATTGAAAACACATACCAACATAGGAATAAAGAAAAATGTTCTGTAACACAGCTTCAAAAAATGTGCTCAAACTAAACACTTCCTTCTAAGAGAAAAACAAGATCTGTAAAACTGCAATCACTAACAAGCAGCAATAAGAAAATGTTATAGCTACAAGTACTGTTTGCAAGCTTGTTTGTCATTATAATTGACCCATTTTTATCTGTAATTTACCATGTTACTCCAAACAGTTGCCACTACCATTCATATTTATCCCTAACAGGGAATATCTTTATACTCTAATACAATGTTATATGAGACCTTTCTTCAAAGATGTGCAAACAATTTGTGTTGGATAGTGGAACAAAATGACCACCCCACTATATATTCTCGCATTTGCCTTGCTCACAAATATTACACCAATAAGATCCTTGTTTTGCCAACAAGAGTGCCAACATACAGAGATGTATAAATCAGCGAAGGGTACAAGCAAGCATTGGCTAAACTCTTCCCTGATCCTAATATGGAGGATGTAGTTACAAGTGAGTTTGCTGATTTTGTAACCTCCAATGGTCAAAATGTTTCTGCTCTCCGTGACGAGTATAGGAAGGATGTTCACTCTTGATGGTACATCAATGGCCATAAATTGTCACACATGCAAATTCTTGCAATCAAAATTTACCACAAGTTTCTTAATTGCTATTGCAAACTATCTAAGTTTGAATTTTCTTTTATTTTTGAATTTATTGTTTTCAAGTTTGAAGTTTGATTTAAAATTAAAACTACTCTAACTCTCTAACTTTGCCTCAATAGGTTGCTAGTTCCTCTTCATCTGAGCAGAATTGGATTACATACTCATTCATCCACTCAGTGAAGCACAACCAAGTGGCATCAAAGTATGAAAAGGAGCTAGTTTACATGCATTCCAACTTGCGCCTTCTTACGCAAAAACATCACAAGTACAAGGAAGGGGCAACAAATTTGTGGGATGTAGACCCAGCGCGAGCTGACTTGGATGTTTCCGCTGCCACACAATCTTCACTTTTTGAGGAGTCAAATAGCCAGCATACTTTTATTGGGAATGTCAGTGGGGCTGCTAGTGGTTCTTCTAATCTACCTATATCACCTAATGTCAATGATGATGATGATGTTGGTCTCAATGAAGACCCATATGACACTGATTACTGATTGCATTATTTAAATTTTAAACATTGAACAATGAATATCTATCATGACATTCGAGTTTGACAAATTGATATCGAATTAGTATGCTGTATTTGTAATATTTATGGTAGTTTTGTTTAGCATGTGCATGATACGTGGTATTCTGAACTTAATTCCTGTTTTTAGGCCACAGATATGTACATATTTATGATTTTTATTTTATTTTTGTACAGATGTACCCAGCCCCAAAAAATAAAAAATTACCGTACCAGCATATCTTACCCACATACCCAAACCCAACTCTGATTCAGCAACTTAGGTTTCAAGAACTCCTACGATTTTAGCAAACTTTCATGTTCACAAAAGGTTTGCCCTTCAAGTTGCAGTACCTTATGTTATCTACAAGTATCTGACACTTTCATCTGCTAGTGGTGCAACAGTGTTACTCTGTGCCATATGTTGTCTCCCCACAAACCTTGGGACCTTCCCAAGAACATGTAGTGATATTCCAAAGCCCTAACTACTCTTCTTTCATGCCAGCTCCACTGGTGTCAGCCCTATTCCGTGCAGCTTCTCTGCAGCGTTTCTAAAAAACACTGAAACAAAAAGATGAACAAGCAAAAGGTGAATGATTGCATTTATTGTAAATGCCATGACGCCCCTTCATATTTCTCACTTGTATGCAATATAGCTATTATTTGATAGAACTGTGTAGTGCAGAACACAGACATCTTGTGGCATACAACTACCCTCTCGAATCTCATACAGAACTATTTCACAAAGCAACTTTGCAAATTACAGTTCTAGCATGGTTTTGTACAGTTCTTGAATCTCTCTTGTCGATTAATATTCTAATTTGTTATTTGTTCCCTATCACTCTTATATTCATTTCTATTCATAACACATTTCAATCCATTTTAAGTGTGGTGCCCCTGAGGTAGACCTGGGCCTAGATCGGTGGTATTAGAGCCAAGCCTATGATCATTTAGCAGTGGTATTGAAGTTTCTCATCTAAATCCTTCTTCACAAGATCTAATTATAGGATACTTCGTCTCAAAAACTCATGACCCTTCATTCTTCCATCCTTCACAATTTCAACACATGGCAGACAAATCTACACTAGAGATGCCAACTTCAGAATTTTTTTAGAAAATTATAGAGTGCTTTGCAACAAATAGAGAGTATTTGGAACAGCACTATGCACTGGAAAAAGCAAGGATCATTGATTACTTTGCACAACTTCTACATCATGTTTGATCCCCTTCAAACTCCCTAACTTCAACAACAAATAGACCATTTGAAAGCCAAAAATAAAATAGATGCTGATGTTCTAGATAATTAGCTTAACCTCATTTGTTCTTATCAAACAATCAATCAATCTTCAAATCAAGAAAAGATCACCTTTGACCATCTGAGAATTGTTTTGTCAAAGCAGTGAAAGGAAACCCTGATGGAATATCGAATATACAATAACCAATGTATTAAGTATCCCCAGCTTTGTCAAGATCATGGCCTGTCTGTACAAGATTATACAAACAAATTCCATACTTTGAATTCCAAGTTGAACATTCAATAGACGGAACAAAAACTCTTTTTAAAATATAGGTCAGGCTTTGAGACCATAACAGCAAAAATCTTTTGGGGAAAAAATCAGCAAACCAAAAGTACAAGTTCAAAAAATTGGGATTTAAATGAGAAAAAATTGCAAAAAAAATCGGATTAAAAAAAAACGTAAAAAAACACAGAAAAAGGAAGAAAAACCTGCTATTTTTGAAATTTAAAGGCATTTCAATAGCATAGAGCAAATAAAATTGAGAGTTTAGCCCATCAGTGGTGGAATATAGATTTTTGTCATTTATATTCAGATCACGGATGTAATTGTTTATACTTTATTCACATGGATCTAAATAAGCTAGTTATATGTTAATGGAAGATCAGTAACTCTAGATGGATTGCTCTTTAGCAGTGAGTATTTAATTTGTTGTTGGCTCTTGAACAGCCTACCATCCCAGCTGTTATTGTAAGGCTGATATTATGGAAGCGCAAGCCTTGAGGCCTATTGTCTATAACAATTCTGTGGTGTAACCAATAATTTCTTCTGCAGTTATTTAGACACCTTTGGTACCGTATCTAAGGTCACTGTTATACATTGATGCTCTGACATGCACAAGTGAAATTATTATCTTAATACTTTTACGGTGGAAGTGAATATGTGAATTTGATTTTATAGCACCATACGCTTTTCCATGGATTCAGGTTCTGTCACATTATGTGTATATTCATCATTTCTCTTGGGATTTTGATAGTTTTAAGTTTCTAACTTCTTATGTGTGACTTATCTAGCAAAAAATGCTAATGGATGGGTTCTTGCATGAATTTGCAATTTGTGCTATATCGGAGTTAGAATGGAAAACTTCTTATACATATGACTGTGTTAAAGACTACACGTAACGTTTATATCTCATCTTTTCATAAGCCAGGATATTTTCTATTTGACAATGGTTGTAGAACTAGTTGGTTGGTAGTCTTGATCATGACTCAGAATAAATGTGGTCTTCTAACTAGGCCACAGATTGCCAAACAGTGTACAAGGCTGTGAACAAAGACTTTTAATAAAGCTATGTTGGTTGTAAATAAGCTTGCTCTACCACCTTTGAAGCCATTCAAACTAATGTTTCATGATATTTTTGAATAATGGCCTTTGAGAAGCATTCCTCCTAACCTTGATTGGCACTTTGAGTTGGGTAGTTAGAAAGTTCATACCACCTTGTGATTATGATTATTTGGCAATAAAGCCCAGCTGTATGTATCCTGAGTATCCAGCCATTTTGGTCATGAAATGCTTTAAAAATAAAATATATTCTCCCTCAGAAGATGATGTTTTAAAGTGAGTTCTAGAATTGCTTTGATTAATATCATCATTGAGACATTAGGAGTTTTATAACTCATTTACCTCCCTAAGAACACATCACAATCCTTGTCAAATCTAAATAATGGTCAAACACTTGTATGGTCCATCTTGGAAGTCATATTATATTCACTGTTCATATTTGTATCTTATACTCACGAAAGAACATTCCAGTTTAGATAGCATTTGAAGCATCAACAAAAACAACCGTAACAGAAATGGGATTCATTTGGTGCAGGAAGAAAAAACTGAAACAGTAATATGCCCTAGCCACAAAATATGCCTCCAAACCCTAGCACAAAAAAAGCAGTAGCGGGTGCTCAAAAAAATTGTTGAAAATTAATCAAAATCGCATTACTCGCAACCTGATGTGTTCCAAACTTTTTTCACGTTTCTATCGCAATTTAAACGTGATTACATGAAAAATTTCCTGTTTAAACACATTTCAACAGGGGAAAACCACATTTCAACAGGGGAAACCCAGTCAACAGTCATTGACCGTGGTTTTTCCAGGGAAAAAATCGCCAGTGGTGGTGATTCCCGATTAATCGCTTATAATCATGATTTTTTGGCGATTATTGCTTCTATGCTTGAGACCACAGATCCAAATCAACATGGACTGACTTCATACTTCTGCGTTGGGAGAAGCCTACACGTATTATTATAATTTTAAAGCAAAATCCAAGCACCTAGTTTAAGAATGAAGATCCAAAGTACCAAGATAAGTCACTAAATAAAAATTCCAAGTCTAGACAAACGGAACTCAAAGCAAGGAAAGGGACAATCGCATCATTCCCAAAAGAAAATGCCAAACAAGAATCTCTTACACTAAAAGTTCTGCTTGAATTGATACACTAATAGAAGCATCGTGTTCTAACATAGTGGCACAAGACAAGGAGACAAATCGTAGACAGCAAACCAATTGCCATGGTAGCAACTACAAACATAGCCTCGTCTTCCAATTAGGATTCAAAAAAAGCCAAAAAGATTGTTCCATTCTCAAACATGGTTCCATGGACAACTTATAAATTTCATTCTTGACAATGGTAGTCAGAAGAAATGCTCATAAGGCCCCACCCACAACCATGCACCATTGGTTGGTTTAGCTCGGGTTCTAAGAAGCATGTCAATCATCAGTATTACCTAATGTACAAAATCAATTCTTTTAAAGATGCGATCCTTCACGATGTAATGCTATTAAAGGTATGTGATTTTTCATTCAGGCAGAAAAATCTTTTCCAGAGCCATGCAATATATGAAGCAAGACCAAGAAAGATATCTTAGATTTTCTCATAAAAAATTTGTGCTCTTCATGGGGAGATCTAAATGAAAGATAAAGATCCTTGGAAGACAAGCCATGCTGCACCCCTTCAGCACAAAAGAAAATATTCACCAAATTGTTGAAGGATTACAAGCAAATTTTGTGCAGTGAATCATATTATTGATCTAAGTCCAGGGGCTACCACCTAATCCTCTCTAAACCATCGTTCATTCCTTGAAAATTAAGAGATCAAACAACATATCCATGAACTTGAGATGGAAGGATAGATTGCACCTAGCTCTTTGCCTTGCAATAGCCTCGCTATGCTTGTGCCAAAAAAGCATGTCACATTAAGAACTACTATCCTATTCCCAAGATTAAGGACCTGCTCAGCCAGCTCCGCATTGTCAACTTCTTCACTAATATTGATATTAAGTCAAAGTACCGTTAGATTTTTGTTTAACCTTTAGATGTTGAGAAGAGAACCTTCAAATCCAAGAAAGATTTGTTTGAGTGCTTGGCTATGCCTTTCAACTTGACCAATGCACATGCAAAATCCATACAAATGATGAATGACATTCTCCAACCGCTCAACTTCGTTTGTTGATGCCTACCCTTGATGACATTCTCATTTTAAGAAAAAATGGGAGGAACATTTGTACCATATTCAGCAATTGCTCACAACTTTGTGGCAGTCCAAGTTGTATGCCCACATGGAGAAATGTTATTTTGCAATGCAAGAGATAGTATATGAGCCCTATATTAGAATTAGCCTAAAGAAACAACTATAGAAAGGAGGGGGGGGGGAGCTTGGCTTCGTAGTCACCATCCGGCCGACTAGACCGGGCTATAGATAGTCGGGCCCCCAGCTCCTCGTTCCCTGCCTCCCAACCTCGTTGGGCTAGAACTTGAACCACATAGTTGCAAGACTCACCAAAAACTCGGCGAGTCTTGAAAAACTCACAGGTTTTTTTTATGGCAGGTTTTTCCGGTATTTACTCGCCAGGTTTTTTTCCAGGGTTTTTCTAGTTTGTTTTGATGGCGGGGTTTTCCAGACGTTTTTATATTTGAAATATACTGTCAGGATGTTTGAGAGAGGTTCCGGATCCATGGGATTTAACATGCAGATTCTAGATTTTGGAGGATCCATCAGATTTCAGACTTAACCAATTTTTCAGGGTTTCAGGGTTTCAAACTTAGCCAAATTCAGGGTTTCAGGGTTTCAGACTTAGAATCAGCCATCAGGATTCCGCATGAGGATGCGATTTTGTACTCAATTTGCATTCAAATCAATCAAATTTAATAGAAAACACTTTTGTACTCATTTATGGACTCATTGGATACATCTTGTCATTGAATTTTGCAAAAAGAAAGTATTTTTAATGAAATTTAAGCAATTTTTTAAGTTTGCAAGTTTTTGCCGAGTCGAGTTTTCCGGGCTTGGCGAGTCTTTCAATTTGGCGAGTCTTGCAACTATGGGAGGTACAATAACTTGCATATATCGTTGACACACATGGAGTACATGTAGATCCATCAAAGATTAGCATCATTCAAGAATGGCCTACACCAAAGACACTCATATAACTCGGCATTTTTTTGCATTAGATTCTCCTAAATCACTTGATGACTAAATCAAGTCACCAGACCTGATGCAAAAGTAGCATGCACCTAGTTAGTTGCACAACAAAAAGAATTTGAGGGATTGAAATGCAAACTTCTTTCAGCACTAGTGTTTGCATTAACTGATCTGCAGCAACAACTATTTGAGAATGAGACTAATACATCTGAATATGCACGTCATCCAGTACTTACCAAAGTGTGAGAATATCCACATGAGACCAAAAGATATGCTATTACCTAAACCTGTAAGCATTGCAAGCACTACATTTTGGAAAAGGAGACCATAATCCCTACAGATCTCAAAACATTGCAGTTCTTACAAATGCAGAACAAGTTGCAGTAAGACCGGCACTAAAAATGGTCTACATATCTTCAACAGTTCAACTTGCACATCAGGAATAAGAAGGGAAGTACCAATCCAGCAATAAACTGTTTGAGCATAACCCCAATCCATATCTTCTCTCCATGCTTGCAGCATGAGGGCATGAAACCAACACTTGGCTGGAGTTGTATCAAACTGATTACAACTTTGAAAATATCTATCAAGCATTGCATAGCCATAACAATGCCACAAGCTAATATGGGATGCTCACTTCAATGATGTCACGAGCCATTTTGGAATTGAAAAACCTCCTGCAATTTTGAAAAAGTAATTCTTACACCACATTTTAGATCAGATGTTATAAAATACAGTCAAATCTTGTACTCCATGTGCTACTGCCAAGCCGGCTAATAAGAAGCAAGGAATATATACTCCTTTGTTGATGCCAAACAATCTTTTGGAGTCAATTTCCATGGATTTCCATTCAATTCTACCTATACTTACAAAACATGGTACTGATTCTGTCTATGTGGTAGTTTTTAGATTTTCAAAGATGGCAATTCTTGCGCCATATAAAAATATCCTCTCATATCAAGAATAATTCAATTGTACTTCTCACTTCAAATGACTATCTACCATCACATTTGATTGGTACACAATTCTTGAGCCAATTCTGGATAACAGTTTGGTCAATGTACATAAAGTTGACAAAATCTATTGCATTCTATCCTCAATTAGTGGATAATCGAAAGTAATAATTAGGATGATCCTGCATCTTAAAATGTACAATTCCAAGAAGCATCGCACTTGGTATAAAAGTCTTCATTTCATTCAGTATCACTACAATAGGGCTCTATGCAACACAACTCAAAATTGCCCTATTCAAGTTCGCTTGGGTTTCTGATCATTGGCACCCAATGATGTAGCTTATCCTATGCTGCTATCTGCAACAACTCCTTTAGCTCAACACAAAGTTGGCAAGGTTACCAAGTTCATTAAGTGCATTCTGATTCAATAAGAGTGCAAACAATTCTGTAGAAGATTAATGCCAAATAGAAGTAGAACCATGATCAAAATCAAGTGTCCTTCAAGGTTGGGGGCAAGTATGGCTTCATTTACAAAAGGAAATACTCATGGTACCTTACTGCAAGACCCGTCCTCTTCCATATAGCATGTACACTCTTACTAAGAAAGTTGGAAACAAGGTATTCGAGCTTAACCTTGGTCTACACCCACCTTTCATTGCAGAACACTTACACCATTATTTTCCACATTTTATGGACACACCAGATATTGCAAAACTTCAACCAATAGAGATCAGTCCTAATTGCAACTATAGTAGCATAACACTCAAAAAACTCCCAAGTAATCATGACCCGCCACATATGCTATGCTGTTTCCTGAGTTTTTCAAAAAGTGGCTCTGATATTCTTTTATAAATACCTTTTTTTTAAAGAATATTTTAAAATTTCTTTAAGTTTTACTTTGAATAGACTTTTTGTATAAGTTAAATGTTAAACCTTAACAAGGGTTTTTTTTAAATTATACCCTAATAAGGGTTTAGTTAAATTAGGTTGTTCCCAAAATGGTAGGCCATATTCTATGACATAAACTACTACTATTTTAGGACAAGGACATTGGGATGGCAGGGGATATCCCCTAGTCAATCCCTGTCCTCTAGGGAAATCGGGATGTGTCCCCTTTTTCTAATTTCGAAAACAAGAGTTTTTTCAAAGAGAATATGAAAAAAAGTGTGGGGTCTCGTAAGCTCTCCCATTTATATTGCCACTCACAATTACTGCAATCATTTGTGCACTTGCAGCTATGAACTTGAAGAGGAACGACAGTAGAGGAAGGAAGCATGCATAATTTTTGACTAGTCACCCTTGAATATTCTATTGCTCACACAACTGAAACTTGGCTTGAAGGCATAAAATTTAAACAACTTGCTTGATGCCTAATATGACTCTACAAAATTTAAAAGTGGTCCCAAAGGCACCTTGGAAAAGTTGGATGACAGTTTGCTTGATTTTGATGCCCTCTCTCCCTCCTTCCCTCTCTCTTGTCTTCCTCCTATTGTTTTTGTCCTCCTAGATTGTCATTCCTGAAATGCATCCTGTTGTCCCTTACCATCCCTGAAAAATGGCCACCTAGAATGTTCGTCTCTAAACTACGTCTTTTTGTCCCTACCCGAGAAACATCGTGGAACACAGTGCCACTGGCATTCAATTCCATGGTGCTTGCTCTCCGTATTTTAAGGAGATTGTGTCCAAGATTGCGCAAGCAAGGCCTTCTTATGTTCAACTCGGAGAGACAAAACTTGGGATTGCTATCTCGGTTAAGAACTATTCCAAGATTATTGTACTACTGAAGAAAATGAACAATGCACTCAAGGACATCGGCAAATTAGTGGATCAAACAGGTCGTAGCCAATGCAAGAGATATGCAAATGTTTACCTGGAATTACCACGTCACATGCACTATTTGGTCCTTCTCTAAGAAGGAATTTACCAAACCCATCAAAACCATATATTCATCCTACTTCATTCTATTGGAGAGGATGATTCAGTAGCAAAAGCCCTTGCAAACAGGAGTGTAATCAATGGGGGAAGTCGAAGACAAAGCAGAAATTTATGGTGATAAAAGTTGTCAAGAGCAACACTTTGGTCAAATGTCAAATATATAACCTCCCTCATATCCTAGTTTTCACAGTGATCAAATATGTCGGCTCTAACAGTCCCAACCTTGAGAAGATATATAAGTGCATTGATAGCATGCTCAGCCAAATTAAGGTCTCTTTTCAGCGAGGAGACCCACCTTGCAATTCTACAATGAAGCACATTCAACGGAGGTGGGAAAAGTTGAACAACCCTTAATGTATATCTGCCTATGCACTAACCCAAAGTGGTATGTGGACAGGCATAGTAGACTTATCTCTAGAGATGATGAGGACGTGAAGAGGAGCTTCATGAAGGCAGTTTGAAAGATATAGAATACAGAGGAAGCTGCATTGTTTTGACACAAGTGGACTAGATTTGCCAAACTTAGGGACTACAGACTGTGGCAAACATAGACAGGGAAACTTTGTCCAGGAGAACCCATTGAATTGGTGGCAATTATATGGGCCTCTATAATTGATAAGGAGGTAGGCCATTTGACTCTTACCACAAGTTTATGGTTCCTCTGTTGCTAAAAGAAACTATTCTACATACAGCTTAATCAACTCTATCAAGAAGAACAGGCTTACCACTAGGGCAAAAGAGAAGCTCGTGGCTGTATAGAATGCTTTGCATCTCATGTATAGCAGAAAGATTGAGTACAAGGAGAGTCCAATAGTACAATGGGATGTAGAGCCTGAGGAAACAATGTATTGATGAGGATTGGGTTTGCATGCAAGGTTGGTCAGGCTCCCATTGTAGGAGCTAGGCAAGTTAAGCAACTCCAGCAATGAGGAGTGTGCCACAGCATTTGCATGAGCCAATGAGATAGACTAGCTGTTGAATTTTGTGAGTAACTTTGTACTTTGTATCTTGAACTTGATGAATAATATAATTATTATACTACAGATGCTTGTAGTTGTTGTTGATCACTGGACCAACTGATTGTCAAATTATCAATGTAACTTCAGTGCTTTGTATAAATTTCAGTTCCTTTTACTCAAATTGTCTACATAAATGATAAATTGCAGCTTCTTTTACTGTTTTTATTATTAATTCTTATATAACTTTTTAATTGTCGTCCCCCTGCCGTCCCTGAAACTGCGTCCCCCCTCCTCAAAACCCAAAGTAACCCTTTTATATTTTATACTCTTAGCATTCAAAGTACAGTCCCAGACTCCCAAGTAATCAGTTCCAAATCAATTAAAAAAAACTGTATTCACACTGGTGATATAAAATTTATTTGAATCTTGGGCCGGCTGGTCCTGGTCTTAGACGTAAGTGCACAATAGGTGACTTTACTGAGGTAGAGTAGTTGATAAATGATCATTTCGACCAAGTTAAGTGGGTAGTTTTGTGACCAAGACTACAGCCACTAGACAATTCATAACATATGGAGAAACACTAAAGTAATTTTATTCTTTTTCATTTGTTCATCTCTCTTCTTTCTGCAATGTCTTTCGGATGGTGATTTGTTTAATATATTTGGTTCAATATTCCTTGGAGAAGATCCAATAACTGCCATGTGGTTCATGCACATACCTTACTGAAGACATTCACGTGTAGGTGTTGATCATGATACACTAGCGTATGCTCCCACAAAGATGATATGTGGAAGAAGAAAATCATTAGGGCTGTGTCGTTTCTTAGAAGATCAATGCTGACATCTCTTTCTTTACCAGAGCTGCAATGAGCAGCTTCACAAACATGGGATTTGACATATCCAGTTTGCAGAGAACAATATTATAAGTATTGCCTTGATGCAGAAAATCAGAGCTGCATAAGATGTGGTAAAGGCACACATAAAGATGGACTAGACAGCAGACTGTAGGTAGTGCATACACTGTGGATCAACGGGTGAATGTAGTTAGGCAAGCAATTTGCCAAGGTCCATATTTGCCATTTTTCAGCCATCAATTTTTAGAAATTTTGAGGAGAATTTCAGGTGCATAAGAAAATAAGCATGAATGCAGCTGTAGGACCACTCTGGATCAGTGAAGATGTAAAGATATATCAGGCCATACTCAAGAAGCATCTACAAACATGGGCTTGTAAATTAGATGAAATTAAAAAAAATGGAAGCATCCAGCTTACCAAACAGGATATAGCAGGTGTGTATAGGAAAAAGATCAAACAGAAGTCATAGTATTTGTAAATCTTTTCTGAATCTTTTAAAAGCATTTTTGAATGAATTTGTCGTATCAATTCCCCGAAGACAAGTAACCCTACCAAATGACAGCCTTCTCCAACTGCAAAAAATTCAAAAACTAGCCATCTCACAAAGTCAAACAACAATCTGAAGTCAAGGCACAAGGCAGCTCTTTATTCAGAATATCAATCTCTCTCATCCATAGCTATGTTGCCCAGAAAAGGCAAACAATTATGATATTAGAATATAGATATGCATAATTCAGAAAAACAAATTTCACATTAGCCACCTCAAAAGAACACATTTCACAAACCTTGCAAAAAAAAAGACCCTGATGGGTATCCTATGGTTTCTTTTAGGTTTAAAATTTAATTCTTTTAAGACATTTTTTGTTGTATTTTACTTTTATCCAAACAAAGAGGAACCCACAGTCAAGACGAGTTAAGAAACTTCAAGGAAGAGGAAATGCTGTTTTGAATCCCTGAGGACAGTAAACATCTGTAAAAATATATCCAACAATTGGTTCCATATCATCAGATAATGAGATACATTATTACGGACCAGATAGAATAGATGCATTCCACTTTCAGTTCTGCATAAATAAACAGAAAACCATATCTACTCTAAGCAAGTAGACAAACCTTGGACCAAATGGATGTGTCATTTGTCCTAGATACTTCAACCAACATTTGAAGAGCTTCTCGTTTCTTTCTCACAGATATTTCATCATTACCATTGCACATCTGTGGAAATCAGGACATCACAACCTATCAGGACAGACAGCAAAAGATGCTTGCCATTGCCTATCAGATGTATCTCCTGAAAATACCATTATAAATAGTGTTGCTAAAACCGAAATAGTGAAAGAACCACAGTAGATTATTTTGCTGAAATTCTTGCAAAATTCAATTCATCAAGACATACCTGGTGGATAAGTGCAGGTATACTAGGCCCAGATTCCTGCAGAGGTTCCTGTGTAATTATCTCATTTATCGACTCTTCCTCGGGATGAGGTTCTCCACTCAATTTGGTGTCCAGGATTCCTTGCCGTGTATCCATGTTTGTGAATCCACGAGGATCTCGATGCGGGGTCCCAACAGAACTCTCATATTCAAGCCTTGTATCAAGGTTGGGAGGAAGTGTGTGATCAATCCATGTAGCTAATTTTTCTGTTGCTGCCTCTATACTATTTCTAGAATCCTTAGTTTTACCATAACTATGAACCTCCTCAAGATTGATTGAAGACTCGTAGTTTTGATAAGCATGTTTCTGTTGTTCTTCTGACATTGTATCCCTAGTAACATTGCTGCTCAACTGCATTGGTTCTTGAACAGAACTCCATTTCCTCCCACCATCACTGTCAATTGATCCAGAGGAATATCTTCCATAAAACTGAGCTTTCCTTGTCCCCGTTCCTGAATATCCTTCCTCAGAAGACGTCCCAACAAGATCAGATTGGTCATATAAAGATTTAGAGCGTGCTCGTTGGTTCTTACTTTGCAGAAAATTCATGAGATCAACCTCAATCCTTGGTGTATATTGCTTTAGGGCTCGGCGCAAGGTGCTTTGCTCTTCAATGGAAAGGCCCAGAATAAAATTTAGGACAGCTGTAGAATCAAAATGAGTATAAACAGATATAATACCAGTAACAGCTGTCTCCTTGAGTTTTGTATTCTTATCATTTGCTAGTGGCGCTAACTTTGCAAGCCATAGCTTTAGCAAACCACTTCCATTAGAAGTTTCCCCATTCATTCCTAATTTTGTAAATGAGGATATAGCAAACTCTATAACAGCAACCTTGGCCTTCGGCGAACGCTGCTCATCAAGCGATCGGAGCAAGGCAGGAAGAATTAGATCAATACTATAAGTATTTCCTACAATTTCCAACAATGACGAACAAAGTTGCCTAATAGCCTCCTTGGGATCAACCAGCCGTGAAAAGACATGTGGTAGAATTCTTTCGAGGTAACCATCAAATGGCTTTCGACAAGAAGGAACCAATTCAGTAAGTGTAGAAAGTGCTGCTTGGGCTACTTTATGATGTGGATCATCCAAATGCTGAAAAAACAACTTCATGATCTTCTCAAAATTTTGTATCACATCCTGGACGCCTTTAGGACCTTGTTGTAGAAGTTTCTTTATGTAGTTAAAAGCAGCAACTCTAGCAGACCAATCTGCACTGACGCTAAGTCCCTCTGTAAGGGCATCACTGAGAGACATGAGACCATCCATGTAGTTATACATTTCTCCAGTTGATAGTTGGCTATCTTCAATACTTAATCTATTGCTTGCAGATGACCTTCCAGTTCCATACTTACGCAAGAGTGGTCTCTGGAAATTTGGTATCGAATTATACTGCGAGTCCTTGTGACTTGTATCCTTGTAAGGAGTATCCAGATATAGTTTTTCCATCTGTGATTCTAATCTGAGAATACGCCTTGGTGCTTTAATGTCATTCTCTTCAAAAGAACTTCGCTGATTCAACCTCTCATATGTCAGTGGAACTCTTTTTGCAGTATAGGATGTAGTCAGTGCAGATGATGTATCATTGCTCACGCCACCCAGATAAGACGTTCTGCCAACGTCCATAGAAACAGGAACTTGAGAAGGTGTCACATCATGATACTCACTGATTAAAGCACCACCACGGGCACCAGATTTATACAGACTAGCACTGGTAGATGTTCGATTAGGGATCTGACCCATTGTAGAAGCAGAAGCAGGAAATGGTGGATCACGAGAAGATGGAGGATCAACTCCACTGCGGATAGGAAAACCAGATGTTTGTATCCTTCGGTAGCTTCCTCCCACTGAAAAACGATAACCCAAAACATTTAGAAAGATTAAATTTAATCAGAATGCTTTCAACGAGATTTAGTATAAATTAAAAGAAATAAAAAAGGATAACCAAATTCACAAAATGATTCCCATATGCTTATACCTTCATTCGCAGGATCCTTGAAAGCAGGCCTTGTAATTGTAGAACCACTTCCTTTGTCAGAAGAATCTAAGCCTCTTAACATACTTTCAATGGCACTGACTTGTTGTTTGCTAGCTTGAAGAACACTTTCAAGGCTTCTTTCAGGAGCTTGTTCAGAATGTTTTCTCTGTGACATTAGTAAACTCCCATGGATGGGCAATGATGATCCTGATGATAAACTTGCACTACGATCCATAGCCACAATAGCAGAGGTTCCATATCCTGGGACCATTGATGTTGCCAAAGGCTGTATATTTGTGTTTGTCTGTACTGGATTGCGCAAGGGCTGTGCAGCCCTGTCACGCATTGATGGAGAAGCATATCTCTTATGAATACCACCTTCCTCCTCATTTATAAGCTGGTCAAGGGAACATACAATACATCAAACAAATGGCTTGTATTATTTGACAGAAAATAATTGAAGTTTCAAACTCTATTATAACTTTAGGTGGTTAAGACTTCAGGTTTGCCTCACATATATGCTTAAATTGAAATATTACCCAAAATTGAGAACAGAAAGATAGAGAATTCAATAAACAATGCCATTTTTGCATCACATGCATTGCTTACCCTCTGAACCGTATGATCAAAACTTGAAAAGAGGCGACGAGAACGCTCTGGCCATGTTTTTGCAAACATTCGGTAACATGTCCTTGCCGTTGATCGAACCTGCAAATCTAAATTGATTTTCAATGGCACTAAACTACTGTAGAAGACATAACTTTATACCAATGGATCTCAAAAAGTACAAACCTTGAAACCAAATTCTCATATACAACAGTAGGCTCAAAATCAGGGAACAGCAATAAGCCTCAAATCAGCTAGATGATACATTTGAAGATTATCTTGAACCAGAAAATGTTGAAATAAACAAAACTAAATAGAAATTGACTTTCTCCGTATAACTCATGATTTACTCCAAACACTTTTCAAAGTCAGACTAGCCCTTGTGACAAAGGAAGGGCAACTAGTATAACACCCGACTCCCTTAGTAATATATTACAAAATAACAATGAAGTACATCAAAATCAATACTCGGGAAACTAAAGTATATTACCATCAGAATCAGATTCTTTTAATAGACTTTCTCAATATAACAAGTCTTGAAAGGTTCTACATACTAAACCAAATATGACCTGTTTTGGAGAAAGCCAAAGCATATTAAAAAAATTGGAAAAAACCACATCAAAATAATTATAAAACCTTAATTACTTTGCAATTAACATAGTGCAGTGATCTGTTTATGGTTGGGCTACCTAAAGCATATTACAGAATAGGAAAAAACTACATCAAAATAATTATAAAACCTTGATTAGTTTGCAATTAACATAGTGCACTGATCTGTTTATGGTTGGGCTAAACAAAGCACATTACAGGATAGGAAAAAACTACATCAAAATAATTATTAAACCTTAATTATTTGCACTTAACATAGTGCACTGATCTGTTTATGGTTGGGCTTTCTTTTCTGTTGATCATGGGATCTTGCACTATATTCCCTCTTCTTTTGCTAAATTCGTTATTTTATTACTTGGATTCCTCTCTTTATTACTTTGGAGCACTATCTATTCAAATATGTGTTCCTGTTTTTATACTGCATTACATTATTGTATTTCGAATCTCTGTTATTTTGGCACAATAAATATAAAATATGAATACAATTGGCATTAAAGCAGTGTACTGGCTGGGCTATTGTTGGAAACAAGGGATAAATTCACAGCCATTCAAAATTAAATCATGATTCCCAACCCAAATACTTTGACGAAACCATTAGCTTTTACTTGAGAAATTGAAGACAAAAGCATGGCATTTCATTGGTTCACAGTAGAAGCATCCATAGAGTCGAAGGATAATGGCACCATTCTGTAGGATTAACCCTAATTGGTACAGTTGACTGCAAGGATGTGGAAAATATTGACAACTAGGAGAATTCCAAAACTCCACTCCTTCAGGATGCTAACTCTCACAACTTTAAAACCTAGATTGAAGCCAAGTTCTAATCAAAGATCTATGGCATATACTAACATATGAGCACTAAGAAATATATGAGAAACTTCCAAAGAGTTAAAAGACTACCTAAACAGGGAAGGATGTTGATTTTTTGCTCTGCATGTCGAGCTAGGGCTTTCGTGCCCTAGCCCGATCCTCTGGTTTTTTCTTGGTCGTGCGAAGTGTGGGGAGTGCATGCGTTTTGGGGAGGTCTGGGGTTGTGTTTTTTTATCAGTGCAAAGTTTTTTCAGCGGCATCGGTGTCTCTTTCTCCTTGAGCGTGCGGGGGTTTGTGCCTGGTTGGAGGCCGTGGGTGGGGTTTTTGTGCCTGTTTGGTTTGGGTCTGCAGTTCGAAGGCAGTGCTGGGTGGTGGATCGGTTAAACCCTAGTGGTGGTTCTTTTTTCTTGGGGGCCTGCTTGCCCGCCTTGGATCTTGTTTAGTTTCAATGCTGATCGGGGAGTCTTGAGGGGCTAGTCCCAAGATGGATTTTCGCTCAACAGCGGTTGGTGCAAATTCTCCTTCGCTCGCTTCGAAGGTTTTTAATAATAACTTGTTCTCACCAGATCCAGGTTTGGTTGGTTCGGGTTTGTCTGGTGGTACTCGGATTACAAAGATCAATGGATGTCTTGAACGTTGTGAGGAGAGGCCAAAATTGGTTATCCCGCTGGAGATGATTGCGGAAGATATTGATTATTATTCGAAGCATGCATTGCTGTGCAAGTTTATGGGGATGCGGGTTTCTTTACAATTTCTTGAATCATGGGCCCAACGGACTTGGATGCCAGAGGGAGAAATGGAGGTTATGCTTTTAGCAAATAACTTTTTCATGGTTTCATTCAATTGCTTGGCAGATCGCAATAAGGCCTTTGAAGGAGGCCCCTATTTTCATAATCAGATTGGGTTATTCATTAAACCTTGGCATGCGGGATTCAATCCTGCTGAAGAGCTTCCGAACCGGGTTCCAGTGTGGGTTCGGCTTCCAAGGTTTCCTGTGGAATGTTGGCGGGATGATGTTTTACACTTGTTAGCTTCAATGCTAGGAAAACCAGTTGGTGCTTCACAGCAGACTCAAGTTAAAAAGGTGATGACTTTTGCTTGTATATGTGTTGAGATTGATTTAAGTAAACCCTTGCCAGATTCGGTGGATATGTGTGCGGGTCCTTACTCTTGGGTGCAGCAGTTGGACTATGAGACTCTTCCTTTTCGGTGCCGTCTCTGTCATGAATATGGACATTTACAGAGGAGATGCCCTAAGGCTAGGCCTGTGGACTCCCAGCCTTCTCAGCCTCCTCGCAATCCCCCTAGAGTTGAAAAGGGGAAGGAACCCATTCCTGGTGATGTGGATGGGGCTGATGGTTTCGTTCCTGTCAAGGCTCGAAATAGGAATCGAGGTCAAAAGAGGACTTTAAAGGAAAGGCAGGATGAAGATTCTTTCAACAGATTTGAAGTTTTAGATGATCTCAGCCAGCAGGAAGTGAATCCAGGCTTGGTGAATATGGATCAGGGTGCTTCAGGTACAGGACAGGAGGGCCTTCTTTCTGAAGCTACTCAGGTTTTGCAAGATAATAGGGCTTTGCAAATGGACACAGATGTTCAAATGGAAGTCCAGGTGGAATCGGTTCCTATTATAGTAGGGAAGAAGGGTGGTGAGGATGGATCTCCTCTTGTTTCAAATGTAGGTACTGAGGGGGTGAAGATTAATAAGTCTTCTTCTTCTCATTTGGGTCTTCATCAAAAGGATCCAAAAAAAGGGACTGGGGAGAAGTCTTCCAAGCTTGGTAGAAAAAAAGATTTGGATAAGATTAAATTAACAAGGGAAACTTTGGTAGAGTCAGGGTCTGTTAAGACTCTGGATTCTCATTTTTCGAGCCCCTTGAAATGATTGTTCTATCCTGGAATGTAAGGGGCTTGAACAGTGGCCCTCGACAAAAAGCTGTTCGTGATTTGGTTAGAAGTCAATCTCCTGATGTTCTTTTCCTGCAGGAGACTAAGTTATCAGTGGAGTGTATGTTTGGTTTAGTGCCTAAGTTGTGGGGGAGTGGAGAGTGCCAGTGTATTGGTGCTCAAGGGTCTGCTGGAGGAGTGGCTTGTTTATGGAATCCTCGGAAGATCCGCCCTCTTTGGTGGTTGTCCTTTCAGTCTTCTATCTCTATGATTGCTTCTTGTTTTGAGACAGGAGAGTCTGTTCTCTTCTCCAATATCTATGCGCCTACTGAACTTCAGGGTAAACAACTGTTGTGGTCCCATATCCGGTTTGTCCGAAGCATGGTTCCTTTCCATCCGTGGATTATGGCTGGAGACTTCAATGCTATTTCTGAGTTGGCTGAGAAGAGGGGTGGTATTGCGAGGCTTGAGCCTTCTGCACTGCTACTTCAGGATAACATTTCAGCTTTAAATCTGGTGGATATCAAGCCCATTAATGGCCAGTTTACTTGGAATAATCGGAGGATTGGGAATAACTGCATTGCGGAACGACTTGACCGCTTTCTGGTTTCTTGCTACTGGGTTGGTGGGTTGTGGTCTTCTAACTCTGAAATTTTGGATTGGAGGGGATCAGATCATTGGCCTATCAAGCTGGCTATTTCTTCAGCTCGTGTGCCTCGGTCTCCTTCTTTCAAGTTCCAGCTTATGTGGTTGCGTGACTCCTCTCTCCATGACTATATTGTTGAGTGGTGGAGGTATGGTAGACCTGCTTATGGTACAGCAATGTATACTTTTGCTAAGTTACTTCAATTTGTCAAGTATCAGCTTAAACGTTGGAATCGGCAGTGCTTTGGAAACATTTTCCATGCTAAGACTGCTGCCCAGGCTGAGTTGGATGGTATTACGAGGTTGATCAGGGAGGATGGAGTGACTGAGGACCTGCTTCGGGAAGAGACTAGGGCTTTGAAAGCATTGGAAGAGTGTGAGCTACGAGAGGAAGTTTTTTGGAAACAAAAGGCTCGGATTGAGTGGCTTCAGGAAGGGGATAAAAATACCGCTTTTTTCTTCAACTCGGTGAAAGCCAGGAGACATGGCAATTCTATTTCTACTCTGGTGAATGATGATAGGGGTGAAACTCTTTCTTCTTTGCAGGAAATCACATGTGAAGCTATGCAATATTTTGCTTCTTTATTTAGGGAGGACTCGCAGGGGGGTTCTGATGAGGAAGCTCAAGTCCTTTCTTGTATCCCTTCTTTGGTTTCTAGGGAGATGAATGAGCATCTTATGAGTGATATTTCGATTGAGGAGCTAGAGGGGATCGTGTTTCAAATGAAGAGGGGGAAAGCTCCTGGCCCTGATGGTTTCCCGATTGAGTTCTTTCAAGAATTCTGGGAGATTATCAAGTTGGACTTGTTGGCAGTTGTTCAGGAGTCTCATAAGAATAAACAGATGTTACGGGCTTTGAATTCTACCTTCCTTGCTCTCATCCCAAAGCGTGATGGGGCGGATAGGTTAAGTCAATTTCGTCCTATCTCTCTTTGCAATGTGATTTATAAAATTATCTCTAAATTGATTGCTGATAGGTTGAAAAAGTGGCTTAAAGTGCTGATTTCTGAGGAACAGAGTGGTTTTGTGGCGGGACGTCAGATTCTGGATGGGGTTGTTATTGCAACTGAAACCATTCACTCTATGGCTAATTCCAAAGATAAGGCAATGTTCATCAAGCTTGATATGGCTAAGGCTTGTGACCGTGTTCGATGGTCCTTCCTTCGAAAGGTTCTTGGTGCTTTTGGTTTTGGGGATGCGTGGATTTATTGGGTTATGAGTTGTGTTACTTCAGTCTCCTTCTCTGTGTTAGTAAATGGTGAGCACTCTGAGCTTTTTGGCGCCTCTCGGGGTTTGCGGCAGGGTGACCCCCTCTCTCCTTACTTGTTTCTTCTTCTTGTTGAGGGTCTGGGACACTTGATAAGAAGGAAGGTGGAGTTAGGTTTCATTCAAGGCTGGGGGTGGGGAGGTGGTTTACCTCCACAATCTCACTTGCAGTTTGTTGATGACACTGCTTTGATGGGTATGGCTACAATTAGGGAAGCTCTGAATTTGCGCAAGGTGTTGGATGTTTATCTTCTAGCTTCGGGCCAATTGATCAATGAAGATAAGTCTTCCATCTTTTTCTTCAATACTCCAGGTTCCATTCAGAGGCGAATTGCTCATATCTTGAGATTTCAGACTGGGGTTCTCCCTTTGACCTATCTTGGTATTCCCATCTCTATTGGAAGACTTCCCAAGGAGTCTTGGCAGAATATTCTGGATAAATTTCGTGTGAAAGTTAATCATTGGACCCATCGCTGGTTGTCCTTTGCGGGTCGTGTTCAGTTGCTCAAGTCTGTGGTGCAGGCCCTCCCCATTTATAGATGTATGGTTCAGGTGGCCCCTTTGGGTTTTGTTAGGGAATTGGATTCCTTAGCAAGACAGTTTTTATGGGCTGGTAGCTTATTGTCCTCTAAATGGAGCCTTGTTAGATGGGACATTGTTTGTAGCCCGAAGCAGTTTGGCAGCCTCGGGTTAAGGCAGTCGTCGTTGTTAGGGATGGCGTTGGCTGCTAAATTGTATTGGCGGTGGTGTGTGGAGCAGAATGGGATCTGGGCCAGGATATTAACTCAGAAATACTTCCCAGGGATCCCTCAAATTGATATTCCTCGGTATCCACTGGTGGGGAAAGGCTCGGTGATTTGGAGTACGCTCAAGAAAGGGGCTACTCTAGTCAAGGATGGTTTATTTTGGATTTGTAAAAGAGGGACAAAAGCTCATTTTTGGTCTGATTCTTGGGATGGTTTTCCTCCCATTGTTTCTCAGTTTCCTAATTTGGTGACTCTGTGCCAGAGGTTCTGTGAAGTTGGTTGGTCAAGGGTGAGTGACTTCAAGTCCTTTTCTTCTCATGGGTAGTTGGTGGTGGCAAGATGGAAGAATCCTGATGAGTGGCCTGTTGTTGGTATGGAGGAGGAGTGTGCTGAGCTTCATAGTATCCTTTCTCGTAGACGTTGTAGCTCCCTCCAGGAAGGGGATGTTCTTTCTTGGTCTCCTAATTCTAAGGGTGTCTATACTGTTGCTTCTGGATATCAGGTGTTGTTATCTAACCAGCTGGAGGGGGTGGAGGTTCACTGGTGGAAGAAAGTGTGGAATAAGCTTTCTTGGCCGAAGTGTAACTGCTTTATTTGGATTTTGGCTTGCAATAGGTGCTTGACTTGGGATAATATTCAGAAGCGGGGTTTTCAAGGTCCTTCTATGTGTGTTATGTGTGGATGTGGAGAGGAGGACTCCTCTCACTTGTTTTTCCGTTGTCCCTTGACTTTGCAGCTTTGGCATTTTTGGTGGGAAGTTTGGAAAAGCCCCTGTGTTCATGCTTCATCCCTGGTGGAGTTTTGGAGTAGTCTGGGTAGACCTCCTTCTATGGCCTCTTTCTTGCAAGATGTGTGGTATGCTAGGCCTTCCTTCATACTATGGCAGATTTGGTTGGAACGGAATCGCAGAATATTTCGAGGTGAGAAGTTGTTGATTCAACAAGTTTGGCACAAAATTATGAGTATGATTCGGGAGACGGTGGAATCTAAGTGTGATGTGGTGTTCCCTTTGGAGAAAGGAGATGCTGAGTTGGTAGATAGATTGGGTATTCAGGGGTTGTCTCCAGCTTCTGCTTGTGTCAGGAAAGGAAGGCGAGTGAAAAAAAAAGTGCAAAGGGTGGGAAGATGGCTTCCCCCTCCGTCTGGCATTCTGAAGCTCAATACTGATGGTTCTTCAAGGGGCAATCCTGGGCCTGCTGGGATTGGTGGGACTGGCAGGGATTTTTCGGGATCGGTGGTTTTTTTCTACTCTGTTCATGAAGGATGGCAAACTATCAACCTTATGGAAGGTTTGGCGATCCTCTATGCTTTGGAGAGGGCTTATGCTTTGGGATGGCGCAAGGTTATCTGTGAGTCTGATTCACAGGTTTTGATTAATTTGCTGAATACACAGAAGGTTTCTGATGTTAGTTGGCAGTTGGCTATGATGGTGCAACAAATTCTGCAGATAAGTTCTTTGATGGAGATGGTGTCTTTTGTCCATATTCCAAGGGAGTGGAATAGGGCAGCAGATTGTTTGGCTAAGTGGGCTTCTGAGCATTTAGATGGTTGGAAGGTTGATGAATGGGAGCAGGTTCCTCATGAGCTCCGATATGACTTGGAGAAGATTCTTGCTGAGGATGGGAATGGTTTTGGTGAAGGATGATGTTGTTTCATGCTTTGTATGGCTGTTTCTTATGGATTACTAGAGCCTTGGCCCTTTGATGCTTTGTAATGTTCTTTTCTGAATTTCAATAAAGTTTTTACCCCTTTTATTAAAAAAAAAAAAGACTACCTAAACAATTTCAAGCAGATATTCTCTACCAAACAGCAAACTAACTTAGGCCCACAAAATTACAGTCTCACTACTTTGTTATTTGTTTGGTCGATGGTAATGATCCAACGACATGGAGCAGTCTCACTAGTTTGTTATTTGTTTGGTTGATGGTAATGACCCAATGACATGGGTCAGACAAATGGAACACTACTCTGAGCTACAGAATTGTTATAGAGCAAGATCCTTGTATTGCGAAAGCTGAGTAATACCAACCTTTTAGACGACACTGAAATGAAGAAAAAGTGATCCTTATATGTGGTTAGCATCTCTAGGCAAAACCTGTGGATGTTCAACAATGTAACAAATGAAAATCTTCAGCATAAGCGATTAAAGGAGTTTACCCAGCACGAAACCAAAATTCATAAGCCCAGAAAAAATAGGAGGCAATTAGTCTTGCTTGACATATTGAAATCAAAAGCAAGGTGTTTGCTTAATTCCATAATTGCGTTAATTGGGATTGGGATTGGGATTGACTCAGAAAATCAAAAGTATAATCGTGATTCAATTACACAGGATTTAATCAGGAACAGATCAGGAAACTAAAAAACACTGAAAATTTCACAAACATAGGGAAAATTTGCTATTTTATGTTATTTCAAGCCAAATAAAGGGAAAAAAAAAGTAAAACACTACATTTCCATCTGGCACGGGCCAAATATATATATAATCAATTAAAAAAAACTCCAAACCCTTCAGAAAGGGAAAGTGGCATGGCCACAAAGCAATGCAATGCTTGGTACAAGTGAATCTTGTCACATCAATGACCTTACCCCAACATTCAGCAACTATTTATTAGACCAAATGCTTGCTACTTGTCAGTTAAGACACAACCATCACCCAACTGTATCTAATCCTTACCACTATGAATATATGACCATCAACATGCCTAACATACACATTATGATCTTACCCTAGATAGAAAAAACTAGTCAATCTTATCATACCATGTATGAGGTGCCCACTTGCACCATCTAGAGCTCTATCAAGTGAGCCCTCAGTTGTACCTACTTCCTACCAATAAATGTGTCACTACCACTACATGAGCAAGAGGTAGCTACTAAAATACTGGAGAAAGAGATAAAAATGAGTAAAAAGACAGGTTCGACACTTCTTATGCAAGTCCTACACCAGAAAGATGCCAAAAATGTTTACAGCAAAATGCCACGCTATTAATTGGCACTACATGCAAAAATACAATCACAAACTATAAATGTAGCACAAGAAAATAGGAAAGAACAATAGCTTTAAAGCACAAGATAGTGTACAATTCAATGCTTTGGCACAAGAAGCCCTGTACCATCAATGCCCTTACCACAATTTTCAACTTACCATTTATTAGACCAAATGCTTGTAACTTGATAGTTAACACAAAACTGTCACCCAAATGCATTTAATCATCACCACCACAAATATATGGCATTCAACATGCCTAACACACCTTATGATATATAGACCGCGGAGAGAAGAAATTTGTCAATCTTCTCATACCATGCATGAGGAGCCTACATCAACTATTATAAAGGCTTTAAAATCCTACAACCAAGTTTCATGTCTCTTTTTGACTATTTCTTATAGATCTCTTCCTTCAAATCACCATTAAGGAAGTAAAATTACACATCAATCTGATACATCTCACGTCCAAACCTTGTTGGAATATTACATAATTAGTTACTAGGTCTTACATAATAAATAAATGTTAGATAGATATTAGTATGTTAGAAATAAATATTTGTTAAAGACTAATAATGTTTTGTTATGTATTTCCCAAAAGTAGTTGTTGAGTCAGGTGGGGAAGTTAAGCAATTGTAAAGGAAAAATCAAAGGCTCTATAAAGCCAATGTATTGAAATGTAAAAATCAATGAGAGAATCACTAAGTATAATATATAACTTTATTACTGTAGTCTGTGTGCAATCACGGTGTAACTTAAATGTAATTTCAGTTTTATGCTCTCCATTTTAACATAATATCAGAGCATTTATTCTTCCACACCTGTGAATAGTGAAGATATTTCTGGCTGATACATTGTCTGTGTAAGAAGAAAGCAAAAGAGCCATGGAAGGTGGATAATGCAATATGCAGCGATTTGTTTGATGTTGAGTTCCAGTCAAATGTGCACATTGCAAATGAGGAACGACCATTTTTTTTAAAGATCATTGGCATGAAAGTTTAGGTGGCATTCAGAGATGATTTAAATGCTAAACTCTCTGGGCAAAAGGATTTCTAAATTTGCTGTGTATATAAAGATTTTTGAGAGCAGCTGCATAGGAGCACAGAAGTTGCACATGTGCCATTTCCCAATAGCAGAGGCATTTGAAAGGTATTCAATAAATAATATTTGCTTGCTTTATTTTGGCGTGTGAATATGCTGTGTTTTGGCATCTAATATGCTTCATTCTGGTGTGTTAACTGCCAATAATACAGGAGAATGTGTTAGCAGAATAAGGTGGTTGAGTTTGCATATCCTGTTGTGTCCACATAGGCTGCTGAGTTGGGCTGCGTTGCTTGAGGGCCATTATTATAAAATTGCAGGGGCACTTTGCATTGGAACTTCATTTGGCATGGATTGATTGGGCTGGGAAACATTATTCGGGAGTTGCAAGCCACTCTCCATGAGCAAAGTGACATTTGTCTCCAAAACGGCAGCCTTCAGGAGTGTTAAAACGGTTGCACTGTCGAGTTTTATAACCATTAACAGTTACATTGATGATCTGCACCTCATACATTGGTGGCAGCAATAACGCTCAAATCAATAGCAATAGGGCGAGTGATATCCAGAAGCCTGGTCTGTAGTTCTGAATCAGACCCAAACCTCATTTTATTGATTGTTTTTTCCTCACAAGAATGCCATCGCGCCAAATCAGAACGTTATTAATTATATTTTATTAGGTATCTAGATTGTGGTGATGTGTTTAGATCAAGTGGCAAAGCAATGATGAATGAGGGCCTCAATTGTGAGAGGTTTAGAGTCCAAGTCCTTTAGTTAGATAATTGCTTTTTTCAAAATAGTATGAACTTTTCTTTATGGTGGGTGACGAGATTGAATTCTTTAGGAAAGATAAGGGAAGTAAAGGGTTCATTATAATTCATTGTAAAAGTTGTAATTTTGGTGAAAACTGACACTTTAAATTTGCAAGTTTGTGATGTCAAGACTATTGATTCTATCACTTCTATTGATGGGATTTTGGAAATGCTAATGCTGCATCTAGCAAGTATAGTGTAACAGAGTCAAAGAGGAGGCTGGAGGCACCGAAGGTTGAAGGAATTTATCCATCTCAAGCTAGCTTCTCACTCTGAAATTGCAGATTATTTGACAAGCACCACCACATTTGTGTTCCTTCTTGGAGCAAGGGGGCCTTGGCAGTATAATGGGGGGAATGTTGGAATGTTACATCATTAGTTAGTAGATCTTACATAATAAATAAATGTTAAAATAGATATTAGTATGTTAGAAATAAATGTTTGCTAGCAAATACTAATGTTTTGTTATGTATTTCCCATAAATAGTTGTTGAGTCGGGTAGGGAAGTTAACAAATTGTACAGGAAAAACCAAAGGCTTTTATAAAGCCACTGTATTGAAATGTAAAAATCAATGAGAGAATTCTTAAGCATAATATATAATTTTATTATTGTCTGCAATCATGGTCTAGTTAATGTAGTTTCAGTTTTATCATTTTATGCTCTCCATCTTGACAAACCTCATTGCAAGAGCTACAACAATACACATTGATTCTAGCTTAGCAACAAGTGAATAAGTATCCCAATGGTCAATCCCCTCCTATGAGAATCTTTGGCTAAAAATCTCTCAAGGAATCGTTTGGAAGTGAATTTCTATCTGTTAATCCACTTGCACATCACAATGTTCTTTCCAAGGTACCAGCAACATCACTCCTGGATGAAAATCAATACCTAAGGGACAAAAACCAATAGTTGCAGAACAATTTTGCTTCATCATAACGTAGATCATAGAAATGAATAAAAATCTATCAATTAAAAAAAACCTCTCATCTAAGAATTATGTCGAGCAAAGGAAAAATGCAACTAGGCTATGCAGAATATTCAACAAGAATTGGCTGAAAGAGGCAGCTTGAAACAAAATGGAATATCAATATGTTGACCTCCACACAAGAAATTGAAGGGATAAAAAACAAAATGGAATACGTTGACCTCCACACAAGAAGTTGAAGGGATAAAAGAAAACAACCCTCATGTTGCCAATGCACAGACAAAACAGTAGAAAAAATGGTAAATTTCAATTCCAAAAAAATTGATCAATCCCCATATTTATTTGGCAGCTTTGAATAACAAAGTTAACAAATTGTTTTCAAGCTGTTGAAGAAAATGAGATACACTGGTAATTCAAAACCACTCAAGACAGAAATGAGGACAAAGAAATCTGGTCTCAGCATCTGTGAATCATGCAGGAATTATAACCACAACAATTATACATTTTGGTATGCTAGTATTCCTGCTTAAGATATATTAACATTCAATGAATAAAGAATTGGATGGATTATGTTGGAAGTACAGCCAAAACAATTACAAATCTTGGTTTGATAGCATTCCTGCTTAGAAATGATTAACATTCAATAAAAAAGCATTTGGATGGCTTACTGCTCACGTTAAATAGAATCACTACTACAATAAGAAACTCTTATGACCATTGCTTCCCAGGGAGGCAAGTGATCCAAATGGCAATTCATTCAAAAATCTTCTTAAGTTAATCACCTCCACGTTAAGATGGTGACCTCCCTTAAGACATTCCACTTGCCGGATCTCAACTTCTTGCGAAGTGCTTCAAATACAAAACTATAATATGATTCAGATAGCTTATATTTTTCTTCAAATAAATAGATAGCTTTATTTTTCTTCAAAGTCATTCTCTTTCACTTCAGACTTTTCATATCGAAGTGATTCGTGAGGTGGAAACTCATCAAAACCATTTCATTTCCTTTTTATAGACTTTTCATATCCACTAAAAATAGCAAATTAAGGAACTACCACTCAAATGTAAATATCATAGTTACCAAGAGCTTGGTACTGGTGCCAGCATGGGAGACAGGGTTGGGTACAAGTATGTCATTACATGTACTTGAAGATGAGAAAAATTTTAATTTGATTTAAAGTACATAAATATTGAATATTCTATTGAATTTGATGATCAACATTATGACATACACAATTAGATTGTTACAGTTTTAACACTGCGAATTAATAACACATAAAGACCAATATAATGTCAAGACTTAAGGATCAAGAGTACATATTACACATTGAAATACTTACTATATTTTTAATTTATCATGCTATTAAATTTAAAATTTAAATATTTGTAAAACTAAGCAAAATTCTTAAAAAAAAAAAAAATATTAAAGTTTAAAAACCTAAAAATAAATACTAAAAATTATATTAAATGCTTAAATAATAAAACTTTAAAAACTTTAACATACAAAGTAAAAAGTATATAAGTAAAATTAAATTTTAAAAAATACTAAAACAGTAAAACATAAAAAATAAAAAAACTAAAGAGTAAAATTAAATACCAAAAATTAAAATAAAATAAGTAAAAAATAAAAAAGTAAATCTAAAAATGAAATCATAACCTAAAAACATAGAACATTAAACATTAAATTTTAAAAGGGAAAAACATTAAACTTTATAAGCCTAGACCATAGACATCACATTATTAAAAAATTCAAAATGCAAGCAGCAACATTAATTAAAAAACATTCAGAAAGCAACATTAGAACGATTCAAAGAATGTTGAAGGCACATTGTAAGAAGATTGATGCAGCATGACAGTAGGAAGGATCCAATACTGCTGTTCAAAAACTGCTAAACAAATCTCAAAAGAAATTGCTGTCAGAGGAATCAAACACTCCTGAATCTTGAAACAAATCATTTGCCAAAAAACATGCCTTCAGAAATCACAGTAAGTGAAACTGCAATATGAATCTGAGAATGAGATCACACTTTAAAAACATTTTTCTAGGGTTCTAGAATTTCATTTTTCACTTTTAGGGTTTTTCAGTAGATTTTGAGGAAGATGGCAGGAGACATCATGGAAGTCGGGAAAAGAATTGTAGCTTCATGTCTTCTCAAAGATCACTACCTTTATGTAAATAAAATTCATTTCCAATAAAGCTTTCATTGACATTGCCAAATCATCTTTGGTTACTTGATTCATTTTCCCTTTGCTTCAATTGATTGCTTTTATGACACATTAAGTTTCTTCAATCTAGTGCATGTTTTTCATAAGATCAACTTTTTAATCTCAATCAAGCCAATAGGAATGAAATATCTACCTGCTACATTCATTTCATTCAAGACAAAAAGCTAAGTGAAAAGATGGTGAAGTTTGCAATGGAAGGATAGCTTTTGAAGCCTATCACAGTCATGAAATGGAAACAAAAACAAGAACATATTTTAAAAAGAGAACAACCAAGTTTAGTTGATAGGTTACACAACCCTTGAGAAGGAAAAGGAGATGACATGACTGTCATCAGAACCCACACCTCACTTATGGCATCCCCCACACAGCACTTTATGAGGTCTTCATAAAGATCAGCTGCACGTTGTATTTCAGGAGCATCAGCCCAATATTCTAGGACCAGTAATGCATACTCACAACACCTGTAGAATAAGAAAGAATACATATCATATTACAAGGTATTACAGATGTAACAATTTTTCATGTACATCTCCTCAAAAGTGCTTCTACCTGGCACGGAGAACAGCATTGCGATCATTCTTGGCAGTATCAGCAATGCGAGGAAGAATACGAGAGACTTTGCAGTTGCGCAGCATCTGAAAGACAAAAAATGGATAACATTTCAAGAAATAGATCAAAAATAACACGTACATGAAATACAATCAGAAAAACCATTCACAATATATGGTCATATAGGAGCAGCCCTACCGTCTTTATGCAATTATCTGCAGATTCAGCAATAACAAGAACTGTTATGACAACAAGTTTGAAAAGAGCCTGGCAAAAAAAAAAGGAAAAAGAAAGATTAGAAAAGCTTAGTTATTAGCTCTCAAGCTATCATTGGCAAACAATGGATAGGAACTAAAACAAACAATTAGAGCAAAAGTGTTCATTTACTAAGGAAAGCAAAAGTGTTCAAAAAGTATTGCACTTACAGGTATAAACAATTCGGCACAAGCCTCAAAATCTCCCAAAAGCTCCTTTGACAAAAGGCTCAACAAATGGCATGCCTAAATGAAGATAGAACTATTATTAGTATTTAAATATATTGAGGATGTGCAGCAGCATCAATTTTCAGAATTCAGGGAACTGGGTATTCCAGAAAATGGAAGTTTACAATCATGGATGTAATAGAACATGTAACAAAAATTATTAAAATATAGATAAAACATTAAACTGCAAAATCCATTAATTGCTAGTTTAAACACAATTCTACCTTCCAACCATCTCTTGCATTTTTTAAATGTATCAGAGCTAGTAATTGGTTGCACTATTATTCATTTTTATTGTATTATGTTATGTTTTTGATGCAGGGTCCAATCCATCTATCGTATATCCATATATGATGTTCATCCTCAAATTATACTTCCAGCAGATACAAAATCAAGAAATGTATTTTAGCGATACTCCTACAAGAGCCTATTTAGGTCATGAAATATCAAACTTGTTCCAGTCACAATTACACTCTATGAAACAATGTAAAATTACAAATAGCTGTTTGCCTATAACCAGCAGGAAGCAGAGTTACTTTCATGTAGTTTCAGCAATAGAAATTCAAGCTTTTACAGTGTACAGTTCTTTACTGTGTGCCCAATTTAAGTAGCTAACTTTTTATGTTAAATATAGATGCAATATTCAGATTGAATAACTCTTATGGAATCAAAAACGTGGTGTTTTTATTGTCTGATAATTTGTGTCTCTCTAAAGGTCATTAAGGATACGTAAGCCTATGCTTGAGACCATGAAGGATAATAATTCTCATAAATATGCTTTCAGTAAGAACAGAGATAGGAAGTGTTCTAGATTAGAAATATAATAGAGCATGGTTAAAGATAGGAGGTGCAAGATAGAACAGGGTTGACTGCAAGATTAATTAATCTATTAAGTAAATAACTAATTAACATGGATGCCAGGAGATGGGTAACAGTACCAGTTCGGGAGATGGGTACTGGTACTGGTAAGTCATTTTTGAAAAAATAGGAGAAATATATATATATACAAGTTGCTCAAGTTAAAAATTAGAAAGGTGAAATACAAAACATTGAACTCCAAAACTTAAAGACTATAGTCTATAAATAAATACACAAAGACTAATATTAAATATAGTGTAGGTGATTAAATTTCCATATATATATCATTAATCAACAAAGTGCCTACAAATTAATATCATAAATAACATCCTTCGAACACTATATGTATCATAAATAACATCCTTGCTTTTTCAATATATTAATTTTATTGACGAAAACGATCTGAATATTACATAATCGACTACAAAAATGCGTCGATTTGCACACAATGGCAATTTTTATTGACTAACATGCTGCACAGTATTGCAATTAAAAACCTTACCCATCTAAACGGAAAGATATAACTACAAAACCAGAAGAGGAGAGGCAAATTGAAATCATCATAGTTATTCCAAATACATGGCATCCAATCTATTCATGCTGTAGACAGTCCTCAATATGAGTGTCAAGAGAAATTTGCATTCTGTCATCGGCTGCAACTCGGCTCTGCAACTGCAAGCCGTGGATGCTCCGCCTCCTACTACCTTCAATTGCTACCCTCAACTACTCATTTGAATTTTTGCTGCTCCTTTTGTGTGTTTGCTGTGAATGAAACAACAGCAGCAGATGTGTTTAAAGAAATTTTTAGGATTTTGTTTTCATTTTTTAACTTTTAGGGTTTATTTTTCGGAAACATCGCAATTTTTCAATACGCCACTGGAACATCCCCTATGACTGGAGATGTTTCCGAACCCATCTCCCATATGGGAGACATGTTCCAGTATCTGAGATGCATCTTGGGGGTAGGAGACATGTCTCCCTGCTACCTTGCTAATTAACCAATAATATAAGGTAAGAAATAGCATAGAGAATAAAGAAAGATCAAAAGAGGAGGTAAGTGAGGCTGAGTGTGTGATCTCCAAGAGTAATTAAATCTGTTAGTAGATAATTATCAAATTAATTTATTAATTAATCATATAGCTAATTCATAAAGTCCATCAGCTTCCCAACTAATTAATCGCTAATTTAACCCAGTACATTTATCTTTTGCCAAGCTTATGTATTAAAGGTATTAAGACTGATTGAACTTCCAACCACCGTCTCTGTTGAAATTATTCGGTTAATTTTCTGCTTCTATAGTGTCCCTTAATGTTTGGGCCTTCCAAGAGCTGTAAAATGCTAGAATTTGTGCATACTTAATACGGATGGAGTGATTGGAGTGCTTTGCCCATACAAATTGTTTGCCCCTACATATTTCGCTCACAGAAGCATGCTCCTTGATTCTTGTTCAAAATAATCAACCTTTCTCACTAGTGTAAGGAATATCACATGCAAGGAATATACAAGAGAAAAGAATGTCGACAGGGTAAGGTAGCAGCAAGTGGGTTAGGAATATAATGAGGATCCTGAAGAAGCATGATTCAGGAAATGCATATGAGGTAGAGCTGCTGAGTGGAATCAACATTTCCCCTGTGTTCAACATCTCTGATTTAACAGAATATCATGAAGGTGACACAGAGGATGGACCAACAGAAGAATAGTGGAGTAACCCAACACCTACTTCAAAGGAGGAGGATTTAAAAAAAATCCCAAATAGCCCTGTAGGAAGAAGTACTAGGAACAGGCAATATGAAGAATATCTGGTGAAGTGGAAAGGAAGGCATGTCAAAGATTCTTCCTAGTTGTCTAAGGTAGAGGTTGACCATTTGGGTTTTCCTTTAACACTTGAGATGCAACAAGGTCACTTCTCAAATTACCCTAAGTGTCTGATGCAAGAGCATCCAGTGGTGTAAGGGCAATCTGGCATCACCCAAAAATAAATTTCTTTTGTTGTTTAGTTGTGTTGGAGCACAGGTTGACATTCTCAGTAGTTCAAGATAGTCAAAATTTTCAGAAATCTAAAAATAGTAACCTGCTATTTTTAGCAAGTTTGCATTTATACATGTATGGACCTGAAAATTTACCCCAAGAAGAGGAATTGTAAAATTAAGCCAACAGTGAAGAAATCATCTCAATACCATTTATGGTTTGAGAGATATTAAAGTTTTCGTTCTCAAAAACCCCCTTAAAAAGTTTCAAAGTCAAATTTGAGGCACTTAGAGATTCCGTACAGGGCTGAAAATTTGTCGAAAATGATAGAGGTTCAATTTTTCGCAAGCTTTCCAACGCATCAGACGGTTCGTCAATCGAACGCCTAGTTCAAAAGTTATGGCTCCCGAAAGTTGTGTTACCAAATTTCAAAATTTAAAATCTCTTGAGTGGGAAAGATGCAACTGGACTCTTTTGGCCCCAAAAAGGGATAGACTTTCCCAAAAGGAACAAGAGAAGGAAAGCGGAAAGTAAGGGGAAGGGCAGGATAAAAGGGCAGAGCGTGGAAGATAGAGGCAATTTTCCAAAAGCAGTTTCGAGCTCCATCTTGCAGGATTTGAGAGTTAGAAAATATTTCTGTTTTCAATTGTAATACAGCCCATGTTGCTGTAACATGTGGTCTTGAGACCCTTGCATGTTGGTAATTGCATGTTGTGATTACATTTTTCTGAATATAATATGAAGCAGTTTGTGGCATACTTATTGTGTTGTTGTGTCTGAATGTGTTCGAGGGGGAGTACCCTTCGTCAAAAATCCTGGGTGTTATTTGCAACAATCCGGCAGAGGCCTTATCCAAGAAACATTTCTCATTACCAGCACGCATCCACTAAATTTCTTATTATGGAGGCAGAAACTGCCCAATTAACAATATTATTAACGATGTCTACATTCCAGCGACTGTGTTCAATAAAATTCTCTACTGATGATTGGAGATCTGCAAATAAGTTTACCAAAATAGCATTGGAATGTAATTACAATTCTACACTTGCAGGAAATTACACAGCAGATCAGCTTGTGGATAAAAATTGATACAATATTTTCAACTCTTTCCCTTGGATGCTCACCCAAAGTAGTCACACTAATGGCGGTTGGTGTTCCATGTGATCCATTCAAGCCTCCCTCTACTCCTAGAACTATGTTTAAAGTTTTTACACCCATATCCCTAAGTACTTACCAAAATCAGTTCTAAGGTGGTTATGTTATATTTTACATTTATTTTTTCTCTTCTCCATTTCATTCTCAAGAAAAGGTCCTTACAACCCCCATTCTAAAGTAAAAATCCTGCTCCTCAATAATTAGATCACACCCTCATTGTCCATTTTTTGTTTTATTCCTCTCCCTTATCTCTTCACTAAGCACTTATTTTAATTGGATGATATGTATTGGACTGTCTGCTCCACAGTTATTACCAAGATGAGAATGGACTAGGAAGCTTTTAAGGATTTGGGGGAATGAGGGCATTCCCGTGCCTTGCCATCACTTCAATTTGTCATCCTCTAAATAGTGATTATTAAACTGGTTTCAAATATTTTGAGCATTTCTTCATGAGGTGTCCTCCATACTCCCAAAACTCAGGTTGGTCTTGCACTAAATAATTTTTTGCTTCCTAAATCATCACCGACCATACAAACACCAAGAATGATAAAAGAAGCAGCACTACTCAATGCAGAAGGGAAGACCCCTTCAACAAACAAGTAACTGAGAAAAGTTCGAGTAGCATATTAACATAACTTCAAAGTACCTTAGATAGATTACAAATTAAGGAACATCTTTTGTTACATTGTTATTCTCATCTTGACACTTGTTACTCATTTCTCATAGTCACAACTATTATAAATTATTAAATCCTACATTTTGACCCTAAATTTGAGGTCAAATTTTGGCTTTAGCATAGTTGTGACTGTGACTAATGAGTAACAAGACGACAACAGCACTGTAACAAAATATGTTCCTTAATTTGTATTCTAAGGTATGAATGAAAATTAGGCGTAACAAGTAATGTCTTCATAGAAATCAACATGGAGATAAAATCAACAATCACTGATTCAAGGATGTCCAAACACCTTTTCACAAGAAGGTAGAAACTTAATGAATATAGCACAGAACCTGCTTTACAATACTAGAACGACGATCGGAGAGTTGAACAGTCAAAGGTCCCACAAGCTGCTTCAGAAGTGTTGAAAAGCATGCATAATCCGGAGCGCCTGGAGAAAAAGAGCAAAAAGGCATTAGCAGAAGGTTATTCATACAGCTAATATTTCAGAAAAACTAGATTAGGTCAAGAGATTTGTTACTTTACCTGCTTGACTTGTTTCTATGCACATAAGAAGAAATTTGTAGATATTTTCTGCTAGGGTACTTTCATTGAATTACAATTTTGATATAATATAATAAGTTATAACTAGGATACTTTAAAAAATTCAATTGAAAATATCTAGCTTCAGCGTACAGGCATATCCCAACAGTTTTTCCATCCAAATGATACCCTTTTGTAGAACTGATATCAACTTTTGTATGTAAGATTTGACCCTTGGGCATATAGTAATTCAAAGATCACAAGTAATGAGACTTCCTTCTAATATGAACAGTTATTCTATATGTGACATCCTATGGCATCTTCTAACAAGCAGTAATACTAATAAGCAGTTTAATTAGTGATACTTGGTGCATAATTATCCTAAAAGAGAATGCAAAATTAGATTGTTTGTAGTTAAAACTTACAATGGTGGAGATTGAGTAGGCTAGAAAAAGACAGTGCTCATTAAAAAATATAAAGCTTAAAAGTACAGCTAAACTAAATCTACATGAAACACCAAGCTCACTGATGCATCAATGCCAAACATACTGACCTCCAAAAACAAGACCTTCAATTCTCTGCATGGCTGTGATCCTTACCAACCAGTCCTGCTCTGGTGCAAGCATCCCAGTAATCTTATCTATTTCCCTCAATAGCTCTTTCTCAGAATATACTTTCACAGGATCAACAGGCTTCTCGGTAACTTCATTATCACCTGCCATAGATATGGAGAATGAGATAATAATCCTAATTACCTTAAGTATGCTAACTTTACTTTAAAAACAATATCTCTCATTGAAGAATAAAGTAAAAGAAAAAGTCATTTGAAATTAAACCATACTTTAAAGAAAGAAATGTAGAAAGTGTCCTAATGCATATGTTTCTTAAGCAAATAGATCTTTGATTAAAATCCAATTCATAAAGTAGAGTCATTGTATTAAAATGTTAAAATCAGACTAATGCATATGTTACTTGAGAAAACCAGATCTTTGATTAAAATCCAGTTCATATGGTAGAATCATCGTACTACAATGTTTAAGACAGACAACACAATGCAAGTCCTCCAATAAAATCAAAGGATAAAAGATAGTTAAGTCCAATATAACTTACATAATCTACAGGCACTACAAAAAAAGTACCCAAGATGATGTTTTGAAAAGAAAATGAGTCAGTGAAAATCTACATAATTAATTTAAATTCAAGGCACAAACTCCTATGAAAGACTTGTGATCCGAATGCAACTTTGGGCTGATTGTAACATAAGAGGCATTTTCTCAATAACAAAAAAAAAGCTGATCCTAGCACAAAGAATATAATGCAATTTTAAAAAGATGATGCATAATTAATAGTTATGTAATTTGATAGCTCATACAACATCCAAAATATTTCTAGTGAAATCAAACCAGCCTGCCATTCCATAAATTTTCCAACCCAAAGAATAAATTCCATTAAAATACAACAAAATATTCATAATTTCATACTAAATAATAAGGGAACTATAGTACATTGGCTGAAAAATATCATGATCTAGAACCATAATCCATTGTAGCTTAATTTTGCTAAAACTTTGGCATTAAAGCCTTGAGATGCAGAAAGATTCTTGGAAAGCATTTACTAAATTACTCCAGAAGTTGCTGTTGGCCCAGAAGTAGAACACATTTGAACTTTCGTGGAAATACTTACTCCAGATGTTGCTACCGGTCTAGATATGAATTCTGAAGAAAACAAGACATATGGGTAGAACATGCCAGTTCAGCGTCTCTCTCTAATTTCTTTAAGACATTCGACCTAGAGCCAAGTGTATATGCATGTGGATTCATGGACACATATATGACCACAAACAGCCATAAAATAGAAAGAAATAGCCATCCTGCTCATAGATTCCACAGAATATTGAAATAGCCTGTTGGAGATCAAAAACGCACACAAAATAACTAATCAAGGTACAAGCAATTAAGTTATTAATCGGTCAGTTTGTGACTAATGAATGGCTTAGGACATGAAGTATGGACATTGAGAACAAGACACAACCTAATCTAATGCTAACAGCCTAACACTAACAACTAGATACCCCACATCTAAGCAAAAGAAAGTAGTTGTAAGATTTTGATCCACCCCAATTATCCTGTCACTAAATAGATCACACACTTTCATTGCATCTTTTCTAAATGAATTAAACCAAGAAGATATTCAGCTTTGCACGACAACTTCATCACAGCTCCATTGTAGTAATCTTACACATGTTATGCTAACAATATTTAGATCTGGAACAATTCCACAAATTTTAAACATTGCTTGGACTCCATACAGTTATTGTAATCATCTCCATTACACAAATCAATTGATTATTTAAACTCACTATTGAAACCGAAAGCTTCCCAACACTTTCTATCACCCAGGAACCATTCACATACAGATTAATCAGATATTTGATAAAGATCAATAATCCCTTGCAGGATATTCATCATTCTGAACAGAGATTATACAAAAAGAAAAAATGTAATTGAATGGTTTAAAAAGTTTATACAATTATTACAAATACAGTGCCCAGTCAATCCCTGGGGAAGTCACTTGGGATTTGGAAAAAATTAAAGCATGGAGGAAAAAACACTGAAGAGATATTCCAGATCCACAAAGAACTAAAGCATATGAGTAAATCTCATAACATTCAAGAGAGAATTGTAGAAATGTCATGCTAACTATTTCTATTATTAACAAATAACACCTCCAGATACCACTGATTTAAAGACACTCATCATTCTGAACAGAGCTTATACAATAAGAAAAAATGTAATTTAATAGTTTTAAAAGATTATGCAATTATCACAAATATGGTGCCTAGTCAAAAGATTTAAACAATGAAGGAAAAAGTAATGAGAAGAGATATTCCAGATCTGCAGAGAATTTGCAGAAAAGTCATGGCCAACAATTTATATTATTTACAAATAACCTTCAGATATTATTGATTTACTCTCATAAATGAAGTGCATCAACAAAAGGCATACCTGCTGACTACCAAATCAGAATGAATGTATCCATTGGAGTCTCAATAGTCAACATGGGGCAAGGATCGCACATATAAACTCTATGATTCTACACAGACTATGCAAGTATACAACTGCATCCTCCAGGGTCTACAACAAGTCACAAATATGTACCCGATATGTAGCTTATAGCACCCTTATTGGGTGAGTTTCAATGGGTCAGCCCACAAGCTCTTCATCCCCCAGATTGACAAAAGCAAAAGCAAATTAAATGAAGCACGGTACACAAAGGGAAAAAAACAAGTGAACCCTGAACTCAAATTTAACAAGCATACCAAGTTGGGCAAGATGTTTTGTGTGTTGGTGGCACACTATTTATAGGTAATGTACTGAGAGACCATCCTACTGTCATGATGTAAGCTCTAGGCATAATTGAAAAAAAGTTACTGACTAGGCTGTCAGCTGTAAATCATTTACAGTATTGTCTTTTAACACTCCTACCTCTGCACAACAGAATAAGATTCCAAATTTTACAACAGTAGAAAGCATGATCAGAAGCAACTCCACATAAGCATGTGGAAATAGAATTCCTATCATACAGGGCCCCACCATTTATTCAGAATTTATATAGTCTATGATTATGTTGAAAATGATTAAGTTTAAAATCTTTTTTTATCATGAACTGAGGTGACCGCAAGGACAGTAAATACTGTCCCATCTTATACAAATAAGCTCGTTCTAGACCTGTGCTCAACAACATAAAAGTCCATTCTTAGTTGATTACACCGAGAGGTGTTTTACAGTGGCAGAAAGAAGTCTCATGTCATGACCATGTACATTAAAACCCCTTAACTTAAATTTGACAGCCATTTACACATCAAATAATTAATTCTTAATAATAAACATATATTTAAGAAGTAACATATAAGTATATAATATTTACTACACTTTTCAAAGTAAAAACAAAACAAAAGATAACCGAAATAATGAATGGTAGCTTTTTCAAAAGTAGAATTAAAATTTTCATTAAAAAGTTATGTAAAACCCCCCGTTTATGGGGCTGTTACGGATCATCCTTTGCACAACCCACAGGTTGATGCAAGGTGGGTCCCACCAGGGGAAGGCTGGCTCAAACTAAATTTCGATAGTGCAACTAAAGGTAATCCGGGGATGTCAGGGGCAGGATGTATTATCAGAGATGATATGGGGACGGTGGTGATCTCTGCTGCTAAAAATCTCGCCAAGGGCACAAACAATGAGGCAGAAGCTCAAGCATTATTGCTTGGCCTCCAAATGAGTGATTGGATATCAAGAGATTGGCTATTGAAGGGGATTCCCAAACAATCATCAACGGTATTAGAAATTTTGCAAATGGAAACCTAAGTTGGAAACTTAGGAATATTTTAAGAATCTGCATGGCCTCCATCAACAAACTCAAAGACTTTAGTGTTGGTCATGTGTATAGAGAGGCTAATAGAGAGGCCGATGAGCTGACAAATGTTGCAGTCAGCATGCACGTGGAGTAGTTTGCAACGAAAGATTGGGAGGAGTGGCAATCATTTCAGAGGGACTGGTAATCATTACAAGAACAGAAGAAGCATTTTCATTTAGGAAGGCATTTGATGATTGAGCATGGGAGCTAAGGGAGTAAGGTTGGTAAAGGACGCGATGACGTTGGCGGCATTATGGCAACGCATGGGAGTCAATTATTTAGCTGCATTTGTCCAAGCTGAAGGTATGAAAATGGAGACACCGATGAGTCTGGTTGGGAAGGGGAGGCAGATGTCATTTAGGGGAGGGATTACAGAGATGAGACGTAGGAAAATCTTCAAGACTCAGTCGGGGATAGTGTTGTTGGGTGTTAAAATGGTGTTAGGAGATAGGTTTCTCATGGATGTAAACAAATACAGAGTAAATTCGGATTTTGTGTCCATGTTTACAGCTGTGTTGCTCGACCTTGGTGTAGACAAGGATACCATTCGGGTGATTCTGAAGACCCTAGTCTATTCCAAGTGGCGTGGGGGGTTAGATGTTTTTCTAGAACTAGCAGTCGTGGGATTGGGGTTTAGGCCTGATTAAGGGGTATGGCCGGTGTTGTTGCCCAAGTTTAATGGGCCCTGGATTCCATTTGTTGTTGAAGTTGTCAGGGTTGATGTGGAGGCAAGACGGAGGAAAGCAATCTGGGGTTTGAATTTTCTGAAGTAGGTGGTAGGAGTTGGAGGGGAGGACACGGTGGACCAGTCCTTTGCATTGGTGAAGGAGGAGATGCCGGGGGGGGACAGCGGCGAGGAGGCTGGGTCAAGCACTGTCGTTGGACCTGCAAGGGTGGTGCAGTAAGGAATAATATGCATATAGTTAATATACTGTAGTATCAGCAACCCATAATGGGATTTTGGCATACTTTATTGTATATTGTAAAGGATAATGAAGTAATAGAAGCAGATAGTTATATGTATTTTCTTTGGCCCTCTTTGGAGCAGCTTGTTTCTATTTTGTTTCAATTTCTGTTTAATGTGTAGGCCCCCAGTCGGCCAAATTCACAGACCAAAAACAGAAGTTATGTAAAACAGCTCTTCAAATAAAAATAAAGTAAACAATGTAGTAAAATAAAATAATTCCTAAATAGAAATTAAAATTTGTGTGTCTATGTAGTAAATAAAATAATTCTAAAGTAAAAAAAAAAAACTCTTAAGTAAATAAAATAGCTACAGACTGATATCTCTCGGCATTTTTTAGATAGATGTATTTAAGACATCTATAATAGTAGAGGTTCCCTTCCGTTCTAGATTAGTGTTCTTCAAGAGAGGGAGCTCTTCAGCCACTGGTTGATCTTTCTCACTTTGAAGAGCAACCTGTGTTTGTCTTGGTATTTCATCCCTGCCAACATTCCATTTGGAATCAACACGTCCATATTACTTGCCTAGCCAACTGTATTTAACTTTCAATGCTGCCATGCATGGTTTTGCATTCTTCTATCCTTCTACTGAGATAATCCACAAAAGATACACTTCCCAAAACCCGATCCATGCTCTAGAATCTTTTAGCAGCTACACTTCTATTTCCAGCATTTATGATGGAATTTCTAACCATAACTTCTTCAAGGGCCCTTGTAAAAACTACATTTTCTCTCTGCCTCTATATAGATAATCAAGAAAAATTCTTGGAAGAGGCTGGCCAGATAGCTACTAACCTTACAAGCTATACCGTTATAGTGATACTCTAAGTTGACAATATTATCCGTCTAACTAGACACTTCGAAGGCCTAGAAAGACAATTGAACATCCTTCAAACACTTTGCAATGAATCTGATTTGACGGTAAATGTTGGTAAAACCAAAATTGAGATTGTCAAATCCAAAAATTTCCTAAATCATGAATCTCAAATAATTTCTTTCATTAACCAACCACTAGTGCATGTTCATTCTTATAAATACTTAACTATTGGTCCTAATCATGTTTCTAGAGCTTCGGCCATATGTACTGACACATCGTTGGGAGACATGGCCTCTATCCCTACCCCATAGTAGATAAGATTTAGATTGAGTACAGATAGGGGATCAGTGGAGGTGTCCATTGATGTCCATTGATCGGTAGAGGTGCCCCCCACACCATCACTACACAATGGCAAGGTTGAATCTAGTGGATCGGGATCAATCGGTTCCCTTTGGTTAGGGTGGGGCAAACTACAAAAGGAGAGCTCCCTAGGGCTAACTCTAGAGGTCCTAGCCCAAGAGGTAGCTGGCACCTAAAGGCTTGGGCCCTGAGGCAATAGTGGACCTAGGTAAACAGGAGTGGGGAGCCCCAGTAGACATACTAGTAGTAACCCCAGCTACCTTGATGTCCATTCCACCATACTCAATGTAAACATGGCAGCTACCCCACCAACAATGAGTGTTCCCATGATTCAATAAGGTTGGATCACCAATTATGGTTTAGAAAATCACTAAAAGATGCCAAAACTTTAGAATTGGGATTGAAATAAATACATTGTTAACATAGTAGAAAAAATCACAATTGATCGCCAGTCACCAGTGTGAGTGTTCTGAGTTGAATTGGCTCATCAATTTTTTTTCGCAACTTGGTGGCATGAATTTCAAGGCAAATAAATCATGATTCATTCGCCGCAATCCCTTTTCTATAAAACACTCATAATTTCAGTTTGTCCCTCATTTCTACATTGCAAATTTAGACTCTGATGAAATAGCATTGCTCGAAATCGAGCTTGATTCAGGTGAAGCGCTAAGGCATTTTTTCTTCTTTCTTTTGAATTTTAATTTGTTGTAAATCCTAATGGTGAGGGTTTTTTATGTTAATCCAAACCGTTAGGGTGTTTAATGTTAAAGCCTAACCATTAGGGTGTTTACCATTAAACACTAACCATAAGGGTTTTTATTCTTAAAATCTAATTTCACTTTTTATTATTTAAACATTAAACCCTAATCCTAAATAATTATTGGTTTAGAGAATTGTTTGTATTTTTTAATTATACTAACCCTAACCCGAAACTAATTTTTTGGATTAGTGTTCTAGTTAGGATTTTTCCAAAAAAATAGTATAGGGCCAAGGAGACTATTCATACCAAGACGCATAATGATGTGGATAAATGTATCCAAAAACATGATGGTCGCTAGAATGAACACATAATATAGAGTAGAAATTGCAAAGTAAGCAATTTCCGACTCTACACAATTAAGTCTATCTTTGTCCCCTCAAACTTGTTGGCATATCCTCATTCTCCTTTTTTGGTTAGGCTCCAAGTGTCACAAATTCAAATAACCCTTAACAATAGCCTCACAACAAAGTATTATCAAACCTATGCCACACTTCATACTTTCATTTGTTTAAAATTTGCAGCTTCTACCTTGGGTAAGCAAAATCCCACTATCGAGCTCATTTTGTTCTTACATGTTAACTTCCAAAGAAAATGGCTTTCCCTTTGTACACATGATATAGCCTAGCCCCTTCGTGCCTTCCTTTACTTGGGTTCCAAGTCTTCCAATCATTTCTTGTTGCATATAAAACGTGAATGCTCATGTTAAAACATGAATACTCATTTTTTAAATGTGCATATCCATGTTTAAAATGTGAATAATGATCAATAATCATTTTTAAACATGAATACTCATGTTTAAAATGTGACTTGCCATAGACCCAATGGTAACACCCATGAGCAACTAAATAACTCGGAATCTAATTCATCAAAGCACAAATTACATTGAAGAAGAATGAGATTTACACTTGAAAAGAACATGTATAAACTACTTTTTTTTAAGAAATTAACTACGACTCTTTTTTCTTTTAAAACACTTACACTCTTGACACACCCTGTCATGGTTGTGTCAGCATAAAGCTACTACAAAGCAAGCAACAATGAGGATGATATTGACAATAAACGAAAAAATAGAACATTTAAGGTAGAACAATCCTTTGTGAATTTTCCTATTATTAACCATGTGATTATCTCTCTCATCCACTGGAGATATAACTCTAAACACATGTTCAAATCTTATCATATAATTATAGCAATAACTATACTTTTATACCTATGAAAGCATGAGCATATAGATACCAAGGCACAATTAGTTGAGCAATAAAGCTCCAAAGAAATGAGCCACACCAAAAAAACAATAACTCAAATAATTAGAGACACATGGGATAAGAGACATTGCCAAAATGGCTATTTGCATTTTAATAATTTATTAAATTCTATTGTATATTCTTAAATATTGTACCTTGGGGTCGATTGGGGTCAATTGTAATAGGACTTGTGCCCCCAAATTCATTTCTTTACCTCCCCTTCTATTCTCATCTATATAAAGTTTGTTAATTAAAGACATGCCCTTAACGGCTCCCCAATCCCACTTTGATAATGATTTTAATGATTATTCAGTCCTTTCAATCTTTTTTGGTTGTCAACTACCATTTCTCAAGTTGTAGCCACTCATTATTCTTCCCCTACTTCCCTACTCAATTGGAGTACACAACCATATGTGATCTACATCTATACATATAGGTATGCTATCAATTCCTCTCATTTGGTTTTGTTATACTTTCTGGATGCTTCTTTCTTAAGCAATGCTTCTCCGTCTGAGGCTCTATTTATCTCCAACATTCCCTCATTGTGGGATTTCTCAATTACCTTTTCTTTGGAGCTTTGTCTTTCCATGGCACTCCCCCTTCAGCAGCTCTTCCTTTGTTGATATTGTCATGGCATCCTTACATATTATCAAACCCTCAATCTACTAATCAAACCCTCCTGAGGGTTTAAGATAGAAAGAATTTGGGGTCTTCACTTGTTTGATGTGCAAGTTATAGGTTATTATATTAATTCTTTAGGTCAAAAACTGATAAAGGTAATGAACTTAGGAGTTCAGCAATCTGCAAATTCTTCTTCTGCTGGATGGTTCATGAGATGTGAGAGAGGTGGATAATGCATAAACTCTACTTGGATATGGTTTTTTTGCCATGGGGTTTGGAAGATTAATACAAATGATCTCAAGACAAATTTAAATTATTTTCCCCTTACAATATTTAAATAGCACTTGGGCTTTGTAAGCAAATCTGTCTCTATCTCCATGACGCATTTTTGTAAAACTATGAGAAATAGGTTCTAATTTAAAGCTTCATCCAACTATGCATACATTTCTACATTTTTCTACTCATATGTTGAATTTTGTTTTTCTAAGAGGATGGGAACAAAATCATACTCTAATGTTGTTATCCATTGTCCTACTCTATTCTCCAACAAGATGGCCTCTCCCATGAACCAAGAAGGAAAACAATTTGTATTTCTAAGGGAAAGTTGTGGCTCCGTTGGAGTTCAAGATTGGGAATAGGAAAGGCCACCTCAAAAAAAACCAGTCAATAAGAAAAACGTAAAGATGATGAACTCCTACTCCCCTTACAATATTTAAATAGCACTTGGACTTTGTAAGCAAATCTGTCTTTCTCTCTCCTTGATGCATTTTTTAAAACTATGAGAAATAGGTTCTAATTTGAAGCTTCATCCAATTATGCATACATTTCTACATTTTTCTGCTCATATGTTGATTTCTGTTTTTCTACAGAGGATGGGAAAGAAATCATGCTCTAATGTTGTTATCTATTGTCCTACTCTATTCTCCAACAAGATTGCCTCTCCCATGACCCAGGAAGGAAAAGAATTTGTATATCTAAGAGAATGTTGTGGCTCTATCAGAGTTCAAAACTGGGAAAAGGAAAGTCCACATCAAAAAAATGGGTCAATAAGCAAAATGTGAAGATGAACTCCTACTCCCTAGAGGATGTGCATTCAACCTGTGTGGGCTTAGTGGACAACCTATAACACAAAAATCTAATGGATAAGGGCATTTTTATAGATAAAGGCACACAAACGAATGCAAACCAGGTTATCGATTTTTGGGAAAATGCTCTTATTGAAGGTACGTAAAGGCGCTAGTGTCCAAACACCTGCACCATTAGCACCAGGTGTGCACTAGAATCCACAGTCAAATTTCAAAAAGCGAATTTACCCACCTGTTCGTACCCTAAACTTTACTATGTTTTCAATTGTAACTTCCCCAAAAACACAATACAGGCATGTTTTTAAACCCTTTTTCCCACCAACTCGCTAAGAATGCATCATTAGGCAAACTTAGTACCACTCTCTCCTCCAACATACGAGTGAAGTGCAAAGAATCCAATAAAGAAGCAAGGCACCAAACTTAGGACTACAGATTTAAGAATTGTGGAGCCTCGTTGAGCCATCAAGCTATGGATCCCTTGTGACTTTCCTTCTTTTCTTCTATTTCTCACATCCATTCTTCCACTATCCCACTAGAGAGCAATTAGGTGCCCATTCCCCTCACAATAGCAAAACCCCAAATCTGAAAACCATCCCTAGCATCCTCCCAACCACATCTGAACCATTCCCATCCTTTTTCCCTGACTTTCAACCCTCTTTGTGATCATTTTCATGCCCCCTTTGTCTCCATCACCTCACACACTACTTGATTGTAGTTTTCTCCTAGGGTTTTTTCACATTGTGACCACCATATTTTGCACACGCCACCAATACTTTACCACTAGGTCTGCACACACTTCCAATCTTTTCAATAGTGCTTTGTAGAGGTTGAAACCATAGAAGCAGATATCTTTAAAATATCCCGATATATTCTGATACATCTTTTCTCGGCAGGGTTCCCGACATTTTCTTGATATTGCAAGTTTTTCAAAATATCTTTGACTGTGACTTTGACCGAAATTTTCACCGATGCATTGCGAAATTATCGGTGATATATCACCGGCAATATCACAATCAATTTGTTTTTTTCTATATAAGCATCAGACCTGCAATTTTTTTATCATTCTTCTCTTGAACTTTTATAAATGGGTTATACACCGTGAATGGTGTAAGTAGCTGTTAAGATTTCAAGGTGCCATTACTGTATGGCAGTTAGATTTGTTGCAAAGGGGCAATGGCAATTATTGTTGTTATTTAAAAAATGAACGTAGTTATCTACAGTTGTGAAGACACTTGGTATAATCGTGTTTGAAAACCTTGTGAATAGGGAACATGTCTATCACTATTGTTATTGTGATTAGTGATTATCATTGTTGCCTTTGACAACAGCTAACACTGCTGTCATTATTTATGATTCATGGGCATAGTCATTACTAGACAAAACTATCAAATGATTATGCTATCCTTTGACTTATCATTATTATTGCATCACACATGTTAGTGCTGTTGTGGACTTGCTGTCATTTGTACTTATCAATGGATATTGTTGTTGTTATTTCATTTGTAAAATAGTTGTATTATTGAGGCAATTGTTTGGCAATTTTCATAATTACATACCAGTTGTTAATAATGTTGTACCAGTTGAGATTGTTGTCGTCATCATGTCTTTTGACATAACTATCCTTTTGTGATTAGTAATCTTCTTATGAACACTGATCAGTAGCATTTTGTCATTATTGTGACATGTACATTCTTGATCAGTACGGTGTTTAGTAGCATGCTTATTAGTGCTGTGGTCAATTAATATGGACATCAATACTGCTGTCAACATTATAGGAAATATTACTGATGAAAATGATTAAAATGAAACATTGTTGAGACAGGAGATTGTTGTCCTTAAATGCTTGCCACTACTGTAAATTTAAGAGGTATTTGAAGAGGTTAGGGACACTGTTGTTGTGAAGTGTAGTTACCATTTTGGGTATAGATTAGTCGGGTTGACTTGATAGTTGAGGAGAATAGTAGGGTTAATAGGTTGTATGTACATTAGTTGTGTTATATTGCATTAAGGGTTCATTATCATTCTGGTAGTCATTTACTAAAATTGTTAAAGAGATTTATATTACATTATCTGTAATCAGCAAATCTCAAAATTAATGAGAAAAATCCATATTTCAAAATTCATGGTGTACAGTCTCGTTTACTTTCACGCTCTCATTTTCTATGCAATTAGTATGGCTTTAAATGTAAAAAACATGAATTATTTCTCTCTTTTTTTTAAATTTACTGCATTTTTTGGGTTCTCGATTTTTTTCCCTTTTTTCTTTTTTTCCCCGATAATATTTCAAGAAACTGAAAATATCATTATCTTTCGGGATGCCGAGAAATTCCCGAGAACAATATTTACTTCTATGGTTGAAACATACCCATCCAGGGACTGACCAAGGCAATCTCCTATGCAACACACTCTTTCTCTCCTGTCCACCACACTCAACTCAGATTATCTCAGTATCAGAAGCAGACATTCGTATTCTGCAAGCAAGAACAGGACCAGGAGACCTGACAATAACTTGTAGACCTGGCAATATCATGTATAGTTGTGAAAATAACTTGTCTCTCTCCTTCTTGTTGCAATTGTCTTCTTTAGTATATATCAATGAAATCAAAAGTCATGGCTTTAAACCAAGATAGAGATATTGGAGTACACGAAGAGAAATTGTATTATTTTAAAAAATTTAAGAGGAAAGCAGCAACTTCTGACATTTTAAATGACAATACAAAAAGTTGAACTTTCTGCTTTTTAACTTTATAAAATATAGATCGAGTATTTCATAAAGTTCAACTCATAAAATTAAAGGCTCATTTGGAGGATTTTATTGTTATTAAAATCAAAGAAAAACTCTCAAAATATAAAAGTTTCAAAGTGTGTTACGAGAAACCAGGATCCAAGTATTACAGACATCCAAAAAATATTTGCAACACATTTTCAATAAAAAAACAGCAGATACTTCAGGCATTTGAATGAGAACTCGGCATCTTTTTTCCAGAAAAAAAAATTTGTTGAGGAAATTCCCAGAGTACCTCATCCGACCATGACAAACTAGGAATGGCCATCTGAAGCAAATATTTTCAGATGCGGTTCGTGTGGACCATAGCAGAGACATCTGGACAACAGCCACAGTCAGCAATTGTTGGATAAGTGATGCTAACAAAGTCAAACTGCTGCTGCTGAAGTCATCTTCAGGCAATCTACAGTTCGCTGGAAATTAGCAGTTTGGGTGCAGCTATTTTTAGGAGATATTATTCCAGATTTGGAGCGCAATATTTTACAGCAGTTAAAAACTAATTTAGGAAGATATTTTTAGGATTTATTTATAATTTAATCACTGCTTTTTAGGTGGAGTTAGTAGGTGGTTTTAGTGCAAGTTTTTTGCTGTTTATAGTCACCCAGTTTTAGTGGCTTAATTTTGTGCTTTATCACCCAGTCTAGTGCTACATAATTAGATGCATGAAAGGGGATTATATTTAAGTGCTTTTATCAGTTATTCTTGGGCGTTTTGAACTCTATAAGCATCGCCCCTTTAGCTGTTTTGTAACAAGTCAATTCAGGATGTAATGTCAGTGTGTTTATTGAACTTGTGTTGATTACCATATTTCAGTTCGGTTTATGGCAATTTACTTTCTGCTGTAAGTTGTTCATTATGTTGAATAATGTATGCTGCAAGTAGTTTTTTTTTGCTAAAAATGAGCTTTCAATTGGCTTAAAGGAACAGTGAGACCAATTTAAAATCTTCAGCAATTCCATCTACTGCAGACATCAAGAAGCAGAGACAAGGATGAAGACATGTGCAACGCTGGCAGAGACCTTTCAAGCCTACAAACTAAATGCAATGCAATTGTTTGCAGTGTTGTTCAGTAATTCATAACTAGGTGTGCACAGCAGTCGAGGAAAGTCGAGTAAAGACCAAGGTCATTTTTCATCCTGCTATAAAAGAAGCAGCAAGTAGAGATAGGGGAGCACCATGTGCTGAAAGTCAAGAATTTAGAGGCCAAGTTTGAGGCTATTTTAGCTGTACACAGATCTACTTGATCTGGCTCAAACTAGAGTTTCTACCGATAATTGGAAACAGTGACTCTCATCACCAAAGGCTAATTGATTTTTCTAGGTGCAATTTGCTATGGCCAGAACTTTTTTGGCTGACAAATTACAATTATATCTAGTTCTCAGAAAACCCTAAGTTATCTTATGTTTGTTATGAACCACTAAATCTATTAATGGGTATTGCATTAGCAGCACGTGCATGTTATTTGGAACCCAGTTTTGTTCTCCTAGTATGAAAATGTGAAACTGCAAGAAGCTAGACCTTTGGATCATTTTGAACTTTCATTTCTCATGCCACTCTACAGTATCTGGATCTTTACATTACTGGTTCTGTTAATAATGGGATCACATCCCTAGATAATATAGTAGTATACATAATTTTTTTTTCAAACAAGTAAGATATCATGAAACAGCTCATTTTAAGTATTTAATAAAATGCCAACGCCACAAAATATATGCAAAGTGCACCAAGCTTTCGAACAGGGTTTAAAATCAGAAACATTTAAGCATGACTCTCCAAATCCAGGAAACAAGTTCAGCACACCAAGCATTGTAAAATGATAAAAAATTATATACACTTCCAAGCACAACTCCTTACACGCTTGTTATGTAAACACAATTATTGAACATTCAACTCAAGAACATAACCAAAAACCTATATACATTATCATTCAAGAGTAAATTTCTCCTCCTTTAATGATATTAGTAAAACAAAAAACTTAGTTATAACTTGTAGCAGGCAATAAAAATTTGGAACTAGGCCTCTCACAGAAAACATAAGATGAAGTGACACCAACACCACTAACCAGCAAGAGATGCTTCCCGAACGGCAGTCTTTGCCTTCGGACTGTTTCGCTTGTTGCCCATAACGGGGAGGCTTGCAGATGACTTTATTTCTGAAGATGCAACATTACTGCCCAATGCATCAAATGAGCGCACCTTTGGTTCTACCTTCTCTAATCTGGCATTTATCTCCTTCAGCTGCACTAAAAAAATATTAATCTGACAGCAAAATGGATATCCAATTTTATTTGCTCTTGCACAACCATGAATTTTAAGAATATACACAATGATGGTATCCTGATCTCTCTGCAGCCAAATAAACCACCAAACAAGGGAAGCCCAACATATGTGCCTGACAGAAAAGGAAAAATTTACAAATATCTTAATTTAAAAAACCTGGCTAGGGCGAAGACTATGCCGTTGAAGCTCTTCACGGAACTGAGGTCCTCCATGCTGATACATTTCCTGAAGAAAGACAGTATCAGTAAATCAATGGAATAATAAGCAATTTGTCACAGATACAGCCCATCTTGTACAAACTTACAAAAAATGAAGTTCAGTATAAAATAATAAATACTTTTTGCTGTACATGTTGCTTAAAATCCAAAAATGTGCTACCCTACCTCAAAACATAATATAGCTGCTTCCCTGGCGTTGCTGTTTGAGTCTTCAAGTAATTGTAAAACCTGAAATACTAATAAGCATTAAGACATACAATGTTGATACACCAAGGTTTGCTGACAATAAACATTAAGTTATAACCATATGCAATCACATCGAAGAGGCCACTAAAGACTTCGCTATTGAAGCACAGGAAGTATGATTATTGATTCTTAAAGAAACTGCAGACTGTGATTTCAAAGGCAGTAATGGAGAAATTTATTACTGATGGAAGCAGCACACGCTGAAAAGGAAGCTCAGTAGCAGCAAAAAGACTAATGGCATTTGCAACAGTTCGAGCAAACTCTTCACGAACTCGCCAACTTTTGTGTGTCCAAGCATAGCTCCCTGCTCTCTCCACAATTATTGTTGGCGATGAAACCTAAAAGACAAAACCTGTGTTTTTTAAAACCCTGTAATGAACAAAACAAATTCTGCAATTTTCTCACTTCAAAATAAATGAAATAGACTGATTCCAAACCAACACACAATGTGAATTTTGAATTACCAGAATCATCTTCTACCGAAATTTTAAAATATTTCTAAAGACAGTCTTCGTCAATTTCACATAGAATGTCATATGCCATATCAAAGTAGACATGTTTAATTAAGTCTGTTTCACAGCATTAATCGTGGAAACAATGAAAGTTTAGAAGGGTCTAGTTTACTACCAAGAGTCTCAGCGACATAATTCACATAATCAACTGGAGATGTGGGATAGAGGTATTGAGATGGCAGATACAGGAATGGGGGCAGGTATGTCAGTTTGAAATAGGGAACAGTATGAATAAGGTCCAATAATATTATGTTTAAACATAGTCACCAGGAGGCCAGAGTATGGATTTGATGACCATGATAATAAACTATTGACAGCATTTATTTTTGAAACTGCTGCTATATTGAGAAATACAGGCTATGTTCCACCATCCTTGTCACGCAACAAAACAAAAAACATCGGTGATCATCTCAGGTGAAAAATATAACCCAATTGATGAGGATGCTGGTGTCTCATGCCATCCACCAAGGTACAAATCCCCAGCGGTACAATGAGGTCCAGGCTCGATCCCTGTGTGACTTTGACTAAATGGATCTCCCAGTCATGGCAACTTAGCAGAAGGAGACTTCTGGTGCAGGTGTACACTTACTCAGCATGTTGTAATCAACTACTTATGGGCAGATATGCCAATATCTTATACCTGGTTGTGTGTGTGTGTGTCTATCTATCTATCTCTCTAATAGACAGACAGACAGACACGGTATAAATAACTTAATATTTATAGACAAGTATGAAACCTGAAGTTATTTATATAGAAAAAAGGTTATAACTTCAGGAACTACAGTTTTCCAAGGAGTGAGAAATGGCCCAATTCGGTGCTAAAAGAAAATCCAGCATGTGCAAGGCTGATTTAACAGCATTAAACTAAACCTCAAATATTCGTGGCACTGATAATTAAGAGCAATTTATCTTAGCTTCTGAAAAATGTAGCTAAACCAAATATCCGTGGCATGGAGCACATAATTCATAGTAGAAGCTATTTTCCACCATTCTCGTGAGGAATAAATACAAAAGGCAATGATATACATATCAGGTGAAAATTATGCGGAGGGTTACAGCTTCAGTTAATATACGATTCCGTCCAATTCGGAGCAAAATAAAATCCGAAAAGTGGAAAGTTGATTTACCGGCGACAATCTAAAGCTCAATTTCCACAAACCTCTCCGCAACCACTAATAACATTGCAAATTATCTGTGCTTCGTTCATGTAAAGTTACCTCCATGAGAGCGAGCAACAGCCTGCGAGCCGCATCACGCACGGGCTGCTTCCCGTCGCCAAGTCGTTCAACAATGGCGGGAAGCAAGGCATTAAAATGCAGCTTCAAATGTTCCCCTGACAAAGCCGCGGCAGAAGCCAACGCCTGCAGCGCCCCCTGACTGACCCGGAAATTGTTGTCCTTCAAGAGCGCGAGCGAGGCATCCACCAGATTGCTCACCTCCGCCGCATTCAGCGCTTTCGTCGAATGTTCCAGAAGCTGCTGCAGTCTCTCCACTCCTGCCATTCGCTCCTTGGTGTCCTTCGCCTGCACCATTTCTATCGCTTCCTCCATTCTGCTTCCCATTCACCAACATCTGGACGCTTCGCCCTCCACGGATCCACCCAGCCCGGATCTGCGGGGCTCTGCCTAAATGCAGGCCTCAATTCAAGCTCTCGACCGCAATACTCCTTTACGACTAGGGTTACTAGAATTGAGATTCGAACCTTGGATCTAGCGAAACGCCAGGAGAAGAAACTGCTGTTCGAATCTGATCCAGAACCTGCCTGCTTTCCTTCCTTCCGTCGTTAGGGTTGTCTCTTGCACTTCTCCTTGCCAGCATTTCCTTACATACACAGGTTTTTCTTCTTCTGCACTCGCCCAAAAAGCAAGAAAGAGGTGAGCTTTAGAGAGAGACAAGAAATTGGCATTTTATGCCACCATTTTATCAAAATTAAAGAAACTCCGGCCATTCTACAAACCCCACCTTTTCTTCTTCCTGTCAAAACTCCCCAGCAAACCGTCAGACGAACCTCCGCGACCTGTCAAAATTAGGGTTTGCCGAGCTTTTTATGAGTGTCGCTTAAGATTATATCTTTTTCTTATATTTCTACTTTTCCATTTTGAGGCGAAAAGGTTGCTCGATTAGATGTTTAATTTGGCTTTCATAATCAATCTACGTCAAAGACTGTATCCGAAATATATGTATACTTGAATTTGAAGGGGACTTTTCCGATGTGTGGGGCTCTCAATACTGGACTACTGGACTTGGAGCGTATTGCTCGTTGTTATTGTTAGTTAGCCACGTACAATTTGTGTAGTGTGAAAAAAGTGAAAAGTTTTATTATACTAGTATAGCGCTGTAATCATTGGCAGCATGGACCACATTACATGCCTTAAAAATGAATTCATGTCAAACTAACTTGGACTTTAATCATTATATACGTCCATCCTAAACATGAGACAACCAAATTCTACGACTTTTTAAGTGTCTTATATTATTTTAAATAAAAAGATTAGTATTATACATATTTATTAACCAAAAGCGGGTGGAAAAAGTTACATTGTGAAGTCTAGACAAGGTAGAGTATTGACCAACAAATCTAATGAGACAAAAGATAACGCTGCTAAGTAGCAAGAGCTAGGCCACTAGCAAGAGGTGGATCACAATCAACTAACTTTCCCCAAACATCAGTAGGGTCTAGATTATCAAGAACAGGCTCCCAACAAGTAATCACACCCTCTTCATTTTCTTCTTCAGCAAGGAGCTCAGTGTTACGAATAGGAGAAATGGCCAAAGCAAGATGAGGAAATTTTCCATAGTCTAGCCATGAAGAGGCCCCATGGTCACGAGGCTCATAAGAGGATGAGGGCAAGTGGGATAGTTGATACCAACCACGATCAATACGGTATGTGGCTCTTCTTGGAGGGGCTAGAAAGCATGTGACTGAGAGTCATGTCCACCACGAGCATTTCAATCATGTACACGTCAATGTCCATGAAGGGGAAGTCGATGGCACTCTAGCAATCGTACATAGGGCATTGCCCCAATGATCCAAAAGCACCTATAAATGAACCACTTCAACTACAACTTTGTTCATTTGCACCTTAATCTGCATGAGAACATTGGAACAAATCATAGCCTTAGCATATAATGAGAAGTAAATATCAACAAAACAACTAGAGAAAATAGCAAAAATTATATCTTCGCAAATGCAAAATGAATGTTCACTCTTACAAATATGCCAAATCTAGGTGAACTTAGTAAGAATTCTAGACCAATCTCCCAATAGAATCATATGGCACAAAAAAGGTTTAGGCCTAAAACGCCTAAAGAAATCATGAATCCAATTCCAAGCAACTTGGGCTCTTAGACAAAACTAGAATAAGTGCTTGAGAGTCTCCAGTTGTCTGCACAATGGACAGTGAGGATTGACAATGCCCAACTAAGTTAATCTGGTACTAATGGGAAGACCTTGGTAAAGGATACATAGGGAAAATGGGCAAGTTTTAGTTCAAGGATAATTGACCAAATAGTCTAAAATCTACAATGCCAAGAGCCCAAAGAAGATAGCACTAACCATCTATAATTCAATTTTGAAACCATACGAAGGTGAGGAGAAAGCCAGGTATATCCCTTTTAAGGTCTGTAATTGTGAAATGGAATATTTGGATATCATTTCCAATCTTTTGCCAAGGTTTGAATCTTCTTAGCTCACATTTGTGATTCATATTGGGAAGAATAAACTCAAGAATAGTTTGGAATGACTCAAAATCCTGATTAGAAAGCCTATACTTCAAATTGGCCTCCAACCAAGTCAAAAGATTCTTGGTAGACTTAGAGAAAAGATTAGGCAAGGTCTTGGTTCCTTTGTGGTAGAATTTCAAGGTGTGCACCAAGGGGTTGATTCTAGCAAGAAATAATAGGAGACCACCAAATATAATGTTGATAAATGGAAAGACCCTTCCAAGAGTCATTGCATCCAATAGAAACCATGGTTTGATGGCTTCCCATGTAAAGTTTCTACCCTGGACAACTGTCATTCTAATGTCCTCAAAACTAAAAAAAAATTTAACAACAAAAAATTTAAATTAATTAACACTGCATCAATCACACAGTAGCTAAAACTCAAATAGTGAAAGCATAAAAAAACAAATTCACGCATACACAGATAATTACTCCTTCAAAAATTAGCTTCTTGTTCTCTTTGATAAAAGATTTCAAGGAAACCTCCACAAATTGCTAAGATGACAGCTACATGGTTTATAGAACAGATTTACAAAAAACAAGAAGGGAAAACAACCTGTAGTACAAATTTGTTTTGTACAACTATAAAAATTTGTACAAATGTTGTACTGACGTCATACTATCTCTATGTTAATTCATTTCTTCCTCTTTCGCTTTGCTCAAACTAATCACTATGTATTTATAACTCTATCTTGTGCCTATCTTTATACTTTTAGCTAAAAAAACTAATCTACCAAAAAGCCTAATCTCTTGATGAGATGAGTTGGAGATAAGTCAATAATTAATGTATATCTGCACTTTATTAGAATCAATCAGCTAAATATAAGACTTTCCTTTTTTTAATAATAGTGAAATGCAAAATAGAATACTTGAACTACTTCCGTCACATTCACACTGAACCTGTGCAAAAGTTCTTATCTGAGCTAAAAAACTCAATACTCCCTCTTAGCGAGGAAGGAATTCTACACCATTCCAAGTCTGTCTCTGAATGCTTAAAACTTCCCTTTTGCTAAGGGCTTGGTTAGAATGTCAGCTACCTATTGATCTATGGAAATATACTGGATCTTAACTGCTCCCTTCTAAATCCTATCTCGCATGAAGTGATATCTTAGCTTTATGTGCTTGGACCTATCATAAAACTAGATTCTTAGAGAGTTTGACACAACTACGATTATCAAAGTAAATGATTGTGGGATCCAACTCCAGATCAAATAATCCTACAGGTAACATGTGAAGCTAAATGGCCTCACAACTAGCATTATTGGTTGCCATGGATTTTGCCTCTACTGAGCTAAGTGTCATAAAAGTTTACCTCTCGTTAAACGAAGATATCATCATTGAACCCAAGCTAAAGCAACACTCTGAGGTGCTCTTCTAATCTACTACACTACCCACCCAATTTGAGTCTGAATACCCCTACAAATTCACTTCACCATCTCCGAGATATCTCAAATCATACATGTTTTGTTGCTACCTGTAAAGTACACAATCTAACACAAAAGTTATTGAAGTAAATAATCCACTTAATTACATCAAGTCAAGTAAAAAGATAAATCTCCATAATCATATCAACATTAATGAAATTACATCTTACAAATCCATGTGCTTTAACCAGGTGTTAGCACTGTAAAAGAATATACATTGTCCAACTTGGCACACATGCCACAAGTAATCATATGAATGATAGAGTACAATAATCTGCTACAAGTAATGAATAATATTTGAATCAATATCTCCAGCCGCCACTGACCCATATGGTCATCCACAAGCTGAGAGACGGGAACATGGCTCAGGCACTTTTCCGCCCAACCATGAAGCAATTACACTTCCCCGGATCCCTTCATAACATGAAAGAAACCCAACACTGCACGAAACGTCTAGCAACCTGGAAACAACTGGCAGGAGGGAACACTCGATGTAACCTGATGTCTAAATGCAGATCTAAATGATGATGTGCAAATGTCTCACAACAGGATGTGGCAGAAAAATATATAAATAAAGTTTTGCTAGACAATCTTTGATATATTTATATGAATACATGGCTTGGCCCAAGCACTATAAATAGTTACAGTCAAATCTTGAAAAGAGGAAAAGCCTTCTCTATTTGCCCACATTCGTCATCCTAGCCCAAAAGTAACCCAACATGCATAAAAAGCAAAAAGATGACATAATCCTAGCGTATAATCATTCACTAAATTTTTACACAGAAATACATATCTAGATTTCAATAACAATAACATGTCTATTAACGACTTTCAAGCAATTTTCAGTACCAACAAAATGAATGGTTATGAGATTTTGAACTTCCATCACGGAATAGGTATAAGGAAGATTTCTATCTCCGAGCATAGTGTTTCCTAACATCCATCATGGATCTTGCCTATATAGCTAATTTCATGTATATATATATATATTTGCTTCATGCAATGTTTCAAAATATTCTCAATTAAAGACTAATTATACTTTTTCCATTAAAACCCACTTTAACAACAATGTTGGCAATAGAAGAATTGTTTTATTTCTATGTTACTAGGTTTGAATATTCTCTTAGATCAAGAAAAGGTTACATAAGAGCTAATATTACATGATAATAAAAGATCCTTCCAACAATTACAACGCACTGCTAACAATTCATATACAGACTGCTAAAATTAAGTCAAAAAGGCAATCATCATGTGATGTGGTGTTTTAAATAATAAGAAGAAAATGTTCCAATTTTAAGGTAAGATGTAGCCTAATCCTATAGGCTATTTAAGAACAGAAGTATTGTTGTTTTAATGATTCTAAGGCCGTTGAAAATAAAGTGGACCATTGTTAATAAAACTTAGAAGTCGTTACCTAAGGAATCTATTTTAATGGGAGTGGAGGCCGAATTTAAAGGATGACCAACCCTATGCAAAAATACAGGTTGCCTATATGTAAATATCTATAGCAATGGAAGATTGTTATGACAAGAAAAGTCATTACAACTTTAAGGAGAAGGTTGTTTAACACATATACAACCAAGGTCGATCAGGAATGAAGCATGCAATTTAATGCAAAGAGAACCTTTTTATGGAAACAAAGGAAAATGTTATACTCGCCAAGTTGGCCGATAACTGAACTAGGTGAGACAACATAGCTAGCTAATTAGAAGAAAATGGTCGGTATTCCTACTTTATCAGCTCGAGCGCCAAGTATGCAGGTCGTTGCTATTCAAGAAAGCCGTGGAGAGTTTAAACAAAAAGAAGAATTATGTATGACAGACATTTGATACCAGGAAAGGTTGTTTAAAACAATGACTAAAACAAAACAAGGAAACGATGTTTATTATGCTACTGGTATCCGAAGTCAAAGAAGGTTGATTAGGATGCTAATGGCCGATCCCAAATCAAAACTAGGCCGTCGCAAAGTGCCTATCTAGCAACTGCAACATTTTAACAGGTCATTTTAACAAAGGAAGGTTGATTTGACATCAAAGGCTGACAATAATGAAGTAAATAGGGGTGCGAGAGACCAACAATGGTCCAAAAGACCATTGAGAAAGAAAGAATGTATAAACAACATTTGAAGGTTGATTATTGTCTATCTTAAAGTTGACTATACAGATGAAAGGTTGATCCAAGGAAAGACAAAGGTTGATTCACTACTATAGAGGCTGCACATTACTACGAAGACCGATTAAGCTTTACGCTAGCTGCATTTGCTATCCACGAAGTCCCTGAGGCAATTTTTGACAGACCGACATAATACAATATAAAAGAGATTGATGCTAGAGTGATAAAAGGATGCTTCTAAGTTTGAGATCGATTTAAGTCTATGAGGAATAAGAAAGGTACTAATTCAACAAAAGAGTTGATTAAGCTAACCAGTCATATCAAAGATGAAGGAGTCTACCTCTTTCTAATGCTATCAAATGAACTCTTTGCTTCTTTGTGTCCTCCCTCGCTGTACATGCTCCTTCTGGTTTTTGCTACGTTCTCTCCTACCTGTGCATGACCTTTTGAGTCTCCTTTTTTTTCCCATCCGCTGTGTATCTTCTCTTTTCCCTTTTCTTGTTTTTATCTCTCCTCCTCCTCTCTATTATTGTCGTGCTTTTTTTTATTAGAACCCTTTTTCTAATCTTCCACTTCAAGTATTAGATTTCACTTGTCTTTTCTTTGCATGTTATGATGAGGAAGTCTATCTATATCCTTTTAGAGTTTTAAATAATTATATATTTAGATTTATTAAAACATATTTTTAAGTGTTTTTGCATGCATTCAACAATAAATAACAATAAAATAAGGGATTTGCCTATCATGCGTTGAATGAATTTAAACTCTTTTAAACATTTTTTTAGAGTTTTTATTTATATACGAATTTTAATCATGCTTAAATATATATATAATTAACACATAATTTAGACTTGAAGTAACCTTTATAATTAATTTAAGAGTCACTTATATTGGTAACTATCATATTTGAATTTTCTTTTATAAGCACATTAATATAGACATGAAGAATTATAAAAGTTAGTATTCAATGACATCAATATATACTTCATTTATCCAGACAAAGCAATCACGAAAATCAAACAACCACCAAGATGAAATTATGCACAGACGACGTACTCGAAGCAAACAAGATTATGCTATAGATGCTCAATGCACCATTCACAATGCAAGAATATACGATGCTACATGAATTAAGTGGTATGTGCAGGTATCATTGGGGTTCCGTTCCTCTCAATTCTTTCTGGGTGGCTAGAACATCTCTACCTCAGCCATGTTCTTGTCTTTGACGAGTACTTGCACTCAGTCGCACTCTAATTTGCATCAATAGGTTAGTCTCAAAACCATAGTCTAAGCTTACAAAACATGATCCATAATGACATACAATTAATCCATCAAAATCATGACGAATACCTATTATGTTTATACAATTTTAACCTTATAGTAAATCAATCAAGATAGTAACCAATAGTTTGAGTTGTAAAAAGTGTCAAATAGGATCGAGACGTGACATCCTTCCCCACTAGGAAGAGACATCGTCCCGATGTCTTATTACACAAACTGAAAATAATAATGTATCAATCTACCACTAACAATGTATCCAAAGTATCATCAAAACAAATAACAGAATCTCAAAGTATCATCAACTATGCATGAATAAAGAAACTATGCTATATCCTCAGATGAGGAAAAGATCTATCAATCTCCTCAGCATCCTACCAAGTGGCATTGTCCATATAATATTGGTCCCATTGGACCTTGTACTGCACAATATCCCTGTTACGCAACTTAACGTTGCACCTCTCCAAAATTTGAATAGGCTCCACTAGCACCACTCCTAGATCATGTACCTATAAGGCACGCCAATCAAGAATATGTGAAGGATCAGGATGATAAGGCTTAAGTAAAGACACATGAAAAACATATATGGATTCTGGCAAGAGCAAGCGGTAGAGCAAGTCGATAAGCTAGGGGATTGATCACTTCCAAGACATCAAAAAGTCCTATAAATTGAGGAGCAAGTTTAGACGCTTTGCCAAACAAAATTGAACTCTTTTGAGGCTTGACCCCCAGGAAGACTTTGTCACCAACTGATAATTGTCTAGGCGTCCTATTTCTGTCTACATAACTCTTCTGATGATCTAAAGCTTGCTTCAGTTTCTCTTTGATCAACCTCATCTGATCATCCATATCCCTTAACATGTTAGGACCAATCACTATTTTGTCTTCTATCGTATCCCAATTGATAGGTGTTTGACACCTACACCCATAAAGGGCTTCAAATGGTGCCATTCCCAAAGATACATGGTATGAATTGTTGTATGCAAACTTCACCAATGGAAGATACTCCTCCCATTTGTACTGTTGATCCATACAATACATCCTGAGAAGGTCTTCTACAACCTGATTGACTCTTTCTATCTAACCATCCGTTTGAGGATGATATGCCAAACTAAAATTCAACTTAGTTCCCAAGGCTGCATTCAGAGTTGTTCAAAATATAGATGTCATGCAAGTGTCATGATCTGAAATGATCATTTCCAGTACTCCATGTAATCGAAAGATCTCCTGAACAAACTTCTTAGCTAATACCAACGATCCATCTGAAATATTCCCTGGGACAAAATGTGCTACCTTCGTCAACTTGTCCACCACTACCAAGATGACATCGTGTCGATTCTTGGACATGGGCAACCCATGGATAAAATCCATACTTATTACTTGCCACTTATGTTATGGAACACTGTGTGGGTACAACAATCCTGCTGGATGCACATGCTTAGCCTTGGCTCACTGGCACTCCAAACATCAAGCCACAAATTCTGTTACATCCTTCTTAAGTCTAGGCCAAAAATATAAGGGTCTCAAACCTTCAACCATCTTTGTCACTCCAGGGTGCCCTGAATATGGTGTGTATGGGTCTCCTCAAGCACTAACTTTCCTAACTCTCCTGAGTCAGGAATATACATCCTTCCCTAATATCACAAAATTCCATCTGAGTCAATCACATAACCATCGAACCAATGATTCAAGGGGTCTATTTCTAAAGATTGCTTTACCCTATCATAATGTTCACCCCCTGAAGATTATGTATTACTTTCTGTCTCAAATTGGATCTTGTGGTAACCATGGTAGCCAGATGTCTGCTTCTACTAAGAGCATCTGCTACCCTATTCTCCTTTCCTTTTATGTACTTAATTCTGAAGTCATACTCACTAAGGAATTCTAACCACCTTCTCTATCGTGCATTAAGGTTAGGTTGTGTAAAAATGTACTTGAGCCCTAAATGATCTGTCTTTAACTCAGATGGCTTCCCTAGAAGATAATGCCTCCACATCTGAAGTGCATGAACTATGGCGGCTAACTCAATGTCACGCAACACATAATTTAACTCATATTGCTTTTAACTTCCTCGACTCATATGCAACCACTTGTTCATTTTACATCAACACTCCTACTCCTTCTCCTGAAGCATTAGTTATAACTATGAAATGACCATTAAGATATGGTATGGTCAAGATAGGAGTAGTTGTGAACTTTTCCTTTAACACTTAGAAAGCTTGATCACACCTCTCTGTCCATTCAATCTTTTTACATTTCTTTTATAGTGAGGTAATTGGTGCTACTATTATGGAGAACCCTTCCACAAACTTTTTGTAATAGCCTGCAAGTCCCATAAAACCTCTGACTTCTATCACATTCTGAGGTGCAGGTCATTCCATTATCGCCTTAATCTTCCCAAGGTCAACTTCAATCCCTATGCTGAGATCACATGCCCTAGGTAGTGCACCTTATCCTGATAGAATGTACACTTAGATAGCTTACCATAGAGTTTTCACTCTCTTAGGCATTGTAAGACTATCCTCAAATGATTCTTGTTCTCTTCCACTAATTTAGAGTATATCAATCATCAAGAAAGATCAATACAAAATCATCTAAGCAATCACTGAATATTCTATTCATCAAATTCATGAAGACTGCTGGAGCATTAGTCAACCCAAATGATACCATTGTGAACTCGTAGTGACCATAGCAAGTTCTAAAAGCTATCTTTGAGATGTCCTCATCCTTAATCCACAACTGGTGGTAGTCGGATCTCAGGTCTATCTTTGAGAACACCGTAGCTCCCTTCATTTGATTGAAGAGATCATCAATTCTTCGGAGTGGGTACTTGTTCTTTATAGTAGCCTTGTTAACCATCCTATAATCAATGCATAGATGTAAGGTCCCATCCTTCTTTACAAAGATGACTGGTGCACCCCATGGCGACACGCTCGATCTTATGAACCCTTGGTTCAACAATTCCTGCAATCGTGCTTTAAGCTCATAAAATTATGTAGTAGTCATCCTGTAGAGTGCCTTAGATTAAGGCTCAGTCCCTGTAGCAAATCAATTGAGAAGTCAAATTCTCTCTTCAGTGGTAACTCTATCAGCTCCACAGGAAACACATCTCAAAATTCTCTAAGGATTGGGTAGTCATTAAATGTTGGTTCCTTGTTATCAAGGTCTTTTACTTGAATGACATAAATGGCACACCCTTTCATCTTGGCTTTCTTTAACTGCATAGCTGAGATTTGTCTAAGCTCTAAAGGTCTCTTAGATCCATTAATCTCCACCTAATTTCCTAGGTCATCCAAACATCTAACAACCTTTTCTTCACAGTTTACTATTGACTTATGTTCAACTAATTAGTTGATTCCTAATATCACGTCATAAGACCCTAAAGATGCTACATACAGATTGAATCACGTTTGAAAACTTGGGAGCTCTAATTCACTGCATTCAAGACATGAGTCTACTCTCTTCTCTGCTTTATTGCCATATTGTACCATCCATGAGTTTTCCATATGCCCAGATCTAATAGATAACTTTGAAACTACTCTAGGATCTATAAAACATTATGTGGCACCAGTATCAATCAAAATAGAAACAGGTAGTCCATAGAGCTTACCTTGAAACTATATAGGTGCTGCCTGAAAGTCAGCTTGTCGATTGTCCATTGCGGCATGAATCTAATGTTGAGGTGCTCCTTGTTGATTCATGTTTTCTCTTCATGTTGTTCTTTGGGGGCATGAGTTAGCGTAATGCTCTCCTCTGCAAACATAGCATCCGCCCTGAGGTGCCTTTAGTCCCTCTGACCTATCTCGCTGGTTTTTATTACAGTTGTTATTGTTATTGTAACCACCTCTTTTATTTCCTCCATTCTGGTGCCCACCATTTCTATCCTAAGAGTTAAATTACCTCTCTTCAAGTTTTTGATATGTTAGCTATTGTTGCCCTGATTGTTATTCTGATTATTGTTTTGATTGTTGTTATAATTATGGGATCTCTTGTTTTCAAACTTCGCATCTCTTTGCTTACGATAACTGGCTGCTTGTTGTAGCTTCTGCTCCTGCTTAATGGCTTCTCAAATACTGTGTCTATAATCAATGGATTGTGAATGTCTACATCTGCTCCAATCTGGGGCCTTAAGCCCATGATATGTTAGGAAAAGTGTCTCAACCTTGCAAAGTTCCCTTTATCTTGGAGAATGGTCTAGAACTTTCAAAGTTTCCAAAAGTTTCCAAAAGAGCTAAAAATAGCAAGACTTGCTATTTTTAGTAAGTCCTTTGATTGAGCTTGGATTGACCTAAAAATTTTCCCAGAAGGTACGAAACAACTAAATGAACATCTCAAGTGAGTTTCGTCTCAAGATCATATCTGGATCGCGAGATATTAAAGTTTCTATTTTTTGAAACTGCTAAAAAAAACTTTTGAACTCAATTACCAAAATTGAAATTTCCCTAAATGTCCTAAAAATTGTCATAACCGGTGTAGCGGGTTATAGGGTGATAGATCTCTTCACGAGCTTTCCAGCGCATCAAACGGTTCGTCAATCGGACACCTAGATCAAAAGTTACAGCCTCCGGAAGTTGGACCTTTTGTTTTTGGGAAATGTAAAAACGTGTTGGACACATAAAAGAGCTGTAAAGGGGAGAGTTACACATGTTGGTGTGTGGTTTGGCACATCACAAGGAATATTTGATTGGAGATAATTTGGGCACTACTTTATGGGTGGTTTTGGCTCATGGTTTTATAATTATCGGTAATGGTTTACTATATTGCATCTCCTATATATCAGGAGCTAGAGATGGAGGTTGTGTGTAAGAATCTTATAGATGTCGAATTACCTTCTGGATCTTTGGTTGGATATAATCCTATAAAAGCTTCTCTACAAGTATATTGTAATCTTCGTGATTCCTGAATAATATATTGGGTGGCTTTGGAGTGTAGCATTTTTTACCTGAAAGGGTTTTCCCCACGTATATCTTGTGTTGTGAGTTTTGTGTTTGCATTTAGAAGTTGTTATTATCTTTCTGTTGATGTGCATCTTAATCTGTAACTGTAAAAGTAAAAATTTGCTAAGTCTTTCCTCAGGAGATCAATGTAGGAAGTGTTTCCGCATACCTTGCTTCCTTTTAGTTGGTATCAGAGCGTGATCACCTTTGGTTCTAGTTGTTGGGTAGAGGGTTTTTTGAGATAATCTTTGTTTGAGTGGGAGCTTGTGCAGAGGATTTTGAAATCTTTATTGTGGGTAAGAGATGGCGAGCACATCTGGGAGGTTTGAGATAGAAAAGTTTAATGGTAGTAATTTCGAGTTGTGGAAACTCAAAATGGAGGACATGCTTGTAGGTTAGGATTTATGGGAAGTTGTATCTAGTACAAAACCAACGGCAATGTCTCAAGAAGACAGGGATCTAAAAGATCGAAAAGCTAAGGGTTTGATAAGACTTTGTTTGGCTGATTTAGTGCTCCTAAATATCCATGAAGAGAAGACTGCAAAGGAACTTTGGAAGAAGCTTGGAGATGTTTATCAGGTTAAATCCCTGGTAAACAAGTTATTCTTGCGAATGAAATTGTATTCTCTGAGGATGGAAGATGGAGGATCCGTCGCTGATCACTTAATATGCTTGTTGCCTAGTTGACTTTTGTTGGTGTGAAGATGGAGGAGGATCGATGTATGACATTACTGTGTTCCTTACCAGATTCGTGGGACCACCTTATTATGGCCATTGGGAGTACCACTACCACCTTCAAGATGGATGAAGTGGTTTCTTCACTGTTGCCTAAAGAGATGCGAAGAAAGTCTTTCGAATCGGCTAAGGAGGCTCTTGCGATTTGTGGTAGATCTAAAGAGAAGGGAAAGAAAAAGGATAAGAAGGAAGAAAAAGGAAGATCCAAATCCCGTGGGAGATCTAAGTCTCCCAGAAAGTCCAAGGCCCTGTGTTGGAACTTCGGCAAACTTGGTCACTTCCGCAAGGAGTGCAAAGAGGAGAAAAAGAAAAAGAAGAAGAATTATGATTCAAATTCTGACAAGTCCTCTCAAGACGAAGGAGAAGCATTTGTCGTTGCCTTGGCAATGCATGCATCTGAGGATGTGTGGCTTATTGACTTTGGTGCATCTTTTCACATGACCTCGCATCGGGGCTAGTTTTTGAAGTATGAAGAATACGATGGTGGAAAGGTGTACTTGGGTGATGATTCTCACCTAGATATTGTTGGCCATGGAAGAGTCTTGATTTGATTCCATGGTGGACAAGTAAAGGGAATCAATGGTGTTCTGCATATCCCTGGTTTGACATGGAACCTTCTTTCTGTAAGTAAATTGAATGATGTGGGTGTGTAGGATGTTTTCTCGAATGGAGGATGCAAGATGACTAGAGGATCTATGGTGTTGGCTAAGGGTGTTCGGATTGGCACTCTGTTTCAGCTTGATGCATGCACAATTTAGTGAAATAGTGCCTCTGTTTCAAAGAAGAGAGCTTCAGAGTCTTCATCCTCACCATTGGAACCAGCAGTGAAGAAGACTGTTGCATCTACTTCTGATGGTCGTGCTTTCTGGGTACCTAAGGGTGTTCATTCTATGGAGATGAAACTTCTAGCTGAGAAGACAATGTTATGGCACCAAAGGCTTGGTCACATTGGTGAAAAGGGTTTGAGGACCCTGAAGAATAAAAATCTTGTTGAGGGTATGAATGATTGTAACCTTGAGTTCGATTTATGTGAACATTGCATTTATGGAAAATAAAACTGTGTTCAGTTTTATTCCAGTTCTCACAAATCTTCTGAGGTGTTGGACTTGATTCATTCTAATGTGTTTGGTCATGTTAATGTTCCTTCGATTTCAAAATTTATTTACTTTGTTTCATTCATTGACAATTACAGTAGAAGGACATGGGTGTATTTCCTTAGAAGTAAATCTGAAGTCTTTAATAGATTCAAAGAGCTCAAAGCTCTTGTGGTGAGTTTTGTTCAGCAGATTTTCACAAGTTTTGTAAAGAATAGGGGATTGAGACGCACAAGACAACTCCGTATACCCCTCAGCAGAATGGAGTTGCAGAGAGGATGAATAGAACATTGATGGAGAGGGCAAGGAGTATGCTAAGTGGAGCTTGTCTTAAACAAGAGTTTTGGGCTAAAGCTGTTACTACCGCTTGTTACCTGGTTAACAGGTCTCCTACATCAGTGCTCATTGATAAGACACCTATGGAGGTATGGTCTAGTAAAAAGCCTTCATTAAGACACATTCGAGTATTTGGTTGTGAGGCATATGCATGTGTGCTGAAGGAGAAGAGGTCTAAGTTGGAGAACAAGGCTGTAAAGTGTATCTTCATCAGTTACAGCATCAGTGTGAAAGGGTACAAGCTTTGGGATCTAGTAGCTGAGAGAGTTTTGTATAGCAGAAGTGTGATCTTTAGAGAGCTCAATCCTTCTTCTGTTGTCATGCAGCCAAAGAAAGAAGAGAAGAAAGATGATGTGCTTCAGGTTCCTTCCACCCTTGAGAAAATTGAACCAAAAACATCTATTGGACCTGATAATGAGGAGAGCTCTAGAAGCTCTGAAAGTTCAAAAGAAGATGAAGAACCTCAACCTCAACCTTTGAGGAGGTCCACGCGGATAAGGTAGCAACCTGATAGGTTTGGTTATTCATTGCATGATTCCAATTGTATTTTTACTTTGATTTCTAACACTGTTGAGCCTTGAACTGTGAAAGAGGATATGGGTATGAAAGATGCAGATTCCTGGAAGGAGGCCCTGGAAGAGGAGATGACTTCTTTGGAAAAGAATAATACTTGGGACTTGGTGCCTTTGCCTGAAGGACAAAAATTTTATTGGATGCAAATGGATGTTCAAAAAGAAATTTGGTGTAGATTGGTTGTGAAGGGGTATTCTCGGGTGGAGGGAATTGACTATGGTGAGATTTTCTCTCCCATTGCAAAGTTGACATCTATTCAGTTCCTGTTATCTGTTGCAGTAGCGTATGATCTAGAAGTGGAACAGATTGGATGTGAAGACAATATTTCTTCATGGTGACTTGGAGAAGGAAATCTATATGTCACAGCCTGAGCACTACGTGGTGAAAGGTAAAGAAAATCTAGTTTGCAAGTTAAAAAAGTCTTTGTATGGTTTGAAACAGTCTCCTAGGATGTGGTACCATAAGTTTGATGCCTTTGTGTTGAGTATTGGATTTTAGAGATCGAAATCAGATCATTGTGTTTACTACAAGTTTGACAATGATCGCATTCTCATTATTGCATTGTATGTCGATGATATGTTACTCATTGGAAATGGTAAAAGTTTGATTTCTGATTTGAAGTCTCAGTTGTCAGCACAGTTTGAGATGAAAAATCTAGGGGTAGCTCGATACATTCTAGGAATGGAAATCAGAAGAGACAGAGCAAACATAAAACTTTGGTTAGGCTAGAGTAAGTATGTTAACACTGTGTTGGAGAGATTTAGCATGATGGATTGCAGACCTTTGACTGTTCCTGTTACAATGGGGACAAAGATATCTGTTGAAGATTGTCCAAAGTCTCCTTATGAGATGGAGGATATGAGCAGAGTTCCTTATGCTAGTGTGGTTGGTAGTTTGATGTATGTGATGGTCTATACAAGACCAGACATTGCCCAAGCAGTGGGAGTCCTTAGTCGATTTATGGCTAATCTTGGACGAGTACATTGGGATGTAGTGAAGAGAGTGTTCAGATATTTACAAGGTACTTATGAGTATCCTTTATGTTATGATGGTTATCCTACAGAACCTCAGCATTCACTTTGTATTCGTAGATTTGTGGATTCAGATTGGGCAGGTGATATTGACAACAGGAGATCCACCAGTGCTTATGTGTTCACTATTTTTGGTAGTGTTATTAGTTGGATGAGTAAGCGGCAACCTGTGGCCGCTTTGTCCACTATTAAAGCTAAGTACATGGCAGCAACTCATGCTTGTAAAGAAGCCATTTGGATTAAGAGATTGTGTTCTGATGTTGGGTTTGATGCAAGGAAAATTACTATTTGTTGTGACAGACATAGTACCATATGTTTGGTGAAGAATCCTACTTTCCACGCAAGGACTAAGCATATTGATGTCCAGTACCATTTTGTTTGTGACACGGTGGAGGGTGGGAAGGTGAACTTGGAAAAATTTGAAACTTTGATGAATGTGCAGATTCCTTGACAAAACTTGTGAGCACAGAGAAGTTCAAATGGTGTTCAGAGTCTATGGGCCTCATGGCCCCTAGCAATTAAATCATGGTGTTGATGCTCCCTTTGCTCTTACAAGGTGTTCGACAAGTGGGAGGATAAACTTTTTGATTCGGAACCTCTCATCCATCTGGTATTGCAGAACATACTTAAGCAAGTGAGAGAATCTCTCCCAATACTGGGTTATTGACATCCCTCCTTGTGTCAAATTTTGAAACTCTGTCATCTTCTTATAAAACAAGAGTTGTGGTAACCATCTTTTCCTGAAGAGCTGCAGGAAAAGTTCCCAAGTGATTTTGCTAGGCAACAATCTTTTATATGCCTTTTCATTATCCCACCATGTTGTCGCTTCTCCAATAAGCTAGTAGGAACCCCACATTACCTTTGTTTCATCTGAAAGATTTCGAAGCTTGAAGTACTTTTCCATTTCAATGATCCATGCTTTAGCTCCAAAAGTAACCCAACATGCATAAAAATCAAAAAGATGACATAATCCCAATGTATAATCATTCACTAAACTTTTACACGGAAATACATATCTAGATTTCAATAACAATAACATGTTTATTAACGACTTTCAAGCAATTTTTTGGTACCAACAAAACAAATGGTTATGACATTTCGAATTTCCATCATGGAATAGGTATAAGGAAGATTTATGTCTCCAAGCACAGTGTTTCCTAACATCCATCATGGATCTTGCCTATATAGCCAATTTCATGTATATATATTTTCTTCGTGTAATGTTTCAAAATATTCTCAATTAAAGACTAATTATACTTTTCCATTAAAACCCACTTTAACAACAATGCTGGCAATAGAAGAATTGTTTTATTTCTATGTTACTAGGTTCGAATATTCCCTTAAATCAAGAAAAAGTTACATAAGATCTAATATTACATGATAATAAAAGATCCTTCCAACCATTACAACACACTGCTAACAATTCATATATAGACTGCCAAAATTAAGTCAAAAAGGCGATCATCATGTGATATGGTGTTTTAAATAATAAGAAGAAAACGTTTCAATTTTAAGGTAAGACATAGCCTAATCCTATAGGTTGTTCAAGAACAAAAGTATTGTTGTTTTAAAGATTATAAGGCCATTGAAAATAAAGTGGACTATTGTTAATAAAGCTTAGAAGTCGTTACCTAAGGAATCTATTTTAATGGGAGTGGAGGATGAATTTAAAGGATGACCAACCCGATGCAAAAATATAGGCCGCCTATATGTATATATCTATAGCAATGGCAGATTGTTATGACAGGAAAAGTTGTTACAACTATAAGGAGAAGGTCGTTTAACACATATACAACCAAGGTTGATCAGGAATGAAGCATGCAGTTTAATGCAGAGAACCTTTTTATGGAAACAAAGGAAAATGTTATACCTGCCAAGCTGGTCGATAACTAAACTAGCTGAGACAACATAGCTAGCTAATTAGAAGAAAAGGGTCGTTATTCCTACTTTATTAGCTCAAGCGCCAAGTACGTAGGTCATTGCCATTCAAGAAGGTCGTAGAGAGTTTAAATGAGAATAGAAATTATGTATGACAAACATTTGATACTGGGAAAGGTTGTTTAAAAATGTGACTAAAACAAAACAAGGAAATAATGTTTATTACACCACTGGTATCTGAAGTCAGAGAAGGTCGATTAGGATGCTAATGGACGATCCCAAATCAAAACCAGGCTATTGCAAAGTGCCTATCTGGCAGCTACAACATTTTAACAGGCCATTTTAATAGAGGAAAGCCAATTTGACATCAAAGGCCGACAATAATGAAGTAAAGAGGGGCGCGAGAGACCAACAATGGTCCAAAAGATCGCTAAGAAAGAAAGAATGTATAAACAACTTTTGAAAGGCTGATTATTATCCATCTTAAAGTCAACTATACATATGAAAGGTCGATCCAAGGAAAGACAAAGGTCGATTCACTACTATACAGGCCACACACTACTACAAAGATCGATTAAGCTTTACGTTGGCCGCATTTGCTATCCACGAAGTCCCTGAGGCAATTCTTAACAAGTCGACATAATAGAATATAAAAGAGATTGACGTTAGAGTGATAAAAGGATGCTTTTAAGTCTGAGATTGATTTAAGTCTATGGGGAATAAGAAAGGTACTAATTCAGCAAAAGAGTTGATTAAGCTAACCAGTAATAGCAAAGATAAAGGAGTCTAACTATTTTTGATTCTATCAAATGAACTCTTTGCTTCTCCGTGTCCTCCCTCGTCATACATGCTCCTTTTGGTTTTTGTTGCGTTCTCTCCTACCTGTGCATGACCTCTTGAGTCTCCTTTTTTTTCACATCCACTGTGTATCTTCTCTTTTCCCTTTTCTAGTTTTTATCTCTCCTCCTCATCTCTATTATTGTCATGCTTTTTTAAAAAAATTAGAACCCTCTTTTTCTAATCTTTCACTTCAAGTATTAGATTTCGCTTGTCTTTTCTTTGCATGTTATGATGAGGAAGTCTATCTATATCCTTTAGAGTTTTAAATAATTATACATCTAGATTTATTAAAACATATTTTTAAGTGTTTTTACATGCATTCAACAATAAATAACAATATAAGGGATTTGCCTATCATGCGTTGAAGGAATTTAAACTCTTTTAAACATTTTTTTTAGAGTTTTTATTTATATACAAATTTTAATCATGCTTAAATATATATAATTAACACATTATTTAGACTTGAGGTAACCTTTATAATTAATTTAAGAGTCACTTATATTGGTAACTATCATATTTTACTTTTCTTTTATAGTCACATTAATATAGACATGAAGAATTATAAAAGTTAGTGTTCAATGACATCAATATATACTCCATTTATCCAAACAAAGCAATCAAGAAAATCAAACAACCACCAAGATGAAATTATGCACAAACAATGTACTCAAAGTAAACCAGATTATGCTACAGACACTTAATGCACCATTCACAATGCAAGAATAAATGATGCTACATGAATTAAGTGGTGTGTGCAGGTATCGTTGGGGTTCTATTCCTCTCAGTTCTTGTCAGGCAGCTAGAACATCTCTACCTTAGCCATGTTCTCATCTTCGATGAGTACTTGTGCTTGGTCGCACTCTAATTCGCATCAATAGGTTAGTCTCAAAACCATAGCCGAAGCTTACAAAACATGATCCATAATGACATACATTTAATCCATTAAAAACACGGTGAAAACATGTTTTCTTTATACAATTTTAACCTTATAGTAAATCAATCAAGATAGTAACCAATAATTTGAGTCGTAAAAAGTGTCAAATAGGATCGAGATGTGACACTACCCAATGCTCCTACCTTGGCTCCACCATGAACTAACTCAAGGTGTTAATTGCAAAACATATATATGGTCTAGTATTGACCAAATACAATAAGGAACCTATTAGTTGTCTATACAATGTGGGATCCACCAACTCTAAATCTAAAGTTGTCACCTTCTTCAAATTAGTGATCATAGGTGTGGCCATAGACTTTCAGTCCTCCACTTTAGGATCTCAACTACATACTCATCCCACCTAAGGAAAATCTCCCTTAGTTTTTGCCAATCCTCCAAACCTAAGAAGTAATGCATCATGACAATGTCCTTCATCTCAAACTCGGCAGTCATATTTTCTTTGCACCCTGCAATGAGCTTCTCATCACCTGTAATAAATAAGTCATCTACATACAATAACAAAATAAGCAGATTAGTCCTAACAATGATATGATATAGATTAGAATCTACTTCACTTTTGGTGAAGCCCATACTTTGTAGATATCCATCTATCATGGAATACCATGCTCTTAGTGCCTACTTGAGTCCATACAAGGCTTTCTTAAGCCTGCAGACATGGGACTCCTTCCCATTTTCCTCAAAGCCCTGAGATTGTTCTATATACACTTTTTCCTCAATGATCCCATTAAGAAAAGTTTTTTTACCATCCATCTGATGTATCTTCCATCCCATAAATGAAACTAAAGACATAACTACTCTAATGGAATTGTATCTGGCAAATGGAGCAAATGTATCCTCATAGTCCACTCGCTTTGTCTGGGATAACCCTCTCGCCACAAGCCTTGCCTTGAACTTCTCAATGTTGTTATCTACAACATGCTTGATTTTGTAGAGCCACTTGGAACTCACAATTGATTTCCCCTCTAGTCTTGGCACTATGTCCCATACATCATTTTTCATGATGGAGGTACACTCCTCCACCATGGCATCTCGCCAAACCTGCTAATTTATTACCTCCTACAAGCGGGAAGGCTCTAAATCTATGATACTCATTAATACCATGTAGTTTGGAAACTTCTGTGGAGTCCTACTCTCACTAAATGTGCACCTAGGAGCCTCGACATGCTCCTAAGCATCCCTCAGTGTCTATGTGAACCATTAAGGTCTCCTAATAGATGTGGAAGGAGCTAAGGTCTCTTCTTTCTCTTTTGAAGCTTGTTTTCTTGTACTAGAAGCAAATGGTATCTTTGGAGAACAAGGCTCAACTTTTGGAGCTTCCTACTCATCTTCTAGTCTAGAACAGGCTCATGGGATTTCTTGAATGTAAAGTCCTCAAACCTTACATCCCTGTTAACTACTACCTTCATCTACTTTGGAATATAGACCCTATAAGCCTTTGAAGTCTCATTATAATCTACAAATAAACCCTTCCTATTGGAAGGTTCCAACTTGGTCCTCTTCTCTACAAGTATATGAATATAAACTAGATGACCAAAGATGTGGAAGTGACTCACCTCTAGCTTCACACCAGTGAATGCTTCCTCTAGCATATTGTCCTCTAAGATCATGTGAGGACACCTATTCTAGATGTAGATTGTTGTATTACACGCTTCTACTTAAAGCAACATCACTAAGTCGTAGTCATGAATCATGGCCTTGGCAACCCCTATGATGGATCGATTCTTCCACTCTAAAACCCCATTTTACTGTGGGTTGTATGAAATAGTTAGCTCCATATTGATTCCTACCTCCTTGCATAAACTCTCAAATTCCTTGGAGGTATATTCCCCTCCATTATCTAATCTCAAGAGCTTGATCTTCTTCCCTATTCAGTTTTCAACTAGAGCTTTAAACTCCTAAAACCTACTAAAGACTTCATCCTTGGTCTTTAAGAAGAGATCCAAGTCTTGCAAGAGAAGTCATCAATAAAGGAAACATAATACATGCTTCCTAAAATTGATGTTACTAACATGGGTCCACAAAAATTTGAATGCACTAGGTCTAGAATCTCGTTAGACCTATGCTCACTGCTTAAGAAAGCAACATTGGTATGTTTGCCAGGTGTGCACCCTTTACATACTCTCTACTGCTCAATACTAAACTCTAGAAGATTTGTGACTATCGCCCTAAGAATAGGCAATGCTCTATGATTTGGGTGTCCCATCCTCTTATGCCACAACTTGCACAAATTGTCATTGTTATGAACTAGAGATAAAATTGGTTCATCCTGTAACCTATATAGATTGCCTTCTCTAACCTTTATTACTTGTGTTCTATCTAGACTATATTTCTTTAGCTTGAACTCTACTACATAGCCCTTATCTTCCATAATCGAAACTAAAAATCAAATTGTTCCTAAGAGTAGGAACAAACAAAACATCACCAAAAACTAAAGAGTTGCCTAATTGGATTTGGAAGCAAATTGTACCAACTCCTACTACTAGATATTTGGCATCATCACCAAGCTCAACTTGAACTCTTGAGTTGTGTTCTTCTAATTGGTAAAATACTGTTAGGCATATGTCATATGTCTAGATGCCCCACTATCCACATACCAAGCATCCCTTATAATCATGCTAGTAGAGAGGCAAGATACCATTGAAAAACCCTTCTCTAACTTAATAGCAAACTCGTTCATCTAAGTTTCTGCAAAGGTTTCTACTTGCTTCTATTATTTCTTCCCTTTGCCCTTCTTCTTGTTTGGACACTGTGATGCATAATGCTTGTACTTATAACAAATGAAGAACTTGATCTTACTCAAGTCCTTCCCTGGTTGTGAGGATGAATCCTCGTCCTTTCCCTTGCCTTTATTGGGCCCTTTTCCTTTACTTTTCTTGGTCTATCTAAAGAGGGATAAATTATCGTCACCAATCTTCTTGTTGGTATTTGACTCCATCCGAGTTTCCTCCTAGATAGACCGATCCTACAGTCTTTTAAAAGAAGGCAAATTCTCATGGACACAAACACCCTGGACAAATATTTCCCATGAAGATGAGAAACCACTCAAATCCATGTTCACAAGCTCTACATCTTCAATCTTCTACCCAACTACTGTAAGTTGGTCATGAAGTTGTGTGACCTTCATCAGGCCACTGGTAACTGAATCTAATTTAGTCTTCTCTATGTTTCTGAGTTTGTTTTGCAATATCATCTTCATGTCATGTTCTCGCTTTGGTAAAGACTAACCAGAGCATCGAACATCTCCTTGGTTGTTTTCTTCTCAGATAAATGAGGAATTAAATGATCTTTTAATGCATCCATGATCATATGCTTGGCCTTTACCTCTTTCTTATTATGAGTTGCCAATTGTTGCAGATCTGTAGGTGAAGGCACCACATCTTTAATGATATCCCAAAGATCATTCTCTTCTAATAACAAAGTTACCTTTACTTTCCAAGGTAATAAATTTAATGCACCTTCCAATCAATCTTCAAGCTCGACATTAGTTAATACCATTAAAATTACTACACAAAATACTAAAACCCTTCAATTATACATGAGCTCTGATACTATGTAAACTTTCAACCCTAGACGCTTGTTGTTTTGATGTCCTCAAAACCAAAATTTCTTTAATAACAAAAAATTAAATTAATTAACATTGCATCAATCATAAGATAGTTGAAACTCAAACAACAAAAGCATAAAAAAACAAATTCATGCATACACAAATAACTACTCCTTCAAATATTAGCTTCTCATTCTCTTTGATAAAAGCTCACAAAGAAACCTCCACAAACTACCAGGACGACAACTAGATGGTTTATAAAATAGATTTACAAAAATTAAGAAGGGAAAACAACCTATAGTATAAATCTATACTGGACTTTATAGATTGGTATGCACATTGTATTGACGTCAGACTATCTCTATGCTAATTCCTTTCTTCTTCTATCACTCTGCTCAAACTTATCACCATGTATTTATAACTCTATCTTGCGCCATCTTTATACTTTTAGTTGAAAAATTAATCCACCAAAAATCCTAATCTCTCAATGAGTTGAGTTGGAGATAAGTCTAAATCATTAATGCATACCCATGCTTTATTAGACTCAATTAGCTAAATATAAGACTTTCCTTTTTTTAATAAAAGTGAAATGCAAAATAGAATAACTCGAGCTACTTCCAACATGTTGCAGAAGTTCCTATCCAACCTAAAAGCCTCAACATCCAAAGCTTTCCATATGCTTTTGATAACAAATGTGCCTTGTATCTAGATAGGATTCTTCATTATAAGAAGATTATAAAAACCAATACCCTTCCAAGCTCAATGCCCACTAGGTACCCTTGCAAAAATGCAATGTCTAATCCAAACTTTCCAAGCTTCACTCCCTTCTAGGGCTTGGGTGATCCATTTAGCACACAAAGATATACCTTGTCGTTAGATAGGGATCATGTCAAGTCAACTAGAGTAATGAGGGAGACAACAATACTCCCAGGCTACTCTATGAAATCCTTTGCCATGGTCAAAGAAAGCTCATAAAAATCCCTTTAGAGTTTTTCAATATTCAAATATGAGGCTTTGGAAAGCACTCAACAAAAGGAATAATAGACATGCGTATCAAAAAGAATTTTATGACATGCCTAAAATTTCCTTGCTAGAGAAAGAGGCTTTGTAGTCTAATAAGCTATTTTTTGCTCAACTCTAGAAATGATAACTTGCCAACAAGAGGAAGGAGAAGCCTAAAAAGAAAAAGGGATGCTTAGGAATTTGAACACTTCCCCATGATCAATCCACTTCCAACTGTAGGATTTGAGTAAATTGGGTTTGGCTAAGAAGGATTCTCTATAACATTGAGTTTTCTACCACTGTATGCTCAACCCTAAAGCTTTGCAAAAAATATCCAAGAAGTGCAGAGCCTAAGTGATGTTATTTTTATCCTCTAGGAGAGTGAGAAAGGAATCATCAACAAAATGACCATTAACTAGTTGGGCTATAGAGTCGGGCAAAGTAATAGCTTTAACAAGGTTTTGTGAAACAACATTAGCCAAAAGATAGCCTAAGCCTTTCATAACAAGCATATAGCCAAGGGGCAACTTTGGTAGATTGAAAAAAATCCCAAAAGCCTCAAACTAATGTTCATTGAAGGCAATGCAAGTAGAAGCATCAATAAAGAACATTTGAATAGAGTGCACAAATTAAGGACCAAATCGCAGAGCTTGGAGCATATCAAGGATGAAAGGCCACTCAATACACTCATAGGCTTTGGAAAAATCAACCTTGACAAAGATGGCCTACTATCAAGAGTGCCCATCCCATTTCATTCCTTCCTATACAATAATGATGTTATAAAGAATGTACCTAGATTTGATGAAGCTAATTTGTTCAAACAAACAATCGATGGAAGCATATGTTGCAACTTGAGAGCAAGAGCTTTAGTAATGATTTTGTAGGAGATGTTGAGTATAGTGATTGGTTTCCAATTGCAAATGTCTTCCAGATCTCTAGATTTAGGTATGAATTTGATGTTTACTCTATTTATAATATTACCTAAAAAAATGGAATGAAAGGCCTCAAGGTAGACTTTGTGGATATCCTTACCAACCAAATCCCATAAGGCTTTATAGAATTTAGAGTGGAAGCAATCATAACTTTGAGTCTCATCATTAACCATGGAGAAAATAGCTTCTTGAAGATCCCCTAGAGTAAGGAGTTTCTAGTAGAAAGCACACTAAGAGTGTGAAACCTAACAAGAGACCACACTCAAACAATGTTGTAAGATAGTGTCTCATTCTGGAGTATCCTCCTAAGCTTTGAAAACCTACTCATGATGGCTCAAAAAAGTCTTAATGATAGTAGGAAGTTGTGTTAATAGGTGTTAGCCTTCCTTAGTTCTTTTAATAGCATGACAAGTGTGATAGTCATAGATGGGATCTAATTTAAGCTCTTTTGGTAAGTGATTATAAATAATTTGCTTTTATTGATGGATTTTAGCAACTCTTGGTCGCAAAGTAGAAGCAAAGGGTTGGTCTTCAAGAGTGGCAGTGACTTGGTGGAGCTTCAAGGTGGTGGCCCCATAGGAGGGGCAATAGAATCGTGTCAATTGGCACCCATAGATTTAGAGAAAATGAGAGGTGCATTTGAGAGCATTATTCCACTATTCAATCAACCTATATAATATTAAGAACATGGTTTCAAATTATAGGTTAGTGGATGTGGGTTGATGATTTAGCAAGGATATGTTTAGAAAAAACTAAGTCCTTTTAGCATTGGGTTTAGAAAACTTACATTCAATGCAAAATTGTATGGGAAAGTGGTATGTAAGGATGAGATCTAGCAAAGGTTTAACTAGCAATGAGAATTAGCTAGCAAAGGAAAACAAAGCTTGGAGAATTATCATGGCTTTATCAATCCATTTGAACACTGTCAAATTTGGCAAGAAAATTGCTCCATGTATACCATGTAGGATGGATATGATTATGGCCAAGATTGGGACCAAAAAGCACCTATGCATGTAGTATTAAGCCTCTCATTCACCAGTTATCCATCACATAGGCAAAGTACTGCATTTATTATTTACCACTTCTACCATATTAAAGTCTACACACATAACTCAAATAGTGGCAACAATTGAATCAATAATCTATCTCTAAAGAGAAGATCTTTCAACAACATCATTAGGGGCATAAACATTAATAACTCCAAAAGAATGACTGTCAATATTAAAAGATCCCATAAAGTGCAGTTAGTGGGGTCATAACCCTAATCAACTAAATGCAGTTATCATTTAGGAGATAAAAAAACCACACCACCATAATCAACTTCATGATTACTACACAAAAAGTGACTAGCTAGGTACATGGCATGAAAAATAGCAGAAAGCAAAAAGCCATAAATTTTAACCTCTTGTAAATAGAGAATGTCTAATCCTATAAATCTTTATCGAGTGTCACATAGAATATTTTCATGTGAGGTCTATCAGACCTCAAACATTATAGGAGACAAAATTCATTGATGGCAATCAAAAGTCATATTTCACTATCCAACTCATTAAGAGTTGCATAACTATTTTAAAAAAATTACCCTCTAACAAAGGGTATTAAAAATACCTAGTTGAATTACTAGTTGACTATGCCTTCTATTATCTAGAACATATTCACCTTCTTCTAAGTGCCCAATCATATTGTGAGACTATGACGAAATCTTGGAGGGGAAGACGAGGGTGAGCAAACAAAAGTTATTGGTTCAGAAGATAAAATAGAGGATGAAGTGGTGTATTGGTAAAAGTTTTTTAGTTGCCTTGTTGGAAGATTCTCCATTTGAGTGAACAACATCTTTCCCCTTGTCCTAAGGTTTTGAAACCATGCCATTGTAAGATTTAGGTGGTAGACCACCATTGCTAGTTGGGATTTTAGGTGGTGGGCCACCATTACCAACATTTTGGTTATTCTTTTGGCTCCCAACCATAGACCAACCTTCCTTTTTCTTAGAGGAAGAGCCTCATTTATAGGCCTAAGAGTGGGCTTACTACAAAGAGAAGTGTTGACATCCTGAAAAATCTTCCCTTGTTGCGCTTATTTTGCCCCCAGAAAATCATGTGTGAAATTTCCAACTAATGGCACCATTCAATAGAGTTTTGATTTCTGAGTAACTTTGCCTTTTGAACCATGCCAAAATTCCTTAAGATGCAAAAGTTGTTGTTGGTCAAAGTGTGAGTTAAAGATTGGGGCTTCAGAGTGTGTATGAGTCGTTGTGAGTCTAGGTGGTGGCGAAGGCTACCACTTGTCCTATTGGCGCTCATTTGGGAGACTATGAGGTTAAAAATCCTTTCGGCTTGTGCCTAGCCTCCATGTGGCATCATCTATTTCGAGCCACCTTTTCATGTTTCGCGACCCCCTTTTCCTAGTTAAGCTAAGTTGTTTTTAAGGAGGTGAGCCCCTTTTATGGCACAGGTGCCTGCGGAAGCCACCACATGGTGGCTTGGCGGGGTTTTAAGGGGAGACTTAAATGAAAGATCCTCCTGGATAGCGCTTATGTGACGCGTGTCAAATTTGGTTGGGGTGCAGGGTGCCACGAAGTCTGTCACGTGTCACCCCGCAGAGGCTCTAAGGTTTGAAGGCTATGAAACAAGGGAAGGGACAGTGGTGGGGGCCGACTCTTATGCAAGCTCCCGTGAAATGTGCCACATGGTGGCCTGGCGTATGTTCATGGTGATACAAAGAGGAGTCTTCCCTGGAGTGCTCCAACGAGCCACTTGTCCCAGAACTTTGTGGGACCCATTGTTGGCTCAGGCCGGGGGCAGTTATATTGAAGATTCTAGGAGCCCGCAGAGGCTGCCATGTGGCATCCTGGCGGGGGCTCTCACGAAACAAAAGGAAATGATTCTCTCAAGTGTGCGCTATTTTTCCACGTGTCCTTGGGAAAGATGTGGGACCCGTTGGTGGCTCTGTGCTCAAGGGTGTTATGTAAGAGACTCAGGATCCCCCAGAGTCTACCACATGGTGGCCTAGTAGGGATTCTTAACAAAGCAATATGGAGACTCTTCCGGCTTGCGCCTAAGCGCCACGTGGCTAGATGGTGGGTCCCCATGAATAAAAAGAAAAAGAATAGAAGGAGGGGCTCGGTGACATTGGTTCTGGGTGATTCATTAGCGCAGAAGGGTGATAGGTGTGTCTCAGTTTGAATCTTTCGTGCCCAAACTTGTTGGTAGTATTTGACAGCTGTCGGTTGTGTGCTATGAGGGTTTCGTCTGCTGCAAGGGTCTGTGTCTCTGAGGTGGTTGCAGATGCAACCATTATTGTGGTGGTGGTGAATTCAATGCTCTTCAATGCAGTTGGTAGGGTTGTTGGGTTTTTTTTGGCACTCGATTGACTCTCCAATCTGATTCTACTGTGCTATAAAGGCTGATTTTTGACTCTTTTTTTAGGGTTGGTATCTAAGTCTAATTGTCTGGTTTGGGATTGCCTAAGGAGCTTCTCTGGCATCAACACACGATTTTTCTAGTCTGCAAGTGAAGGGATATACTCAATATTGTGTAGGAAGGTTTCATAAAGTAGATTTGAATGTAATGAATGTCTCCACGAGAGTTTGGAATGATTTTGGTGAATATATAACCGTAGTTATGTATTTCCCTTTGCTACATTTGCTAGTATGATTGTAACAAATGTTTGGAGATGTATGACAACATCTAAGTAATACAAGGCTTTGTATTTGCCATTCTTTGTTGCATAGGAATCATTGCAGTTCTCTTTTGGATTATTATGTATGTTCATTATATGAAAATCTATTTGAGAGTCATATATGTAAATGTATGTCTAGTTATGTTGATCATTTGCCGAGTTTCTTTTTTCTTCCTTGCATTCTGTGACTCTGTTGCCCAATGAAATAGACACCGATCCATATTAGAGAGGGACCAAACAATCTTTAAAAATCAAACAAATCATTCATCTGTGGTTCAGGGTAAAAACCATCTTTCCTATGCAAGTATATGTGCACAGTTGAATCAGCTATATAGGGGTTATTAATGACAACCAGCTGTTCTAGGTCTAGTGACAGTCTTTGGGGCCTAGAAGGCAGTTTAGGTTTGGTTCATATTGTTTGAACCTAATACCTGTTCAAGTACACCCCTTGGAATATCCCTCCTAGGTTTAAGCTGAGCTTGAAGAGTAGAGGAATCAACCCACTCCGGTAGGTTGCCTCAGAATCACCCTTGACATGTTGATAAACCTCTATCCATCACCTTGACGACATCCTTGGCCTTGGTGATTTGTGAAATGTTTTAGGGTTTGGGGTTGTAGTTATTTTGGGAGTCAACATTTATGGTGTCGTTGTCGAGGAAGACATGAAGAGTCAAAGGATTTAAAGACCCTTGCTTGCAGCCGTTGTTGGTGCAGTTTGTGTTGTGTGTAAGCTTGGTGGCCCATCAACTTACACGGACATACTGGTGCCTATAACTTTTTATTGCTGGGTTTAAGATTTTTTGAAGACTCTCCTAGTGAGTCGTGACCCAGAATCATTTGTGGCCTTGAAGATTGTCACGCTGAAAGGAAATCCTTTTTGGAAGAGGTGGCAACTCTGCTATCAAAGAACAAAGCTTTTACCGTTGCCCCTTGGTTGCTATTGATGGGTTGAATGCTCCATCTTAGTGTGCAGCAACAGATGAAGATGATGGTACATGGTTTTCTTCCTACCTGTGATATTGAGTTTCTTTCCTTGCAAAGAAACTAGTTTGAAATGCCTCAAAATTTTTGCCTAGCATTATAGGATGTTATTGTCATGGCCAATTGGTATGAACATGGATACCCTAGGGATGTTCCTTCATGTTAGTCTTCCTATGTCTCAGACCCTATGAACTATATTGGAGTGGATCACCATGACTATTCCTACAATGCATTTTCTAACCATGGCTCTGCATGTTATACAAACCAAAACCTTTATGCACCCATGCAGTGTCAAAATGACTTAGCAGCTCAGCACTATGAGATTGATAAAACCAAAAGGCTGTTGGAGTCATTATTTCAGCAAAAGCAAGAAATAGAAAATCAGATTAGGTTGCTATAGTCTAAGAGGCAATCCAATGCATTCCCTGCTTCCCCTAAAACTCAATTTGATCAGTCCCTTGCTCCTCCTTTAGACCCTATATATGATCAGCTAGACCTCGCATGGGTTGATTACAAAACAATGAATATGCCAATCAGGGTCTACAAACAGTTGCCCAAGTTTGATGGGTATAATATTTTGGAAGGGGACACACATGTTGATGAATTTTTGGAATTCATGGATACACATCAGTACGAGGATGAAGACATGTGGATGAGGTTCTTTGTTAGGTCCTTGCATGGAAAGGCAAAATAATGGATCCAAAGTTTTCCAAGGTAGTCCTTTGCCTCATAGAATGAACTTGTGACATCTTTTGAAAATGAATTTGCCAAAGGTCTTGACCCTTTTGATCTTGTCATGGAATTGGAAGAAATTAGAAGACAAGAGGGAGAGTCAAGCAAGGATTTTGGTCATGGGTTTGCTATTGCCCTTTCCCATATTCCAAAAGATTTCAGACCTAACATTCCCACTTGTATTGATTTGTTTTTTGAAGCATATGAAACTAGCTTGAGTTATGTGCCGAAAGATTTCAAAATAATGAGTATGCAGCATGCATATGAATGCCTAGACTCCATAGAGAAGGTAAGAGATGGCTACATGAAGGGTTTGTTGTCCACAAGTGCATGTGCTGCTGATAATAAACATGTTGATCCAAATAGTAGTAGTGTGGATACAAGCAATCAGATGAATCCAGCATCAAGAGATGATGATTGTGTAGTCAAAAGGATAGAGGTGGAAGGTGGTGTATCATATTATAGTGATATAGATGATGAGGATAATGTATGCACCTACCTTCAGTTGGATAGCTCATTAAGTGAAAATGAGGATGATGAAACCAACGGTGACTTCCAACACAGTGCTGAGGTATGTGGTTTAGCGAGCAATGAGGATGTTGTGTGCATAAGTGAGCAGCAAGATGAATCAACTTGTAAAGTTGATTATAAAGACTGTGCACAAGTGAGTGAAAAATGGGATGAACAAGAAACTTGTTTCTTGTTTGACTTGATGCCCTCCTTTGTTCCTATTTGTGATGAAGCAGTTGATGTGTGTTTGCATGAGGTAGAAGTAGAGGTGATTGCACGTGTTGATAACTAGTCAGAGACAGTTGATGGTGCAACCATAGAGTTTCAATGTGAAGAGCTTGCCCTGGAATGTGAAGATGGTGATCATGTGGATGCATATGAGAACCTATTTTTATGGTGCAAGGTATGTTCTCTTCCTCATGTAGAGTGTGCTTCATCTCAGCCACAAAGTAGGATAGAAATTAAGGAAGAATAAATGTGCCATCAGTCTTGTTGCAACAGTGAGTATGACACAACAGATTACCAAAGTGCATTTGAAATAGAGAGACAATTTGAGGAACTTGGTTCTTCACTTGAGGTGTCTCATGGTGTTGATGTGTGCGCTAAGGTTTTGAATTACAACTTGAGTCATGATTATGATTCAGAAATTGAGACTTGTAGCAGCACATATGAGAGTTGTGTTCAAGAGCTTGATGGAGCTACAAATGAATATGAGTCTTTCTACTTTGATGTGGAATGTTTTTCAACTCTTAATTGTGTTGGTTTTACAATAGAGGTTGAGTCCTTTCTATGGGACCTTGATATGAATGAGCAGCAAGGCATGTTTATGCCTGGGACTCACCTTGTTGCAGCCCAACTAGATGGTGTACCAGTTATGGATTCTTTCCATTTTGATTTGCATGAAGATATGTCTTCTTTTGTGACTCAGCAGTGCATTCAGGCACAATTTTATTTCCCATGTGAATTGGAGGTGTTCCCTTTATCCCTTAATTTGCATGAAGAGGTCAGTATTTTATGATAGCATGGCACATGATGTTGGAGATGTCTCTTCATCTAATTCTTTTGTTGCTGACCTGAATTTTGGTGTTGTACCCCTTGCTGCTTGGAAAAGGCATGATGCAGTATTGAATAGGTCAAGTGCCTATTTCTTATGGTTGCCTTGCATTAATGATTCCATTGGAGAAGCTGACCTTGGCTCAATAAGCATATGTTGCAAATTAGTGCATGTTAAGGGTAGTTTTCAGTTGATGTAGCTAGGTGAGAAATGCAAGTTTGGTTTGAGGGAGATCAACTCCTTCATCCAGCTTGTCTTTGACAAAGGCAAGTAGTTTCAGTTATCATGTACAGGTTTGACCTGTAGTGCCTTCAAATTTTGAATACAGTCTAATTTCCATTCGTGCCCCCCATGCTTATGACTGTATGTTTGTAAATACATTTCTAGTTGTTTCCCTTGTTCATTTTTTGCCCTTTTGGTCTTCCTGGAGATCTAAATTCTCGCTGTGCCATTGCTTGGCACATGTCCCCAACCAAAGTCAATGTTGACATCCTGAAAAATCTTGCCCTGTTGTGCTTATTTTGCCCCCAGAACACCTAAAAAATCATGTATGAAATTTCCAACTGATGCCACCATTGGATAGAGTTTTCATTTATGAGCAACTTTACCTTTTGAACCATGTCAAAATTCCTTAAGATGTAAAAGTTATCGTTGGTCAAAATCTAAGTCAAAGATTGGGGCTTCAGAGTGTGTATGAGTCTTTGTGAGTCTAGGTGGCGATAGAGGTTGCCATGTGTCATATTGGCACTCATTTGGGAGTCCATGAGGTTAAAAACCCTTTCGGCTTGCATCTGGCCTCCATGTGGCATCATCTATTTCAGGCCCCCTTTCCATGTTTCGCGGCCCCCTTTTCCTAGTTGAGCTAAGTTGTTTTTAAGGAGGCAAGCCCCTTTTATGGCACAGGTGCCTGCGGAAGCCGCCACGTGGTGGCTTGGCAGGGTTTCAAGGGGAGACTTAAATGAAAGATCCTTCTGGATAGTGCCTGTGCGATGCGTGTCCAATTTGGTTGGGGCGCAGGGTGCCGCAGAGTCTACCGCATGTCACCCCGCAGAGGCTTTAAGATTCGAAGGCTGTGAAACAAGGAAAGGGACAATGGTGGGACCTGACTCTTATGCAGGCTCTTGCAGAATGTGCCATGTGGTGGCATGGTGCATGTTCATGGTGATACAAAGAGGAGTCTTCCTTAGTGTGCGCCAGTGAGCCATGTGTCCCGGGACTCTGTGGGACCCATTGCTGGCCGGGGCCGGGGGCGGTTATATTGAAGACTCTGGGAGCCTGTAGAGGCTTCCATGTGGTAACTTGGTGGGGGCTCTCTTGGAACAAAAGGAAATGACTCTCTCCTCATGCGCAAGGCCTCCACATGTCACTCCTGCACGTGTTCTCAATGAAACTTTAGGGAGACTCTCTTAAGTGTGCGCCATTTTGCCGCGTGTCCCTGGTAAAGTTGTGGGACTTGCTGGTGGCTTTGTGCTAGGGGGTGTTATGTAAGAGACTTAGGATCCTGCGGAGGCCACCACATGGTGGCCTGGCGGGGATTCTTAACAAAGCAATATGGAGACTCTTCTAACGTGCGCCTGAGTGCCATGTGGCTAGATGGTGGGTCCCCGTGAATGAAAATAAAAAGAATAGGAGGGGCTCGGTGACATCGGTTCTTGGTGGTTGATTGGTGCAGAAGGGTGACATGTGTCTCTTGGTTATGTCTCAATTTGAATCTTTCATGCCCAAACCTGTTGGCAGTATTTGACGACCATCGGTTGCGTGTTGTGAGGGTTTTGTCTGCTGCTAGGGTCTGTGTCTTTGAGGTGGTTGTAGATGCAACCATTATTGCGATGAGTGGCAGATTCAATTTCCTTCAATGCAGTTGGTAGGGTTGTTGGGTTTTTTTGGCACCTGATTGACTCTCTAATCTGATTCTTTTGTGCTATAAAGGCAGATTTTTGACTCTTTTTTCGGGGTTGGTCTCTGAGGCCAATTGTCTGGTCTGGGATTGCCTAAGGAGCTTCTCTGTCATCAATACATGATTTTTCTAGTCTGCAAGTGAAGGGATATACTCAGTATTGTGTAGGAAGGTTTCATAAAGTAGATTTAAATGTAATGAATGTCTCTACAGGAGTTTGTAATGATTTTGGTGAATATATAATCGCAGTTATGTATTTCCCTTTGCTACATTTGCTAGTATGATTGTAACAGATGTTTGGAGATGTGTGACAACATCTAAGTAATACAAGGCTTTGTATTTGTCATTCTTTGTTGCATAGGAATCATTGTAGTTCTCTTTTGGATTATTAAGTATGTTCATTATATGAAAATCTATTTGAGAGTCATATATGTAAATGTATGTCTAGTTCTGTTGATCCTTTGCTGAGTATCTCTTTTCTTCCTTGCATTATGTGACTCTGTTGCCCAATAAAATAGGTACCGGTCCATATTGGAGAGGGACCAAATAATTTTTAAAAATCAAAAAAATCATTCATCTATGGTTCAGGGTAAAAACTATCTTTCCTGTGCAAGTATATGTGCATAGTTGAATCAACTATATAGGGGTTATTAATGACAACTGGCTGTTCTAGGTCTAGTGATAGTCTTTAGGACCTAGAAGGTAGTTTGGGTTTGGTTGTCTTGTTATTTTTAGTTGTTCATCTGGTTTGAACCTAATACCTGTTCAGGTGTACCCCTTGGATTATCCCTCCTAGGTTTAAGCTAAGCCTGAAGAGTAGAGGAGTCAACCCACTCCTGTAGGTTGCCTCAGAATCACCCTTGACCTGTTGATCAACCTCTTTCCATCACCTTGACGATATCCATGCCCTTGGTGATTTGTGAAATGTTTTAGGGTTTGGGGTTGTAGTTATTTTAGGAGTCAACAAGAAGCCAGAGGACAATCTCTAATTTTATGGTCAGAGGACTGACACTTATAGTAGGTATTGGGTAAGTTAGGATTTATGACATGTTGGGTGTGTCTCATCTGACTAATTTAGATATCAATTGACTCTTTCATATCTTTGGAGAGGTGAATCAAAATGCATACACATTTTTGTGAGTGGTCTGAGAAAAACTTATTTGGCTCAACACAAATAACATTACCTAAGGAAGTTGATATTTTAGGCAAGATGTTCTAGCATGGCAAAGATAACCCCAAGAGTTCCACCGATACAAGGACACAAAGAGCTCTCTCCTTGGAGACAATAAAGTCTCTAGTCTAAGGTGTGAAAACAAGAAGAGACACATGGACAAACCAAAGGCCATGTTTGTGAATGGCTTTGACATGGTTGGATTCAACAAAGTGAAAAAGGAAAACCCCTTTGTGAGGTTTTGGACAACACCAAGGGAGACCTGATGTGGGATCCAAACTTTGTTCACCCATTCTTTTAAAAGCATGATTTTGGGGGGATCCTCTCAACAAAGTAACCTATTAAATTAATATTTTTGAGCCATTTACATGCACTATCAAATTTTGGGATGGGAAGAACCACGTCTATAGGTGTTTCAGAGGACATACCTCATGAAAAACCCTAGGGATGAACTTCCTAGGTCAATTTTACGGTGGAGCCATCCCATGCACTACCAAATCATCAATAGTAGCAAAAATTGTTGAACTAATGAAGTTTGAGGCCATTTAAAGGGGAAAATGCCTACAAGCATGATAATGGAGAATCCTACTTAAAGAAAGAGTATGACACAAGGAGTGATCAAAACTGACACAAGCAAAAGTAAGATCTAAACTCTAGTAGAGCTTAATTTTTCATTTTAAATTTGATCTTAAGGTTGTTAATACTAATCTTTACCTTTTTATTTTAAAATTTTGCTCAATTCAATTATTTTGAAATGAGTATAAACCACACATAAAATAATAATAGTAAATGATTTTATATATAAAGTTAAAATTAGATTATTTTTTGACAAGTAATTGAAAAGAATGACTAGTGAGGGTGATGTTATGTTCCTTGATTACACCATCCACTAAGGTTCAAATCCCCTAGAGGTGCAATAACAAGGGATGAGGTCAGGATTGTGCCCTGAGAAACTTTGACAAAGTGGATGCTCCTCAATCCTTGACTCTCAGTTGAAGAGGTAATAGCTTAGACTTGTACTCCATAATTGGGTAGCAAAAATAATCTGAGTTTGCCATAAAACCCTCCAACAAAAAACATAAATAATGAAGAAGAGAAAAAGCCATGGAAACTCTTTTATGAATAAATTGGTAGAGAAGAATGAAACATTGTTAAAGGATTATGATTTTAATAAATATTTGAAGAGGTTTGTTAAGGATTCTAAAATTTGATTTTATTTTGGTTGATGTGTATGGCCCACAAGTAACTTAGATAAAGAGAGATTCTAGTACCGAGTCTTAGATTTTATCCAATGTAACGCCCTGCAATGAACACCTTAGAGAACTTCACATTTATGCTATATGAAACAGGATAATTTTTTTTTTTTTGAATAAGGTAACAAAGTAATGTTTAACAAATCAATACACATCATTAAACTAATGACTTGTCCTCTAAGGTTCCATGGTTGCATTGCTTGACAAATCAATTAACATAATTTAACATACATTATTAACTAATCATCAGTAGATCATTCTAAACCTATTGCATTAAATCAATAAACATTTACATCTCCATATCACAACATCAGATAAGTAATCATCAGGATCTAGTTCACAGTTACAATTTCTCCTCACATATGAGTACAACATTACATTGTTACATTATCACCTTCTGAATACATATAGTATGAATCAATTGATACACAAGACTAGTACATGAATATAAATCACTTCCTTCATAACTGGTACAAGATCGGATGCCTGATACACAAGATATATCCTCCTCGCACATGAATATCGACAAGGGAAAAACCAATGGATAAAAGCTCTTCCACCCGACCATGTGGAACCCTGAGGTCCACCCCCTGAGCTAGGAGTTAACATAAGGTCCCACTACAACAATAGCCAGGTAGATAGAAGACTATACGAACAAAGACAACACATGACTCCAACAACACAAGTCAATATCACAAACAACTCAACATCACTTCCAGAGGCAAACACATAACGAATGGGGAGGGCACAACTAGGGAATGCTAGGCTACAGTAGGGAGAGTGTCATCGCATGGTCCCAACATGGGTTACCCTGGCAGTCTCTCACTAGACACCGGCCCCCATCTATGGTTACCCTGGTAGTCTCTCTCTAGACACCGGCCCCATAGGGTGACACATGCAGAATCAACTTTCCTTTCGTGAGGACAAGGAAGTTGATTTTGCCAACCAGGCCTTCTCATCTCATCCTTAGTCTAAACTAGCACTACAGACATGAGTGAGGAATCTAATTATCTTGTTTAGTGTGAAATCTACCCTTTCCCCCTAATTCATTTTAGGTGATCAGATGTTTACCAACTTTTAGTGGGTTACCCTGGCAGCCACTTTGGTGCCGGCCCCGCATTGAAAGCCACTCCCCTACTTGCACCTAGAAACCCTATCCATCAAACATAACAACTATCATCATGACAACAAATATACATAACAATGCAAGGCATTAACCATCTTGCAACCAATTTAATCACAAGGACAATTTTTACGAAGTATTGCCCATAACTTCCCTGTGAAGCAAACTATACACAATATTCTCTTGCATTTACCGATGTCTCCCCATTTACAACTCACCACAAAACTCCATACAAGACAATTACAACTAAATGGACAACAATGCATCCACAGAGAAATGCATTTATTATTCACATCGTCTTTTAATCCATACATAACTAGAGACAACATGCTTCTTAAAACATCATGATCTCAAGACATCCCATTCTAAGCCTCTGGAAAACTAACCACACTGGTAGATACAAAATCAAAAAAGACAATATGAACTAGTTCATGACCCACAACTTGAATTTACTAAACCTATTATTAGCAATTTACATTTTCTCAATATCAACACACTTATAATTAAATTATGCCTTCTTTACAACTAATCCACTATAGCAGATTACAAATGACATTAATAAATCTATAACTATATAATCATATCAATTTTTAATTAATCTAATTAAACAGATGCATCAGATGCAATGCAATCTATATCTACTAATTTTCTTTATTTTATTCCTTTCAAACTATAGATAAATCAAATGGTCCAATCAAATAAATTTCAATAATTTAATTTAATAAAATCACTTAACTATAATATTTGATTTACAATTGTCTTTAAACGACAATCTAATACAAGATATATATATATATATATATATATATATATTTATAACTCATTACCCTAATTAATTAACTTACTTGATGACTTAACCATTCCAACGAAGGAATTGCAATTATCATTAACAATAAATAATAATATTATTATAAAATTTAGACATTTAACTAATCATCTTTTAGGTTTTGAATTAATAATAATAATAATAATAATAATAATAATAATAATAATAATAATAATAATAATAATAATAATAATAATTGAATGATAATTATTTTTCATCCACTAATAATTTAGTGATACTACATGCATTTGTATCAAAAGTAATAACTTCCTGTAACAAGATGTTAATAATTTTATTACCTGGCAATCTAAATTTTGAACAGATTATATGAAGCAATTAATTTGAAAGTGAGAAATAGCCCAATACATCCTATCCATCACATCCACCTATTCAAGCTGTTTGAATACATGAATTTCAGAATTGACTAAAGATTTTACCAGAGAGATCTTGAGTTTCTTGGTGTGACTCAGTCAAAACGGTCATGACGTATCTCCTATTGAAATGAATTTTAATTAAAATCCTCAAATCTTTCTTAAGAGGCTATGATGTTCTTGCCTTTTCCGTTTGGCTTCGTTGCTATTTTGGAAAATTGATGTATAGAAGAAAATGGTGCAATTCCAAATGACACTGTGTGCAAGTTGGGATGTGAAAGATGTTGTTGCATGGATGCTCCTGCTGCATTAATTGGACCAGCTGGGCATTGATTGTAATACCATTACACATTTAATCTGTTCCTCCAGAGACCTTGCTGCCTTGGATGTTGCAATGCTACAGATAATAGAATCCTTGATACTATTGCCAACATCAAACACCAATTCCTCCTCCTTCTGCTTCCTAATTGAATCCTGATTATATTATACTATCCCTACAAGATTCCAATTGAATCCCAATAAATGATAAGTTACCTCCACTGCAACAGTTTCAGTTTCACAATCTTTTTTACCAAGATAGAAGTGGTTCTTATTCAAGAGCTATTCGAAAGCTCTCAGATATAGAAATCTTGATCTATGTGTAAAGGATTTTTTAATAGTTTCAAAGTTTTATTTGGATCCCTTATCAATATATTTGTGTTATAGTATTGGATTCTATCTTGCGTCCCCATGTTTTATATAGGAAAGGATATTTAAAATGAGAAGGGTCAAATTATGAATTCTCTCTCTCACTTAAGCAATAACTTAATATGCTGTTGACTTTGCTACCCAATTCGCAAGAAGGGACAATTCACTACTTGGTTCTTTCATAGAGAGTAGTAGAACTAGCCCACCTCAACCTCACACTCCTATGCTCATAGAGTGTTAAAGCTCATTGCAGGAGGAATTAATTATAGGAATTAAACCTATAACATACTTATGGAGTGCCAAAATTCTTTTTAGGAGAAGCATACCAAGGCTCTTAAACCTAATTCCAAACTTACAACTCTTATAGGGTACAGAATTTTGCTTCAAAATGCAAGAAATAAATTAAGTCATTCAACCGAACACCATATTTATAGAGTACTAAAACTCTTGTCAAACTATCGAATGCAAGATATTTTCACAGAAAAATAAGTTAAACAAAAACTACAATCCAATTCAATTATATACACAAACACTTATTTCTGAGTTTCCTTATTATGAAAACAAATACCTATTCTACTGATACTCCTTCACTGGATGTCAGTGTCCATCAGACAAACAAATAAAAGGGTAAACAGTTTGATAAGTTCTCAAATAAAATTGTTTAAACAACTTAGAATACTTCAATTAGCAGCATTTCTACTACAACTATAACAATCATAGCCTGATATACGATGGTATCTGTAACCAAATATCAGATGGAAAGCTATAGGTGAGAGCAGCTTGACAACTTCCGCAGCAGGTTGGTTAACTAATTATGCAATGTTAGTTCTTTTGGTGCTAGAGGTAGTTGTATATAAGATGACACATCTTAAGAAGGATATTTATTTCTCTCTAAGATTCAACTCTATATATGCGATTATGTAAACATTGCAAAGCATTGATTCTGTTTAAGCAATAGCTATACGGTGGTGAAGAAGAATCCATTTAGGTGTCAGGTAAATCTGTTCTAAATTGTTGGAAAAAATGAAAGAGTAGAAATAATTAATGGACATCCCTCAAGCCTACACACGCGGCCATACAGGTTCAGCGACTGAGAGCTATGCATACTTAAATCACATTTATATACCTTATTGAATTGCACCTACTGCGGATCATTATGTGTGCATGACTGACCATCCTGCCCGCGCTGGCTCCCTAGAGGACACCCTAACTTTGTCTTAAAATGCTTATAACACCTGCGATGGCGGTATTGATGTGATTTTTGGACTGTAGATCACATATGAATATAGGTTTAAGGTATTTCCAGCTGTGCTGCTCCTTGATTTGGATCCTAAAAATATCCCACAAAATCTATGCTTCCTTTAGACATCGTTGCAGAAGCGGCAGGTAAAGAAAACTATATTGCAACTGTCGCCGGCATCTTGCCAGCCTGAACGAATGGGGTTTTTGGTATGTAGGTATGAGCATCTGTCTAAACATGCAGGATAGATGGATTCATTAGATATTGTAGTTGCCATTGGACTGATCCGGTGATGGGACTATCCTGACAGACACGCTCGTAATCTGTAGATACATAGACAATGCATGTACATTGTTTAACAAGATACTTCAATGACATGACACCTCACGGAATGCCATGATCGCAGGATTGCAAAATGTGAGATTTAACTTACATGATCGATCAGCAAAGATCTAGCATCATATTGGATTAAACTGACATTATAGATTTGTAATTTTGTTGAAGGGCATCTAGAAGGAAACCCTAAATAATGAAATTAAAAGTACTACACAGAGATATCCAGATACACGATAATCGGTAACCCTATGAAAATAAAAACTGAAGTCTTTAAGCATATCAATTGACAAGATAAGATCTTTCCCCACTTCCTTGCAATCAAAGTAAAGAAGAATGGGGAAGTGTGCAGAGGCTGTAAATGCACTGTAACAGGCTCTAGAATGAGGTAGAACAATGCCGTTGGAAATAAAAAATGATTTGAATGCCAAAATGTTGAAGGCTCAAACAGGGGGAAAAACACACGGCACAGAAGAAGCAACATTTATCTATCTAAAACCATTTACATATACAAGCAGAAAGAGAGGGATTGAAGGACAATGGAACCTGCATTGCTGACTGATCGTTGTTTCTTTCGAACCCCAGCCTGCAACTTCAGCCTCTCCAAAACTCCTCAGCCCCTTCCTAGTTCTTGCCACTAAATTTTTTCTGTTCTTCCTCCTCCCCAAACCAGGACTCAACTCCTCCAATAAATGCAGAAGACATGCCTCTCTTCCCAACAACCCACTTTCTCCAAAAACAAGGATTCAACTCCTCGAATAAATGTAGAAGACATGCCTCTCTTCCCAACAACCCACTTTCTCCAAAAACAAGGATTCAACTCCTTGAATAAATGTAGAAGACATGCCTCTCTTCCCAACAACCCACATTCTCGTGAGATTCAAAAATTCACTATATCAAGGGATTCCCATCCATTCTCCCCCTTCCTCTTTAAAAGAGATCCCTAAATTCTCTAGAACCTTCTTCCTCCACCGTTTTAGGAACTGAACACATGATACAAGGCGACAACTCTAATTTTAACCTTAAAATATTATCTTTATTACTATAAATTTATTTTATCAAAATTTATAATTGTTTATTTATGTATTTTGTTTTCTTTTTAATTTTATTCGTTTACAACTTGTTATTTATTATTTCATTTAATCATTTATCAAATTTATTTACTATTTTCATGTTAATTTTACCAATTTAAAACAACACATAATTTCCCTAGCAAATGATTATTTAACTTTAGCTTAAATTTAACCTTATTTTAATGAAGTACTAACCATGCTTAAATCAACACTTTAAATTGGATAAACCCAACTTACTAGATGATACCTGACCCCATGTAAAGCCACAAGACATGACGACAAAATAACGACAAACAGTCTAACTAACGGTGACGATAGGATACAATACTAAGAACTCATCCTCTTTGAGGATGTTGACTGAGCAGGGAACCTTATGCTAACTCCAATCAACAACTCCATTGGCTAGGGCACGCTCAGACTTGGTAGTTCAGGTGGAGTCGATGCCCGGTACCTGCATCCTGCAACAAACAACAAGGTTGTACGTATATATATATAAACATGTAGTCATAGACACAATGAATGGAAGTCGCAGTGTGGCAGGGTACTCGGACACGAGTAATGCGACACTGTTCCGTTCATGTAAACACATCATTAAATAACTACATCCATTACTAGTAATGCATCATAATCATGATCGAATAACACATTAAACTCAGAATAACATTAATCTATAATCATCAAATATGTCCATCAAACTGTGAAAGCATAAAGTACCAGTAATCAAGCATCATCCTAACATAGATCCATAATCAGCTAGCATAATAACAGAGTGTCCATCATCCAATAGAGTGTCATAGTGTCTAATCCTACTAGGAAAACCATCAGTCTGCCAGAAGACAAGGTGAGGGGCACTACATCCAAAACTTGGATGGTATCAATTGAATTCTATCTAAAGACTTCAATGTTAGGTTGGACTTCTCTGAGAAGAAAGGGGGAACTTTGAACCCTAAAAAAAATAAAAGCCTTTGCACCTTCATTGAGGAAGTAGACATCAAGGATGTTAAACCTAAATGAGGTAGGTTCACTTGGTCAAATGAATGAAAAAGAAAGGTACATATTGCAAAAAGAGTTGACATATTCCTAGCGTCACAAATCAGATGGATAGGAATGTCACCATCAACTCAAATGTTTCTATGGAGGTGAGGTTAGATCATTGGCCCGTTACACATTGAGTTAATGAGGATAACTTTTCCCATAGGGTACCTTTTAAATTTAAAAATTTGTGCCTTGAAAACTTAAATCTATAGTGGGTAGTGATGAAAATGTGGCAAAACCCTTAAAAAATGTATAGCACTAAAATGTGTCTTTTTTTCCCATAAAGTTTGTAGCTTAAAACTTAAGTTAAAAGAGTGGAGTATAAAGGTTTTAATAATTTGTTTCATTAAAAGGGGACCTTGAAAAGTAGGATGGAGGAGATATAGAAGGAATAAACTTAGATGGAACCAGCGAATTCCATGAGAGAAGAAGAGGAGTTGGCTAATCAACTAGATGATATATGCAATGTGAAAGAAATCTATTAGATGCAAAAATCTAGAGTTAAATGGTTAAAGGAAGGTGATAGAAACACCAAATTCTTCCATCACTCCTACAAATGAGAAGACAAAGGAAAAACATTGCTAAAATTGACTCTCTTGATGGTTAGACTCTTAAAATTTCTTGAGAGATAAGGAATTCTCTTTGTTTCTTATGGGGAAATCATGCTCACTAAGGAAACGATGGAAAGAGAGGAGGAAAAATCACTTTCTTGACAATGTTTTGAATCTCATAACGAGGTACAAAAATGAATCACTTTTTTTAGCGAGAGAGCTTCTAGTTATGGTGGCTTATTAACTTTCTTCTTTCAAAAATTTTGGGATTTTTTAGGGAAAGAGTTATGGGTGGTGGTGCAAAAATCAAAAGCTTCCAAGTCAATCCTCAAATCCATCAATCCTTGAGCACAAGGATTCTTGTAAACTAGAATAATTTTTCCCTATATATCTATGTAATATGACTTATAAGGTTATATTTGAGGTAATGGCTAATAGATTCAAAAATGTCCTCCTTGAGATTATTTGAAAAGAATTGGGGGGGGGGGGAGGTTAAAAGGGAGACATATATGGATGGAAAGTTTTAGTGCATGAGATTATTCTCTCTCTTCAAGTAAGTAAACGAGAAGGTATGCTAATAAAGCTTAAGATTGCAAAGGTCTATGATAGGGTTGATATGAAAAGATCTAGTTTCTCTCGTGGCTAGTGAGGATAGTTTTTTTAGGTCCCAAAACATGTATTATATGGAATCAAAAGTTAAATTTGATTGCATATTTGAATTCTTATTAAAAATTTATACAATTTCAAAAAAAATGGCACCTTGTATTGAGTCCTATGCAAAAGTTGTGGCTCTTGGAAAATTAGGTAAAAGAAGGAGGACAAAGTGGTGAATTCATCATGAAAGTAATGAAAATACATTCATCAATTTGCATAAAGAGTTATATTCATTAAAGAGGGGATAGAGTGTGGGATTTAAAATGTTTTGTCTTCATGTGTTATACTTTTGGGCTTCTAATTTCTCTGAAAACTCAATATATATGCATTGCAAGGTCAAATTGAGAATTAAGAAGAGACTAGAAGTGGTATTGGTAGTGATAACTATTCTTGTACTTCTCATGGTTTAGGATTGTTGGAAACAATGGAGGTAGAGAATTCTTTTGGGAGAGTTGTGATTAGTCTTTGGAGAGCATTTTAATTGTTTTGAGAGATCTTTTCATAGCCCAAGGCTTGGAGATTAGTTTTATCTACCCTTGGAATACTTAAGTGACTGTATACTCACATATTTTTTGGAGTTTTTACTTGAAAGGAGTTTCTCTAGGGTATATTAGTCTCCTTTTCATGGTGTTTCAATTCTCACATTATCTCTTATTCTCTAATTCATTTTGTTATGTACCTAGGGATATTATATTATAATATTTTAGGTTGATGAAGACGCTGACAAGTGGCACGCATCCCTTAAGTTAGTTATATTGGGTAATTAATTTTGAGTTTATGGTTTACCCCTTCATTATGTTATTAGGAGGATGTCTATATAAAGGAAGTGAGCATATTTGTAAGGATACATGAAGAGTATGTTATGTATTTAGAATCTCTTGGAGATATAGAATGGAGTGGCTTCTTCCATAAGGAGTATTATATGGTGTTACCCTACAAGTTAAAGGGTTTATTCTATTTTTGTATATACTGGATATTAGGGTATCATAGCTCATAAACATCTCTTATATTATGTGTGATATCTCCTCTACATTATCTTATTGCCATTATTATATATTTGGATATTTTCAAGTGGTATTAGAGCTATGATTTGGGCAAAGAATGAGCTTTCTTAGATAGATGGGCACCAAAAGAAATAATAATAGAAGGAGGAGGGGGAGGATAAGAGGATTATGTAGATAAGATGAAGGATACAAGTACATGCATTTTAGCTCCAATAAAGGAAGATTTAATCCTTCAATTTCATAGATGTATTCAAAAGGCAAAGGTTACTATTTCTATAAACCCTAGTATAAAGTTTAAATTCGTCAACATAGAATTAACCAAGCAACTACAAGTATAGGAAAGACAAATCAAGGACAATCAAAGAGAGGGTAAGGATATTTAAATTTTTGAAGATTTGAAGCTCTCTATGGATAAGTATGTTTTCCATTCAAAATTTTAAATATTTGGAGCTCTCCATGGGTAAATATGTTTTCCATTCAAATTTATATTCTCTGGATATGAATGGGTTGGATATCATTCTTGGATCCTTGGTTAGAATCTTTGGGGACATTAAACATAATGTGTAGAAGAAGTTCATGAAGATTTGGTATATAGAGAAAAGTTAAATTGTAGGATATTACACATGATGTTGACCAAAGGAAAATCAAGGTAGAGAAAGTTCAGGAATCTACTATTTAATTGCATTATAAAATCAAAGGACAAACAAGGGGAACGAGAAGTAAATAAAAAAGAGGAAAAGAATATTTCCCTTCGCGAGCCAACCAAACAAGTGGAAAAAATGATAAAGAATCAAATAGATTTCTAGAGAAGCAAAGGGTGCAATATCTAGACATCTACATCATCGTGAGAAGCATAATACTACATGGAATCAATAGGTGAATCACTACAGATCTACATGGAATTAAGGGAGCAACTACAACAAACATTGTCATCACAAAAGTAATGGATGTTCAAGGTAGAAAAAGATAACCTACTATGACAGGATAAAATTAGATGAGATCAGTGAAACATGGATCAGGGATGGGATATAGTATCATCAAGATAAACTTGTTGTGAAGATAACTTATGGGTGGTTGGATGATAGGGCTAGGCATCATAATTGTAATATCTTGCAACAATCTTACTATTTAGCTTCTTCTAATGTTTCAAGGATGAAACATGTCAAGGAGCAATGGCACATTTTGTACCTAAGGATATAATTTTATAATCTATTTAGGTTGATGGAGATGCTAACATGTGACACACATCCATTTAGTTATATTGGGTAATTAATTATATTAATTGAGAGTAGCCCTACGTGGGTTTAGGGTTTACCCCTCCATTGTGTTATTTGAAGGAGGTATATATAAAGGAGGTGAGTATCATTGCAACGATATGTGAAGAGTATGTTATGTATTTGGGATCTCTTGAACATATAATGTGGAGTGGCTTTTTACATAAGGAGTATTATGTGGTGTTATCCTACCTAAAGGGTTTGTTCTATTTCTGCATATACTGGCTATTAGGGTATCTTGGCCCATAAACATCTCTTTTGTTGTGTGTGACATCTCATCTATATTATCTTATTGCCATTATTATATGTTTGGATCTTTCACATTTACTTAAGTTTTTAGTAATGTTGCACTCTCAATTCTAACTCTAACAATATCCATTGTTAATAAATCTAGCTAAGGAATATCCTTCTAGTTTGTAGATTGATTGGTATCAAAGCAAGTTCATTCTATAGGGAAGTGTGTTGAGAGTATTTCCATGTAAATACCCTTGACTAGAGCTAGTGGAAAGAAAACTCTACCTTTACAAAGAGACATTGAATCTCATAAGTGGGAGGACAAGTTAAGAAGCATGGTAGGAGAAGGGGATTATGTGGATGTTGAAGTGATATTTTGAAGGATGGAAAATGACATTGCAAGGATTTCTCAGTCAATGGAAGCAATGAAAGACCAAATGGAGATCCTCATAGAGATATTATATGGCAAGAAGCCTAATTCTAATGAAGAAGGAGAGTCTTCACATGATGATTAAAGTCTTTCAAACAAGCCTCTATTCAAAGTGGAATCCAAGATTGAGATATTATAATTTGAAGGGTATATAGATGCAGAGAAGCTTGACAATTAGAACACTCAACTTCAAGTGTATTTCAATATGCATAGTCTCACTTTAGATCAAAAGATCTCATTTGTGAGACCAAGGTTAGCAAAACATGTTTTGATTTGGTTTAAGAGCCTCTTATTTTTTGCGGCCATGAAAAATACTTCTATAAGTTCTCGAGAGCATTTTAAACAATTAATTAGGAGGCAATTCTATCCAATATGCCATTAGAAAGAAAAGAGTATGGAACAATATTTTCTTAAGAAAAAAAGAAGGTCAAATTGCACAAGAATACATTAGTGAATTGTCTATAAAATCTATCCAAGAGGGTAAAGATCTGTATTAGATGAAGAAGTACTAATGAAGTATATAAGAGGTCCTTATGGACATCTATATCTATCAATTTCTATGTCGACTTGTATTTCTTTTTAAATTGATTAACATGGATGAAGCATGCTCATTATCTTGAGATAGATGATAACATTTCCTTTTCCAAGTCTAATGAAATCAAGGCCATTAAAAAGGATAGAAAGGTGAATTCCATTAGAATTAAAAATAATGGTGCACATTGTGATCATTGTGGAAAGGATGGTCATGTAAAGCCCTTGTGCTAGAAATTGCATCTGAAAAAGAATGCTAAAAACAAGGTAAAAAAGGGAAAGAAAAACTCTATGCCTTATAAGAATGAGGATAATATAGTGGTTAAAAAGGGTAAAAAAATTAATGGTGATTTTGATGAGGCTGTTAAATTTACTCACAATACTAAAAAGGTTGGTTTGACAAATAAAGAGGCATTGTTCAACGTTAGGATACATATTGATGGTATTAAGATTGATGCTTTGTTTGATTCATACTCACGTACTAATTTGATTGAAAAATTCAACACCCTAAGTCGTATGGTTGGGATTGGATTAAGGAAGATGCAAAAATGCAAATTGATAGGCAATATAAACTGAATTTTGCTATCAATTCTAAATTTGTTGTTGATTTTGGTATAAATGTCACTCTTGTAAATATGTGTGGAGTTCTCTTTGATGACCCCTATTTATATGATTGAAAGATAGTCTTTTATAGGAGAGGGAACAAATATTAGTAATCAAGAATGATAAATCTTTCATGTTGTATGCATTTCATAGCAAAACTAGTCTTCTAGAATCTTGAATTTTCATGGGAAGATGAGTGGTAGCACTTGTATCCTTACTTTAGAGAAAATAAATGTTGGAAATGAAAATCCATGTTTAAACAACTTTACATTGTATCATCCAAACACTTGGAGATAAAGTTGTACTAAACTTTGGTTTATTTTGTACTATGGTGTAAGATGTTATGACACATGCACCATCATTTGAGGGGTTCTTACACTCTCATATGTTGAGTCTCTAAGATTTTGGCACCAAAATCTCCCTAATTAGGAACATGTGACCCAAAAAGGAATTGATTTCTCTTATGGTAAGAAAGGTTCAAATTTTTGTTGTAGGTCCCAAGATAGGTCTTATATGGTGTAAAAAGTTCAATTTGATTGCATATTTATGTTTCTCTCAAAAAATTGTGCAAGTTCAAAAAATGTCACTTCATTTTAGATATGTGTGCAAAAGTTATGGCTCACATAAGAATTGGGCCAAATAAGGTTGACAAAGCAATGAATTCATCATGAAAGTAGCAAAAACACATTCATTGGTCTACAAAAATAGGTAAATTCATTATAGGGGATGCAAGGCATGGGATTTGAAGCATTTTGTCTTCATGTCTTAAACTTTTGGGCTTCCAATTGTGCCAAGAAATCTATATATGCATTGTAATCTCAAATTAAGCATTGAGAAGAGTATAGAAATGGTATTGGTAGTTGTAGTGAGAATTCTTCTTATATTTCTCATAGTTTAGAACTCTTGAAAAGGCTAGAGGTACAGGAGTCTTTTGGGAGAGTTGTAATTGTTCTTTGGAGAAAATTTCAATAATTTTGAGAGCTTTTATGATAGCCTAAGAGCTATTGGGGTACTTAAGTGAATGTATAATCATATATATTCAATTTGTTTTACCTCCAAGGGGTTTCTCTAGGGTATATTGGTCTCATTTGCATGGTATTTCAATTCTCACATTGTCTCTTGTTTTCAAATTTATTTGCTAAGTATTCACCCACATTGCTCTTAATCTCTAACTCTAACAATATTTGTTGTTAATAAAACTAGCTAAGTTCAAATATTCTTCTAGTTTATGGATGAAGGGTTGATTGAGTTTATTAGACAAGGTTCTAGAGATATTTGATTTTAGAAAAAATGGAGAGTGTGTTGGAGTTTTTTTTCTAGCCTCTCAATTATTTTGAACAATTTTACTAACGCAATTTTTAGTATCTCCAAGGGTCTAAGATGGGGAGAATCCCTATTTGCTTACCTTTTCGTTGTCATGGTGGAAGTTTTTGGTAAATACACGGGTTATCTCAATACCATAGGGAAAATCAAGGGTTGGAAAATATCTTTGAATGGGAGAGCCTTCAAACACTAGTAATTCATAAATGAAACTCTCCTCTTTTCATTCTCCTTTCTTTGAAAATTTTAGGAAATGAGAGATCTTCCTTAGAATTATGAGAAATCCCAGGGAAAAATCAATAATGGTAATTCTAAGATATTTTTTCTTCATATCAAGTGGATGGAGCAAAATTTTCTCTATAGGTGACTGTCTTTAGAAAAGATGAAACTACCGACATTATACCTTGGTTTCCCTCTCTTTTTGGTAGCAACAAGAAACAACTCTAGATCTTGATATTGGACAACATCAAATGGAATCTAGTAGGATGGAAGAGAAAATGACTCTTTTTAGTGGGAAAACTAACTCTCCTAAATTACGTTCTTCAAATGACTCCCATATATTGGTTCACTTTTCTTATAAAACCAAGACACATCACCTCAGAGGTTAAAACATTGAACAGATCTTTCTTTTGGTAAGGAACAAGTAAGAATATTAAATTCCCCTTATAGCCCAGGGAAAAGTCCATGTGAATGCCAAAAGAGATGGCACAAGTCTTGGAGACATCAAAAACCTTAATTTATCCTTGGTATCAATTTGTTTGGAGACATTTGGAAGACAAACCCCATGAGTAGACCATCATTCTTAGAGATAAATATTTGGCAAGCAGATAAATAAATTACTTCCTTACCATCAAGGATCTTCCTAGGGTCCCATCCATCTAAGAATGTATGAAGGATGCTAGATATCTTATTTCTAGGCATGTCTTTTGGAATTTCATAATGGTAGAAGAGTTGAAGTTTGGAAGGATGTATAGCTTCTAGAGATATATCTTAGATGGGTACAAGTTTTTAAAGTCACCCATAATTAGACTAGAGGAATGTGGGGTAGCAAATATAGAGATTATTAGGTAAAGAGCATGGATTTAGGCTATTATACTAGAAAGTCTTTCACAAACTTTATAGGTAATAAAGATGAGACATCTAGGCAATTTAATCTCTTCTTATAGAGGTTCAATCCCCATAGACCAACAAGGGGGACTCTTTGTTGGAAACATGGAGGAAATGATATGTATTAAGTAAAATCAAATTATGATAAGATTACTCCTGGCATGGAGGTGATTTCAAATCCTTTCTTGTGAAAATGAATTTAGACCTCTAAGGCATGGCCTAAAGCTAAAGTCTTTTTGTGAATAGTACGACATAGAAAGATTATCACTTGGGATAATTTTTAAAAGTTTCTTCGAAGGTCCTAGTAGATTCTTGGTCTACCTTTCTCATGAGGAAGAGATCAACCATCTCCTACTACATTTTGCCTCTACCAAGGATACATGACTTCACTTTATATCTGATTTCAACACCTAATGAATTTTCAACCAAAGTTTCAAGGAAAAACAATGATTCTTAGTATTGTCTAATATCCCTTGGTATTCTCGTAGAGCTATGGGATATTGCCCCAGGTATGATCACCTCAAAGTTTTATTTGGAAAGGAATAAGAGGATATTAAACAACAAAAGTTAGAACCAACTCTAGAAGGAAATCACAAACATTAGTATCCACATTCTCACCTTAACCAACAAAGGCAAGAAAATGGAATGCCATCTTAACGAGTTGTACATTATTTGAAATTGGAAGAACCTCATAATTATTTTTGTAATAAAAAAGTGAAGTAAAGAAGGTTAAGGACAAGGAGGTTTGAGACCCCCCAAAGATGGTACAAAATACTATGCTTCTAAAAATAACCTCAAGGAATCAAGGGAAAGAGCTATTATAAGGGATCATAGGGGTAACATGATCAATTTGGGAACTTTATAAATTGATATCAATACTAATAATATTTCCTAAGTTGAAGGAATGACTCTCAGTCTACAACTTGCCCTTAGTATCAAGATCAAAAAGATCATAGTTGAAGTGATTTTGTATATCATTGTTAAGGCCATGATCATAGGTCAAATTAGCAAATACCACATATAGATTCTCATAAGGGAGGCAAAGTCTTACATAAAAAAGTTTGAAAAGGTTTGATTTCAACATTTAAAAAGTGGAGGGCACAAAGTAACATACTGGATTGTCAACCTCAACCTTAATCTCAAATATTGTTAGTTCTGAGTAAAAAATGAATATATCAACATCGACAAGAAATTAAAGGATCTTAGAAAGATCCTTGAAGTAGATAGAAGCACTTTCCTATCTAGTGGTAGAAAGTGTGGAACACGTTCCCATTTCTAGGATTTTATGCTCTGTTTGGGGCATATTTGTCCCTTTTGCCTTTCTATTCATCCTTTTCTCCCTTTTGGGAAATTTTAATCTTTCTTTCCACCTGTCCTTGTCCTTTCCCACTATTGTTTTTTTTTCAAATTATTTATCCTCTCTCTCATTCACTTTTCTTCAACATTCATTATTCCCACTTCTCCTCACGGTTTCCTTCTTTCTACTCCCCTCTTTCCATCCTTTTTGTTAGCTTTCTCTATTCTTGTTTCTTTTTTATTGTGTCATTTGTTTTTTACTTACCTATTTATTCTTCCCTCTAACAATTTGCCTCCTTTTATTATGGTCTATACATTCCTCTCAACATATCCTAATTTTATTCCATTCTTTGTATTGCATGTTTTTCTTCTGTGCTTCCAACAATTATATGAAAATGTTAATTCTAGCCACAAATCTCTTTGTAATTTCTGTGAGTTGTTTCTTCCTTTCTCATATTCCAACCTGATTCATTCTTTGTGTTGGTGGGAGAGTGGACACAAATTGAATATTTGGGCTTATGCTCTACAGTGTGTAGTTTTTACCCTGATGTAAAGGAGTAAGAGGAAGATTAGACTCAATGTGGAGGGTTGTAGTGAAGTGTAGTAGAATATAATGCAAATGAATTAAAATGAATAGAAATATATCCTCCTAACAGTCATATGCCAAGCATTGCTCCATTATATAGTCATTATATAAGCTTGTGATATATTTACATCAATATAACATCCCTCATATGTATATTTTTCCTTCTATCTTACGTATATTTCTCATTTACACTTTTCTCTCTTCTATCTTCCCTATGCCTTCTTACTATATCATATATTATCTCTATTCCATTATCTTTCACCTTACGGTGTACATATATATAATGCTAGATTGAGGGGTGTGTCCTTTGCTCTTGTTATGTCCTTTAGATGTCATTGTAGGTCTATTGTGCATGTAAAATGTGCCTTGCAATGCCTTGTAACCTATTCTTTGTGTTGCTCAGCTCTGTCCTACCAACACCATCCCCTGGTTGAACCCATGTCTTGTCCTCGAGACATGTTAGATTTATATGCTAGTCTCCAAAAAATTGACTTCCTGCATAAAATATCAAAATTCCCTACCACATATTGTAAAATGGTTAAAAAATATCTTTTAAGGCAAAATGTTCTTGTATATGTCTCTCGACTAGGTACAAGTACTATTCTATTAAATTTTGGCCTATTGCAAAAGATGGATGTGGCCATTGAGTCTTACTAATGTTACTTCTTGATTGTTGAAAGAATATGGAATTTCAATGGAGTCATCAAGGTTCTTTGCTTCTCCCAAGAGACCTACCAGATGTGCCAACCACAATTTTACCACTCCTCTTAATCAAGTATCAATATGTGCTCTTAGAATTTCTCTTTGATCATCCACCTATTGGTATTTGTCATGTCAATTTCTATTTAAACCATTTGGCTTCCATCCGTATCTTTGGTTGCATCATAATAAGTAGAGGCCCACATGATTTGATTTTCAATATTTTCCACTTGTAGTTTCAATGCTTTTGTTGATGCAAGCCTTCTTGAGTAGAATTGGTACATGTGTTCACATTGCTAAAGGTAGTCCATATGCTATTTACTTTCATCTCCAACTTAGTTTGTACTGTGACTCATTTCATCCTTATCTCCTCTAGTTGCTTCTTCTCAACTTTATTCACCAACTCCTACTTAATGGCCTCCTTTTGTACATCCTGATTTTAAAATTCTGCCATGATGTCACTTATTACTTTCTTTAGTTGTTGGTCAATGGCGATGTAGTATCCCTACTTATTTGTGGTAGCCTTTCTTGTATGTTTTTAAGTGACTCTTCACAGGGTTATGTGATCTCCATGTGTTGTTTCAATATGTCTTCCCTTGTGGCGTTGTGTAACACATGTCCTATTTTAAATTTTTGAAGAGGGAAGATTTGGGAGATATCCATTTGTGTGCCTAGCATGGATGGTGAGAAATGTGTTGGCAATAGGGTTACTAATGGTTGGAGTTGCTTTTGACGCTCTAAGAACTCTTTTATTTTATCCATGGGGTCTGCTATTGTGGAGATTGATCAGTGTTCAACCCTTATTATTTTCCCCTTCTTTCCTTGTGGTGTCTCCTACTCACTCTCCTTTTCCTATTCCTCTCTTGTTACCTCTTCTTTTGTGATCTCCTCATGTAGGTGTTGATGTGGGTTTTGACACACCAACGTTCGTGTGATCCGTGAAGTGCTACAAGTTGGAATAGTAAAGGTTCCCCTTCTTGGAAGGTGGCTAGCCTCAAACGTCTTCATAGATTGTTATGCGAGGTTTATTAGAATCCCTCAATTAGAGTGTTTTGGTTGGTCTATTCAAGGGGTTACAATGAACATTAGGAATCATTCACATGAAAAAGAGGGTTACTTAGTGTAAATGAACCACTATTAGGCAACATAAACCTTCTGCTTCACTTTTAAATGAGTTGATGATTTTAGTTTCATCTTATTTGACTTCTCATAAGTGATTTTTATTGTAATTTGTATTGGAAATGATTAAAAACTTTAAAACAACAATATGCCCTTTAAAATTAGAAATTGATAACATGGAATTCAAAGAGTCATGCATGAAAATTTGTTCCATTTTAAAATAATTCAATTCTAAAATTTTGAAATAGCAAAAAATCTATTAAAACTTGCAAGATTTTGCCACCTGGAAGTCGTAAAGTCATCTTAAATTTTTGCCTTGTTTGACTAAAATTTATCATTAAAACTAAGAACTAAACCAATCTAACATTAATGTAAAAAAAAGCAAAAAGGAGAGGGGAGAAGGAAAGGGTTATAGAGAGAAAAAAAATCCAAACATGTCTCTAATCCTCCTACACATCATTATGTAAATCAACAAATTCAATGTGAAACCAATCTTTGTCGAACATGTTACCTACAATCCAAATGTGAGATGGTGTGATATTTGAAGGAAAAAACCACGTGCATGATTGTTGTCAAATTTAAGCATTCACAGGAGTGTTCATGTCACCACACAAAACACCTCACTATTAGCAAGGCATCAGTGGTTTAAACACATGTCGAATCAATCAACATTTAGTAAATTACAAGCATAGAAATATGGAAGGAAAACAATTTTAGAATTTGAAAAACCCTATCAAAAGTGAAAACTCAAAAAGTGTAGCAAAATCTAATATGTTGTATTTAGAATGAGTTTCCCAATCCTCAATAGGTTTTCCAATGCTTCACAATGAGTTTCACATGAGTATAAATAGGCACATTTGGATGGGGAACACAAACAATCATTCCTTGCAAAATCACAAAAAGACAAATTACTTTGGAATGTGAAGAGCCATTTTGGTTTGCATTTCACATTCTATTATTTCCTTTAGGTATCTTCATCCCCTTTATTAGTCTCTTTGTTCAAAGCATATGACACATTACATCCTTAAAACAACTTGCATTTCCAAGTTATTCTTCCAACATTGAAATTTCTACATTTGAGCTCTTTTGCACTTTAATAACCTCCTCTTTGGTATTTTGCAATTCCTTAGCAAATATTGCTTCTAGATCTTTAGTCTTCCCTTTTGATAAAACTAAAAGATATTCTATTTCCTTTATTTTTTTCTACAAATCTAATTCAACATCACATGTTTATGACTCCACTTGTTGCACATGTTCCTGGTAAGTCTTCTTCATCATTTCTCTTTTCAACATTTGTCACCATGCTTTAAAGTATTCCATGAAGGCACTATAGTCTACAAAATCTTCCATGGCATTGATGACATTTGACCCATTCCAATTCAACATCTAATGATGAATATTCAAAAGGTCATCAATGCCATGGAAGATTATGCACTATAGGTTTAAAATTGGAAGATTACATCATATAGGTTTAAAATTGCAAAATTTACACCATATAGGATTATGGAAGAGATGCTATGATTATTGAAAAGGCTATACTTTGGGCAAATCATCTAATGCTGATGCTTTCATTTTGGGAGTTTAAATAGAGTGGCAATAGCAGCAAATGCTACATCTTAAGAAGTCTTATAGCTATGGATTCTAGTTTTGGAACTAAAAAATAAGTATCCAATTTACACACTTCTTGCCTTTGATTCAAATCAAATTGCAATTCCCATAGCATGGATCATTGTTGCAAGTTTACAAAATCATGATGTTTGCAAATGGATGATGACATTCCATGATAGAGTTTATGCAAATAATTCTACATAGAGATCGAATGGCTTCATTATTGGTGATGCATCAATAAAAAAATTGTAATTAGGAATGTGTTTTAGTGCATAATTTTGTTGTGCCTTTGGTGTGTACATCATGTAGGTTTAAAATTACAAAATTCAAAAGGTCTTTGAAGCTCGGATCACACAACAAAAAAGTGCAAAATGCAAAAAAAAACCTAAATTTTGGAATTGCACCTCGTGCAAACTGGACTTCAATCCCTAGTTTGTAAATGGCACTTTGTGCAAATTACAAAAGGAATCCTAGAGTCTAGATTGTAGTTTGTACAAATCAGACTTCATCTCCAATTTGCATATTACAAGCCAATGTGCAAAGTGTTTGTTGTGGCCTCCCAACATGCGAAAGATATTTTTTCTCTGAAGTGACCACAACAAAAATGTGAAATGCCATATGCATATGCAAAAGTGAAACTAAATGCCACAATCTTTGCCAAAATCCTTGGCTTGGAATAATGTCATGGTCAATGGATAGAGCATCCTCTATGCCTCTGTTGCAATGGACACTTTGGATTTGGGAAAACTCATGAAAAATTAAGAAATTTTGAAATGTAAAGTCATGAATAAGGATTAACTAGGTTAAAGAATGATGATTTTGAACCTATTCTAACTAGAATAAAGAGGACATCTAACACAAAACCTTTTGATTTTCAATTAGTTAGACTAGAGTCCATGCATACCAATGGTTTTATTCCTACAAATATTATTTGTATTACACTATTACATCAATTTTTGTGGGCTTATTTAGCAGTTTGTTGGACTAGGATGTTGCATTGTCTTCTTAAAAACATGGATATGATGTAAAGAATCAAAATAGTACACATAAATCATTTTCCATGGATGGTGCCATTAAAGTAATGCTACTGAAATTGTTTATGCAAGTAATTGGATATGTGAAGAAAATTAGAGATTTGGCCAAAAATTGTAGGCTTGGATTGTGTTTATGTGACCTCCTAGAGTAGGAATTTAAATGTCTTGTGGATACACATGTGCAACTAGACATCTTTTTTGGCTCATTGATGTGATAAGGCAATTAAAGTTGCTTCAGCTTTTGATGATCAAGGGACATGAGGAAAAGGATGGCAATGTAGTCACCCAAGCTATTATAACATAAGTTATGGAACTCAAACCTTACATCAAAGAGCCTATATTTCGTGCATTTCCATCATTGGTTGTGAATGTCTTTGACCTTCGATCAAGGGTACGACATGAATTTGTCTTCTCTAGCAAGGATGCATTGGATGCATACTAGAAAACTCTTGAATATTACTTTTGGATTGCATATCCAACTATAATAGCTCATGTTTTTCCTGGATTGGTTCCCCAAGTGTTAGTGAATACTCTTTGCTATTATAATTAATTTGATGTCTTTAGAACCTTCAACTTTATTAGAGAACATGGTCTTGTGGTTGTAGGACATGTTGTTCATCCATTTATGCCATCTCCAAAGTTTTTTCATAATGCATCTACATCTCCCTTTCCTATTGCTACAAGGGAAAAAGCTTCCAAATTTGCAAGCTAGTTGACTAAAATTCAAAAAGAGCTTGAAGAGGATTGGATAAGGCTTCCTTTAAAACTGTGTTGTGGTGGTATTTTTCATCTTTTTGGTCTAGTATCTATTGGAAGCATACTTATTGCACTAAATATACCTTATGAAGGGATTGGGGATGACGATGATCCTAGAAGCTTGAAGTGTAAAATTGATAAAGAGAAAGTTAGTTGAGACCTATAGTCTGCAAAGCCAAAGCTCCCATGAACAAGAGAAGGAGAAATTTGTACATGTTGGGAAAGGGAGTTTCCTATGATTGAAGTGCATGTGCATTGGGCAACAATTCCCATGGTTAAATTTTTCACGGGACTTGAATGATAATGGCTAGTTGGAAGATGCTGCAATTGGACATTTTGCTCAATCTAATTTTGATCTTGATTTGAGCACAATAACTATAAACCATGACCTTATTTCAAACCATAATTGTGATCTTTTGGAAGGTCCAAAGGCACAAAGCATAGAATCTCACAAACACCTATTAGAATCTTTGGTTAGTTTAGTAGAGGAGCTTTTCTCTTTTAAGAACAATGCAGGAAGAACCATCCTTTTTTCAACCATAGTGGTTTGAGTTATCTTTTGATGCCATTGAGAAGGTTGGTGATGAAGGGTTGAGTTTGGAACAAGTTGCACATTCTATTAGATTAGATGAACATCATATGGTATAGATAGATGCAATTGTGGAGGGAGGCATTGTAGTCCTTCAACCAAGTTATAAAGGTCAATGCATTTGATCATGTTCATGCCTTTGCACATCCTCATGGTTCAAAGTATTCTCTACTCATGTTCTCCAAAATTTTTGAAGATAATTAGACCATTGATTTAAGACATCACAAATCTATAATAGGCACACTAAAGACAAACTATGAGGATATTCAAAAGATACATACACAAGAAAATGAGGGATTTTGTAGACCTTCTATTATTCCCTCCATCAACAAAAGGAAAACTAAAGAACTAGAAGCAATCTCTGCTATGAAATTGCAAAGAACTAAAGAAGTTATTAAAGTTCAAAAGAGTTAGAAAATATAAATTGCAATGTTGGAAGAGTCACTTGGAAATACATATGGAAATGTACCATATCCTTTGAAATAGCTAAGGGGGATAAGGATACATGAAGGAAATAATAGAATATGAAGGCCAAGGCCCTTTGCATTTTAATGTAATTTGTCATTTTGTGATTTTGGAGGGAATGGCTATTTGTCTTCCCCATTCAAATATGTCATTATATACTCATGTGCAACTTATTGTAAAGCAATTGGAAAACTCGTTCTGAATACAATATATCAAAATTTGCTCCATTTTTATGAGTTTTCACTTTTAATGATGTTTTCTAAATTCTGAATTTATTTTCCTTCTAGATTCTATATACTTAATTCACTAAATGTTGACATGTGTTTAAACCATCAATACATTGCTGATGGTGAGGTGTTTTATGTGGTCACATGAACACATCTGTGCCTGCTAAAATTTGATAATAATCATGCACATTGTTTTTCCTTCGAAGATCACATCATCTTGTGTTTGGATTGCAGGTAACGGGTTTGGTGGAGATTGATTTCATGTTGAATTCATCCATTTTTAGAATGATGTGAGGAGGATTAGAGTTAGGTTTAGTTGTGTTTTTATTTTCTCTTTAACCCTTTCCTTCTCCCCTCTTTTTTCCTTTTTTTACATGGATGATAAATTAGTTTAATTTTACGTTTTAATGGTAAATTTTAGTCATGCAAGGTAGAAATTTGAGATGGTTCTATGACTTCTAGGTGGTGAAATCTAGCAAATATTGATACATTTCTCGTTATCCCAAAATTCACAATTGAATTCATTTAAAATGGAACAAATTCTAGTGAATGAGCTTTCATGTTCCACCTTGTAAACTTTTGATTTTAGTGGTATATTGTTGTTTTTAATCATTTTCAATGCAAATTAATGGTATAAATCACTTGTGGGAAGTCAAATAAGCTGAAATTAAAATCATCAACTCATTTGAAAGTGAGGTAGAAGGTTTATGTTGGCTAATAGTGGTCTAATTACACTAAGTAAGCCTCTTTTTCACGTGAATGACTCTTGATATTCATTGTAGCCCATTGAATAGACCAGACAAAACTCTCTCCAACTGAGGGATTTGGTAAATCTCATACATCAATTTATGAAGACTATTGAGGCTAGCCACCTTGCAAGTGAGGGAACCTTTGTCGTTCCAACTTGAGGTGCTTCACAACTTGCAAGAAAGTTAGCGTGTCAAAAACTGCATCAATAAAATGGATCATAAATACATGTCTTATTTAGATCCTTGAAATCTAAATAAACTTGAATCTCCCTAGTCTTCTTATTTTGAATAACCATTAGACTTACCCAATCTAAGTCCTCTACAGGCTTTATGATTCCTCCACTCGGTTTTTTGTCTAATTCATGTTTTACCTTGACCTTAACATTAGGGTATAGGTGATCAAGTCTTTTCCTAATAGGTTTTGAGCCTTCTTTCAATTGTATTTTCATTACCCCTGCCTCTTCCTTGAAAGGAAAGTTGCAGGCATAATAAACTATTTCCACATAACCCCAAGAGAGAAAAATATGCAAAGAAGTATTCAGAATCTACAATGCAAAAGAATAAATAAACATACCATTAAGACAACACCAGATGTACCTTCAGAAAACCCTCATGAGGAAAAAACCTAGCCTCCAAAAGTCCTCACACACTTAATGTATTATCTCCATGAACAAGTTTATAATACACTTGCAGAGTCTCCATGCAAGGCCTTTGAAGTATCAAGCACTCTAGTTGCATTCCTCCATATGATCAAGAAACTAAGAGCCATGTAGCCACACATCCCAATCCATGCTTCCTACAATCACATATGCAACCAATAAGAGATGCTCAATCCAACCTTAGCCAACAAGCCAAAGATTATACAAGCCAACCTCAAAAACTACTCATGTGCTTTCTTTTATAAAGACAAGCTTACACAAACTAAGTGGTATCACACAAATCTTGTGCCTCAAAACCATGATCTCACTAAACCATGACCCCCTCATTTACTTTTTGGTTTTTCCAAATATTAAACATGAATCCCAATGTTACATACAACATGCAAGTGGCGCCAAGAATGTCTAACCCATGTAATACATGCATCCCTAGATTTTGTAGATGCACTGCAATTAAATATTTATTTTTACATTATTAGCATTATGTAAGGTATATAACACACCTTTCCCAACATTCTCCCACTTGTTGCATACATTGCATAAAGGGTCAAAAGTAAACTCAAACATCAAGGGAACAATCCCTATAGCCAACATGTACCATCAAACATCCAAGTGCTCCATGTACTCCATCAAGATACCTACAACAATAAACAAGGTGACTGCCATCTCAAACATGAATTCTCTCATCCTCCCTCATGCTAATGCACAAAAGGTAAGATCCAATCCAAAGAGATGCCACACTAACTATCACATAGAAGCATGAATCCTGCATTAACTCGATATCCAAACATAAACACTAAGTCCAATGGTAACAAATAGGCCCGAGTACTTGCCAAGAATTAATCACCATAGTTGGAATAAAAACCATAGGTATTTGATAACACATACAACTAACCATACCTGAAAACCAAGGTATACTCATCATAATAGGTAGACCTTATGTAGTCAACATATCCAACCCAATACACGATCACAAGTCCCTATACATACACCATACTGCACCAAGAAGTCCTCAAAGGTAATAACACATAAGCATGCAACAAAAAACCTGAAGACCTTCAACACCATAGTATAATGAGAACATCCAACAAAGGAAACCTATACAACTTGGAACTCCCACTGCATGGGTAATATCAAAATTGAAATTAATCAATGCATTCATAAGTCTACCAATAGCAGTCACATAGAAGATGTAGCAAATGCCATCAATATCGTCTAATACCAAAGAACATCCACAATGTTTTGTAAACCTATAAACTAAATTGTTTCATGCATAAATCTCTCACCACTAGGATCCATAGCTTGCCCAAGTTCTTAACATCATAAGAGAAAGAGATTAAAGAGCTCCCATACTGTTACTAAAAAACAATGAAGTATAATAACACTAAATGATCACAAACATAGTGATCACAATGGCTTCATGAAAAACTTAACTCCAATGTCATGTGAATAAGAACCTCCAAGAAGAAACACAAGACCATCTAGAGAGAACCTACAAATCAAAACCATGTAGCATGTCCATCTACTAACACCTCTAAGTGCTCATGTTGTGACAAGTAAGATCTCCTTCACAAAACCCCAAATAGAAAAGACTTCTCAACATCCAACCGTTCAACCCAAATATCAAACATATAATGTGAATCAATAGACCAACTAGGATGTAAGCCTTTTAAATTGAAGTTAGATCAAACCAAAATATCCATTCCAAAAAATAAGGGAATAAGCCCAAAACCATCCTCTACACTTCTCATATAAGCCCTCTAGAACTAAGATCCATAGCTCAAGACTCATCCCCATGAGAAGATATGAAAAACAACCCATGCCAAGTAATCCTCAAATAAGCCCTCTAGAACTAGCATCCATAGCTCAAGACTCATTCCCATGAGAGAACAAAGCATGAAACAAAATGTATCTTAAAACAAGGTGGATTGTACCTATTAGATGATTCATTGCTTAGAGAACCAAGAGTGGGGAATGAGATTGCTCCTCTAGTATACACCAAGCCACAATGATTCTATCCAAGAATAATCTCCTCAATAGGTGGGTGAACCCACAATAGTGATTCCCACTTGTGGGACATTATAATTTGGCATAGGTTTGGAGAAAAAAATAAACACCTTCGCTCGAAGGTATTTCTTCAAATGAAGGTACCATCATTTAAAGATAAGTCAAAATTCACCTTCAAATGAAGGTGAACCTTTGTTCAAAGGTTTTTATGCAAAGGACCTTCGAATGAAGGCCATTTCCAAAAAAGGAATAAAAGGGATCTTCACTCGAAGGTCCCTTTTTTTTCCTTTTTTGAAAATTTCCATAAATAGAATATAAGGGACTTTCATTTGAAGGTCCTTTTTATTCCTTTTTTTAGAAATTTCCATAAAAGGAATAAAAAGGGATCTTCGTTATAAGGTCCCTTTTATTACTTTTATGGAAATTTCTAAAAAAGGAATAAAAAGGGACCTTCATTCTAAAGTCCCTTTTATTCCTTTTATGAAAATTTCCAAAAAAGGAATAAAAAGGGACCTTCAATCGAAAGTCCCTTTTTATTCCTTTTCTGGAATTTTTTCTCATGGACCTTCATTCAAAGGTCCTTGGATACCTTCGAATGAAGGTCCTAGAAATAACCTTTCCACCTTAGTCCTTAGATTTTCCACAAAAGAATTTGTTTCAAACCTTGGGTTGGACTAACAAATGGAATCAACATGATAGGATAATTTGCAAGATTGTAGCCCTCAGAGTAAGCTTTCCAACAAGTATAATTTTGAATATATTTAATTTGATTATAATATTTATTTTCTATTTTCTAGTGAACATAGGTTTTTCACCAAACATGAAGGTCTCTATTCGACATGTATGTGAAAAATAGGAAAATAGAGAATTTCTTTTTTGAAGCATATCTATGCACTAGGTATTGATGTTCTTGTTTCAACAAAAAAAAAGTTAATTTGGATATATACATAAAAAAGTTATGTTGTATGGTATAAACCTATGTCTAAATTATAATTAATCTCACTTCAAAATTAATTAAAAGAAAAATGCAACAAAAAATTATGAAAAATATATGTGCACTAGATATTGGTGTTATGAATCTATGTTTAAAAAAATTATAATTTTATCCTTTGTTTAAAAAAAGTTATGCTATATGGTATAAACGTCACTTTTAAAAGTATTGTTAACTATAAAAAACAAGTTATTAAAGTTACGTAAAAAAATTTACAAATTATTTTTTGAAATTTAAAAAATATATATTTAGAAGCTACACACAAAATCTCAAAAATAATTAGTTCACATCATCGAATTCTTGACGGTTTAGTTGCTATAGGTGTTAGAAAGTGAAAATTTGGTTAAAAATGTTGATTTCAATGTCTCATTTTGGGCAAAAAGTGGGACACACTATTGTGGGATCACCCAAGTCCATGTCGAACTCACATCCAACCTAGGTGTAGGCTCATCGGTCTTCTTGCCAAAACCTTATCAAAGAGTAACCATCTCAACGCATGATCTCTAAGAACAAGAGATCTCTAGCCTCACCCAAATCTGATATAGGTGTACAATCGATCATCTCATGCCAATCAAACTAATACAACACACAATAAATAAAATCTCACAAGAAAAATGATCACACCACTCATCTATCAAATTATCACAAATCACTGCCAAAGCTCCAAATGCATAATCAAGAACTCACCATGATGTCACGATCTACATCTCCTCAAAAGAAGATCACGTGTCCCAAATGAACATATTTGCTCCTAAGAGCACATGTATCATGCCAAAACTCTAATGGGTATTCAAGAGTCCACCATGGCACAATAACATCCATCCTGTAAACCAAGGATCATTTGTCATTGACAAATCATAACCGACACCTCAACCAAAGACTTAAAGTGTCCTCCATGGTCACAAGATGTAAACATCTCCAAATCACATGAAGATAACCATCTCCTGTCAATCAAACTCAAGATGCCAAAGAACTCTCATTGCACACAAGAAACAAGATCCAAGAACTCCTCCATGACACCAACAACTAGTGCAAAAGATTAGCCATCACCAAGTGATGAATCCACATCACCACCAAAGCTCCCACTGAACTATGATACTGAGCTACACATGACATCATGATAACCATCTCCTAAATGAAGATCACCCATCATCCATACAAACTCAATTACAACACCAACAACTCTAGAGGATAAAGTAGAACCAAGTGTAATGTCAAAAATTACATACCCTACAAATTCACACTAAGTTTTGCACTCATTTTGGTGTTCGTTCCCCTAGTAAGTTTATAGGTTCACTTTGGCCTTACTTTAGTATTTTTTCATAATTCACACAAATGGTTTTGCATGTTATGTTTGAACCTTTGTGTTTACTTTCGTCAAAAATTGTTTTAGTGTTTTGTTATTCTCTTTGTCCTATGGTGTTTCATGTGACCAAGAGCTAGAGTCACTTGGACACTAGTGCTGAGCACAGACGTTTACGTGTCGTGCTTACGTCATGCACCTATGTGGCACCAAGTGACCATTTCTGGGTGTTAGTAGCCACCTCCAGTGATGTTCAAGATTCTTGTAATGCCTCTATGCCTCCTAGAACGACCTTCCTTGACCTATCTTCTCACTTTTTACCTCTGCTTTGGCAATTTTTGAATCTATCCTCTTCATTCTCAAGCAACTTAGAAATCTCTTTGGGTCTCATCTACAACTTTGTGAAGAAATTTGTGAACTATTGCTCTATTGTGATCATCTATAACATTCTCTTGGGATTCTCAAGGGTTCTCCATAGATTTGTTGTTGTATACATGCTAATGTAAATTTTTCTTTAGGGTTTTGTGGCTTCTTCATGGGGTTTTATTGAGACCATTGCTTGCTAGATTGATCTAGTTTAGTTGGGCAGTTTGCACCTCCATTAATCAAGTGATTGGGTTTCATTTTACCCTCTTCTATTTCTCCTTTGTAGTGTAATCCATAGTTTGCTTGTTGCATTGTGTGGGTTACCTCACCTTCCTTTGTTTCTTCCAAGCTATACCACTAGTTTGCTTTCTTTAGTTTGAGTAGATTAGTTTTTACTTTTACAAAATATCTTCTCACTACTATTATTCCATTCTATTCGCACGTAGAAAGTAGTAGCACACACTTATTTTCATATTTTTCCATTTTGGCTGCCTGTGGAGGTCGAAAGATCAAAATAGTGGCTTGACTTGAAGGCAAGCTCCCAAATAGCCCCAAAAAATTTTCCTCTCCTTTTACAGGTCATAGATTTAAGTGGAAAGCTTCATTCGTCTTTGTGGGTTTTGTGAGTTCTTTCCTTGAATCCATTTTTTTCTATTGCTCATTTTATTTATTTGAAGTTGTGTTGTTCATTTCTTTTCGATTCAAGTTCATTTATGTCACCCAGAGACTACTGGATGTGCATTTCATCTTTTGTTGTGTTGTATAGGTGATTAGAAGTGAAATTGAATTGGAGTTTGAGTTTTCTATATGGCTCAAACTACATTGCGACACACAAATGTCCTCGTGACATTCTAGCATCCTTGGCAAAGGGCTTCATCTTCTGATATTAGGTTCTTATGTTTCTCTATTTTTCTATTATGTATTTAAAATTTCTAGATTCTATTTGTGGTACTTTATTTTTAGCATTTTACAAATTGTCCTTTATCTTTCTAGTAGTTAGTATAGTTTTTATTTTCATCTTTTAGCGCAAAAAGGGTTTGGTAATGTTAGTCTGTCAAAAACAAGTAGACAACAAAATTAAAACAGATCCTAGTGTAGTTGTAGTGGAAAATTCCCCTAGCTAATACATTTTGGTCAAGGTGTATTTTTTCCTCTACATTTTGGTCAATGTGTAATTTTTCCTCCTCTACATTTTGGTGAACTCAACGTGCTTTAAACCTTAAATTACTTTCTTAAACACTTCAAACAACAAACATTTTCTCATCATAGTTAGTTGTGTGTTGTGAGGCTAAAACCTAGTTTATGAGCTTCACAACCCAATCATCTCATTTAGATTATATCATTTGTAGAAGCTTGTGACACATCTCTATAATGGCTCAATCTTGTGCTCCTGCTACTCCTATTAGGTCGGCACTCGATTTTACAAGTTTCTTTTACGACCTTGCTATTACAACTCTTCCATATTTGTCTTCTATTTCTATTCCTGTGACTAGTTATCATGACGCTGAGGCAACCTTTGACCATGAGGTCACATTAGGCAGTGTTCCACTAGAGTAGATCTAGGAGTTAGACCATCATTTGGTAGACTACCATGATCACCTGGGTAATGAGGACTTGCTTAGTGCTATTCTACCCCTAGTTGAGGCTATCCGCCTCATGTTAACGAATCACCCTAATGGTCTTGACTTACTCCATGTTATTTGAACCCATATCATGCACATTGATACTCCATCATTGGCAAGCTACTGTTTGACACCTCAAGACTCTCATTCCAATATCATAGGTAATCAGATTGTAGTTCCAATGGCTACTTCATGTACACAAACATTTACATCTTCACACATGACTATTAGTGTTGTACAACAAGGAAGTACAAGTGTTGGCTCGTATGGGTTTGGTAATGTTAGTCTGTAAAAAACAAGTAGACAACAAAATTAAAACAGATCCTAGTATAGTTGTAGTGGAAAATTCCCTTAGCTAATACATTTTGGTCAAGGTGTATTTTTTCCTCTACATTTTGGTCAAGGTGTAATTTTTCCTCCTCTACATTTTGCTGAACTCAACGTGCTTTAAACTTTAAATCACTTTCTTAAACACTTCAAACAACAAACTTTTTCTCATCATAGTTAGTTGTGTGTTGTGAGGTTGAAACCTAGTTTATGAGCTTCACGACCCAATCATCTCATTTAGATTATATCATTTGTAGAAGCTTGGGACACATCTCTATAATGGCTCAATCTTGTGCTCCTGCTACTCCTATTAGGTCGGCACCCAATTTTACAAGTTTCTTTTACGACCTTGCTATTACAACTCTTCCATATTTGTCTTCTATTTCTATTCCAGTGACTAGTTATCATAACGCTGAGGCAACCTTTGACCATGAGGTCGCATTAGGCAGTGTTCCACTAGAGTAGATCTAGGAATTAGACCATCATTTGGCAGACTACCAGGATCACCTGGGTAATGAGGACTTGCTTAGTGCTATTGTACCTCTAGTTGAGGCTATCCGCTACATGTTAACGAATCACCCTAATGGTCTTGACTTACTCCATGGTATTTGAACCCATATCATGCACATTGATACTCCATCGTTGGCAAGCTACTGTTTGACACCTCAAGACTCTCATTCCAATATCGTAGGTAATCAGATTTTAGTTCCAATGGATACTTCATGTACACAAACATTTACATCTTCACACATGACTATTAGTATTGTACAAGGAAGTGCAGGTGTTGGATCGTCTGGATGGGCTGCAAACCCCATTAACCAATATAGGTTTGTTCTATCCTCACTTCCCTTACAATTTACTTTTCTCAGTGGTAACCTCAGAACCTATTAACCACTATCCCTTCCCATGACTTATCTTCCCACTTCTACACCCATGCATACCATTGACCCCATCATTAACCAACTTCTCTAGAACATTGGTTCTTTGCAGTAGCAACTTGCTTCTTTATCCACCTCATCTACGCAACCTCTTATTCCTGCCTATTGCAGACGCAATCTGCTATCGCTCAAGATCCTTGCTACACCCTTCCCTCAGGGCTTTGAGGCACCTCATTTTGAAAAGTACTCTAGGAAAGGTGACCCCTAGACGCGTGTCTTTGCATTCACTACCTTGTACAATGACTTTGTTTTTTAGGATGCATTGTTAGCAAAGTTATTCCCACAGTTGTTGAAAGATACCGTGTTGGATTAGTTTTGTTCTCTTCCTGATCATTCTATTTCTTCTTTTGAGCAAATGGTTAATCGGTTCCTACAACACTTCTAGGCCAACATTGGGTCGGAGGTCACCTTCACTGACCTTGTCCATTGTCGTCAAGGAGTGAATGAGAAGGTTACTGATTTCAGTTGTAGATATCAAGCACTATTCTCACAAATGCCTTATGCCCTAATGGATTTAGATGTGTAATAGGTTTTCATTGGGAACCTATAACCTCTAATTAGGGATAAGATTTTGTTGATGAAGTATCCATGTTTTACACATTTATACACGACACTCCATGATTACCAATAGTTAGTTAGCCAATTTGAGATTCCTACCTCATCGACTCTTTTTAAGTAGTTTGATGCCTCTTCTTCATTTAATAATTACAAAAAGAATAAAAATTCCTTCAAAAATAATGCATCAACAGTAATAAACAATGCAGCAGCTATAACACCTTCACAGTCTGCTCTAGCCCTCTCTTCTTCCAAGCAACAAAATAATCACAAATTCACTCCTCTTAATGAGTCTCTATATTCTAGCTTATAGAAACTTGTGAATAATAATTTGGTGTAGTTTCTGCCCATTCATCCCCTTGATAATCACAAACCCTTGCCGCATTCTTATGACTCGAAGGCCTTTTTCTAGTTTCACCATGTTCTAGAGCATGACACTAGGAGGTGTTTATGTATTAAACATATTGTTCAAGACTAAATTGATCAGAACATTATCTAGGTAGCTAGTGTTAAAGACAAATGAAATAAATTTATTACTCTTCCTAACCAAAACCTTTAGATCTACACAAATCCCTTGCCTCATCATCCATCCAATTTCATTAACCTTTTGTCTTCATCCGTCATGCTAGACAAGACCACTAACGTTTCCTCTTCCTCCTTTGCCGAAATGGTAAGGATGGTGGACATTCACCCTCACCTTGCTTCAGAGCATCATGTTCTCAAACTTATCGTTTCTTTCTCCCCATCGATGTGCCTATACATGTATATGATGGTCCTCTGTACATCACCATCGAGGTTAATGGTAAACCCTAAAGAGTGTTCTAATTGACCCCGTATGCATGGTAAATGTCATAATAGAGGAATTCCTATATATACATGAATTGTATAAAGATGTGTACAAGAAATCGAAGGTCTACATATGGTCACATGATGGGATGTCTCGTCCTACCATGGGTTCGCTCACCCTTTCTATATAGGTTGGACCCAAGACCTTGGACATTCTATTTTCAATCATTCCTACCAGGCTTGGAATTTGATGGTCTATTTGACCATTTTTCAATTTGAGACCGTATTTTACAACTTTAAAATTTATTAGACTGTATAACTTGATTTGCTAAATTTTTACATAACCGTATATATGACACTTAAAATTATTCATAAATCGTAGAATTTTATTATAGGGATAATATAATATAATATTCTTATCTATAATAAGTGACCCAAAAAAAATATTCTTATTTATAATATATATTATTTATAATATTTTGTTATAGAAATATACATTAGTTTAGAATATTTTCAAAATTAATATAAATGATTTTTCTTTTAGAATGTTTATCTTCAATATTTTTAAAAATTAATTTAGAAACAAAGTTTTGCTTTGTCTAAAATTAAATCTTGTTACTTGTTATTCATTGTTTTTTATATATATGGAATAGAGTACAAATTTACAAATAACAGAGATCAAGAAGAGTTGATTTACAATTATAGAGATCAAAAGAGTTGATTTACAATTATAGAGATAAAAAAGAATTGTTGATGTGTAAATTATAAGTAACCTATAACACAATCATATTTATATATTTTAATGTTTTGATTTACTTGTTTTAATTAATATATATGTGGATCAGAGAAATAATTTTTTCTAACACTTACTTTGTATTTAGGAATGAAGAAATCATGGCAATTGAAATGCTAGGTTTGAATTCTTTGCATGGATAGGTGCTTAAAGCTTAAAGCCAAATAGTCAAACAATAATTTGTGAAGTTGGAGCTTCAATTTCACCAATTCATTCATCAAGTATCCAACAATCTATCTCTTTCAAATTATGTTGCATAAGTATATTTAGTTGAATAGTTAAAGATGGTTTTTAATAGTATATTTAGTTGAATAGTTAAAGATGATTTTTTATAGTTTTACATTTAAAATATTTAATTTTTTGCTACATATTTTTTAAATCACAATCATAGATCAATGTATGCTTCCTGCAAACTCTATGATTATAGATTTAATTTCAATTCAAGAGTAGCAGTTAATAATAATAATAATTATCATTTAATAAACCAAATTAGGCATTACCAAATCAGGCTATCGAAGAAAACAATTTTGCAATAAAAGTGTAAGAATTTGTAAAATATTAAAAAGTCATAGTACTCAATCTCTTCTCATTAAAAAACCTAAAAAATTATTCCACCCACAGTCCAAACCCAAGGATGTCATAATATGAAAGCATGATCACTGCAGTCAACATTTTTTTGACAATTTATTTTTTTCTTAAAATGTCAGCTGAAAGGTATTTAAATGACCAAACTGTCATACAAAATTATATGACAGGCAGGGGTGACTATAAAATTCCAAACTTGATCCCTACCTCAGACTGTTTTCATCTGAAGTTGGGCCATCCATGGTTCGCTTCTATGAGAGCAGTCTCTTCTATAGTTTACAAGTGTTTAAAGTTCCCACATGACAAAGTAGTGTACACAATCCGCCACAAAGGATTTCAGTCTCTCGCCATGCACAGTAACTTCACTTTTGACTACTTTTAGCCGGCTATGACAAAGCCTCTCCAACCGCATAATGATTTTTTTTCTTATCGTACCAAAAGTTCAAAGCTAGTCATATTGCATAGTTTTCTGGTGGCCCTTCATCTTTGTCTCCTATGACTGCTTCTCCCTTGGTCTCTTTGCCTTCAAAGGCTACTTTCGTTTCTTCTACTACCCCCAAGATGGTAAATGAAAGTAGCTTGTGCAGAGTGCACCTCCCCATTCCTATGCCCTTGGTTTGTACTCATCATTCCCACCTCTAGCCTCATACTCGAGGCCTAAAGGTTTGCAAACAATACAGCCTCATGCACCTCACACTCCTTTGGTTCCTCAACCTTTAATGGTTGCTCCTATTCCTCCCACTTCTTTAGTAGTGTAAGGAAAACAACTCGTGTTGAGGGATCCTCCCCCTCCTCATATGATTCCTTGACCATCGGTGGTTGCTCTTATTCGTCTTGCCTCTTTGGTGGCATGAGGAAAGAAACCTATGTCAAAGGACTCTTTCCCTCCCCCTGTGGTTTCCCAATCCTCGATGGTTCTCTCTATTCCTCCTCTTGTACATGAGGCAAGGGATGAAAATGAACCCATGTTGGAAGAATCCCTAGCTCCTTTAGTAGAGGTCGTAGCTCGCACTCGATGAAATCATGTTGTGAGAGAACACAAGCTTCATCGATGCGCCACAGCTTGAGAATGCACTGTTGATGCATAGTCTCTTCCTGAGCATCCCCCTCCTATGCAACTGTCACCTGATCCTTCCCCTCCTTCTAAGCCTTAACCTCCTCCTTCCCAGCCTAAGTCTCTCCCATCACCGACCTCTTCCTCTCCTCATTTAGATGTAGATGAATGTCACCCCAAAAGAGTACAAGTAGTCTTGGCTCCTTCTACTGAGGACCCCATTCTTCCTTTCATTCCTAACATGCCACCCTTCTCAAATCCCTTAGACCTCCCTAATGTTAGTGTTATTTCTAATGCCACCCTCACTGCTCTCGTTCTATTTCAACGCACCTGCCATGCAATCTTTCCAGCTATCCTCCGCTCTTCCACCATTCACATTGACATTCTCCATTCCCCACCCAAACACAAGCTTGAGCATTACCCTACATTTTTGTTTCGTAAAACAAAGTGCATGCTACCATCCCCTCCACCTCTAATCCCTTCTTCATCATTTCTTCCAATTGTTGAGGATTCTCCTCCGCTTGTGATTCTCAACGCTCACGTTTCTATTGACAACACTGGCAAGCCTTGCTTGGTATAGTATTCTAATAGTGACTCTAATGATTCCTCCCCTATGAAGTGAATCTTTGAGTCCATCATGGATATCCCATCAAATTTTTCCATGATTTTTACACAATCATTGACAATTGCCTCTACCGATTCTCAAGAGGATCCTACTCCTGCTACTGATCCTATGCATTTGGTTCCAAGGGAGTCTCCTTGTACCACTCTCAATGTGGTCCCCTTGTTAGATCTTCCTTTGTCCCCTTATGATAGACAAGATTAGGACATGGGTGACCTAATGATGCTCAACCCATGAGGCTTGTACCTTTGTTTCATGTGTTTATATGTGTTTGCATGCTTGCTTGTTATGTTTTTCCTTGTAATAATGTGTGTTTTATGTTTGTTAGTTCTATCTGGAGGACCCACAATGCCATTGTAGACACGTGGTTATAAGAAGAATGAAAATGTTGTGATATTCTTCTATCTATTTCTACCTTCTCCTATATGTCATCTTCTTGATTATTTTGACATTTTGGGGATGATGCAAAACATTGGAAGATTTAGCTTTCTTCCATGTTGACCCAAAATTTTTATTGTCTCTTCCTTTGTAGTTGTAGTTCTATGTGCTTGGGGGATGATAATGATTCTCTCAGTTGTCCCTTGATGATTCCCCTCCTATAAAAGCATATTAACCCCAAAGCACATAGATCCCTTTATGTTTTGGTGATGTTTCTTGTTTTATGTGACATGTATTTGTGTTGCTCAATGTCATACCATGCTTAATCAAGACTTTGTGTATCATGCCTGCAACATCACTTTGATTGCCTCTCCTTGGGGCACCTTCCTTTTCTTGAGGTAGCTTTCAAGACATATCTCGCTTTATATATTTTTGAAAGCTATCTTCCCCTTATTCTACCTTAAAATCAATTTCATATAATTGCTTTATGCAATTATTTTAAGGTGGGGGCCTACTTTGTGCTTTCCATTTTTCACACACATCACATTAATGGTACGCTCCCCGAAGCATTTGTTCTTTGAAGCGTAAGTAGCTTGTGGTCCTAAGCAGACACGCTTAGACTGACCATCTTTATCAAGATTACCTAGCTATGCTAGTCTGAGTAATATTTGATATTGTTTAACATGTGAGCCACCTAGTGTCACAATGCTAGCTAGTAGTGCTCCATTTTGCTACTTTTGGTACTCTTTGTGAGTCACCTAACAACACAGTTTGTTAGTCCTTGTGGCCCACAGGAGTTTAGTATGGTTCCTAGATCTCATAGTGTGCTAGCCCTAGAACCATACTTGGTATCTTTATAGCTCTTGTAGTGTGCTAGAAATGCCTCTTTTGTGTTACTTTATTTGCTTTCTTGTGTGTGATTGATGCTAGATTGTTATAGATTATAGTAGAATGTGCATTATATCATATGGTTTGCTAACATTGATGTTTAGTCAAATCATATTCGATCTAATCTTTTTTGGCATAGATTTTATATATGTGGTTTTGACATTGCCTCTTGTGTAGGTTTTTGTTGTCTAATACTATGGTTTTGCAGGTTCTCAACCTAGGAGCTTCATTCCTCCATTCGAAGAACTCTCTGCAGCCTCTATAATATCCTTTTTTGAGGTAGTATTTATGATGTTATTTCCTTTTGTACTTTAGTGTAGCATATCACCTAGGATCATAAGCTCGCTAAAGTGGGGGCTAAATGTAACATCTAAAATTGCATACCCTTGCAATTTCATGCTATGTTTTACATTCATTTTGGTGTTCTCTCCCCTAGTATGTTTTTAGGTTCACTTTGGCCTTGCCTTAGCCTTTTTTCGTAACCCACATATATGCTTTTGTGTTATGTTTAAACCTTTGTGTTTACTTTCGTCAAAATGTATTTTAGTGTCTTGTTATTCTCTTCGTCCTATGGTGTTTCATGTGACCAGGAGTTAGAGTCACTTGGACACTAGTTCTTAGTGCTGGCATCTAAGCATTGCACTAGCATCTCGCACCTATGTGGTGCCAAGTGATTGTTTATGGGTGTTATTGGCCACCTTCAGTGACATTCAAGATTCTTGTAATGCTTATGTGCCTCCTAGAACAACCTTCCTTGACCTATCTTCTCACCTTTTCCCTCTACTTTGGCAATTTTTGAATCTATCTTCTTCATTCTCAATCATTTTGGAGAATTCTTTGGCTCTCATCTGCAACTTTATGAATAAATCTATGAAATATTGCTCTATTGTGATCATATACAAAGTTCTCTTGGCATTCTCAAGGATTCTTTGTAGCTGTGTTGTTATATACATGCTAATGTGAGTTTTTCTTGAGGGTTTTGTGGCTTCTTCATGGGGTTTTATTGAGACCATTGCTTGTTGGATTGTTCTACTTTAGCTAGGTAGTTTACACCTTCATTGACCAAGTGATTGGGTTTCATTTTAGCCTCTTCTATTTCTCCTTTGTAGTGTAATCCATAGTTTGCTTGTTTATGTGGGTTACCTCACCTTCTTTTCTTTCTTCCAAGCTATAACACTAGTTTGCTCTCTTTAGTTTGAGTATATTAGTTTTTACTTTCACAAAATATCTTGTCACCACACCATTATTCCATTCTATTCACACATAGAAAGTAGAAGCACATACTTATTTTAATATTTTCCATTTTGGCTGCCCGTGGAGGTCAAAAGACCAAAATAGGGGCTTGACCTGAAGGTAATCTTCCAAGAAGCCACACCAAATTTTCTTCTCCTTTTGAAGGTCTTAAATTTGAGTGGAAAGATTCATTCCTCTTCGTGGGTTTTGTGAGTTCTTTCCTTGAATTCCTTCTTTTCTATTGCTCATTTTATTTATTTGAAATTGTGTTGTTCATTTCTTTTCAATTCAAGTTCATTTCTATCACCTGGAGACTGCTAGATGTGCATTTCATCTTTTGTCGTGATGTATAGGTGATTAGAAGTGAAATTGAATTGGAGTTTGAGTTTTCCCTATGAATCAAACTACAATGTGATGCATATACATCCCCATGATGCATTAGTGTCCTTGGTAGAGGGCTCCATCTTCTAATACTAGGTTCTTATGTATCTCTCTTTTTCTATTATGTATCTAAAATTTCTAGATTCTGTTTGTAGTACTTTATTTTCAATATTTTACAAACTTTCCTCTATCTTTCTAGCAGTTAGTATAGTTTCTATTTTCATCTTTTAGTACAAAAGGGTTTGGTAATGTTAGTCTATTGAAAATAATTAGATAGCAAAACTAAAACAGATCCTAGTTTAGTTGTAGAGGAAAATTCCCTTGGCTAATACATTTTGGTCAAGGTGTAATTTTCCTCCTCTACACCAAGATTTCAAAACCAAGAAGATAAACCACAACATGTAATTAGGAATTTACCCAACACCATGGTGCAGGAGCTTCAGTTTTAGACTATATCTTTTTGTGACCTTGTTATTTTTTTGGTTTCCTAAGGCTTTGAAAGCCATTTTGATGTGTTGAAATAAAGACTTAGTCATTTGATTGACTAGTCCACTATGGAGTTAATCTAGGCCTATTTTCTAGGAGTTATCTTTTTGAAACTTGGAGTTTTTTTTAAGAAACTCTATTTTCCATCGATTTACTGCCTTCATGGGCAGTTGTACGGATAGAATAGGAAGTGAAAAGGATGGAAACTTCCTATAAACTTGGTTTTTGTTTTAACATGCCATATATGAATGAGAAGGAAGGAGTTTATTTAGGAAAAAGTGTGTTTTTCTATTTTTTTCTGTGAAAATAGCCTTCTGTACGGCCAGGTACGGACTGCTAAGGAAGTAAATTTTTGAAAATGCTTTAGATCTTGGAAGTGGCTCTCATTTGCAAGTAATTTTGGCTTTTGAAACGTTTGGTGGTGCTGGTTTCATCTCATTTTGTAAAGACTGGTCTAAACCCTCTTTGCCTAGGGTTTTGAGGTAAAATGAAGTTCTTTTCCTCTATCCTCTAAAGGTGAACAATCATCTTTCAATGAGATGGAGGAAATTAGAATAGTTTTCATGTTTTTGAGGTTTGTCTGGTTATTCTCCTTCCTCCATGGTGATTGGTGTGTTGCTATCTAGTCAAAACAGTGACTGGTTAGTCAAGAAAAGGTATAAGACACCAAGAGGGCAAGAAAATAGTCATAGGCTTGATTAAATGGCATTGATTTTTGTGTTTTAGGAGGAAGGCAAATCTACACAAGATCCCTACAATCCAGACAAGGGATCCTTAATACACATCTCTCTCATAATCTCAAACTAGACTGTCTTTAGAAGAAAAACCACAATTGCTGTTAGAAATACAGTTTGTTGTTCCTGCACGTGCTGGTACAGTACGGTCTTCAAGTTTGATGAATGGTAAACATTTATTGCTGGTATTTGGAGTGTGCATTCAAAGGTAAGTGTCACTTGGAGTCTAGAAAAGTTAGGATTGGCTTATCTTTTCCCATATGCTACAAGGTTAAACATTCTTGACTACTGTTTCCCATGACAATCATAAGATAGTCATTATCTCTGTCAGATTAAGTACAGTAGTAGGTACTGTGTCATTGATTTCTTTCCCTCACTAAATTGCATGTTGTGTCTGATGTGAAGATCCTCATTGGCAGAGGAGTTATACTGTTTTAATTGATGCTAGGCTACAAGACATAAACTGTCACCTCAATACTGTCATAAAATAGTCTTAATGCAATTTGTTGTCCTCTAAGGTTGATGCATGTAAGTGAATGGTTGTTGTTCATTGAGTGTCTAGTATGCATTGAGAGTTGAGGGTCATTTGAGATCTTGGGAGATTGATTGAACTAGTTCCATAAGGCTTGAGTCTTCTTCAACCACTGTCCTAGAACAGTCCTACTGTGATTGCTGTCCATTGCCATATAGAAGACAGAAATCAGTCTTTAGGTCAGAGATTCATGACAGTCATGACAAGTATGTATGTGAGTATTGTTGGTAGAGGTGTGGGTAGGAAGTTGTGAGTCAAACCAGGGTGGATTGTGCAGATAGGTGGGATTGAGTAGTAACTCTCCAAGGTGAGGGTTGGGCAGCCTATGAGGAAGACACTAGATAGTGGTCCTAGGCTAGATAAATCTTAGAAATAGCCTTGTGTAGGCTTTGTAAACACAAACACTCTTGTAAACCTTTAAGAAGGAAGTTGAGTGACTTAAGTTCATTGAGTGAACTTCTATAATCTCTACCTTACCTCTGCATCACACCACCAATAATGCATCTACATAAACAACCATGTTGTGCCAAAGCTCTAAGTGTACAAGGAACCTACATGACACATTGATCACCACCCAATGTACATGCATAAGCAACCATGTCATGCCAAAGCTCCAAGTATACAAAGAGCCTCCATGACACCATGATCACCACCAACAATGTACCTACAACAAACTCCCACTAATTCTCACATGTATTGCACCATAGTTAACAACTATAGTTCCCATAACACAACTGTATCGCATTACACCATCTCTTTGACTCATAATGACAACCAAACTAATGAATTAGATGACCAAACTAGACCAACGAAATATAATCTACATCCACACCAAAATATATGTGGGCATAGATGGCCCACATTTGAGTTATCTATGCAACCCATAAATATAAACAACCTACAAAACTACACAACTCATAGATCTCATAATACAACATACAAATACAACCATACATTAGTAACTATGTCAAACAGGGACAACTAGAGATAAACATGTAAGTTTTACCACAACTCAAACACCAAATCACCTCTAAGTTTTATTTTCTGCAAACCCACAAAGTACCACAGTCAAAGGAACCAACAAATAGCTCAAACATAAATGTAAGTGAAAAAATCACATATCAACACTTCCAAACTTGATCTATTACAAAGTTCTTATAAAATGCTCTTTGTTGCCTATAAGAAGTCCAAAATCAAACACCATGGGCATATGATATGACTTGTCAAAATAATGAAAGAAAACATAACTAACTTCCAACTAACATTTTATATCAAAAAACAAAATCTAGAAAAACCACTGATACCACAATGTAGTACTCAGAAAGATCTTTCTGTTGACTATAAGAACGTGAAAATCTGACTCCTTGTACGAAAGTTATGCCTCCTAGAAAAATTGCTCTATTATGATATTCAAGTTGCAAATGGGTGGCTATTGGGCGGCCCTTGGGTGGTGGTGGTATGATGGTGGCGCCACCTAGTGGTTGGTGGAGTGGCAGGGCTAGGCAGTTAGCGAGCAAAACCCACTAGCCGAGTAGTGGATTGTGCCACTCGTAGTGGTGCCACTGCTTGCTAGGGTTCAACCACTGTTAGTTGGGCATAGCTGGCTATTGGGGACCCCATGTGACCAAGGTCATGGCTTGCAAACCCTCTACTAAAAAAACATTATTTTTATTTCTATTGTACCTATACTCTATGACCAACCAAAGCATTGACTGTATAAACTGGTGCCAAGCATAATATTCTGTAGGAATTTATTGATTGTACTGCATTGATTGTGATGAATATACAACCATATTGACTGTTTGAATTCGTATGGTCACATAGAATTTGATTGTAAAATTCCTTCAAGGGCATGAAATTGACAAAAAGATTCTAACCCCAAACATGGTCATGTTTTATATGGATTCATAGATTTTCTATCCTTCTGGACTCAATGATGAGGTTTTCTTTTGTCTAGGAGGTCTCCAACAAAAGCTCACCAAAACCCTCATAAAAGAGCACAAATAGAAAACCCATTTACCAAATCTTTATCAAACCCCATATTTGCAACAACCCAAGTCTATAAATATACCTATAACCTTGAAAATACCTTCATTCTTTTCCTGCATGACCATGGATTCAACTATGCACAAGAGTCTACTAATACCAAAGGTTAACAATATTAGGGAGATCTCTTGCAACTTAACAACTAGGCTTTGATACCAAATGAAAGAAAATTTGCAGCCATAATTAACTATTTCCACATAACCCAAAGAGAGAAAAATATGCAAACAAGTATTCAAAATCCATAATGCAAAAGAATAGACAAACATAAGATGATACTAGATGTACCTTGGGAAAACCCTCATGACAAAAAAACCCAACCTCTAAAAGCACTCACACACTCAATGTATTATCTCCATGAACAAGATTACATTACACTTGTAGAGTCTCAATGCAAGGCCTCTGAAGCATCAAGCACTCTAGTTGCATTCCTCCGCATGATTAAGAAAATGATAATGATGTAACCATACATCCTAATCCATGCTTCCTCGAATCACATGTGCAACCTACAAAAGATGCTCATTCTAACCTTAGCCAACATGCCAAAGGTTATGCAAGCCAACCTCAACAACTACTCATGTGCTTGCGTTTATAAAAACAAGTTGGCACGAAACCAGTAATTGGTATTACTTAAACCATGTGCCTCAAAACCATGAGCTCATTAAACCATGACCCTCTCACTTACTTTACTAAGTTTTCCAATTGGTATGATTTTTCCCAATATTAAATATTTTTCCAATGTGCAACCCACATTAAATATTTATTCCTATGTTACATACAACATACAAGTGGCCCCAAGAATGTCTAACCCATGTGGTGCATGCATCCCTAGATTTCCTAGATGAACCACAATTAAATATTTATTTTTACATTATTAGCATTTTGCAAGGTGTACAACACACCTTTCCCAATATTCCTTTATAACTTTAAGGCCTACGAAGTTCCTGAGTAAGAGGTCTTCATAATCTTTTAGCAATTCCACCACCTACATGACTTCTCTTTCCCCCTAATAATTATTAATCTTTTCTAATTTTGCAGTCCCTTGATTGGCGATGTTATCCTCTCTTAGCATGAAAGGTTGATAGAAGTACCGGGATTGTCTGGATTTGCATTGATAATTCCCTTTTTCCTTCCTCCACATGTACCTCCAAGTTATTGGGGTCCTCTCCATTTTTTGGGGTTGTTATATTCTTTATCTTGTAATAATTTTTGTTAGATACCATCTCTATCTCATCCATCCATTCTTTCAAGCTCCATAACCCATGTTTTTCCTCTATAACTTTCCCTTTCTTCTTTTCTACAAACTTATCCCTTACTTCTTCTTCTAGAAGGGTAATTGCTTCCTTAATTCATTGTAGGACATTATGCAATTTTTATTAGGGTATGTGAATGAAAATGTCCCACAAAAATCTTCCTCAACCATAATCCAACCCCTAGTTTCCACTCTCTTCTCTTGGTTGATATTCCATGTCTTGACAATTGGTGATAGGGTCTAGTAAAATAGTTGTAACCTAAGTCTTTCATCAAGCTCTCTCTTTTCATTCTAGATTTTAATTCACTGTTGAATGTGTCCACTAGGGTCAGTGGTTCTGTCATATGCTCTGATACAGTTCCATTCTCCTTCTACCTCTAAAAAATTGGTTTTTATTAATATTGTTAGTGCTTTCCAGGTGAGAATGTTAGGTTTATGTGTGTGTCACCATCTCACTACACTACACACCAATGTGTCATCTAATGTCTCTCTCCCAAGGTCCTCCTTTTGAAAAGTTTTCTCCATTATTTATAGACACCCTAGTAAGTCTCGTACCCTAAAGTAGTGAGGTAATTTGACACGAGATATTCCCTATTGAATGTAGTAAATTATATGGGTTTGTGGTACCCCTACTTCTATTTCTATATTGTTTTCTAGAGGTTGCAATGGGACTCTATCTTTTGTGACATTGTTGTTATTTATTTTATAGGTTTTCATAAGGCTATTTACTTATCTAAACCCTAAGACTCTTCTACCCAGGTAACTTTTGGCTCATTCAGGAGCCAAGATTCTATTGTGTCATTATTGTCTATACTATAGTGGTTGTTATCATATTCAATATGCCCCTTAAATTTTGGATTGTCATCGGTCTCAACCTTGGGGATTCTCCCCTAAGATTATAGACCTTTATAATCCTCCTCATCTTCTACATCTTCCTCTTGCACCACTTCTATGTATAAGCCACTCATGTCCATATATAGGGATATGTGGACTACCCTATCTTCTCTGTGAAAGATCAATTCTTCTCTTCTAAAGTCAAATGCTCCATCATAGTTTACAAACCACTCTAGGTTCAGTAAGACATTGAACATATTAAAAGGATCTTCCAACTTTGTCACCTCAAAATCTATAACTCTCTTTATTCCCATCAAGTTTACCTCTATGTTTCTATAGGTTCAAATTATATCTTCAAGTGGACTATGTGCCAATGTTATCTATGGAGTTTCATGTAATAGTGGTTTTCCTAAATCTTCCCAAACCTATTTGGTCATTATACTGACATCAACACTTAGATCCACTAGTACTTTTCTCATCCATCTTCCATAGACTTTCACAGCTATTAGTATAGGGTGTTTGCACCATCTTCTTTTAATTTTTGTTGCACTTCTTACTTGTGCCACACTAGCCTCATGACGCTTATTCTAATACTTAGTGAATTGCTTGAATTTTTCCAATATATTCTCTTCCTTTGCAAAATTGGCCAATTCCTTCAACATTAATGCTTCCTTTTTAGAAAAACAAGCCCTTTGAAAATCTTCATTCTCCTATTCTTGTATAATATTTTTTGTAGCCTTCTCCAATATTGAATCATGACTTCTCTTAGTGGGGAATTCTTCCATACTTTCTTCATCTAATTCCTTTGCTACTAATTCCCCTTTTATGGAATATTTACTTCCTCTTGTTATTATCACTACCTTGTTCTTATTCCTTTCTTCTATAATAGCTTTCTTCCTTAGTAATTCTTTCTTCCTTAAGCAATCTCCTTCCAACTATTCTTATATCAAATAATGTTCCTCTTTATTCTCCTCATTATTTGGTTATGCTCTCTGGCATCTTCAAGTGTTTAGAGGTTTATTCTTGGGGATTTTTAGGATGACATTAGCTCCTCTTGGTACATTAGGTCTAGATAACTCCTCATTCTTTGTGGTTGCTTAAATATTTTTATATTATTGTGCAACCCTTGGGCTACCATATAAATCATGATTAGAATCTCGACAAAAACCACATTCCTTCTTCTTCTCTCTAAAGTTAGTTGTGTAATGACCTAGTCACTGAATTTATCATATGTAACATCTTCTTTCCTTATTTTCCCTTAGCCTCTTCCTCTACCATGTTCTCCTATGAATTCACTGTAGTAGGGCCTATTATCGCCATAATCATTTCCATAGCTAGTAGAAGATTTCTTATCCAATGCTTGTGATGTCGAATTTTGGATTGTGTTAATATTGTGTTGATTTCTCCACTTAGGATGTTTATATAATGCTCACTCTAGTAATGCATTAGATTTAGCCATGCCTCTATGATAAGGCTCATTTTTTTCATATCCATGGTAATACCTAGGCTTGGCTTCTTCATCTCTTAATCTAAACAGTAGGGATGCACAATCACCAGTTTCATGGTCATCCCACTTATCGCATAGTCCACAAAAGACACTCTTTGACCTTCTGGGAGGTTCCATAAGATCTACTTTTATTGTCACAGCTCTCCTTTTACCTTCTTGAACTAGGCACTCATTCCTTAAATGTCCTTCATTTGATCGATAAGAACACCAAATCTTCTTTATTTAGCTTAACACTATATTTTGGTTGCTCTCCCCTTTAGCTAAAATCTTCCATTTTATTTTCAACTATTCTAACTCCAATTTTAGTCTTTCTATTTTATTATTTTCTTCATTTTCCCTTCTCCATGGTTGTGCTTCAAGTCTTAATTCCAACTCTACTACTTGTGTATAAGTCTCAAACATTCTTCCATCTAATGAAACTCTAATTGATGGTAACACTCCAGACACAAACCATTCTATTTTCTACTTTTCAGTTAGGAGTTCTTCCAATTTTGTCATAACTCAATTGAACCCTTGATCAAACTCCCTTATTGATTCTCCTTTTTTGCAGCATCTCCCTCATTTTAGTTATTCTCAATGGGGATTTTAGGGAATTTGAAGTTATTTAAAAATCCTTCCTTTATCTCCTTCCATTCCTCACCATGTTTAGGACAAAACTTTATATAACACTTAAGGGCTTCACCCCTTAAGGTGCCTACAAAGTCATATATTTTGGTCTAGGTTGATACCAACACAAAGATATGTTTATAAGCCTCTTTGGTGTCAATTCTGAAGATAGGCAACTTAATGCAGTTTTGCTCCATTATTTTGCTAATGGGTTCTTTTGATTTATCTCTTCTTGCCAAGGATTCTTCTTCCTTAACTTCCTACCTTTGTCCTCTATTTTTCTTATCTTTATGTTGTTTTCCCTTAAGATCCCTATCTTTTCTATCACACTTATTAATGTCTTTCTACTTTACTAGTCTCCTTATTCTTCCTTTGTCCATTTCCAATTCTATCTCAATGAAATATCTACCCAATATTTTTTTGCAATCTCTAACAAATTCTTTTCTTCTTGCTTCTTCTTTAATCTGCAATGAATCTCTAAATATATCCCCACTAGAAGCTCTTCTTATCTTAAACAACACAGGGGATGATTCATGGTCTAGGGGGTTTACCTCTTTGTGGCGTCTCTTCAATTTAGGAGATAATCTTTCATTAGTTAATGACATTTTATTAGTTGATATAAGATTTTTCTTTCCTTTTTCATCTACTGTTTCACTTGTGTCTATGGATAAGTCTTTCAATATGGTTTCTAATCCCTCTTTCTCTACATTCTTTTCTTCTTCTTTTATTTCCCAATCTTCCATCATCTTTTCTTTCTAGAAACCCACAGTATTAGCACTTTGTCTAGATACTCCATGTTGAAATCCATAGGTTTTAATTTTGTAAAGGGAGTTAATAAATCCTCAAATCCATCATTAACTGTAACTTTAAGGTTTGACTATGGTGTGTGAGTCAAAAACTCAAACAATAGAGTACCCCTGCTTTCATGCCTTGGCTAAGCATTAAAACTCCCAAGCCCTCCTCTTAGTAACTCTTTAGACACAACATGCTCCTCTATCTGTTTTTATAGTCCAGTTAAAATCTAAGTTGCCTTATCCAAATGGTCATCCAACTGTGTGGTGAAATTGTTATTTGTTCCTCTAGTTGTGGAATATCATTCTTTTCCAAACTCTCACAATTCTTAGTAGCCTTCCTGGCAATCTTAACTGTGTTCATATGTCTTTGTAGTGACGGTTTCTCACAACTCTCAACTTCCTTAGTATCTTCAGCAGCAACCCTCCGGATGCACTCCTCATCATCTTCCCTGACTCTTTCCATCCTTCAACAATATCTCTCTTTCCTCTCCTAAATTTGTTTTAGTATCTTTTCTTCCATGCTCATCTCCATAGCCATCTTAATTTCCTTGAAGATCTCTCTCAACTTCTTGCTATCTCCTTTTGCCATGGGTGCTTTTGGCTTATAATTACATTAATCCTTTATTCATCTTAATGGTTTAATCTAGACCTACCTCTAGCGGTCACATCCCTTTAGGATGCCCCCATTTCCATTCATTTCCCCTAGGTGCCTAACCCATCTCATAGGATATGAGGTCTAGTCTATTCTATTGCAAATCATCAAATATGCTTCTTTTATTTATATAATCCCTTATTGATATGTCTTTTCTTGTTGCAAAGTTCTTCTCCCAAGTCCTAACATTTCCTTACCTCTTACTAAGGTCCTGACAATGGAACCAAAATGTTAGCGGGAGAGTGGGTGCAGACTTAAGATCTAGGATTATGCTCTCCAATGTGTAGTTTATACCCCAGTGTAAAGGGGTAAGTGGAAGATTACACTTAGTGCAGGGGGTTACATTAAAGTGTGGTAGAATACATTGCAAGTGGATTAAAATAAATACACATATATGCTCCTAATAATCATATGCTAGTAATTACTCCATTATTTATTCATTCTATAAGCTTGTGGTATATTTACATGAGTATAACATGTCTCTTAGATATATTATTCCTTCTGTCTTACATATACATATTCCTCACTTACACTTTTCTCTCTTCTATCTTCCATATGCCTGCTTACTATCTCTTTATCTTACTATGTCACATATTCTCTATATTCCATTATCTTTCAACTTATGTTGTACATATATACAATGTTACATCGAGGGTTGTGTTCTTTGCTCTTTTTATGTCCTTTAGATGTTGTTACAGGTCAGTTGTGTGTGTCACATGTGCCTTGCGATGCCTTGTAACCCTATTCTTTGTGTTGCTTGACTTTGTCCTTCCAACACTTTGTACATGGGGCATGGAACTTCTCTTGAACCATCAACCTCCTTGTAGGTATTCCATGTTGTCCTTTCCTCCCCACATTATTCCAATACCATGTCACAACCCCATCTCTATATTGATATACACCATTTTCCCCTTATTTTATTTTCTTTGCATTAGACTTGGAGCCTTCTCAAGTTTTCCATTGCTCAAAAAATAATCACAGATCTTGGTTTACACCATTCCCTTTAGATACCACTCACAAAAAAGGACACTTTAATGTTTACATTAACAAGGGAAGGCCAAGGATCTCCTTAAATAACAACTATGTTGAGACACGACTAAACAATGATACTCGTAAGATTGTTGTTCCATTGGCCATGCAATTGACCTATTTTTAGAAGATCATTTTAATGATAAAGGAAAAAAGAAAGCTATTAACATGGATTGGACTATTCAATAATAAAGGAAAGAAGAAATCTAGTAGGCTGGATCAAACTCATCTTCGGAAACTTCATTCTTGGATAAACAAGAACTAGACCTTTAATGTGCATAAGAGTAATGATTATCCTCCTCATAAGTTATGGAAAGAAGGAAAACCCTCTGGAAGGAATGAGGTTTCTTTTGAGAACTCAACACAAGCTCTAATTGATTGCATCAATCTCTTCCACTTCTTGATGGAGATGATTAGAAACTTGAAAGATATTTGCCAATAAATTTAGAACAATTAGAGCATTTCATAGACTCACAATAACTATTTCTTGTGCACTAATGATCTTACAAATTCCACTCATCAAGAGGTTATATATATTCATAATGACTTTCTCACTTGGCAAGCTTTCATGAGGGTTATTCTTGTGGCTCTAAAACATAACCTTTTGGAGACTATTAATGATCATTTCTATCATCTCAAGAAAGAAGTGGGTCAGAGAAGAAGAGATATAGATGACCACACTAGTTCTCTTAATTATCAATACAAATGTTGGAGATCTAGAGGATGTCCATCATAATATGAGATTACTGATCAATGACTTGAATAACCTTCAATGCCATGTGCATCACTAGATATGTTATATTAATCAAGGTAAACCCAACAAATTTGACCAAACTATTATTAACATAGAGAATGAAGTGGATGAGGACACTTGATCTTCTTTCTCCACCTTACTTGGTTGCCATATTGTTTCTTCCTCTTTCCTTTTTGGGCTTCTATTTGGGACCACTAAGTCTCCTTTCTTCTAGCATACTAATCCTTGAGTAAGGACTTCTTGTAATAAATGATTTACATTTTATATAAATTATTATTATTTTTATCATAAAAATAGATAAATTTTAGAGAATAAGAAATTCTTTAACATTTTATTAGATTAAGTTTGGTTGGTTAAGATCATGTTTAACTTGTTTAAATTATTATTTTGTAGGTGTTTACATTCAAAATACATTTATAAATTTTGTTTAATTATGTTGATTTTAATTTTTTTATGAACTTTGTAGCCATGTACACAACAACATTATATAATGATTCATCTTAGAAGGAAGTGCATTTCATCTTCCATTAAGAAACAACATTTTTTAAAATTAAATTATTTCTTGGATATGCAATCTGCTAATTTCAATATAAAGCTCATACATATTAATTCTTAATTTTATATAAACATTATTTTTTAAAACTTACCACCTTATAAACATAAGATGGATGTAGTAACATGGTTTTCCATCTTTAATTTTTTAATCAATCTAAAGGTTTTGAGTACTTTATTCTTATTTTTCATGTATTTTTCTCATGGAATGTTAAAGATTTGATGGATCCACACCACAAGTATATTGTGCGAGATGTTTGATAGATATTTCTACATCTAGACATTTTATGTTTTTAAGAAAACAAGATTGTTGTATTTTTTCTTTTAATAGTATGTCATTTCATATGGCCAAATAACCTTTTTAGCAATAATTATGAACACGGGAATGAAAGAGTTGTCACTTTTGTGTCTTCTAAGTTGCAGCTTCATTATATTGCCCATGGTTGCAACCCTTCCAACTAGGCTTTGCATATCCTCTTAAATATTGAGAACTAAGCATTAGGATTTATGGATATTTACACCTCAAATGATGTGGTTTAAAGGACCTATCTTTGGCATTAGCTTATCTATAAGCTACTAGATGCTCAATGTTTTTTATGGAGACTTCAATATGGTTTATATGGCACCTTGTTGGCAAGAGACACATTATAGCTTCATGATTGTTGTCATTGATGGCAACAAAGTTCATCCCACACATCCACAGGACATGGTGTGTCTCTATCGGAAGTCAGATTGAAGAGTGTTGTGGTCTGGTAAGCAAGAACAGAGCATGTGGCAAGGTCCGATAGTCAGGTCCGGATCTCTCAGAGGAAGTATCTTTGGAAAGTGCGGACTTGGGGAAGTCAAGAGGAGTACCTTGACTGATATAGTCCAGGGATTGAGCCTCCGGTGATGAAAGAGTGAAGAGATATGAGCATCTAAGTATTGGGGTCCTGTTTGGTAGAGCAGACAGAGGAAGAACTAATCGGCAGAGCATCAGACATTATTTCGGATGAGATATTGATGGTGATCAAGGCTCTTAAGGTATCATTCAAGATTGGCCGACTTGTTAGATGACTTCTATATGTATCTCTTTGATTCACATCACTCGGTAAGCAAGGATTCAGCCGACAGACTAGAGTTTGGGAAATACTGACTATTCCGGATGCCGACTAGAAAGAGGATGAAATCCTTTGTGTGGATATATATACCAGATGGATTTGGATATGAAGGTGTGTGTTGTGTGGTGTGTTGTGTGAAGAAAAGTAGAAGAGCAGTGTGGAAGCAGTAAGGCAGGTCCAGTATGTGAAAGGACAACATCACTAAAGAAGAGAAAGGATGAAGTGCAGTAGATCAGTATACTGAGCCTAACCCATCAGTTCAAGTATCTTGTTACTCTCTTTATAACTTGTAGACAGTGAGTCTCTTATAGGCAGTGAGCCTCTTGTGAGCAGTGTGCCTGGGCAGTGAACCCTAATTGGCAAGTGCCATTTTGTACTTCTATTCTTCTAACAGAGAATACATTCTTGGGTTAGTCACCCCGTGGTTTTTCCCTTAACAGGGTTTTCCACATCAAAATCATTGTGTTATGTGTATTGACTTTGTTCCTGCTTTCATGATTATGAATGATTATTTGCTTTGATGCTGCACTAGTTGTTAAAGAAAAATAGAAAGTTAAATTAATTAAGATAATTGATTCACCCCCCCTCTCAGTTATCAACAATTGGTATTAGAGCTAAGTTCCTCCAAACAGAGCCTAACAGCTTGAGGAAGATCTGGGAATTAAAATGGATATGTATGGTATGAGGGAGCAACATTAGTCTTCCCTAGATGATCTTGAGCAATCTAATTCTGAAGTCAATGAATTGAAGGAAAGACTCAAACAGGATGATGATTTCATAAATGAACTAAAAGGGAAACTAAGTCTCTCTATGAAAAAGAGAAAGGATCTACTTCAGCAATTGGCAAGTCAAGGTGAAGCAAATGATACAAATGGAGATCTGAAGGAGAAAACCAAGTTATGTGAAAAGTTATCAAAAGAGATCATTATGGTAAGACATGAAATGGAATCAGGAGTTATGAAATTTACCCAAGAAATTGAAGAAAAAAGAAAAACTGAAGATGATCTAAGACAATCTCTCAAGGAGAAATCATAAGACTGTCACAAGATGGATAGAATAATCAGACATCTTGAATCTGATCTTGAAGATGCTAAAGATAATGAAGAAAAACTTGAGGATCAAATTGTCTCCCTTTAAAGGGATCTTCAAACAACAAATGATTACAAAGATAAATTCAAGATAAGTTCTGCTCAACTTGAAGTTCTTCTTGAAAGCCAAAAGAGGGTAGATGACAAGTGCGGCTTGGGATATGAGAAAGGTGAAAGCTCTGGATCCGTTCAAAAGAAGTTTGGATAAGAAAATCTAAGGAACATGCAAAGAAGACCTCCGATAAGGCAACCTAATGCTCAAAGATATCTATCCTTCAATGGATACTGCCACAACTGCAATAACTTTGGTCATAAAGCTAATCAGTGTAGAAAGAGAATGAATCAGACTAATACATCCTTCTCCGGACAGTGTTTCAACTACAAAAGGTATGGTCACAAATCTCATGAATGTAGGAATATGCAAATGAACAATTCATTCAATGGTAGATGCTTTGCATGCAATAGAATGGGTCATATGGCTAATCAATGGAGATCAAGAGGATATCAATCAAATATGCAAAGAAATGTTGTTTGCCACAATTGCAATAGATCCGGTCATATTGCCAAATTCTGTAGAAGCAAGAATCAGGACAAAAGAGGTCCGGTACATCATAACCAGAATCAAGACAAAGGAAAAAGAAAAGTGAATGCGGAAGAAGTTCAAAGTGAGATGAACAAGATTTGGGTGAAGAGATTCACAGGAAATGTAGGGGATGGATCCGCACTAGAATCTGGTGCTGATATTCCTTCCAGAAATTAAAAGGTGAGCTCTAGCTCAGGGGGAGACACAAGGAAAAACATTTTCCCCCAGCCAGTCAATTGGTGCCAGAATTGGCACAAGGAGAGTTGCGGATTAAAGGGTTCTTAGAGAAACATCTAAATAAGCTGTGGTTAAGATATGGAAGATCCGCAAACAAGTTAATTTACCAAGATTGATCCAGTTCATCAAGTCATCCGGTAAGAACAAGTTTTTCACAGTTAGATCCGGTATGATTCAGATAAAGGTATTTTGATTTGCGGATAAATGGAATGATTGGAGAAAGATAGATAGATTGCTGATGTTCATTAAAGATTAACTCCAAGCGCATCTTAGTAATTCGGAAAAGATTTCTTTCAGAATAAGGAAAACAAGGCAAACCCGAATGACTTAAGTTGAGCATTTATTGCAACATGGTATTAGGGTTTGCGGAGTAATATAAGGGTTTTCTTATTAAACACTTGTTCATTCTGCATTCAAGAAGAAGCGAAAAGGAGCTCTACAACAAATTCCTCAAGCCCATCAAAGATCATTTGTAGAAGTCGATTCATCTAGCAATCGATCCGGCTGACTTCCTGAAACCTAGAAGCGTAAAAGGTATTTTCCGTTCTTGAATATCTCTCTGTAAATCTTTGAAAGATGGCTACTCTGAATGTGGTGAAGATCCCTGATAGGCCGCACCCAAAATTTAGAAAACATCCCTATAAATCCCTAGAAGTTGACCCTCTAGACGCCTTTTCAAGCATTCCACATGGAGTTTTACATGTAGAAGATGTTAGGGTTTACATTCACGCAAACATTGAAGAATTTGGTGAATCCAAGCTGATGGATATCTACCACAAGGAACTGATAGATGATTCATTTGAGCTAAAACCTCAGTATAAGGCCATCGGGATAAACATTTTGCACAATGCATTCATTTCCCCTGTTTTGCTGAAGATGATTGGGTCCGGTATGTTTTGAGTAGAATACATGACAACTTTATGTGGCTCACAAGGCCATTCAAGATAACCAAGGAAGCAATCAGGGCAGTAACCGGATTGCACTCATCCGGTGGGTTGCCTACTCTAAAATCAGTCAAAAACCAAACTGTGAGTGAGGCTACCGGATCTAAATTTGACAAAAGAGTAATGACAGTTGAGGATATCATAGACCTTGATATCAAGTTTGCCTCCATGATCATTGGGTATAAGATTTATCACTCCAACAGAGAAAATTCTATATCTGGAACAGCAATTTACATTGCCTATGAAATGTTAAGAAAGAATGCTGACTATGACCTTTGTGAGCTCCTTCTGAACCAACTTTTGGAGAATCTGTAGAAGATAAAGAAGGATAAGAAGAATTCCTTCAAATACGGTGGGTTGATACTATGTCTATTTTTCTATTACATGAATGAGCTACCCGGATCAAATGGTTGGATGTGGCAAACTAACAGACCAGTATCCATACAAATTAGGGATTACTTGCATGGGCTTGGTGATGCCAAGGTACAAAACACAACACTATGGGGTTACTTAAAAAACTTCCAAAGCATGATGCAGGCTAGAGAAAGAATTCCTCAATCCCTAGTTGAAAAATATAAAGATACAATATGCTTTATGGTAGAAACTAATCAGTGCCTAATGGAGGTAGTGAAACCAAGAACAGTGTGGATCATGCCAATGGGGTATGAAGTTGATGAGAAAATTGTAGAGCTGCATGTTCAACACATGCTAAGTTAGCCCAAGGATCCTAAGGCAGAAAGGTTTGGAACCTTTGAAGAATTAAGTGTAAAAATCCATGTGGAGCTCAGACAACCGAAGATGAAGAGAAAAGTGAGAAAAGAGGTAGAAGAATTTGCCAAGAGGCATGGAATCTCAAAAGAGGCACTTGATGCCCACAGAGAAAAGATGGAAAGAGCAGAAAAAGAAAAGGAAGAAGTAGAAAAAGAAAGTGCTCCGGTAAAAGCTCCCTCCTAGACCAGATCTTTTAAGAGCTTTGCACCTGCAACTACTAAAAGCTCAAAAGCATCTAAACCGGAAGCAAAATCATCCGGTAAAACAGAGAAAAGAACTAAAACAAAAGCCACAAGGTCTTACATCAGTCAAAAGGATGATGAAGAGACAGAATCAGATGAGGAAGTAAAGAAAATGAAAAAGAAAAGGAAAACATCCGGTGAACCCTCTACTAAAGAAGTAACAGAAGAATTTGTTGAAAGGCCCACTCTATCCTTAGATGATGTAGTTAAAGCAGTTACTATGGATGGGAACCTGCAACCAATAACAGAATTCTATGATGCAGATAGAAAGATCTTGGAGGAAGCCACAGTTAAGTACTTGAACATATACAATAAGGCTTTTATTGAAATCATATCTCTCATTCCCAAAAGCCTAGAGATGGAATTAGAGATAAGAAAGAATAATGCTAGGGCAAAGGATCTTGAGATCTGGAAACATATAGCCATTCAACTCTTTCCTTCAATCATTCCGAAGAAAATGAATATGATCTTCAAAGATTGCAAGGATGAGTTCCGGAGCAAAGCTAGAATGAATCAACTTATGCTCGGTGAAACTGACAAAATAGGAAAAGAGACAGAAGAGATTCTCTGGAATGCTTACAAAAGATTCAACATTCCCATTGTAGAGGACTTAGGTGATGATCCCTCGGCTACAGATGTTGAAGAAGAATCTACTGAGACAGTGGCAGAAGAGGTAAAGGAGACAAGTGAAGAAAAAAATAAGGACTTAGATTCCCTTGCTCCAGAAGAGGAGGTCCATGATCAAGAAAACATCTCTCCTCCGGTTTCCATTGCTGACTCCGGATCTAAAAAAGAGGAAAGAGTAGAAGAAAAGATCATTCAAGAAGCAGAGGAAAAGGAAAAAGAAGATGACAGTAATAAGGGTACAGAAGGAGAGAAAACTCCAACAGAAAAAACCACAGATGATAGTGGTAAGGCTACAAAAGGGGACAAAACCTTGTCACCGGCAAGAGACACAGCAGAAGCAGTCGAGGAATTCTTAACCAAGGAGATGATAGAATTTGATGAACTGGAACTTCTTCAAGGACCGTTCAATTTTGACTCCCTCTCCCCGGTTCAAACCATGAAGCTAGCATCCTTTACTTCAGCAAAGGCAAAAGAAAAACTTCTGAAGTCTCACATGGAAGACTGCAAGCTCATAGAAATTGCATCCGATGTATTAGAGGAGATCATGCCATCTTTTCAGAAGGATCCCTCAGTCTCTTCATCCGGTAATCTCAAATCTCTAGTAAATAGTGTTAGCACTCATTTTGAATCTTTAGAGAAATCAGCTGAGGTAAAGGTCCAGAAAGAGTTTTTGAATAAGAGATTCTCTGAGTTACAAGGCCTTATAACCAATGATAGGAGAAATATGGATATTGGGATAAAGAGCTTAGAAAATGCTCTTAAGGATGGAGGAGAAGTATATAAATTTTGTATATCCTGGACTAAAGTAACAAAGGATATTGAGAAGAAAATAAAGGAACAAGAGGATAAACTGTCAAGTCTCTCAGAATTTTGATCCTCTCACTGTATCCATAATAAACTAGGAATGCCAAACTATTGTAGTCATGAATGAGATTAAGAAGCTTGAGAAGGAGAGGAAGAACATAATAAGCGGGATGGGTGAACTTAGAGGGATGATTATCCCTAAATTAGAGGCCATGCATGAGGCCCTAATTGATGCCCAGACCACAGCTTGAACCAGTGATCCGACAGATCTTAAGAGGGCAGAAGCTTTTGCATTCTTGTTGAGTGGTCACATCTCAATTTTGGACAGGATGAAGCAGAGTTGGGCAACTGAATTTGCCCAGTTGAAGTCATCTTTTGTAGATATACTTCAATATATGTAAGTATATCATATATATAACTTATGCGGCTAAGTATAGTTGGATTTTTGGAAATTTTGCAGACCCTACCCTTTGCCATTGATGTCAAAGGGGGAGTGAGGAGTAGTGAAAAATGTGGAATCTAGCTAAAGAGGAGCTCCGGTAAAGTGTACAATAGAACAGAGCATCAACCAAGGGGGAGTATAGTATAACACTAAGTCATTTTTCACTAAGTGTTGCCATCAATGCCAAAGGGGGAGATTGTTGGCAAGAGACACATTATAGCTTCATGATTGTTGTCATTGATGGAAACAAAGTTCATCCCACACATCCACAGGACATGGTGTGTCTCTATCGGAAGTTAGATTGAAGAGTGTTGTGGTCTGGTAAGCAAGAACAGAGCATGTGGCAAGGTTCGACAGTCAGGTCTGAATCTCTCAAAGGAAGTATCTTTGGAAAGTGCGGACTTGGGGAAGTCAAGAGGAGTACCTTGACTGATATAATCCAGGGATTGAGCCTTCGGTGATGAAAGAGTAAAGAGATATGAGCATCTAAGTATTGGGGTCCTATTTGGCAGAGCAGACAGAGGAAGAACTGACCGGCAGAGCATCAGACATTATTTCGGATGAGATATTGATGGTGATCAAGGCTCTTAAGGTATCATTCAAGATTGGCCAACTTGTTGGATGACTTCTATATGTATCTCTTTGATTCACATCACTTGGTAAGCAAGGATTCAGCCGACAGACTAGAGTTTGAGAAATACTGACTATTCCGGATGCCAACTAGAAAGAGGATGAAATCCTTTGTGTGGATATATATACCAGATGGATTTGGATATGAAGGTGTGTGTTGTGTGAAGAAAAGCAGAAGAGTAGTGTGGAAGCAGTAAGGCAGGTCCGGTATGTGAAAGGACATCAACACTAAAGAAGAGAATGGATGAAGTGCAGTAGATCAATATACTGAGACTAATCGGAACTAAACTCCAGCATATGTGGATGCTTCTCATCAGTTCAAGTATCTTGTTACTCTCTTTATAACTTGTAGACAGTGAGTCTCTTGTAGGCAGTGAGCCTCTTGTGAGCAGTGTGCTCAGGTAGTGAGCCCTAATTGGCAAGTGCCATTTTGTACTTCTATTCTTCTAACAGAGAATACATTCTTGGGTTAGTCACCTCATGGTTTTTCCCTTAACAGGGTTTTCCACATCAAAATCATTGTGTTATGTGTATTGACTTTGTTCCTGCTTTCATGATTATGAATGATTATTTGCTTTAATGCTGCACTAGTTGTTAAAGAAAAATAGAAAGTTAAATTAATTAAGATAACTGATTCCCCCCCCTCTCAGTTATCAACACACCTAACAAGCAAGCCACATCCTGATGAGATGATGGTTGGAGAGCGTGAGACATGGTTCTACATGCATAATAAATTTGTCCTTTATGACCCCAATATCAACAACCAAATTGATTCAACTATGTGTACACATGGTCTAACCTCCATAATGGATTGGAAAAGATTATTGAGAGGATTAATTATGTAATGATTTATGTGCAATCTTACTTTTCCATAGCTTTTTTCTTTCTTCTAGTGGAAACCCCACCAAATATTGTGCTTTTTGACCACTTTCTAATCCATTTTTAGCTCGAGTGGGATCTCAAGAAGACTAAAATTGAAAAAACAAAATTTTACTTGAACATGTTTATGCTTTAGCATGTTTCCACTCTTGCTCACATCTAACATGTCTAGAACTTTGTGCCATATAAGAGGTGACATTGATTGGATTGGATGGTGGATTGATGCCACTATTCTCACTACACGCTTTTCATGGATTATTGGCTATTATATAGCTCATGTCCAAACTCTTACATGTCGACCATGTATTTTGAGCTAAGCCATGCCACTACTCAACTCAAAAATACCTTATTTCATAAGCTTATACAACTACAGATGGCCACACTTCACTATCAAGTACACATTGTTGATGCATATAATGCTAGAGGGACAAAGCTAAGCTTCATTAGTTGAAGGTAGGTGATATAGTTTCTAAAGATTTTTTCAAGCTTAGTGGTGCAGGGGCACCCTCATGCACATGTTAATCAACATCATACACAAAATTTGGGGAAATAAAACAAACATTTTAATTCTCCAACACTCCAAGTAAACGACAAGGCAAGTTGCATAGGGACAAAAATCCTAGTCACCTACATGCTAGAAGACAAAGATTGGACAATGAAAAGTTTTCAAGCACCCAAGTCATAAAAGAAAGCAAAAAAAGAATCCCAAGAGTTACCTTTCTCCAAGTTGGATGCCACCAAGCAAGAAGAGGAATACCAAGAGTCATTGGAGCCCAAAATGAGGAAGATGAAACTATCCAAAGTAGATCTTATAAATAAATTGAAGTTTGGCTCCAAAGAGGCATTGAAAAAGAAGAGAAGAGCCCAAATTTATTTCTGATTTTTGCAGTTCATCAAGAGGACATCCATGGGTGATGTTGAAGATAATTCTCTAATGGAAATACATCTATTTTGATGAGGCAATAAAGGTGAACATCCATGGTGATTTGTTTGATGAAAAATTTCTGAATTTGTAAGCTTGTGGAGGTGGATAGTTGTAAAGTTTGTTGGAGGTATTTCATAGTTAGATTTGTGGAGGTTATGTATGTGTGTTACCATCCTAATTTGGTTGCATAAAAACATTTGGGTTGTAAGTATTTTCTACTGTTCATGTTTTATGAAATTATCAGGATATGGTGTTACTTCATAGCTGAAATTGTTGCTACAACATTCACAATTTATTTGAACTTAAGGGCTGCAAATTTAAGAGATTAATATACATTTATTTTATGAAACTAAAGGAATCAAAGGGATAAACAAAAATCCTTATTGGCTGGAAATTATCAAAGTTAATTTTCATCTAAGAGAAGAGGAGTAATCTTGGCAAACAACAATTTTAAGGTTGAAATTTAACAAGGTTATGTTGGCATATACAATTTGTTTCAATCTTTGAAGTTTTTGAGCACATGATTATAACAATTTGAAGGCATGAATATTGTTTTTATTTCAATATATGTAATAGAAGTTGATTGGGCTGCATGATGGGACAATCCTTCATTGGATTCTCTTCTCTTGTCTGCATCAAATTGGTATTAGAGCTAGAAGATCTTTGCGAATGATTTATTCTTTCGGCTAATGTGGTTTAGTGAGATTTGATGTTGAAGGATGGCTCCTAATAAGAAGAAAGATGGAACAAGGGCATCATCATTTCTAGATAGATTGTTAAGAGTGGTAGAGAGGCTACATGAGGAAGAAATGGCAAAGAAGATACAGGAGGAAGAAATGGCAACCAAGAAAGAAAACAAGATGGAAAAGGAAAGCTTATTTCGGACTACTTGCAAGTCCAAAGGTAAATGTTGTCAAGTTGTGATTTTGGATATTTGCATGGATAATATTGTTTCTGAATATATGGTAGATAAATTGGGTTTGGAAAGAATACCACACCCCACACACTATTCTGTGAGTTGGCTTCAAACTGGTAATCAGGTAACTGTAAATGAGCAATGCAAAGTTGAGTTTCACATAGGCGGTTATAAGGATGAAATAGTTTGTGATATCATGCATTTGGATGTATGTCACATTGTGTTTGGAAGGTTGTGGCATTATAACAACGTAGTGAAGTATAACAGAAAAAACAACACATATGATATTATGGACAAAGACGGGATGAAATTTGCATTAACAGCCTTGAAGGATGAGTGCATAGAAATTGAAAGCTTATTGTTAAGTGAGAAGACATAAGTACAACAATATGAAGCAAATCCATATGAGGTAATGGTTGAGGTAACAAATTTTGAAAACAACATGTTGTTTGAAAACTCAGTTGAACAAGAAATGGAAGAATTTTCTTTTGAATTTGCTCAAACTAATGAAAGTGATAGTGAAATTGATGTTGAAGTGGGTGATGTTTAGGAAGAAGAAGAAGAGACAACAAAAGAAGATGTAGAGGACTCAAGGATTGTCCAAAGAGAGAAGATAGTTATGGAGGATAAGGAGACAACATGGTTCTCAGGAGAAGAATCGAGAGTCGAGAATGTTGGTGGAAGAATGGATGAGCAATTCAAAAATGAAAATGAATGGCTGAGTATGGTTGAGGTGCAATCAAAGAATTTGGAGAATAATGAAGAGAAAAGAATGTGTGACAAACAACATGAGGTGGATGAAGAAGTGAAGTATGATTTCTTTAATATGTTTGTTTCCTGTGCAGATAAAGAAGACAAAGTGGATAAAAGAGAAAATAAATTTACAATTGCAGTCCAAGGTCAAGTTAGAACAAGAAAACTAACAAAATCACATGGCTACATTGTACCAAGTTGGCCTTGGCTCAAGAAGCATGTTGTTGGACCAAAAAGCACAAGTGCACCAGTAGATACAAATGTACTTGAGATCCAACAAAATGAAAACAATGCATGCATGCAAAGGAACTGGAAGACATGAAAGAAGATCCATATTTGAGGTGGAACTCAAATTCCTTTTTTCCTGGGGAGTATGGTGCAGGGGCACCCTCATGCACATGTTAATCAACATCATAGGAAAACTTTGGGGAAATAAAACAAATATTTTAATTCTCCAACACTCTAAGTAAAAGACAAGGCAAGTTGCATATGGACAAAAATCCTAGTCACCTACATGCTAGAAGACAAAGATTGGACAATGAAAAGTTTTCAAGCACCCAAGTCATAAAAGAAAGCAATAAAAGAATCCCAAGAGTCACCTTTCTCCAAGTTGGATGCCACCAAGCAAGAAAAGGAATACCAAGAGTCATTGGAGCCCAAAATGAGGAAGATGAAACTATGCAAAGGAGATCTTATAAATAGATTGAAGTTTGGCTCCAAAGAGGTATTGAAAAAGAAGAGAAGAGCCCAAATTTATTTCTAATTTTTGCAGGTCATCAAGAGGACATCCATGGGTGATGTTGAAGATAATTCTCTAAGGGAAATAGATCCATTTTGATGAGGCAAAGAAGGTGAACGTCCATGGTGATTTGTTTGATGAAAAATTTCTGAATTTGTAAGCTTATGGAGGTGGATAGTTGGAAAGTTTGTTGGAGATATTTCATAGTTGGATTTGTGGAGGTTATGTATGTGTGTTACCATCCTGATTTGATTGCATAAAAACATTTGGGTTGTAAGTATTTTCTGCTGTTCATGTTTTATGAAATTATCAAGATATGGTGTTACTTCATAGCTGAAATTGCTTATACAACATTCACAATTTATTTGAACTTAAGGGCTGCAAGTTTAAGAGATTAATATACATTTATTTTATTGCAACTAAAGGAATCAAAGGGATAAACAAAAATCCTTATTGGCTGGAAATTATCAAAGTTAATTTTCATCTAAGAGAAGAGGAGTAATCTTGGCAAACAATAATTTTAAGGCTGAAATTTAACAAGGTTATGTTGGCATATACAATTTGTTTCAATCTTTGAAGTTTTTGAGCACAGGATTATAACAATTTGAAGGCATGAATATTGTTATTATTTCAATGTATGTAATAGAAGTTGATTGGGCTGCATGATGGGACAATCCTTCATTGGATTCTCTTGTCTTGTCTGCATCACTTAGTTGGCTTGTAATGCAATTCAAACCATTAAAGTCATTTGGGAAGTAGATAAGTGTCCCTCAAAGAGTCATAAAGTGTTGAATGCCTTTGTTCAACATTATAAGAATGTTTCTAAATCCTAAGACCCTTCTTAGGCTCATGAGGAAGCTCTTAAGAAACATATTGATGGTATTCCCTACTACCTTTCTATATCTTAAAGGGTGGATTCTAATAGACTTTTATCTTTGGAGGATCTCTATGAAGTCATGAATAATATGACAAATAACAAGGCTCCTAGATGTGATGGCTTCCCATGTGAATTCTATAAAAATATTTGGGACATTATTGATCCTAATTTCATAGAGTTTATTTGGAATATTTGCATTCCAATTCCTTAGGGGAAACTATTAACAAAGGCAATATCAAATTCATACCTAATTCTGGTGATCTAGAGTTGATTTGAAATTGAAGACTAGTCATTTTGCTCAATGTTTCCTACAAGATTATTGCCAAAGCCCTTACACTATGGATCCATCAGTCACTTCCAACGGTGGTTTGTTCTGAGCAAAGTAATTTCATCAAAAGAATGTTTATATTAGATAACATAATTTTTGTTTGAGAAGGTATGGAATGGCCTAGGAAATCCAACCAATGGATATTTTTTCTTAATTTTTTTGAAAAATCTTATGATAGGATTGAATGGCCTTTCATTCTTACCATGATTTATGCTCTCGACTTTAACAATAACTTACTTCAATCTTTTAGAATGTTATTTGCAAATGGCTTTCCTCATCTCACCATTACTAGTACTTTAGTGTAACGTCCTATAGGCTAGCGGTGGGTGATGTGCCCCACCGAGTGGGAGATGGGCCCCATTGAAGGGAGATGAGCCCCTTCCTAGTGCTCGTGGCCCAAGGTCTCCTCGTGTATGCTCTGAAATAGTTAGGAGATGAGCCCTTCCATTGGTAGTTAATGTCAGGGGCACCATTCACCTTCAATCCGAGCTTTTGGCGTAGTGGTTGCCTAGCTTGGTATCAAAGCTGAGGTCTCGAGGTCGAGACTCTTCGGGGTGAGCATACTGTAATGTCCCATAGGCTGGTGGTGGGTGATGTGTCCCACCAGGTGGGAGATAGGCTCCACCGAAGGGAGATGAGCCCCTTCCCAGTGCTCGTGGCCCAAGGTCTCCTCGTGTACGCTCTGGCAACAGTTAGGAGATGAGCCCTTCCATTGACACTTAATGCCAGGGGGCGCCATTCACCTTCAATCTAGGCTTTTGGCGTAGTGGTTGTTGTAATGCCCCTTTTTTGGCACATAGATTTTTGTGCACATTATGCTTGTTCCTAGTCTCTCGGAGGCTATTTGACATGTTTGAGAGAACTCCAATGTTTTTGGAGTGGTCGTGGTTCAATCTGCAGAATAGATAAGTGGTTTTCTTTTTGGGAATGGACTATTTTTCTATGGCATTGAGCTCAGTGGATGTCCAGGGTTATAGTGATATTTTCAGAAGTTTGATCAAGCTCCTAGTTTGCTCTCCAAGATTCTTGGAGGAGCCATCTATTTTTGGAAAGTCACCCGGAAGGCATCGTTTCGCATCCCAAACCCTACAGAGCATATTGGGTCAGTGTATTTGGCAGTTGGATGAAGTTTGAGATTTTTCATAAAAAGTGATATTTAATGAGCTATTTTAATTATTATTTTCATTTAATCTCCTAATGGTGAAAATAATTAAAAGGTACCTAAGTGTTATAGCTCATTGGAAAGGTAATTAAGTGTTTTGAATGTTAGACACTTAAAAAGGGGGCCTCACACATGATATATTATTATTATTGCAAAAAAGGTCTTTTTGAGAGAAGAAATATGAAGAGTTAAAAAGAAATTAATATTATATTCCTCTCAAAAATTATAAAAAGGGGATGAGAGCTCATTTGAAGGGTTATGCTTTTGGAAAATTTATTGTTTGCAGATGGATTGAACCTGTGAGTTCTTCCATATTCTCTTGAGGACGAAAATCCTCTTGTAGAATTGAGTGTGATTTCATTCAGGAATCACCATTGTGCTGAAGGTGGGTGTTTGGAACAAGCTCATACAGAGTTTTCCATTGAGATTTCATGGAATTTATCGTAATTTGATTTGATGATTTATCTAATTGGGATTTTGAGTATATTTTGGTTTGATGTTTGCCAGAGATACTAATGAGATTTCTTGGTGTGTGTGAAGCTAAAGTTATTTCAAAAGTTTGCCATTCAATCCTTGTTGGTCGCACCTCTATTAGCCGTGGCTGAACAAGGGATTAAGTGTCAATATGCTGTGATCATCAAACTTTTGGTTTGCTAGTTGTTTTTGCTTTGTCTACCATTGCTGGGTGCACATTTCTATACTAGTGATTGATATTTTGGTGTTGTTATTTTTTCCTAGAACTGTCCGTACACTCAGAAAGGCCGTACAGGTCTGAGTGTGGCATGGAAGTGTGGGATTCTATGTTTGTTACCAACTGATCTATCATTATTCTTGACGAGTTTTCCTATGCTAAGTAGTGGGAATGATTACTGAATAGATATGTTGGTGTTTCGAGCTGTGTAGAACCTTGTTTGACTACTGAAAACCTTTGTTGGGCCGTATGCATCCCCTGAAGATGACTGCATTTTCTTTCAAGATCAATGCATAAAATATTTGGAAGGGTAATAAGATAGCATCTACAAGAGGAATCACTCATTTTTCAAATCAGTTTTAAGGAGATTATTACTACCAAATCCATGCCTTTGCATGTCGTACAGTGGTGAGTTCGTACTATTGCATAAGGGCAGAATTCATCCTTAATAAGGATAACTTGCTGTTGGTTTATCCAATCTGTGTTGTCTTGATGTCAATTAGATGGGTGTTTAGTGTGGATGAAATTAGTTGAGGATTGATGGTGTTTATGCTCTGTGCTAACATTGGAGCAACTTTATGTTTCCACACAGCAACAGATTAGATCATTCTCAATGCAGTCCTACACAACAAAGTTGTGATATGGTTTGTTTCACATTGGAAGAGTTTTCTATTCAATTTTGGTTGTGCCACTGACATGTGCAGGTCGATAACAAGAGAGCATATTCTTCCATAATATGGGGTGATTTATGTGCATGGATGTAGAGTTTTGGGATTGATATGAAGAGTCTTCTTTGTTGTTAAAAGGAGTTGTAGACTTGTAATTTGATACAACGATCCACAAGGCTTTTCTGAACTGAGTTTCTTCCCTACAACACTTCACATAAGGTTTATCTTGGTATTCCTTTGGTGTTAGCATGCTACTTCAACATCACTTGGGTATTTCTGTGTTCTATATGATTGCAACAGTACTATTTGTGCAAACAAACAAGGGAATTGATTTTAGTTTGCATGTTATTTCATTGTAGCCTTTCTTTCTGTTGCAAACATATTGTAACCCTTGGATGGTTCAACCACCAGTGTGGAGGAATTGTAATGCTTATCTTTCTTGTTTATTCACCCACTGAATAAGTGGAGTATCCCCACTAAATAAGTGGATGCCTGCTGAAAAGCAGATGCCTGCTATAAAGCGGATGATTGTATTAGTTTATTTGCACAAGCTTTAATTTGTAAGCCAAAGCACTATATGCTCTTACCTTGCCCAATTTGGGAACTTGGTGATCATAAAGTGTAGAGGTTCTATTTGGTTGCATTAATGTGCTAACCCTACTGTGATAGATTGTTAAAATAAAAAAAAAATTGGGGTAGCATATTACATTTAGAATCATCATTTCATGTGTTATCTATTTGAGATTTTGGCTATATTCTTGCCAATGCAATTTCTCATAGACTTGTCAGTAGTATTTCACTTCTAGGTGACAACTCAAACAACTTGTCAATGACCATTTTGTCGATGACTCCTTTCTCACTTTGACCAAAGATGAAGATAATGTTGCTCAAGCCTTGAAATGCTCAAACACCTTTTATTTGGATTTCAGTTCTAGTATTCAATGTAGAAAGATCCAATGTTATGGACGATCCTTCTCTCTTTCCCCTTCTTGGCTCTAGTCCTTTGGGTGGAAATAGATTAAACATGATAAATCTCTAAATTTCTAGGTATTCTTTTTTCTTCATAGACTTTCCTTTCTTCCCTTTGGAAACATGTTATTGACAGAGTTGAAAAGTTGTCCTACTAGATCACTAAGCCTCTCTCTCTGACTGGTAAGTTCCAATTATGCTCTAAGGTTTTGGTTTCCACTCATCTATTACTCCTCTTGTTGGTTTCCCTCTAAGGCTTCCTATCATAAGCTATAAAAATTTCTTAGGTATTTTCTTTGGGCCAATTTTGATTAGACCAAGGGTTTTCATAGAGTTGCTTAGGATGTTTTTTGCCTTCTCAAAGACTTTGGTGCCTTAGGCCTTATTGATGTGCATCGGGAAGGGATTAATATTTTTTACCAAATCGGTTGTGAGATCCATTTAAGTAAATGAATCTTAGAAAGTCCTTATGATGAATTCAATTTCCTCTATTTATCCCTATGGTCATATGACTTAAAAAATAAATTAGGGTTTCATTCCCTTGTCATAATCTCCTAAGGTAATTAAAATTTCTAGCACTTTTGCGGCTAAGATAATTTGGTAGGTTCAAGGATCCATCAAATGGGATTTCTATCAACCAACAATCTCTTTGATGATATTATATTATCATCATCTATGTCACTCCTCTAGCCATGATTCCTTCGATCCATTCTATTAAGATTTTTAGAAGAGGCATTAATGTTGGAAAAGTGTGTTGTACACCTTGCATAATGAAATTAGAATATTTGTTGTTGTTAGGAAGGTGTCTTGTACACCTTGTGTAATAACATTAAACATTTTTGTAAGTTGTGGTCCTTGTGTAATGGGATACCACACTTGGTTGTTAGGTTGATTTCTCCTAATGGAATGTTGTACACAACATTGAAATTGTAAATATAATCGGGGTTCATAAAGGACAAGAAAAGAAACAAGGCATTATAAGGTGAAATATCATATGGTACAGGGAGAACCATGGGATGTCAAGAGTCAAATATGACATTTGAATTCACTTTTTGAACATGAAGAGTCATGTGAGGGGTATGAGGGGTCATGTGTAGCACATGAAGATACATGTGTGGAATATAAAGTGTCATGTCACATGATTTTGTGCCCATTATATTGTAAAACCACTTGATGATTTCTTGTGAGTTTTATGTCTACAAATATGAGCTCATGGTATTATCAAATCATAAGAAATTTATATGTTGCATGTTGTTGTGGAAAGATCTATATAAGGCATGACAATGAACGTGTATTTACATGGTGTTGTAATATGTTTCTTGATGTTATTGAATAGATTAGACAAAGGAGAGAAATTCACATAGTACACTAAGAAGAGGTTCTCTAATAGAGCATGTTACATTGATGACAAGTTCTCTAATAGAGCATGTTGAATTGATGACAAGTTCTCTACTTTAGATTTAATAGACGGGAAAGATCTTTCTTAGAACACATTAAATCTCTTGTATATTGTAATATTTTTATTTGGATAATATATTAGAGTGGTGTTGTTGTTGGGGTTCTTCTTGAAAGGGTTTCCAAAGGTAAATATAGTGTTTCTATGTGTGTATGGTTTATTTTTTTTGTTTTGTTTCATTAATTTCTATAACCTATTCAACACAATTCTTCTCTTGAGATTATCAATAATTTCCTAACATTTGCTATTAGGACTTGGTTTCTTGATACTTGGGAGGAGGGAATGTTGTCTCTAAAATAATCTTTTGCTTGAGTGGAATCTTTGTGTAGGTGAATTTATTTTTTGTGCATAGGGAAATGGTGAGCCTACTAGAAGGAAAATAATTGGTTTTAGATAGATGTCTTCATTGGAATTTTAGGATCTTTGGGTTGTTAAAGATGAAAAGGTTAGTTCCTTAGAAGAAATATAAATGAGAAATGATAAGGTTTCTTGGTAGAGGAGAGCTATGGGCATTTATTCCCCTAACAACCAGTATATTTTTGTTTATGTTTTACCCCTTATGCAATATATACAAGTGTGAGAATGTTGGGAAAATGTGTTGTGCACATTGCATAATGCCATTAGAATGTTGTTTTTGTTAGGATGGTGTGTTGTAAACATTATATAATAACATTAAATGTTGTTTTAAGTTGTGGTCCTCACATAATGGTATGTTACATTTGGTTGTTAGCTTGACTTCTCCTAGTGTAATGTTGTAAGAGACATTAGAACTATCAACATAATTAGGGGTCATAAATCACAAGAAAAAAGATAGACCATCGAAAGGTGAAATTTTCCATGGGATAAGGAGAACCACATGTAATTCCTTGGAATGTGGGGACACTCTTGGGGGAAGTAAAAAGAAACACATGCGTGTTTGGATTCTCTTGTGGTACATGAAGAGTCATGTGTGGGCTATAAGGGGTCATATGTAGCACATGAGGAGACAAGTATGGAATACGAAGAGTCACACTCTATAGTTTTGTACCAATTTTATTGTAAAACCACTTAGTGGTTTCTAACGAGATTTGTGCCTATATCTACAAGCTCATGGCATTGTAAAAACACAAGAAGCTTGCAAGTTGCATATTATTTTGATAGAATCTATAGAAGGTGAGGTAATTGATGTATGTTTACATGGTGATGTAATAGGTTTCTAGATTCTTGTTGGATTGATTGCAAGAAGGAGAGGAACTCATATAATGAATTAAGAAGAGGTTCTCTAAGACTATATGTTGCATTGAGAACAAGTCTTTAAAGGCACATGCTATCTGATTTAATACAAGGTGAAGATCTCTCTTAGCACAAGTTAAATCTCTTGATATTATAATCTTGTTCTTTAGATAATATATCAAAGTGGTGTTGTTGTTGCTAGGTTTTTTCCTAAAAGGGTTTCCTAGGGTAAATTTGGAGTTTCTTTGTTTGTATGCTTTGATTTTTTATTCTCTTGCATGAGTTTTAGATTATGTAATTTACCCATCATAGTTATTCTCTTAATATTATCAATAATTTCCTAACAATTATGATTATGTAGGATTTGTATTCTAAAGACACTTCAACTTGGCTTTCATGGTCTCAATCAAATGCCAAATTCAACCTAACTAATCATGAAAAAATCCTTCTAGGTGATTTTGTAGGTTGTCTTTTCAACACTAGCATAACATTTTTGTGCAATCAAGTCAGACATGGTGGAGAGACTAGAAGTGGTTTGTTGATACTCATTTCTATAGATACACTTAGAATAAGGGTTGTAATTAGATTTCTCCTCATTTATCTATGGTTTAAAAGTTGAACAAGAGATGGTATAATCACTTTCCTTCACAGGTTTGGAATAAGAGGTTTCAAACTATTTTGAAGCTATTATGGAGCTAAAGATTTCTCATTTTTCTTGGTGTTTGTTATAATAGAACCTACCTATTGGAAAGTGATGACTTGCCTAGGTCTTGCAAACCCCATATGCCCATTTTATGGCCATTTTGAGTGAGCACATGTTTTAGTTTTGTGCTCAAGCTCAAGATGCTTGAATTTGTATTCATGATTTCTTTGTCTTTTTACAAAGAGCCATTTCATGGTTTAATATTCTTTTGGGGGATAGGGCTAGGATTCTAGAGAAATTTTCTCAAATTTTTCATACTTAAAAAATGAACACTCTATTTACTATTTAGAAAGATATAAATGTTTGTATTTTTGCTTATAATTTTGTTGATGCGTATATTTCTACTCACTCCAAACCTTTAATGATATCTAATGTGTTTATGTAAATTTCAGTGTAGGCCAACATGATGGATCTAGAGGTGACCCACATTTAGACCATGTTTGACCACTATGCTAATGCTCCATGCACTATGGAATATGATCCTCCATTAGTAGCTCATGTTATGTCCCCACACTAGGGCGAAGATATCGTTGTTCTAAAATTTCCTTGTGTCACTCTTAGAGCTAAGGTCATTGGTATCCTCTTCCATTAGTTGGAAAAAAACACTACATGGTCTCCTCTCATACAAGTTGTGCATCACCCATCTTCTACATCTTCATAGAAACATAGGTGGGCACCTTATTTTAGGTAGGATAAGTTTCCTCAGTTGGCCTTTGTCCATTTATCCTCAACATGGCATACCAAATATTTAACCATTTGAGTGAGGAAAAAATGAGAATGACGATCTCATTGGTTGGGAGTTTTTGGATGATAGTTAAGTTTTTCTAGATAAAGGTTTGATCTATGAAAGAGGGGTCAAGCTCATGATCAAGTGATCAATTGTACATGACATCGATTGGAGAGAAATATTTTGGGACTTGCCTTCACATGGAGATTGGGTTTCATTAGTTTTATAGGTTTAAGGATCTTGTGTACATGTCAATTGTGAACTTGGAATGACCCATAGTATCCTAAGGAAGACAAAGGATGGGTGTGTAGGCATTAGAATAAGGTGGTTTTCAATTTTAACATTTTCAACACTTTCAATAGGTGGCAAAAGCATCATTGACTACAATGAATTTATTATGAACATAACAAAAACATAAATGCCCTCGATGAAATTAGTAGGCATAATTACCCCCTTATAGAAGCAGCAAATTCACCACAGTCAAAATAAGGCCCATGGAATGTGAAGAGTTTTGTCAATTCATTTTAGCTTCCAAGAATTAAGAAACATGTTTTGGCACAACCATAGAAGGTCAATAAGGCATTATTGTTGACATTTTTCAAGTGTCGCTCTCTTTGTATCTTCATGATTCTACTCACTTGTAGGGTTTTTGCACTATGAGATGGGTTTGAAGAAGAGGAAATTATTGTAGGTTTGACAAGCTTGAAGATATGTTAAAATCTTTGTTTTAGCATGTTTCCATCTATTGTAATGTGAGAATGATTGATATATAGTGGAATGAGGAGCTAAGACTCACTCTTATTGGAACTTTTACCCTTTTAGGGTTTCTCTAGGGTAATTTCTATGTGTATAGTCATTGCCATGTGTTTTTCTCTATAATGTTTGTTTTGATGTTCTAGTACTGTAAATGTTATAGATTAATATGTTTTGAAGGTTTGTAGAGAAGATATATCATCTAAAAATCTATTGTTGAAGAAATTGGAGTGGAATATCCCCCTTGTTTATGAGTCAAGGTTGCAGTTTTAAACTTGATGACTGTGCCCCTCCCCTAACTGCCATATTCATAGCACTTGTTGCTTAGTTATTATCTTTATGTTTAAGACTTGATATGTGATACTTTGTATAATTGCTTCCTTTTTTGGGTCAAATGGTATTTTTGCAGTTGTTTCATTTTTTGGTATCACATGATACTTTAGTACTTTGATCTCCTAAACTTGGCCTAGTTTGTGACACTTTGGGTTGTGATGCTATTATATCTACCTTTTTTGTGAATATGTTATAAATTATTATGTAATAATATATAGATATATTTAATAAAAAATATGCACCTTAGATTTTCCTTGTGAAAGAGTTATATCATTGCGGATGTTCCAAAATATTAGCCATTTATAAAATATTTTTCAACTTCTCTTTAAATACATATGGGTTAAGCACAATTAGTATACAGTGATGGGAAGTTTATGTTAATTTAGCTTAGCAAGCTTGTGTTTGTGTAATATATGCCATTTCAATGTGTGATTTTCAATTGCCACTACATTATGCTCCATAATTATGATAAGATTTAAGGTGTATTGCTTCTAAGGTTGAATTAAAACTAATAAATTACTTTTAAATTTACTCAATTTTGTTCCAAGTCTCTCTAGACATGATTTCACCCTAATTTTTAGAACCATAGAGGATCACATATATTATGAAACTAGAAAATAGTGCTTCCTTTTTACCACAATGCTAAAGTTGATCATATCTACAATGGTTTTCCTAAGTGTAGTAAGCCTCCTAACAAGTAGAATTTATTTTCCTTTAATATTAAGGTTCTATTTTATTTTATGATTAAGATCAATTCTTAAGTATGTCATAAGAGTGTAAATCTATAAAGGTCATTTAAAAAAGGATATACCAGAGTAAGGTGACATTTTGAATTTGAAAATCATGATTTTAGTTTATCATAATTTATTGTTAGACTAAACATGTTATAACATGTTTAGAGAAAACTTTATTTTTTGGGGTCAACAGGGCACATGGGAAGGAACACAACATTGCTAGCATGTAATAGAAGTATACTAATGTAATTGGGAAGGTTACTAAGTTTGTTTATCCAACCTTTTATATGTATATTTTAGATGATCAATGTAATTTTTGAAGAGGGTATGGGAGAGAGGGCAAACCTGTTCAACCCTAATGTTACAAAATTATTTTCTTCAAACCAAAAATAAATTTATTCAAGTTTAGTAATTCCTCATTCATAATATTTTTGTACTATAATTCTAAGTTCAAAGGACATACTATTTTATATTTTAACAAAATCTTATTATAAAGGATAAAAGTGCATACCTTGTACTTTTAACTCTAACATATAATTTATTTCTTTTGTCACACTAATTAACCCTAGTTTTACAACCATCACTCTATTATGCTAAATAGTTCATTTCATATCAAGGAACCCATTTCTCAAGGTTTATGCTTCCCTAGACTAGGGCACCCATGTGGTGTTGTCACTAGAAATAACTATGCTTGTAGCCTAATCCTCCTAATTTGAAATTCAAATCTCATACTTTCCTAGGTTGATTTTCTCATAAATGATCATTGCCCATCAACCTACATACCAAATGTCTCAAGGTGTTGTCTAGAACTTGTATTTAGGGATATTATCCTAGTCCATTTTAATTACCGGTGAATATTAATAAAGAACACCTTGCATCTACATTTAGAACATTAAGCTCAACTCAATCTCAATTACATCCAAATTTACATTATTTGTTTGGTGTGTTTTCGATCTTATTACATCTACCATGGGGTCTAACTTCTATCAAGTGAGTCAATGGTCTTCCTTCTATCTACAATAGGCCCCTAGAGATGCTCTTCACCACCACCAATTTTTAGACATAGGTCTAAACTAAGGCATACAAGTTTTGCAAGTCTCGAAGGTGAAATTTAACATTGGAAAGGACCATGTGGGAGACAAATGTCCAAGGATAGGACCACAAGTGCGACTTAGTCTCATGCATTATAAATTTTAGATCACTTCTATCTTAGATCCTTGGTTATTGATCCAATTCTAGGATTTTATTTTCTAATTTCCTATCACATCTCAACTAGTCAAGGTGGTCAAAGTTGCCATCAACCCATAAATTAGGTAAGATCTATTTCCTTCTTATTCATTTTAGTTATTTATGTCTCAGTTTTCTCAAATATCTAGTTTATCAATCTCATCTCCTTTAAGGAATATTTGGTGTAATTTATTTAGGGTTTTATCCTCAAATCTTTAATTGCAAGGTGTCATTTATTTTCCTATGCTTATAAAGACAAATATCAAATATTTTTTTGTCTAAAATTAACAAAACAATAATAAATTAATTGCCCAATCTTTTCATACTCTATATAATAAGAAAGGAAGAGCCTTTGAAAAAACTGGTGATAAGTTTTTAATAACATTTTAAACTATAGTTTGTGATCTATCCTCAAGTTGAAAAGATCATGGACTATGATTCAAAACATTGATAATTCTAAGAACAATACTTAATATAATTACATTGAGAGACATTCTATAATGAAAATTAATAGATGGTGAAGGTTGTAACAATATCATTTCATAAGGTGTATAAACATTTATGACAAATAGAGGAGCTGACAATCCTTTAGGAGTTGTTTATTTAAATCTATTTTCATTGGAAGTAGAGCCTAGGAAAAATCATCATTTTTACCATGCTTTCACATCTAATAAAATAACTCTAATCACCTCAAATTGTTGCTACAATGGAAACAAGAAACTAATTTCAAATAGCCTTTCCATTTAGATGCAAAAATTATAAATAACACTATGGTTATATTCACACATGTCAAATTTAAAATAAAAATAAGGATAATTAATAATTAAATAATTAATTACATCAAATAAAACAAGAATATAATAGTTAATTGTCAAACCTCTCATTTAACCATATCTAAATTAGTTGACACCTCTCAATATTTAATAAATATCTATATGTGAGATATCTCAACTAGAAATTATGGGAAGGTCAACCAAGCAAACCTTAAGTTTATTAGAAATGTTCAACGCATTCATGCAATATATTGCTTGTAAACTTGGTAATACTAGAACATCTGTAATAGAGTAGTGATTTTTTGTGTTTGTGGTTGTTAGTGTGATGTTTTCCATTAAATTGTAACCTAAGCAAGTTACCTATTAATGTACATGAGGTTTTCATAGTCCATTAGATTGATAAAGACCATTACCTATATTGAGCATCAATAAAGACCATTATACTGACTGATGAAGGGGGTAAATCATAAAATAGACAACAACAAAAATTCCACATAGAAAATAGAACTTTCTTTTATTGATTTGGACAACTTATTACATTACAAAAGCTCAAATACAATAAGATGAATCAACCTTCCACAGGCTGCAACACATTACAACTTCCTATCACAAGACTTTGGAATCATCTGCCTTCTGTAACCTCAAATCAGCTAGGGTTTCTATTTTCCCGCCTATTCTTGACTCTACACTTTCCCCCTTAACTCTACTACTGCCCAGGGTTCCCAAAAATGGTTATTAATAGCCTTTTTGGTGTCCAACAACCTAATTTCAAAATTTGCATCTCCCTTCAAAAATAGGTCAACTTTCGGGAGCCATAACTTTATTTTTAGGCATTTTTCGGGAAACAGAAACTTTAATATCTTTCAGCTCACAAATGATCTTTGCGTGATTCCTTCGCCAAAGGTCTTATTTTTTAGTTACGAAGCTTCCTGTAAATTTTTACTTCAATCCGTACCTAAATGCAAACTTTCCTAAAATAGTAGGTTGCTATTTTTAGCAGTTTGGAAAAACTGAAAGTTCTACATCATTATTCAAGCGATTATGGAACCAGAACCACAACTTTTGAAAAGAAATGGAAAGAACATCAACAATTTTGAAACACATTTTTTTTTGGGTGATGCAAGATTGCCCTTACACCACTGGATGCTCCTGCATCAGACACCCAGGGTAATTTGAGAAGTGACCCTGTCATGTCTCAGGTGTTTGTGTGAGGAAAACCCAAATGGTCAACCTCTGCCTTAGACAACCAATAAGAATCTTCAACATGCCTTCTTTTCCATTTCACCAGATATTCTTCATATTGCCTGTTCTGAGTACTTCTTCCCACATGGCTATCCAAGATCTCTTCTATCTTCTCTGTTGAAGTAGATGCTAGAATACTCCACTGTTCTTTTGTTGGTCCATCCTCTGTGCCACCTTCATGATATTCTGTTAAATCAACAATTTTGAACACAGGGTAAATATTGATCCCACTCGGCAGCTCTACCTCACATGCATTTTCTGAATCATGCTTCTTCAAAATTCTGCACGGTCTAAATTTTTTCATTTTCAGCTTATTGTATGTTCCAATTGGGAACCTTTCTTTTCTCAAGTGAACCATGACTTCATCTCCTACCTGGAATTCCTTATATCTCCTCTTCTAATCTGCCTTAGCCTTGTACTGAATATTCATCTTATTAATGTGCTTTTTCACCTCTTCATGCAAATTCTTTAGATGTTCTGCAAAGTCTTCAGCTTCAGCACTTGTCTTTTCTCCTTTGTCCAGCTTCCTTAACTCAGAAGCATTTCTTGGGCTATTGCCATATACAATCTGGAATGGTGATTTACCAGTACTCCTATTGACATAATTGTTGTAAGCAAATTCTAGCTGTGGTAAAATCAAATCTCATCCCTTGGGCTTATCTCCTACTAAGCATCGTAGTAGGTTACCCAAACTCCTATTCACCACTTCCGTCTGTCCATCAGTCTGTGGATGATGTGCAAAACTAAACTTCAAATCTATCTTCAACTTCTTCCACAATGTCCTCCAGAAATAACCAACAAACTTGGTATCTTAATTTGAAACTATGCTCTTTGGTAGACCGTGTAATCTCACCACCTCCCTAAAAAATAACTTTGCAATATGAACATCATCATTAGTCTTCTTGCAAGGAATAAAATGTGGCATCTTCGAGAATCTATCCACCACCACAAAAATGGAATCATGCCCTCTCCATGTCCTTGGTAAACCAAGAACAAAATCCATACTAATATCATCCCATGGCTTCTTCGGTACAAGTAATGGCTGATATAGCCCTATATTCTAACTTGTTCCTTTTGCCATCTGACACACTCTGCAACTCTGCACAAATTTCCTCACATCTTGCTACAACTGTGGCTAGTAATAATTCTCACCAACAATAGAAATGGTTTTATCTCGACCAAAGTGTCCAGCCAATCCCCTACTATGCTTCTCCTTAATCAGGTTTTCTCTCATGGAACTCCTTAGAATGCACAACTGGCTTCCTCTAAACAACATGCCATCTTGGATTATGAAATCTAACCATTTTATCCTATCCAAAGTAATAGGCTCTAAATAAGCTTTCCAAGCCTCTGCAAAATCTAAATCTTCTGGATACAAACTCTTGAGCTCATCAAACCCAACAACCTCTATCTTCATTTCTGTCAACAAATTTTGCCTTCTGCTCAAGGCATCTGCAACTCTGTTGGACTTCCCACTCCTGTACTTCAAAATAAAAGTATAACTCTGCAAAAACTCAACCCATTTTAAATGCCTTTGGTTCAACTTTCCTTGACTATTAAGATATTGCAAAGCCTGATGATCAATATATAAAACAAACTCTTTTGGCAACAAATAATGTCTCCATTTCTTCAAAGCCTGAACTATTGCATAAAATTCCTGATCATAAACATAATACTTTTTCTTGGCATCATTAAGCTTCTCACTAAAATAGGCAATGGGCTTACCTTCTTGACTCAAAACAACTCCTATAGCACTACCACTTGCATCACAATCTACCTGAAATACCTTATTGAAATATGGAAGTGCCAAAACAGGTTGCTCTGTGACTTTATGCTTCAATGTATCAAAGCTTTTGTCTACTCCTTTAGTCCATCTAAACTCCTTTCTATCCCCTCTCATTGTCTCCGTTAGGGGTGCACAAATACTACTAAAATTCCTGATAAACTTTCTGTAAAAATTTGCCAAACCATGAAAAGATCGTACCTCTGTGGCTCTCTTTGATGTAGGCCATTCAATGATAGCCCTTACTTTTTCTAGGTCCATCTTAAGACCTTCCTCTGAGACAACAAATCCCAGGTATACCAACTCCTTTGCAAAACTACATTTCTTCAGATTGATCAACAACTTCTCCTCCCTTAGCTTCTCAAAAACTCTTCTGATATGCATTATATGCTCATCCCAAGTCTTACTAAAAGTTAAAATATCATCTAAATAAACAATAACAAAACTTCCTAAAAATTCTTTCAATACCTCGTTCATGAGCCGCATGAATGTGCTCGGTGCATTGGTTAGCCCAAATGGCATGATGAACCACTCATACAAACCCTCCTTTGTCTTGAAGGTTGTCTTCCACTCACCTCCTTCTCTGATACGGATCTGGTGATACCCATTCTTCAAGTCAACCTTTGTGAAGTACTTGGCTCCACTCAAACAGTCTATTATGTCATTCATTTTGGGCAATGGAAATCTATACTTGATCGTGATCTTATTGATGGCTCGAGAGTCTGTACACATTCTCCACTCTCCATCTTTCTTTGGTGCTAGTACTGCAGGTACCACACATGGGCTTAGGCTCTCTTTTATCAATCCCTTCCTCAACAACTCCTGAACTTGTTTGTTCAACTCTTCACTCTTTGCTGGAGTCATTCTATGGGCTGCCTTGTTTGGCAAACTGGCTCCTGGTATCAAATCTATTTGATGACTTATCTTGCTTATTGGTGGTAAACCTTTTGGTAAATTATTAGAGATAATGTCCTAAAATTCTTCCAACATATCTGAAACTTCTATTGGTACATCTTCACATTTCTCTTGACTAATCTTAGGAATCAATGCAAAGCAATGACGCTCATTGGTGCAGGAGCACCCCTTCAACAAGATAAATATAAATAAGGTTTTAATATGTTTGATACAATTGATGACCAACTGTAGTGGTCAAAGTGGGTGAAGATACAATGGACTACCGGTGATAGAAGGTCAAGAAATGTATATACAAGCTGAAGTCATCGGTGTGAGAAGAACCATCGGGAAAGATTTCAGGAATCACAGCAAACGACAGGGTGATGCCGATAGAAAGCATATCGGTGTGAGAAGAAGTTTTAGAGTGACATTTCATAAATAGGTCAATGGCATAATGTTTGGCCGATGCATAGGAAGGTTTCAGTGTGAAGGAAACCGTTGGGGAGACAGAAAATAGTGAGGCCGACAAGGAAAGAGTGCAAGAGTTTCGGGGAGACATTTGAGATCGCTTGCCGATATTGACAGAAATACCACCATGTGTGTTTCCACTGTGTGTGCTCTGCATCAAGTGGTATCAGAGCAAAGGAGTATCCTTTGAGTAGAAGAAGAAGACAAGATGTCAGACGAAGAGGGGTCACAAGAGTACCCAACAAAGATGACCAATGTTGAGTTGGCGGCATTAGTAAGAAAGCAAATGGTAGAGAGTAGAGCAACTCAGGCTCAGAATCAGGATTTGAAAGAGGAGGTAGAGAAGTTGAGGGACATAGTAGCGAAAGGGGAAGAAGATTCTGGTAAGCGAGAAGACATGGATGAAGAGGAGATCCCTAAGCAGAAAGAGATTGAGGTTCCTGCAGACCAGAGACCCTTAATGCCCTCAAATCCATGGAGAGAAGGACCATGGATATGAAAATAGACCTGCCAGTGTTTGCAGGCAAAATGGAACCTGATTCAGTGATGGAGTGGGTAGACTCCTTGAATAACTTCTTTGAGACCGAGGAAATACCAGACCACCAAAGGGTGAAGATGGCTCAATCCAAAATGAAAGGGGCTGCACTAACTTGGTGGAATTTCATCCAAGATGACAAGGTGAAAGAGGGAAAGAGCAGAGTTGCAAAATGGAAGAAGATGATGGCTTTAGTGAAGGAGGCCTATGTTCCATTGGATTACAACATCCAATTACATAAGAGGAAACATAACTTGAAGCAGAAAGAGTTAGATGTTAGCTCATACACAGAAGAGTTCATGAAACTATGTGTCAAAACAAAGGTAAAAGAGAATGAAGAAGAGAAGGTGGCAAGGTACCTCAATGGATTGAGGTTTGCCATCCAAGAAGACATAAATCTGCATAACCCAGAGACAGTCCAAAAGTGCTATCAATTGGCACTCAAGGTGGAAGAGAAATTCAAGAGAAGACAAGAATAGAACAATAGAGGAAGAGGAACACAACAAAGGGGAGGAAGAAGTCCTTTTAGGGGCAGAGGAAATGGATTTGGATCCCAAGGTGAATCAAACCAAGAGAGGAACAAAGGAGACAACAGTCAAACCCAAGGGGGAAGTTACAATCAAAGAAGAAATTTTAGGGGTAGAAGACCATCATTTAGAGGGAGGTCTCAGAGTAGAGGACCTATCAGATGTTACAATTGCAATCAAGAAGGCCATATAGCCAACAGATGTCCAGGAAAGGCAACTAGTTCAATGGGAGAAAGGAAGATAAATCTGATACAAGAATCTGATTGTCAAAGTGTGGCAAGCTCCAACACTTTTCAAATTGTGAATGCTCCTGACAATTATGGATATCCGGAGAAAGGAGAATCTTTGATGATGAGGAGAACAATGACCACCATGAAGGTGCCTGACAAAGAACCCCCACAAAGGAAGTCTCTCTTCAGAACTACTTGCAAGGCAAGAGGAAAGGTATGTAAAGTTCTGATTGACTCTGGATCCACTGAAAATTTTGTGTCATTTGAAATGGTAGAAAAGCTTAAGCTTAGAAGACTGCCACATCCTTGCCCATACAAGATCTCATGGCTCACCCAAGGTCAACAAACAGTTGTGGAAGAACAGGCTTGGGTAGAATTTCAAATTGGACCATACAAGGATAGGTTATTGTTTGACATTGCCAAGATGGATGCTTGCCATCTCCTATTTGGAAGACCATGGTAGTATGACTTGAAAGCACACCATGATGGAGTTAGAAACACATATTCAATCACCAAGGATGGTAAGGTGATAGAGTTGCTACCATTGATGGAGAATGAGGTGGAATCAAAAGGGAAAGAAGTCAAGGCGATGATGGTAGAAGACAAACAATTCATGAAAGAGATAGTAGAAGAAGGAGCAGTTGCATATGCTCTAATTCCATGCCTAAAGGTGAATAAGTAGCCACATCAAGAAGTCAAGGGAGAGAAGAGGCAAAAGTTCTTAGATCCGGTTGTCCAAAAGCTATTGGATGAACACAAAGGCATCATCTCTGATGGAATGCCAAGGTCCCTACCACTTATGAGGGACATCAGCCATTGCATAGATCTGATCCTAGGATCTACACTTCCAAACAAAGTAGCATACAAGCTTACCCGAGAGCAGAATACAAAGGTAGCAAGGCAGATTGAGGAATTGTTGGAGATAGGCCTAGTTGGCAAGAGCTTAAGCCCATGTGCAGTACCAGCTGTACTAGCACCAAAGAAGGAAGGTACTTGGAGACTTTGTACTGATTCAAGAGCTATCAACAAGATAACAATCAGGTATAGGTTCCCAATCCCTAGGGTAGAAGATTTGCTCGATTGCTTGGGGGGTGCCAAGTATTTCACAAAAATAGATTTAAAGAGTGGCTATCATCAGATTAGGATTAGGCTAGGAGATGAATGGAAAACTGCATTCAAGACCAATAAGGGGTTATATGAGTGGAAGGTCATGCCTTTAGGTTTGTCCAACGCCCCTAGTACCTTTATGAGGTTGATGAATGAGGTCTTGAGAGAATTCATGGGAAAATTTGTCATAGTATATCTAGATGACATCCTGATTTTCAGTAATGCAAGGGAAGAGCACCTCAACCATATAGACTTGGTCCTCAAAAAGTTACATGGAGAGCAATTAATGATCAACTTAGGAAAGTGTTTGTTCATGCAGGAAGAGATCATCTACTTGGGTTTTGTCATCTCACATAACAAATTAAAAATGGATCAAGAGAAGGTAAGTGCCATATTGTCTTGGCCAACTCCTAAAACTTTGCATGATGTTAGAAGTTTCCATGGGTTAGCAACCTTCTATAGGAAGTTTATAAAGGGGTTTAGTCATGTTTGTGCACCCATGATTGACACCATAAAAGGAGGACAGAAGTGCAGATTCACTTGGACAAAGGAGGCAGATGATTCATTTGGAACATTGAAGAAGAAGGTGGTAGAGCAGCCAGTCCTTGCACTTCCTGACTTCAACAAGATTTTTCAAGTAGAATGTGATGCAAGCCACATGGAAATTGGAGCAGTATTCAGTCAAGAAGGTAGGCCTATTGCATTTTTCAATGAGAAGCTAAATGATGCAAAGTAGAAATACTCATCATATGATTTGGAGATGTATGCTCTAGTACAGTCACTTAAAAAGTGGAGGCATTACTTGATGCCAAAAGAATTCATAGTGTTCATAGATAATCAGGCCCTTAGTTTCATAAACAGTCAAGAGAAGCTGAACCATAGGCAAATGAAGTGGGTGGAAACTTTGCAAGCTTTCACCTTCACACTCAAACACAAGAAAGGGGTCAAGAATAAGGTAGCAGATGCTTTGAGCAGGAGGGTCTTAACCATAAATTAGATCCAACTAGAGAGTGTTGGCATTGATTCCTTGAAGACCATGTATGATGCTGATGAAGACTTTGGAGAAATCTATAAGGTATGTACTTCCTTTGGCGACAAATATCATGCTGAGTTCTCTGAATTTTTGATCCAAGATGGATTACTTTTCGAGGGTGGACAGTTGTGTATTCCAAGGTGTTCTATGAGACTGAATATTATTAGGGAGAAACATTGTGGGGCCATGGCAGGACATTTTGGTCTAGATAAGACTCTTGATCTTGTGAAGAGACATTACTATTGGCCCAAGTTGTAGTCAGATGTGAGGAGATTGGTGGAGGCATGTGTCATATGTCAGAAAGCAAAAGGGAAAACCACTAATGCAGGTTTGTATCAGCCACTACCCATTCCTTCTAGGCCGTGGGAGAGCATAAGCATGGACTTTGTATTGGGTTTGCCTAGAACATGGAAGGGATATGATAGTGTTTTTGTCGTGGTAGACAGATTTAGTAAAATGGCACACTTCTTGCCATGTAAAACCACTTGTGATGCTTCATATGTTGCAGATCTATTTTTTAAAGAGATAGTAAGGATACATGGTTTGCCATTGAGCATAGTATCAAATAGAGATGTGAAGTTTATTGGCCACTTTTGGAGGACTCTTTGGAAGAAGCTTGGAACAAATTTATCCTTCTCATCAGCCTACCATCCTCAGACAGATGGTCAGATTGAAGTAGTTAACCATTCATTGGGAAATCTGTTAAGGTGTTTGATAAGGCAGCATGGAGAGAAGTAGGATAACATTCTGTCACAAGCAGAATTTTCCTATAATGACACCATCAAGAGGAGTACAAGAAAGTCACCTTTTCAGGTGGTATATGGTATTCATCCAAGGGGTATTTTAGAGCTGAGAGATTTGCCTATAGGAGAATCTATTAGTGCAGATGGAGAAGCTTTTGCATCATCCATAAAAGAGGTGCATGATCAAGTCAAGACACAACTCCAACAAACTACCTTGAAGTAAAAAGCATATGTTGATAAGAAGAAGAGAGATGTACAATTTGATGTTGGAGATTTAGTATGGGTTAATCTAAAAAAGGAGAGGCTCCCAAAAGGTAAATATACCAAGCTAATGCAGAGGAAGATTGGACCATGTTAGATTTTGAAGAAGTGTGGGCCGAATGCTTATAAGATCCAACTTCCTCCTGATCTTGGATTGTCACCCATTTTCAATATATGTGATTTAACTCCATACAAGCCGAATGCAGATGTAGAAAAGGAACCATTGCAGGATGCAGTAGATGATGATATTCCTAAGCAGGATCCACCAAAATTGAAGAAGATATTCGACTCAAGCTTGACAAAGAAGACAAGGAACAAAGAGTACATGGAGTACTTGGTGGCTTGGCATGAGAAACCTGCTTCAGAGGTAGTTTGGATGACTAAAGATCAGATCACAAACCATGGTGCAGACCTTCAAACTTTGATCTCAAGTGGGCTTGAGATCTCTTCTCCCGGGGAGTATGGTGTAGGAGCACCCCTTCAACAAGATAAATATAAATAAGGTTTTAATATGTTTGATACAATTGATGACCGTCTGTAGTGGTCAAAGTGGGTGAAGATACAATGGACTACCGGTGATAGAAGGTCAAGAAATGTATATACAAGCCGAAGTCATCAGTGTGAGAAGAACCATCGGGAAAGATTTCAGGAATCACAGCGAATGGCAGGGTGATGCCGATAGAAAGCATATCGGTGTGAGAAGAAGTTTTGGAGTGAAATTTCATAAATAGGATGATGGTATAATGTTTGGCCGATGCATAGGAAGGTTTCGGTGTGAAGGAAACTGTTGGGGAGACAGAAAATAGTGAGGCTGACAAGGTAAGTCAGGCCGACAAGGAAAGAGTGCAAGAGTTTTAGGGAGACATTTGAGATCGCTTGCCGATATTGACAGAAATACCACCATGTGTGTTTCCGCTGCGCTCTGCATCACTCATGCTTCATACCCTCCAAAAATTTTCTACCGTCTACCAAGCAAATTCTGGCATTACTACATACCTTTTCTTCCACCTCCTTCAAGGGCTTCAACTTATGACGAACTCCATCCTTTGTTAGGGAGTATGTGTTTGCACAACCATCATGGACAGTGCTCCTATCATACTGCCACGACCTTCCCAATAACATATGACATGCATCCATCGGTATGATATCACACAGCACCTCATCATGGTAGTCCCCAATCTTGAACTTCACTAAACACTGCTCATTGACCAAAGCTCTATGGTCTTTCTGCAACCATGCAACCTGATATGGATGTGGATGCTTTCTTCTTGTCAACTTCAACTTGTCAACCATCTCCTCTGAAACAAGATTGTCAGTGCTTCCACTGTCAATAATAATATCACAACACTTACCTTCACATTTGCACCTTGTGTAGAATAAACTCTTCCTTTGATTGGGTTATTTCTCCCCATTCAACAATGTTCTTCTGACAACTAGGGTTTCTCCCCTTTTAGCATCCTCAGAATGCTTAGATTGCGCATCTTCATCTACATGTGCAACTCATGCATTACGTTCAGGTCTTCTATTTGTCCTTCCTTGATATTGTAGACACTCATGCTTGATGCCCTTCTTCCCCACATTGGAAACAGGTTCTTCTGAAACCTCCTCTCTAGGTCCTTGCCTAGGTCATCCTCTTCCTCTTCCTCTTTGCTCACCATTGTATTGGTCACGAGGGCGGTGGGCATTATCCCCTCTATGATTTTGACTGGTGCCAGCTTCTTCACTTTTCTTTTGATCTTCACTACGCCCTCCATAGGGTCTTCCACCAGTCCTTCCGCCTTGACCTCTTCCCCTTTGCTTCTTGTCGAATCTTTTATTCAGCTTCTCTTCCACCTTCAGGAAAAACTAATACGCATCTTCTATGGTGGTCATTCTGACCAGGCTCATCTCCTCTTTAATACTTGGCCTCAACCCATTAATGTAATGGGCTACCTTCTCCTTATTAGCCTCTACATGGCCTATCCTGATAGTAATCTTATAAAACTCTTCTGTATACTCCTTAACAGAATTGTTGCCTTGCTTCAATCCTTGCAGCTTCTTCAACAACTCCATCTCATAGTCCACAGGAATGAACTGCTTCTTCAGTTTCTCCACCATCCAATCCCATTTGGTGATCTTTCCTTTTCCTCTTCTGTTCCTCTCTAATTGGAACTCCTTCCACCAAATACTAGCGTGGCCCTTCAACTTTGTTTTTGCAAACTTGACCCGATCTGGGTCCTCCACATCTTCATACTTGAAATACTCCTCCATGTCATTGATCCAATCAATGAGTTGTTCCGGATTCAAATGTCTAGAATATGTAGAAACTTTGATCTTGGGCTTCTTTCCAATCTTAAAAATGGCCCTCAACAACCTAACTTCTACAGGATCTCCTACAGCTTCTTGTTCTTCCTCAAATAGCTCTTCTTCAGCTTCATCCTCGCTTTCTTCTCTTATTCTCAGATCAAACCCTCTTCGTAACTCCTCTTGCAATGCATCGATTTGCCTTTGCAGGGCTCTAAAACCCTCTTCTGTCAAAGCATTCCTCCCAATACAATTTCTTTGTGGAGGCATCTTGATCTCTGTAGCAAACCCACAACCTTAGGTCCTGGTGCAAACTGCCTCATGGTCAGCGATCTGTCTACATGCTCAGGAACCCTTGCTTTGATACCACTTGATGAAGGGGGTAAATCATAAAATAGACAACAACAAAAATTGCACACAGAAAATAGAACTTTTTTTTATTGAGTTAGACAACTCATTACATTACAGAAGCTCAAATACAATCAGATGAATCAACCTTCCATAGATTGCAACACATTACAACTTCCTATCACAAGACTCTAGAATCATCTGCCTTTTGTAACCCCAAATCAGCTAGGGTTTCTGTTTTTCTGCCTATTCTTGACTCTACACTTTCCCCCTTAACTCTACTATTGCCCAGGGTTCCTAAAAATGGTTATTAATAGCCTTTTTGGAGGCCAACAACCTAATTTTGAAATTTGCATCTCCCTCCAAAAAGAGGTCAACTTTCAGGAGCCATAACTTTTGATTCGGATGTCTGATTGATGAACCATTTTATGTGTCGGAAAGCTCACGGAGTGCTCTACACACTAAGAGCCTGCTTTGCTAGTTCTAGCCATTTTTGGGCCCATACGGGGCCGTTTAGTGCCTCAAACCTGAGTTTGAATAATTTTTAGGCATTTTTTAGGAAACGAAAACTTTAATAGCTTTCAGCTCACAAATGATCTTTGCGTGATTCCTTCGCCAAAGATTTTATTTTTCAGTTACGAAGCTTCCTGTAAATTTTCACTTCAATCTGTACCCAAATGCAAACTTTCCTAAAATAGCAGGTTGCTATTTTTAGCAGTTTGGAAAAACTGAAAGTTCTACATCATTATTCAAGCGATTATGGAACCAGAACCACAAATTTTGAAAAGAAATGGAAATAACATCAACAATTTTGAAACACATTTTTTTTTGGGTGATGCAAGATTGCCCTTACACCACTGGATGCTCCTGCATCACTGACAAATACCTTATGGTAAAAAAAATGTATAATTTGTTTAATCAATGTTTTAAATCACAATATGTGATCCTTTACTAGGATAACAACAATTGATAATGGGATTACAAGCAAAGATTTAAAAACACATGAGACACTAAGGAGGACACTAGAACTAAAGAATGTTGTGAAGGGAAGTTTTAAATAATAAAAAGACAGAAACATGTTATTTTAAAATTTGCTAAGAATTAAGAAGGTTTAGGAACAAGGGGTAAGAAATAACAAAGGCATGGAAAGAGAGGAAAACATGTGGTTTAAATAGATGAAAAGATGAGAAACGATAAATGAATCTTGATGTAAAGGAAAGGTGAAAAAATGATGAGGGAAAAATAAGAGAAAAGCAAAATCAAAGAAAAGAATGATAAAATGAAGGTGGTTTTAAGAGAGAACATGGACGATGACAATCCAAAATAGCTAGAGGTATCCCAATATGGTTAAGAGTAAAAACCCATAGATGTGAGGAACAAATTGATGAACCATGAGAAGAAAGGGAAAATAAAAAATGAAATTGGCATACACAAAGAAGAATTATGAAAGAAGATTAATTGGGATTAAGAAAAATGTGGTAAGTAACAAAAAAATGAGAATAAAGTGTGAGAAGAAGAGAGAGGATGGAAGCAAATGAATAAAAGATTGAAAAAGTGGGGATGAAAGTAGATACAGGAAAGTCAAAGAGGTAAAGATAGAAGAAAAAATGAAATATCCAAGAGTAGAACCAAATGGACCATAAGTAAAAGATAGAGAGGAATTAACAAATGTATGTGATTCCCAAAAATAGGTGAGAACAAGAGGGTCGATATTCTTGCTCTTAACACACACCCTCATTTCACACTATTTTCTTTGACTCGCTCTTTCTCTTAATTTAACCTCATCCTTATTTCATGTTTCCCCTACATGCAATTTCACTTACCATTTCTCATTAAAATGGAAATAAAATGCTCCCTTTCAACTCATCTAGGATAAGCAATTAATTAAGCAACAAATATAGTGACTAACCTAGATGAAAGTGATGAGTCTTGAAACATACATGGATTAGACTTTAAATAGAAATAAAATGACTAGAGTAAAAGCATACCTTGATGTTAAAGAAGAGGAGGTTGAGTTAAATGTGATAGAGAAATCAAAATTGGAATTCAATACTAGATCTAGAATGAGTAAACAAAGACAATTATGTTGTGTGAAATCTAAAACTATGCATGATTTTGGATTAATTCAACACCTTTTGCCTCAATCCTTGCATCTACAATTTTGACCCAAATGATGCAACCCTAAACTTCCTATATGGCCTTGAACTTTTAGTGTTTAGAACTTCAGTACCTATAATGCTGTTTTTCATGTACATGCACTTGCAAGGAGAAGGCTTGGTGGTGTTTAAAAAATTGTTGGAGCTTGCTATGGTAGGGTATGGACATGTACTAACTTCTCCCTTACACCTAGGTCAAATCCCTTTGACCAATTCAATGATTTTGATAAAAGATAGAAGACATAGCAAGCATGCATATGTAATGGATGCATAAATATCTAACAATGATGTAGTCATGATAATGAGAGCTTGATACTTGAGCAAAGTGTAATGGATGACAAAGTGAACTAGTGTAAGAATTTAGGTTTTGGTATTTGTTGATACAAGATCTTATATAATAAAAATGGCTAATGTAAAACAAGGCTATCACATATATATATGTTATTCTAGGTTTGAAGGAGGGTGATCTCTTGGTGATTGATAATCCAAATGACCTAGGTGTGATGTCCTTTTATACATGTCTTAGACACATAATTTTGAACTTTTTGGTATGAGTATGCAAATAACAACTAGTTGGAACTAAGTTGACCTAGGGTTGTAATTAATTTCAATATTTGAAAAAGTGGGTCAAGGCCTCACCTTCAGCCTTAAATGGGGTCAAGGATGCATTTGTGGTCTTACACTTGGACAAGGAAATATTGTTTCAAGATATGGGAATGTTCTAAGTAGGGATAAGATGTTTTTGAATGTAAATATGAGTTTGGGGTCATTGGGAGCACTGAATTAGTCAAAATCATGTGTAAGAGAAATGTACTCAGGACAACCACATAAAATGGTGCAAAATGAAGGGAAACAAGTGCAATGGATGAACTTTTCAACCTTACCCGTCAACTTTTTTTATTTGAACACATGTTTTTTCCTCTCTTACCATACCTTTGTCATTTCTTACCCCTTGTTCCTGAATCAAGTCTTAGTTTTTAGCTAATTTTAATCTAATAATTTTTAATTTTTAAACAATTTAAAACTTTCCTTATTATTTTCTTTAGTTATCATGTCCTTAGAATCTTGTGCACTTTTAAGAAGGTTTTTCTGTAATACTATTATTATTTATGTTTATCTTCATGATGGCCCATAGGGTGTAATCCAAAACTTTAATGTAAACAAAATGTGCACAATTGTTTAGAATCTTGTGTGAAGATACTATTTTTTAAATAATTAAATGAGGGTTCAATTTGGGCCCTCACCCATGCAAAAATACCATAATGTCTATTACATTTACAATGGCTATCATCCAAAACAAAACATAAACAATAGACCACCTTATACAACAAAAAATAGAACCAATAACCCATAGATAAAAAAGGACATGCTTGAACACCCCCAGCTAGTCATCCCACCAGAGCCACCAACAACACCACCATCCTCCCTTACATATTACCTTATAACCACTGCATCTTCGATAGGAATGCCAGGGTACATATAATATTCCGTGCTAGAGAACTGGACTCCATGAATCAAGTCCTTACATGTTGCAACCCTATAAAAACACCATCTTCTAGACTAGAGGAGTATATATGCTTGATACTTCTAGAAAGCCATTCATATGAGAAAAAGAAGATTCTTAACTACCAAAATGATATTATAACTAAATTTCTTGACCTAATAAAGCCTATCATTCACTTCCTTAAGTTCCTATTTCAAAGCCTTCACCTTGGATTTAGATACCCATAGAGAAAATGCCACGGTCTAACCAAGGACATCCACTAGCTCATCCTCCTTTGGTTGCATTGAAGCCCCCTCCTCTCAAACTAGACATTTCATAATCCAAGTCCTAATGACTAGATCAATCACTCTATCTTGTAAACTACATAAAAAATCCCTTATAAATAAATGGAGCCCATGAATGCACAACCCCCGTTTCTTCCACTCCCACATAAGCTAGAATTTGTTTTATAAATGGGAGAAATCTAGCAACCAAACCATCAAAATTAACTTTCAGTCTCCTATTTCATACCAAACCTTCAAAGTTATGATCCCTCCCCAAAATGTCACCCCTTTCTCATCACAGAAACAACTAATCACAACTTCCCAACAAAGCAATAGTTCCCAACTCCACACCATAAGAAGGGGAAGAGACCATAGAGAAAAATTGGAAAAAGCATAGTGCAAACCCCTAAGATACAATAAAACCCAAGCTAAGAGAAACACACACAAGAATAGTCATCTCCAAGTGAGTTGAGCACTCACATTAAACTATCATCAATAAATGAAATTTAAGGGAGGAGAACAAACTTATAAACAAATGATTAAATAATTATATCAACTTCATATGACCCATCCTATCTTGTGAATTTTTTGCAAGGGATAGATTTAGAAAATAGATCCACCTCACAAAGGCCACCAAATTAAGGGGTAAATAGATACTCCAAATTAAGACATATCCCCTTAAACAAAGAGGCTAAATATTCCCAAGACTCCACCCTATCACCTAATAAGGCCAAAAAAGGAGCTTTATCTATACCCTAATTAGCCAAATAATCTACTACCTTGTTAATCTTCTAAAATCCATGAGTGAATAAAACATCCTCAAAGGAGGCACACAAAGTAATATCTTTGTCCAACAAACTTTTACTTTTCTAGCTAAGGCAAGACTTCTTTAGGAGGCCTAAATCACAATTTTTGAACCACCTTTGACAATCAATTATTTGTAACCCAAAGAAATGACCAAGGAAATACCTACAATTACCACCATCCATTTTTCTTCATTATTTGAGTGTACTCCCAAAAATAAAGAACCCCTATGAGAAAAGAACCCCAAATAGTCCTGAAGAACAATCTTGACACTGACCTAACCTAGATTAACACATATAGCTCCATCAAAGTTTAATTTCCAAAATCCTACCAATGGTCTATGTCATTTAGCTTTTATCTAGCAATATGTTTATCTCTCATCCCATTAACAAGAATTAAGATACTCTATTGTTACTTTTACTATGATTTAATTTGAAAAGGAAAATAATGAACCTTTTCAAATATCCAAAGGTAAATAAATTAATTAGGTAATAATCAAATTTAAACTTATAATTTATGAGCCAAGACAATAAATTAAAAATAGACAAGGAGACATTTCAAAATGACAAATATGAATTAGGGTTACTTAACTCTATGTGCAACTTGATGGAGTTAGACTTCAAATTGTCACTCTATGACCCAAAATGATACTGCAATATCATAACTAGCTCTGTGATGCTCAAATAGATGACAAACCACACTTTACTTTCATCTCAGGTGAAATTACATTGTGAAATTAATTTGGGTTGAAAGCGTGCCACAAAATTAACCTTTGTCCATGAAATCAATATGTATAGGATGAAATCAACTTGACGGGTTTTGTGATTGGAAACTAGTTCACCTCACCTTCTGATATCCAAATATGTAGTAAACGTGGTGTCTAAAGACACTGTTTAAGAGTTTTTCTAGGAAAGGGGATTCTCAAACCCCTAAGTAGACTAATTTAGAAAATTTTGAACAAAGATAAAAAAATTGTAATAAATTGTACAATTTGCCTACATGTTGCTAAGTACAAATGTTGATGTAACAACGAATGCTCAAATGTGCTCCTTGAATGATGTAATAAATAGTGAGTGAGACCTAGGTGGACATTGGATCTCTAGGTGACATGATCCTTTTATACAACACCCTAGAATACAATTTGAAATGTTTTGTGCTTCAAATTGACACATAACGACTAGTTGGAGGGGGACAACATCGACCCAATTTAAATTTAAAAAAGGTAGGGGTCATTTTCACTTTGTGGAATCAATCCAAGTAAGTAAATGAGTAAACTATGGATCAAAACTAGTTCTTGGGGATGTGTGGGGGTGGAATTAGTTTAGGTTCAGGGAATATGCCAACTCTTAGTTCATAAACGCACCACTTGTATGCTAGTTATTGCATAAAGGATAACCCAGTCAAATGAGTCCAAAACAAAGAGGAAAAGTGTAAGGTATGTAATTTTCACCATTACATTTTGCTTCCACTTTAACTTGCATGTTAATCACTATGTAGATGCATGTCAAAGTAAAGCAAGTACTCAACATGAAAATAAAATATTTTAAACACTCATCATAAATGATATAGATATGAATGTCTCTTTGGTGGATTCTCCTTGTAATCAACACTCCATGTGAAACTTACAAAAGCAAAAGGAATCCAATGAGTAGTGTCTAACAATCATTTGAAATATAGGCACTAACCTAATTTCTCAACAATGCCAACAATCTCAAAATAAGTGCAAAAAGTAAATGTAAGGGATGACACTAACAAGATGACGTGAAGTCATGAATGTGTGGAATGAAGCCAATCACTATAATTATCAAAGGAAGGAGCATAAGATCCCTCAATGGATCATTGAAAATATGCTCTAAATGCTAAAGATGTGTCCCTTCAGACATTGTAACCATAGACATGAAACAACATAATTGATGTAATATACCTCCTCTAATTAGTTGCATACAATGGATGTAAAGAAATGGGGGGAGGAAAAAATTAAAGATATCATCATTTAAAGCATAATAATCACAAATATCCATGTCATAAATAACCTCATGTGATAAATGTGTAATAAGGTAATGAGACATGAGCATGAAAGCACACATATAATGGGACAACATAATGCTCCCAATGTTTCTCCCATTTAGGAATATAAGAAAGTAATGAATACTAGAAAAGAACAATGTAAGCATAAATCATTGTAAAATGTCATTGTGCTAAAACATGTATAATCATAAGGTGTAAGGGTGATAAGCATGATTGTAAGCATGGAGCATAAAAATAAGAGCACAAAATATAAACATGATAAACATATGTGAACTGCAACCATCATAAATAAGGTCATGAAAGCATAAACATGTTAGAATGTAAACATTAGAAGCTTTTGATGTACAAGGTTAAGAATAAAAGTATATCATTGTCAAAATAGAAGGCTGAAAGGAACACAAAGAGAATACCCCCATGTGGAGAAACATGACACATGACATAAAATATAATATAGAAGGTTGAATGAAAATGAGAGAAGAAGAATAACAAGCAAAACTTAACAAAATGCCAAATCAAACGACAATTGTGAGATAATATAATATATAAAGGAGGAACACAATAAATGTGGCTCAATAAAAAGGCCAATTAAATAAAAAAACATAAAACAAATAAAACTATGTTTTTGGTCAATAGTGATTTCTAAGCACTCCATACTTTGCATCATCCCAAACCTATAGGGAAAACACAACACGACACATGAAAGAAAAATAAATAAAAAAGATATAGCAATAAAGTTAGAAGTCTCAACCAATGATGTGAAGAGAATCTTCCCTAATAAGCCACACTTATCCCAATCATTTCAAATAATTGTCTCTTCATCTCATAGAACCAAACTCTCATCATTGCCCATACTAGAACCCTTGATAAATGTCCTATAGAGAGGTGAAGTGTTGAGTTTTCTTTCTTTACCCATTGTTATTGCTTCTTTAAAGGTGGATCCATATGGAAAATTTGTTTTTATTTACATTGTAATTTTTTCTTTGTAACCCATGTAGAAGTACCTATAGAAGAAGAAACATGTTTCACCTTATCATTTACAATTCCTTTATTCTTTTCATTTTTCCTTGGCACATGAGTAATGGGTTTCTCACAAGGATCTCACAAAGGCTGACATATAACCAATCCCATGCACATTAATTGTAGGTTTTGTAACTTGAGGTTCCTTAGGCCTTATAGTTTTATTGAGTGTTTTGAAACAAAATGGTGCATAAACAACTTTTGATTTCACTGTTGTATGCTCTATTGGTCTTAAAATTTGTTGATTCTTTTCCTTATTTTCTTTCCATAATTGTAGATTATGAAACTTATACAAATCACACACATCACCTTTATGCTCATATGGAGGTTCTCTAGGTGCCTTAACAAAAGTATCCAAAGTAAAATGACTTAATTCACATAAAGGCTTACATGGATCCCTGTCAACTTTAATCACTTAACCCTCATGAACATATTGATACACTAATGCAACATTGAAGGTACTAATTTACATTTCTCTATCCATGGTCTACCAATTAAAACAATAAATATCTCTTAAGAAGGAATAATATGACATAACATTGTACTTCTTTTGGACCAGCTTCTAAAGGCAACATAATGCATCCCATATTTTCAATCAACAAACCATTTACCATTTTTAATGAGACTCCTTAATATGCATAGACCTATTGTTGAATATGATAATGTGCACATACCTATTGTTGAATATGATGATTAAACAAGAATTATTATGTGCAAATATTAAATTGACAAGTTGGAGCTACAATGGTAACATTACATGGTGAACCATCGACATAACCTCTAACATATAATAATTATTTTGTGGAATCTTATCATTAGAAAATATAATGAATGACAAACAAGGAGAAGAACAAGTCCCTATAGTGTGGACCATGCCAATAAGAGAACACTATTATGCATTGCTATTATGATGAAGCTCATAATTAATCTCATATATACGATCTCTATGCTCACGTGCCTTACTATGACCCATGTGTGCATGATCCTCATGAATATCCACATGCAAATGTATATTATTAACTTGGTCATGGGATGAAAATGGAGTAGTCCACATCTTGAGTTTTTTTATTGGGGGAGCCACAAAATGATCACCCCATCATTAACACCCTCTACATGTATCATAATATTATCAATCAAATTTCTCACCTTATGTTTGAAGCCAATAAAATGTTGTGTATTATCCCCATTAACTCTATGATATTGTTAAAAAATATGCTCAACATATCCCTTAGGTACATCCTTAGAAGTATCCACAAGCCGAATGGGAGGAAGAGTACTCATAGTAGCACCAATCAAACTTTGAAGCATTTTCTCTAAGGGTTCATTTAACTTAGGAAACCTTCTCAAATCTCTAGACTCAAATAAATAACATTAGATGCATTAGCCACATGTTGAGCACTAGGTTTCTTCTCTTTTTTATCACTACCCTTTTAAAAATTATTTTGCCTTTGAAATTCAAAGAACAAGTCATAGAAGGAGAAAGAGAAGAGCCATATTTCAAAACATTAGAAGCTAACAATTTTAGTTTCACATTCTTCATAGGAGCACATAAATCCATAAAAGATGCATAATATTTGTTCAAGTAAACACTGTCTCTGATAGGTGACAACAACCCCTTAACAAGATACTTTGTAACTCATCATCAAGAAGGTGATGTATCATCTTAACACAATGAATAAAATATAATCACATAGTCATTAATCTTCTCATTTAACTCTTGTGCACACTCAAACAAATATGGAACTATGGGTTTGAATTCAAAATTCACATGGAAATGATTAAGAAAAGTTATGGTTAGCTGATCATAAGAATGAATGGACCTAGGAGGCAAAGAAGAAAACCATTAAATATCATAGTACCTCAAAGTGTGGAAATAACTTATCCAACAACTTATCATCATACAAAAAAGATAAACATGAAGCCTAAAAAGCTTGTAAATGTGTATTGGGGTCACCTTTTCGATAATAGAACTTAGAACAAGGGGCCACAAAGCCAACCAACGATGCATATGTCAATATCCCAAGTGAAAGAGAAGTAAGATTTGGTAGAGTATACTTAATTATAGTTTGTCCATTGGGTACAACATCAACCTTATGCTTAACTCTATCTAGATTTTGTAATAGTGCATCAAGGGTGGAGGTGAGGATAGTGATGGTACTAGAAGCATGAAAATTAGTATATAGAGTATAAAGAGAATGGGGAATAAGAGGCAAAGAGATAGCCTGAGATGTAGGGGAAGAAACACTATAAGGAAAGGATGGAGGTGTGACATTGATATGATGAGATGTGGGGACAACACTAGTGACACAACTAACACTAGCGGGGTATGAAGTGGGTAGAACACAAGTAGGATAAGAAAATGGATGGCACAACACTTGTAGGAACAAAAGAGGAAGAGACATGAGGGGTAGGTGTAACGCTAAAAGGTATATGAGGAACCTCAAAGGTGAGAGGAGTGATAGCGATAGGAGAATGTTGGGTAGGAGGAGGGGAAGATGCACTATGCAAAGAGCTAGAAGAGTTAAATTTATTTCTAAAGCTTTGAAGAATCTCATAACCAAATGGTGCACCAAGGAATAAATTATATAGAGAATTGGCCAATTGTGTAGGAGATGTAGCATTAGCAAGCTCTTGAAAAAACATTTATACATTGATGGAAAGCTATTGCTTATCTACATGTGCTTCATAATCAAAATCATTCATCCCATGATGAACATCATCCATATAATCAACAAGAATATCTTGATCAAATGAATGAGAGGCTTTATTAGGATTGAGATGAACACTTCTTCTCAAAGGGAAAGGATGATATTAATAAAACTTTGGCATAAACAAAATACACAAACCTAAAAGGATAACAAAAGATAACATGCGAGAAATGTACTGATATAAATCTCATAAAATTAGAAAGTCTTAGCCTTGTAAAATAACTTAGAAATTAGAAACAAACCTTGAGAGCAAAAACTAAAGGGGGTGTATGATCGATCAATTTCACCAACAATGAAAAGGAAAACAATGAACCTTTTCAAATAGCCTAAGGTAAATAAAATTGATTAGTTGGTAATTAGATTTAATACTAGAATTTATGAATTGAGACAATAAATTAAAAATAGACAAGCACATTTTTCAAAGTGACAAAGATGGATTACCGTTATTTAGTTCTATATGTGATTTGATGGCATTGGATTGCAAATTGTCACCCTGTGATCTAAAATGGTGCTATGATACCATATCTAACTATCTGACACTTAGACAAACAACGAATTAGACCCTACTTTGATCTAGGGCAATATTGTACCTTGAAATCAATCTAGGTTGAAAGTGCACCACAAAATTGACCTCTACCCATTAAACTAATCGTACCATAAGAAATTGACCTAACAACTTTTGTGATCTAGAAATTGGTTGACCTTACCTTCTGAGATTTGAATCTATAAGAAAAATGGTATCTATAAACACTTTTTTGAGAGTTTGCCTTATAATTTAAAAAATTCTCACTAAAATAGCCCCTAGGGCCCATAGCCTTACATTTCTACCCTTAGTCTAGATAGAGCCCATGATTAAGTGTTGCCCGTGAACTTTTTTACCTTTGATTTATGTTGACGGGGAGTAGAGGACGTGTTGTTCGTAGGTATTGAATAGGTTTGGTTGGTAGGAAGGGATACCTACGATATTAGCTAGTGGACTTCACCTTACTCAGACAACACTAACTCATCCACTATCGTCCATTTCTTCTCAACCACTTCTGTCCCATTCGCCAACAGTTTTTATAAATTTTTTATTATTATTTTCCGAATGACCGATTGAGGGGAAATCACATTACAGAATATATCTCACGTCATGTAACTTTCAACTTAGTTTTTTTTTTTAAAATAAAGAGTTATGAAAGAGATGTTTGGGCTTTAAAATCCATTCATGGTCCCAAAAGAGACTTGATACCTAAAAAAAAAAAAATAAACAACTATCGTCCCTACCCTGCAATTTCAGATGTGGTGTCGGTTTGTCCTTTAAAAATCTTGGATAGCCCTGGCCCCCTTTGAGAGGGCGTGCCTTATAGAGATTATTTTATTTTATTTTAGTTTTTTTGGGGTTTTTTTAAAGGACAGGGGAATATGAGATATGAGGTTTTTTTTGTTGGATTCATTGTTTTTGAGGAGATTAGTTTTTCATGCATCAGAATTGTGAAAATTGTATACCCATGCTTTCTGTTTTGTTTATGTTTTGGGTATGTTTTGATTAGAGTGGATCCTAAGTGCAATATCTGGTCTATAAGTGGTATATTCTTGCATGAGTTTGGATCACAACATTATCGCATCTTAATTTTGTTATCGCTCATCTTTAGAGATTGATTTTGATCTCTAGATTCATTTTCTATTACCCTAGATTAGATATGTAGGAAGAGACTTGACTCAGGTCACTTCTATAGTCGTGAATATGAACCTTCGACTTTTAAAATTCAAAATTCAAATTTATACCTCGTTGACCATTTCACTAGCCATTGGGAGTTGAGATGCCACATATTTGTGTTGATTAGAGCACTATGTTGTCGTATTTGAGGACATTCATTCATTCATTTGAAAATCTAGGAATTATCAAGGAGCACATCTAGAGTTCAGTTTGCAAGGAGAATAAAAAGAATTTAGAGCATTATCAAATAATTACATTAGCACACATCGTCCTAGGTCCATTGCATGCTTGCTTGTTGTCCTTGATCTTAATTCATCATTGTTAAATTGGTCCATCAAAGGGTCTGACTAAGAACTCACGATTCAACAAATTCCCTAAAGGTGTTCCTAAACATAACCTATCATTATGAACATTTGGATATCAAAAATTGAGGCAAGTGAACTCCAATAGTCCACTTTCTGCTATATCATTTTCACGAGTTATAGTTCAAATCCACATGCCAAATCCTTTCTACACTCACAAAAACTAGTTTCGTAGGCACAAATGTGAACTAGTGCAACACAATGAGTTTGTAAATTGTGAAACACTTGTCTAACAAGTCTTAAAATTCCAACACCTTGGTGAATCGGTTCTTGGCATCATCAACTTCACTTTTCCATCTTCAGAATCTAACTAAGTATCACATTTATTTTACCATTATTATTTCCAATCCCAACTATTTTATCTAGGCTAATTGCTTGCTAATTGATTGCATTTATTTAATTAGGTTAGATAATTTTGTTGGAGGTATTTTTCCCTCTACATTTTTATGAACCTAATATTTCTCCATGACATAGGGTTTGACTTTAGGGTTTATCCTTCTTTCCAATTAGGGTTTTCAAATCTAATTTTCTAATTAGTTTATTTTTATATCTCATTAGGGTTTAGATTCCCTTCATTTGTGCTTTATAACTATACCTTGCTTTAGGGATTTGTGCTTCATTGTGAGATCTTATTTTCACTGACCCTATCTACCCTTTTTTTTGCCTCTAGCATTTCATTTACTAATTTATTTTCAAATCTACGTGTTTGTTAATTTTTCTAATTTTAAACTAGACCTTTACCTTCCTTTTCTATTATTGGTCTTTAAGGTTTTGTGGGTTATTAGCATGCCAAGTGCACACCCTCATCTTCACATTCCCTTAAGGAGAAGTCCTCATTTGAATCCTCCAATGGCTCAATCTACTAAGAATGGTGTTCCTTATGATGTTCCCATAAGCATTGTTATCAATGTCCTATTATTGAAAATGAGGTCGAAGATTATGATTATGAAGCACATTTAGAACAACAATAACTTGCACATGAGCTTACTAGTTTAGTTGAGATGGATAGTCCTAAAACTTTGGTTGAAAGGTTCTCACGGACATGGGGCACTTTACCCCATGCCGTGACCCATTCATTATGGGGGTGGGTGAGCCAACTATAGAAAGTTGACCATCTCAGAATTGATCAACTAAAATGCAAAAGGGCCTCATAGACTAAGATAGGGGCCCGAAATGGATATAGAACCGGGGCCCAGCCACTCGAGCCTTGCATATAGGTGTTATATACAATTTCGACCCATCCTGGGGCAACCATTCCCCCCACCTGAGGCCTCGTTCTCATTTAGCCAGTATAGGGTTGGATCTTAGCCCTAGGACGATTTAGGAATCACATATGACTACCTATGGTTTCCCTTTCATAATTTATTACTTACTAAACCATTTGGGTGGAAAGTACTTCAATGCATTGGTGCTAAAGTGATTCCTAGTTCTTTGAATGGTGTATCCTCTTCACAACTTCCTCTTAGTTGAGTCCCTCAGTATGGTATCCCTCTTGATTTTGTCCCTACCATCACTCCCCTTTCTATAATGGAGCCTCTTATTATATATATAGTTGGTAGGTATTCAATGATGACAAACAATTTTGTTGATGGTGGTTTTAACACGTAGCAACACAGGTAAGATATGGGATATTCACCTCTCTTGAAAGGTATCCTATCCTAGATAGGACTGCCCCAAGGTTTATACAACTAGGTCTTAGCTTGCAGGAGTAACTTCAGTGGATATGTGTTTCGCTATTCCAACCAAGGGGACTTACATGCAATGCCAACAAACATTAGTGCATTCGGGTTTGATTGCACATAACCTTGATCAGTTTTCTGATTTGACAATGCATAAACAAACTGATAGATACTCAGATTGCTACAAGATATGTGATTTCAACATGCAATAATCAATCTGCTAACTTGCATTCACTAAACATAAATTCTGTGACAAACCTATGCAAGTTCAGGAAACCTAGTCTAACAAGATCTGATCAACAAAAATGTAAAAAGAAAATGAGAGAGAAGGGGTAAAGAGATCCTATACACAATTGCATAAATGATCAACAAATAGATAGACAGATTCCCAACAACAAACAAATCTCTGCTTAACCAGGCAACCCACAATGCTATAGAGACTGTGCAATCTTTTAAGGAAACACAAGGGTTTTCAAAATGTAAAGGGTTCATCAAACACCCAATTCCTGGCGCAGTTCAATGAATTCACACAATCGAACTTAGCTCATAAAATATGCCTAGACTAACCATGCACAATGACATACAATCAGTAAGCCATTAATGGTATGGATATGAAATCCATCAAATATCTGAATAATTAGCCACAAATGCAACTGAATAACTAATTGGAAAGGTGAAGAAGAACCATGATAACCATATCCAATCAACAAAATGAACTCAAATGGCAGAGGCAAATGAAAATTTGTTTGTATTGATTCAGAAAAATGGCAGAGTTTCAACAATTCCTTCTTCAGTGCTTCCCCTACATCTTTTACAATGAGAGAGGTTGCCTTTTTATAGAGAGGCAACCATACCGAGTTTTTCAATGGATGGTGGAGATTAACTCAACACCAAGGGTCCATATTACATTTCATTTAATTTTGGTCAGTGGGTAGTTACAATCCCAGATTTGCTTTTGTCTTGTAGGAAAAAGATGAAAATACAACTTTTTAGTTCATGAGAACAAGATGAAATAGTAAATTTTTGAGTTGTCTAATAGAACAAATGATTTTTCCAATGTGTTGACTGGTCAAGAGGAGTATGTGGCACGTTTTTGATGAAGATATATCCAATTGGATGCTTGTTGGGTCAACATTGCATGACTGGATGATTGGGACATCCATGAACAAGTCCTGGATATTAAATAGGATCTGCAAGAACAACAATGATGTGGGCATGATATTTTGTATCTTCAAGCTCTTGGGGCTTATTTCCATCATCTTGGACATCATACTAACTTCCTTTTGTAGATACAACAATGATTTGGTTGATAGAATGATGATTCTGCATTTCTGGGTCAACATTGTACCTCTGGGTTTTCATCCTCCATGGCAGCTCCAGCTAGCTCCTTTGTCCTCTCAGACTTGCAATTGACAATGCCAAGCATCAATTTCTTCATAAACAAATCATTTTCCATCAATATAGATCAAAATATATCCATTTGTAGCCATGGATCAGTCAGGGACAACTCAATGTCAATGTTGCTTCCTTATGAACAACTTCATAAATCTAGTGATTTTCACATGATTTTCTGTGTTTTTCATCATTTTCAAGTACCCATTTCATGTTTATGTTGATCTAGGAAGTTTTTGTGGCCATTTGGAGACATTTATTTTGCATTTTTAGACCTTTTTTGCAAAAAGTGGGATTTTTGGGGTCACTGGATATTCATGTGCAGTAGCATTAATTTGGTGCAAAAGACACTCAAAATCCACACTAACATGATAAAAATGTTCATCAAGATGTGAAGAATGATATGTATATCAAATTCATCAATTAAATCTAGTTTTCAGCCTTGAAAAATGAGTTTTTTCAGCCCAAAATATCAAAAAGTGGGGTTTTGGGGGTCAACAGGATATATCTTGTTGAGGTCATTTTCAACACTAACCCTCAAGATGCTTTTAGCAGGGATTTTGGTGTCAAGTGGATGAGCGGCATTTTGGGCATCAAGTGGATATATGCAATTGGGGATAATTCTAGCGTAGACGTCCTTTAATACCTTTGGCGGAGTTTTTGCCTTCAACCAGATCTGCAGGGTTTTGGTCGAAACCAGATATATGCAGTGGATGCATTTTTTAGCACACATCCGGTTGGGAAGGATTTTAGCGCAAACACTCGAAGTCTTCGTCAGCGGAGATTCTTCGAACAACAGGATCGACAGACCTTTTGGTGTTAACAGGATATATCCTGTTGGCACTGGTTTTAGCGCATACCCTGTTGACATGCTTTTTAGCGCTAAGCTCTTAACAACCGAAACAAACCTTCTTAGTGGAGGATTTAGGGGTTATAGGATAGTGGGAGTTTTTGGGCCCTCGGGATATATCCAATGGATGCGATATTTAGTGCTATCCTATTGAAGTGATTTTTAGCGCTGAGTTGTGTGAAAGGGTTTTAGCGCTGATATTCAGTGACACAGGATATTAGCGCAAAATGCAGTAAGGGTCAATTTTAGCGCCAGATTTGGAAAAGCCTGGTTGACAGCATATTTAAAAATATATTTAAGTATATGTTGAGATATTGAATTTCCTATACTTTAAATATTTTGAAATATATTGTCAGGGTGTTTGAGATAGGTCCCGGATCCATGGGATTTAACATGTAGATTCTAGATTTTGGAGGATCCACCAGATTTCAGACTTAACCAAATTTTCAAGACTTCAGGGCTTCAGACTTAGCCAATTTTAGGGCTTCAGGAACATGCGTCAGGGTGAAGGCATATGGACCCCTTGGTGAAATGTTGTGGAATTTGACATGATTTTGCAATTCTAAGGCAAGAAAAACTAGGAATTTCAACATGATACCTCCTGCAGTAGCAATTTCAAGGACTATATCTAGTGACACAGGATTTTAGAGCAAACTTCAATAACACCTAGTTTAAACACAAAAGGCAACAAATGTCTATTTCTTAAGCATAAACCCAATCAAGACACCTCCAAATCAATCATGAAAGGCATCAAATGACTTCAAACATGACAAATACTCAAATCTGGAACAAATCCTGCATTCTAAGCACAATTTCACTTTCTCATTGTCATAAGGAGGAAAGGTTGAGACTCCAAGCCAAAGAAAAAAAGGGGGTCCCCATTTGGCAAAATGGGGCGTGTGTGTAGGGCACAACAAGTTTTATGAGTTCTTGAATTGCATAAGTGATTTTGAGAACTAACTCATTGACTGGCAACCTATGATAGAGGTTGAAGATGGAAAGAAGACCTTGTTTAGAAATGAGGTCATTCAACTCAAAACCAACACTATTCCTAAAGGCCTCGTAGCACTTGAAAGGATGCTTGACAATACTGATTGCTACAAGATAAGGAGCAAGCCAATTAGTGAAGATGATGTAGAAGGTGTAGACCTAGGTACTGAAGTAGCTCCAAATATGGTTTACATTGGTAAGAATTTTAATCTAGTAGAGAAACAAATATTGATTGCACTATTAGGAAATTTTAAGAAGTGTTTAACATGGTCATATGACGAGATGAAAACCTATAGGGAAGATTTATTCCAACACACTATTCCCTTGGAACTTGGCACATAACCATTCAAACAAGGCCTATTAATCTCACGTTGTCTCCTTAGATGCATAAGGAATTGATGAAGTTGAAGGATGGTGGTATAATCAAGTCAATCACACATTCAGAATGGGTATCCAACCTTGTCCTAGTAAGAAAGAAAAATGGAGCTATAAGGCTTTGTGTAGACTTTAGAAATTTGAACATCAATTCCTTTAAGGACAACTACCCATTACATAGCATGGATCATTTGCTATAGAGAGTGACATGGTTTGAGTTGATGTCAATGATGGATGGCTTCTCAGGGTACAATCAGGTTATGATCAAGGAGTTTGAGCAACATAAGATGACCTTGACCACCCCTTGGGGAATATTTATTTATGTGAGGATGCCTTTTAGACTCAAGAATGTAGGACCTACCTTCCAAAGGGCAATGTATGTTGCTTTTGTAAACCTTATTGATGAAATCATGGCGGTCTATTAGGGTGATTTGACTACATTTTTCAAGGATAGGAATGACCATTGCAAACATTTGGAGTTTATATTTCAACGATGATTAGAATATAGGATTTATTTAAATCCAAAGAAGTGTATATTTGGCGTTGAAAAAGGCAATTTCTTGGACATATAATATTCGATTAATCCTGAAAGGGTTAAAGCAATAGATCTCAATCCTCAACCCAAAACAGTTAAAGCAGTGTAGACCTTCTTTGGACAAATTAATTTTGTTAAGAGGTTTGTTCCTAAATTTACTAAGAAGACAAAGGCCATATCAAAGGTTCTCAAGAAAGGACAATCAACTAGTTGGGGTAAGGAATAAATTGACTCCTTCATGGACATCAAGAATACATTAGAAAAGGGACCGGTATTGGCAAGCCATAATTACTCAATGCCTTTTCAATTGTTCTCCTTTTCTTCCTTCTACACTATTGTTGTTATCTCGCTTTAGAAAAATGCTAATGGGTATGAACAACCTATTGCTTTCTTTAGCAACTCATTGCAACATACTGATTTGAATTACTTCATCATGGAAAAGCACACTTATGCTCTTGTCAAGGCTGTTAAAAACTTGAGACCTTATCTCATAGGAGATAAAATCACTACCTATGTGCCTCACACTATTGTGAGGGACATCTTTATTCAACAAGAAGTTTTAGGCAAAAGATGTAGGTGGATAAATAAGATCCAGGAGTATGACATGGAGGTGTAGACTACAAAACTAGTTAGAGGTCAAGGCCTTGCCAAGATAATGGGAGATACAAACCTAGATGCAACAAAGATACATTAGGTAACCTCTAACCCAATATCTCCCCCTTGCTGTTTGGGGAATGATCCATGGTACAAATACATAGTCTTCTATTTGGAGGACTTGAGTTGTTCTCCATGACTGAATGATATTCAAAAGAGAACCTTAAAGTTGGACGCCCAAAGATATGTGTTGTTGCAGGGCCAACTAATGTGGAGAAACCTTGATGGATTGCTCCTCAAATGTTTAGATCAAGAGAAGTCTATCAAATTCATAGATGAGTATCATCAAGGGTTGTGTAGAGGATATTTTATGTCAAAGACTATTGCTCACAAGGTGATTAGAGTAGGTTACTGGTGGCTCACATTGTTCAAGGATGTGGCCAAGTTTGTTAGAAAGTGTGATTCTTACTAAATATTTTCAGGCAAGATGAAGTTTGCAAGTGCACTCCCCTCACATCCATATTAGTTGAGGCTCCATTTCAGTAATGGGGTATTGATTTTATTGGGGAGATTGCTGAAAAATCAAGCAATGGGTACAAATAGATTCTTGTAGCCATTGACTACTTCACCAAATGGGAGGAGGTAATACCTACTAGAAATGCTACATCTAAAGTAGTGCTTGACTTCCCGATGAATAATATAATCACAAGATTTGGTGTTCAAGGATAGTTGTTGATAATGCAATATGTTTTAGATCCCATGATTTCCTTAACATATGCTCTAAGTATGAAATAGTTTTAATACATTCTTCCCCTTATCATCCATGAGGGAATGGCCAAGATGAATCTATTAACAATTGCATCATGAAAATCATAAAAATGACACTAGATTTGAATAAGAAGAGGTGGGATGATAAGCTTAAGTTTGTTTTTTGGGTAGACATAATAACATATAAGAAGGCTATTGGTAGGAGCCCCTTAGAGCTAGTTCATGGAATAGAAGCCAAGATGCCAATCAATATTGAAATGCTAGTATACAAACTACTATAGAAAATTGAAGGAAATGAAGATGCCACTATTTCCTTGAGAATGCATGAGTTGACTAAACTTGAAGAGGCTAGAAGACTCCTACACATGAAACAAATCTGTTACAATAATAGAAGGTAAATAGTTTGTTTGACAAGAAGGCAGTTCAAAGGAATTTTCAAGTGGGTGATTTAGTCCTCATGTGGAATGCAATGTTTGTAGATAAGGGTAAGCATGGAAAATTTGAATCCTTTGGGTTGGACCTTATCAAATTACAAATGAGTGCGGTCAAGGCACTTCTACCTCAAGAGTTTGGATGGAGATGTTATGGAGCTGCCAGTTCATGGTTAACAGCTCAAGTAGTATTTCTCTTGATGGTCTAGGCTCTTTTGGTCCCTTGTACATGTGTTTTCTTTCGTTGTTTTGTGTCTCATTGCCTTTACCTTTGGTTTTGCCTTGTCTTCCCTCTTTAGTTTGCATCCCAGAGGTAAATGGATCCTCATTGTGCCTACAAAAGGAAGAAATCCCCAATTAGAGCCAATGTTGGTACCTATCCAAGAATGTGAAAATTTCCCATTTATAGTGCCTCTTTGTTGTCTTAGAAGTGTCCTACTCACTACTGATAACCAATTTGAGATTTCCTTGAGTGGCCCTTCCCTTGGTCAATTTTGTCTTGGAGTTGTGCACTGCCTTCCCCATGTTCCTATTATATGTTGGAAGTTCCAAAAAATCTAAGATGTTCTAAGCATGGGGACTTTTAGGTCTTTTTTTGGTGTTTCTATAGTATTGAAGACTTCCTGGGGACTATCAGACATTTCCTTTTTGCCTCCCATTGGTCTTGACCTCTGGTCCTGCATGAAATCCTTGTAGGATTATTAGGCCCTTTATTCAGTTTCATTTCCTTTCATCTTCCTATTTTGTATAATCTCGATGGAATTATGGACATCCCCCCTTCATCTCCCATATGGTCTCCACCTCCTTTTTCCACATAAAGTTTCACAAAAACCTTATTGGGCCCTTTGTCCTTTTTCATTCCACCCATTTTTTCCATTTGTAGAATCCCACTAGACTGTTGGATTTCCATTTTTGAGCTCCAATGTCCCATCCTCCCACCCCCTTCCACATTCCTACAAATCCTTTATTCCTTTATTCCCTTCCTTTTCTCCATTTCCCTCTACTTTGCAAAATTACAAAGTTCTAGAACACTTCCACTTTCCTTTTGTTTCCCTTCCATCTAGTTCTCATGTCCTCCACTCCTTTCCTACAATTCTCCATTTTATCTTCCTTTCTGTCTTGTATAAATTCCTTAGTGTAATGGACATTTCTACCTCTAGTCCCCCTCGTTTCTTTGTATTCCTTTTGACCTATTTTGTGGGTTATTACCACACTCTTGGACTTCTTTCATTTAACATTATCGTTTCCTACTTCTGGTATCACATGCCTTTTTCACACCTTCATATCTTCCATTCCCTCCTATTTGTAGACTTTGGGTGGACTTTAAGATATCTTCCTTTCACCCCATATCCTGTCCTGTTGTCCCATTCCACAACCAAACTTAACATTGTCGTTTCATACTTCTGGTATCACATGCCTTTTTCACACCTTCATATCTTCCATTCCCTCCTATTTGTAGACTTTGGGTGGACTTCAAGATATCTTCCTTTCACCCCATATCCTGTCCTGTTGTCCAATTCCACAACCAAACCTCGCATTTCCCTATGTTATAAAATCACTCATTTTATTCCTTTGAAAAAACTTGATGGACTTCCAGATTTCCTTCACACATTTCCCTTGCTTCCATTTGTCTAGTTCCCACTTCTAGTTCTGCAATGATTCTCCACAAGGTTGTTGTTTCCATTTGGTAATGTCTGATCCTAGGTTGAATTCCCCAAGTCTTTAGAAAGCTTCACCCACCTCAACAACTCCCTTGCATGATCTAGGACTACCATTAATGGCCTCCAATGGACATAATAATATGGAGGACAACTTCCATATGCCTCTTGACACTAGTGTAACCCTCAATGATGCAATTTGTGTACAAAGGCATGGGTCTATGATTGGAATGGCCATGTTTTCAGGTGTTGGCCATGTGAAAATGATGTGAGCGAGCATGGGCAACAATTGCACTTATATATGACCAAGGTTTCTTCTCCAAGATAGCATGTTGGCACTGTACAAAGTATATATTATAGTTTCTCATTTAGAACAAAGGAGATGGAAAAAAGGTTGCAGAGTAGAGATAAAGAAGAAAAAGTTGTAGAGCATTAGGGTTTTCTTCCATCAATAGATTCTAAGGCATTTTGATTGTAATTTGTTGGGTTTTATACCAAAGGCTATGGTAGGACATTGTAATATGAAATGAATGATTTAAATGTGTAGATTCAACATTCTTTGAATGTCTTAATAAACATTGTGTAAATTTTTGGTGATTTTACAAATCTCCTTAATCACATTTGTTGGTTTGAGTGTTATTCTCAACTAGTTTGTCATTTGGAGATTGTAAAAGTCCTTGTAAAGCTTTTTCAAGGCATCTTATCAAGATAATACCAGTGACTTATGGGTTTGTTCATGGATTATTAAGGCATTTCCAAGTATATGTTCTACAATTTCATAGTATGCATAAATCCTAGCTTATGTGTGAAACATCTAGGTGTAGTCCTTCTTGGTATTAAGGTATCAAAATAGAGGTTAAATTGATGTCCCCTTTGGTTTATAAAATATAGACTCTATTGCCCTTACTAGATAAAGACACCCATCTCTTTGTGTTCAACCTCCCATCCCACCAACACACTAAAAATAACACAATCCGGTCTTTATCTTTGTATTGTGTTGTTTATTTTTTCCACTTCCATGTCTAGATGTATGCAATTTCATTAGGAGACACTATAACAAAATTTTAGACACTTTACATGTGGTTGTGCATTTTCTTATAAAGGTGTAAAACCCTTGTATTATCAAACCAACATTTAGGAGCTTAGTGGCAACATATTGGAGTTTTCTATGCATTAGGTATGGTTTGTTTTAGGGTTTGGTCTTATGTTTTTTTAACCAAAAGGTGTAGATCACCTAAACATAATTTATATTAATATATATAAAAGTCCCATAGGGGATTACAAAAGTCCCTATAAGGGATTACAAAAAGAGTTTGAATAAGCAAGAGAGAGGGAAAACAAATAGGAGATAACAACCAGCCCACCAACAATGGAAGTAAAAAACATAATATGCGATACATAATATATATAAAGAAAACAAAAAAAGATTAGCTAAGAGGAGGCCGATTCCCAACATTCAGGTCCTCAACAAGGAACCCTTGATGATCAACATCATCAGGAATAGGAGCTACAACAAGATTGTTCGGAGGTGGTGGAAGCTGGTAATGAATAAGGAAATGTAGTGCATGGAAAGTATCCCTGATATATTCCTCCAATTCAGCCCTGACTCTTGAGCATGGCAATGGAGAGCGTTATGCATAGAGGTAAGACAATTATTCTAAAGCCCATGGATAACAACATTATACACACAATGAAAATTTGGTTGATGATGAATATCCTTGTGGTAAAAGATACCACCAATAGGTGCCGAACCCAAATGGAGATCATAATTCTCCATAGCTTCTTCAAACTGTTCAATTGAAAACAAGAAATCATGCACAAATTTTGTAGCAAGCATTCTCACCAGATCAGAATTCTGAATTAGATCCATCACATTAGAAAGGAAATGAGAAACCACCTGTGAGGGATAAATGGTCCTCGGCAATTGCAGAACCTCCTTCCCACACACATCAATAATGGCACTTTCAACTTCCTCATCATCCAATTTGAAGATACCCTCCAGCAAGTTGGAATGCAGAATCCCTTGCGAAGGTCTTTCCCACTTTTGGATAGGGAAAAACACCCACTTGTTTCTTTGAAATGACCCCATAGAAGCAACATTACATAGAAAAGACTTGGCTGAAATCTAAAATAGTAATCAACAAGAGCTGAGAAGAAAGAAATGCCAAAGCTGATGAATGAGATCAGAATAAAAAGAAGGTGGCACGAGTGACATAAATTCCTCAATCTCCATCCTCAGCATGCGAAATCCTAGAAGTACTTGACAAATGTCAGCATAATTAATCTTTAGTTTAACACCTTAGGGAATACCCTCTTGAACTAATAGAACCTAAAGCACAAGGACAAATTACTCACCTTATCAAATTGGTCCATAGTTGCCCAAACCTGATCATAAATTGAAGGTCTTTTATCTTGATTACGACACCCTTGACACTTAAGAATAACCTAGCTTTAGGGATTTAAGAGCATCAACTTTGAGCACCAACATGATGACAAGTCTTGCTTATATGTGATTAGTCATTAATGCAATTTGGTTGTTGCTTGTACACTAACAGAGCTTGGTTGTGTATGCCTAGATATTTATGTACTTTTATTCTTGATTAAGGGAGGATGAAGCTTACTTGTATACACTTGGAGTTTGATTTGGATTTGTTTTTTGACTAAAATATTGTAAAGGTTTAATGTGATTGAATTGATACTTTGATATATGATTATGGACAATTCTTGTGGCACGGATTGTTTTGTTAAATAATTGTTTCTTGTGGGATGTGTAAACTTACCATGGAGTAACATGTGGCTTATGGTTTCTTCCTATGGAGTTTGATTCTTCTTGACCTAGTTCACATTAGACATGGTGGGGCAATTGTGTGCATCTCATTTATTCTAATTATGACATTCATGGTCTTTCAACCTATAAGAGAGCTCATTTTGGTTTGATTTAATCCCTTTAACTCGTACATGAGATATTATACTTTGTAGCATAACTCTTTACTCTTAAGTGAGATTTCATGTTTGAATTTGAGGACTTGAACTTTAGATAATTGTGCATGGTTTGAGATGTTTTATTTGTGGACAATATTATGTTGATTTCATTTTTGAACATTTTGGCTAGGATTCCCAGAGATTGTTTTAGATCCATCAAATTTTGATATTTTTGTAGTGCATTAGTAACCATTGGATCTAGGTGTTTGAGCATTGCTCGACCTCACTTTAAAGAATTTGATGTTAAACCAACTTTGAGAGATTGATTTGTAAATATGGAGTGGGAAGGGGATTTGTATCATAGTCGACTTTAGGAAGTTTCCTTAAAAAAGTGTTGATATAATACCATCTTCCTTATTTCATTCAAGTTTAATGATAGAAGATCATCCTTAACTCTCAAAGCAATCTTGCAATTTGTGTGCCAAAACTCTTTAAATTTATATGCACCTCTTGCCATCATATTTTCCATCATTGAACCACTCTACAACTTTTGTAGAAAAGGAATATTACATAAATTGAAGGGTTTTTTTTTCACCCATTTTTAAGTTAAAATTTTATAGCTCTGCATTCATAGCTAAAGTGTTCAACTTCACATTTTATTTTGTAATCCTTTGTAGCTTCACATTTCACTTGCTAGCTAAAAATTGGTAACTTTGTATTTTAGTCTTTACCTATCAAATTCCATCTTTGCATTTTAGTTAGTGTCTTAAAATCCCATGCTCTATATTTCACTCCACACCCTTTTGTTGCACGAACTTGTAGTTTTTCAAATTTGGTATTTTTGCAGTGCATCACTTCCATTAATCAACTATAGAGTTTGCATTTATTACAAACTAAACAGTAAAACATGGTTAACATGCATCCAAATGGGAGAGCATGGATAATAAGAAAATGATGATTATGATCAACCCCAACAGGTTTGTAATGATGCTTCAATAATTGAAATAGTGGTTAAGGTGCTGATGGTTTAATGACCAAGTAATGACTGTTGATGTTACACAATGCATAACAAAATAGAAATAATGACCTATAACATGGTATGCAATTGTTTATGAATTCTTTTGAACTCAATGATGAACATACAATCTAATAACATTCAAAGGATGAAATCATTGAACCAATGGAGTAGATTTCATCTATTTTCATCCCTCCATTAATAAAGGAGGAGGAAAAAGGTTAATAGACAGTATGTTTGTAAGCTAAGGCCTTTCTTGGGCTAGTTTTTGAGTTCCTTTTGGTCCTCTAAATAGAGGAGAGTGAAATTGTCATGTTAGGGAAGCTTAAAATGGAGTGGAGGAATGCATCTTGGAAGGAATTTTTAGAAGTTATAATTTAAGTAGGTGTTGAGGGTTGGCTGAATTTATCACGTAGGTTTGTAGTGTAAGGATAACAACACATTACATATAATGTAGTGTGTTGTTTCAATTTTATACTAATTTATAGTCAAAATATATTTGACTTATGAACCTACATAATAATTATGTAAATAGAATAATGAATGTATTTGTCTAATTTAAACATAGCCTATGTGAAGAGTGAGAATTGAAAGAAGGCTAAGGGCCCAAGATTGTGATTCATTTAATGACGAATGCAAAAAATTATAGTGTATAGATGTAACTTAGCATAGCAGTAGATTTAATGAGTTTACTTTAAAATAATGAAGAATGTCATGCTTCCATTGTGAACATTTCTGTTTTCCTATATTTAAGTAAACATAACTACTTTTTGGGTACCTCAGGTCATTAATTATGTGTGTATCTTGATATGATCAAAGATAGGATTTACTTCTCATTTAATCAAAAAGTTTTTGGTATTCTTTGGATTATTGTTTATTAGACTAAATTAGACGTATGCTTGAGGTATCTTAGGATCCATAGATAAATTGGACTACATTAGTATGCCATTTATTTGTAATTGTATTAGAATATATTTGTAGAGATTAAGAACTAATCTAATTATGGTGTATGCTATTCATAACTAAAATAAATGGAAATCAAGGAGGAAATAATGTTATAAAAGAGAAACAAATATATATTTAATTTTAGAAATTTTTGAAAGGGTAAAACTATTTTTTGGTAGTGGTAAATGTAATGTTATCAAATTATTATTAAAATTAGACAAATATAATAGGGTGCATAAAATTATGGAATACAATATTTTCCTTTCTCCATTGAATTATAATTGGAATTCTACTTTTGCATGTTCTACAACACTTAAATCTACCTCCCATGATCCAATCCAACTACCTCCTATCCTTACAAAGATGTTGGGATGTCCTCCTTGTGTACTAGAAGTGGCATTAGAAGGAGAACCATTTGACTATTCATTTCAATTTTTATGTTTCTGATATCATGATGAAACACCTCTTCACGTAAATTATATATTCATAATAGTTGTGGTGGTTTTTGAAATTGTTACTTCAGGGGAACCAATGGTTTTAAAAAGCCTCCTGTAGGAATTAACACTTTTGTCTTGTTGACAAAACCTAGTTTTTAAGAGCTATAACTTTTTGAAGTGATTCCTTTGACGAGATTTGAGTTCTCTCCATCCATATAGATCACACCTCCCTTTTTAGAAAGGCTTTAGGTCACACAAAATATTAATAAGACCTTAATTGAGGAAAGACCTTCCCCACCTCTTCATTTGAGTACCATTTGGCTTGCCATGGTGTCTTGTATTTGAGTCCAACTTGCCAACTATAAGTATTTCTTAGTCTCCCACTACCAAATCCTCTATTCAAGTTAGTAGTTTCTCTTCTCCTTCTACTTAGAATGCTTAGATGCAAGATTCATCCAAATCTTGGGGTTTGATGGTGATTAATGGGTAAAAGCAAGAAGATGAGTCCACTTTTCATGGAAGTCTTGCGGGCAAGAAAAAACCTAATAGAAACGGGTGCCTGAGCCTAAACACAATCCCGTAAGGAATGGGCTCCCATTTAGGCTTGGGAGCCCATTCCTAAATGGCCACCTATTCCATAGGGCTCCTGTATATAGAACAAAATGGGCACCTATTCGTAAAAAGTATTTATTTATTTTTAATCGCCTGCAAGTTCATTTTGAGCTATTCAAATGGTGAGTAGGGACGAAAATAGGAAACCAAAATGGGCACCCACATCATCTTACCTCCATAGTGCACCTCCATGACCTCATGCCTTCTCTAGAGTGACCATTAAATGTTTCTATTGTCAATGAGGATTGCACCCTTATGCAAAGCTGTGACACTCTGTAATCCTTCGAAACATGGGGACAAACTTAGGATATGGGTGACCTATAATGAGTTTGAACCTCCAGATTGTGGGCTGGTTCCCTTAAAATATTCTATTTGAATCTATGATTTTCTTGCTTTGGAAAAGGGTAAGAAGGAAACTATAAGGAAATAAAACTATAAAATTTGGTGATACACCTAGTAAGGATGGAAAATTTGCAATCTGGTTCACAATAGAATTCAGAAATCTGACCCACACAATCCAATCTTGGCATAAATATCACAAAAAGTATTTCTGAGGAAGGCTGGAAAATTAACTTCTTATGAAGGAAAATGACTCTTCACAACATAAAATAACTATTTTCTGTAACACAACCTAGGACCTGTAATATCACTATGCTTAATACTGTAAGTAAGGATGAGACAATAGTTTTAAAGGTTTTGATAATTAAACATAGTAAAACTTCATCAAATCACCTCATACAATTAGTATTAAATTGAAAGGCAACTACTTGATTCCAAAAAATAAGGGAAATCTTGCAAGAGAGATAAAAATGGAACCTGTAACTTGTTGTAATCTCTATAAAACTGCCAAAAATGAGCTACAAAACCTTCTTCTCTCTCAAAGTGTAAAAGAGCAAAAAGGCAAGAACTAGCAATTACAATATATAGCTTGCTCTCACCACGAGGCATGCAAAAAAAATGAACTATAGCTAACTGCCTCTAAAAATAAGTCCTCCAAAGTGATCCACGAGCAAACTCAAAAATCCCTAAAAATAATGGCTCAAATTGCCACAAATCAAGCAAAAATAGCTTCAATTTGGACCTCTCCATATGCTTGACCAAGAAGTTGACCAAAATCCCTCAAATCGCTCCTCAAATCATGCAAAAATCCCTTACATGGCCTAGTTAACTCAACTCATCAATTTGCATCATTTTGCTTTTGCAAAATTGATTGTGAGTAAATAATAAAGTAATTAAAATAATTACTCTATTATTGGTTACAACTTGTACTACTTTTGATTTTACAATTTGTGAAAAATAATAAAGTAATTATTTTAATTACTTTATTATTTACTTACAATTGATTTGTTTGTAAAATCATGCATGAAAAGAATCAACTCCTTATCTCTCCAAATACAATGCATAAAAATACTAAGGCATCACATTACAAACCCTTATGACTCCAATTTGCATGATTAGAAAACTAATATATAACTCTGCCTTATCACTCCAATTACAATGCAAAATGGCCTTACTGCCATATATCATCACCATGCAAGAAGAAATCCTAAGTCACCTTACCACTTTGCCATATGTGACATTATGCAAAAATAAGGACTCTTCCTCTTCATATCTCCTTCATGCAAAAAACAATAATACATTGCCACCTTGTCTGCCACCTTGTAAACTTATTTTGTCTCCATGCATCTCTGCTTTGATCTTGAATGATAAATTTGCAAGAAATAAGGAATATCTCCCTTGACCAAAAGATACAAGGTATAGGGAATCTTCAACCGACACAAGGTAATAAGTATTTATTTTGAATTTGCATTGCTCATAATACTTATTCCCTCTCTAACGATTAACCACCCTTTAACTTGGGGCCATATGCAAAAATACATGCTTATCGGCCATGTCTAACCATGATGCTTAGGAAATACATCATTGATGTTTCGACCCCGATCAACATTTGGATAATGTAATGATAAGTATTAGAGAAGTCAAAAAATCAAAGAGGAAAAAGAACTTTCGAACAAAAAGGGTAAGCAAACCCTAATCACTTTGTCATTTCATTTGCTCTTCTCTGTCGGCCACCGCTCTGCAACATCTTGGCATTAGAGTTTGATCTCTCTCGACTTTGAGTACTTTGTGTCGAACTCCATGGTTTCTCTTGCATTTCGCGAGTGAAATGAGATGGCAGAAAATGGTAAGTGTTGTATCTTTGTTTTTTTGACTGGGATTTCTTTCATTTCTATGATCTTTTCAATAGTAACGGCCGCGGCCATCTCTGCTTTTCTTGCTCCTTTTGTAGCATTTCTTTGACAATACTCTTTTGCTCTCTGTGTTTTCCTTCTATAAATAAGATAAAATCTGGAAAAAACCTCTCCATGAGGTCATGACCATGGCATTCTTTCTCCTCTACACTTAGAAGGTAAACTCTTCGCTCTTCTTTACTGTAAATGCATGAAAAAAGTAAAAAGAGATAAGGGTTTCTTGACTGCAACAACTGGGTATTGATTCTTTCTCTCCTTTTTCATATGGCCGTGGCCATAGTCACCTTTTGTAGCATATTCATTGGTTTTTTGACATGAAACTGAAGAGTTCTCAATTTTTTGTTATGAGGGTTTCTTTCAGGAATGCACAAAAATGCATTATATAAGCACGACCATACCATAAAATACATGTATTATTTCCTCTTGACTATTCTTGCAAAAATGAGAAAAAGGTTTCAAACCTGCAACAAGGGTTTTGACTTCAAATGATGATAATTGCCATCTTATGGCACGACTATGACAAAAATGAATTGTATCTCCCTTTTTTTTCTTGAAACTGCAAAAAATGTGTTAGGGTTTTACAAAAAACCCATATGGGTATCTTAGAAAAGCACTTATTCAGGCATGACTATGACATAAAAACTCTTCTCTGTAACTTTTAATTTCACTGTGCACATAGGATGAAAACCAGAGTTTCATCCTTGAAAATGAGGGTTTCAAAAATTGGACAGCTGGGTGTCTTTATTCAGGCACAAAACCCTACCTTTTGGTCACGGCCATGGAAAACAAATACATTGTAACTATTTCTTTTCACTATAAATACAAAAATGGCCTTTAGGGTTTCTGAGATATCTGATAATGTTTTTCTTCTTTTCTGATTATATAAGGCCTGTATAACTGTTATCATGGCCATGGCATATATTTCCTCTCCTGTTCATTTCCCTTCAGTATTTCATATTGAATGAATATAGAAAATACCCTTTTCTTTGACAGTTTAACCTTGATTTCAAAAGATATCTGTAGCTGTTTATGATATTTGATCCTTACTGTAACTACTAGGAGCTACTATGCATACTCGACATATAATGAACAGAAGCACGAATGAACCTTTTATAACATAAGATCTTATGAAAAGTTGAAACTGTACCTTCCTTTAATTTCTGTGTATTCACATGTCATATGCTTGATACCACTGTATCAACTTCTTGCATCACTTTAGAAATCATGATGTATTATCCATGAATAATTAACACCAAAATGTATGAATAATAACACTTGACTGTCACCAGTCAAAGGTATTAATGTCTTACTGTCTTGATCACTTGGTTCACTGCCTGTAGATATTTTTATTATTCTGTCAGGGACAATGATACCTGTATTTTGATATTTCTCTAACCTAAAACTATATCAGTCATTTGATCTTTATTTGATGTATCTTCTTCAATTATACTTGTCGGATGCTTCTCATGATGAACTTGTAGATTCTGTCTTTCTAGAGGCAAGACCTGTATCACTTGTTTCATCTATACTTGATCTTTATGAACACATCAATGTGACTTTGTGATTTGCCTTCAACCGTTGTATGAAAAATGAAGGCTCCTGTAGCATATCTTCACACTGTAGCTGCATTTATCATTTGTTCATAATACTTATTCACCTGAGATGAAATAAATACCTGTTGTACTTTGAGATGGCTCCTGTAGCCTGTTCTTTCTATCTGATATGCATTTGAGACTTGATTGGCATATGTGTCTTTTATCTGATTTGTTTCAATCAACTGCAATTAATGTCATAATGACATAGTTTCTCTGCAAACTGATTAAATTATGCATGATGTACTTTGAATGATGTATCCTGTCTTTTCTGATATTCCTTTTCAAATGAATAAAAAGAAAACATGCTGGGCTCAACTCTCGTGGGAGCCACATTTTCTCCACATGTTTATTTGTCTTCAAATCAACAACATTACTTTTCCTATACCTGCACAGTGAACAAACAAGTTATAAAAAATATACCTGATGGTATTGATTGATCTTCTTTATGATATTATGATTTGTAGCACATATCTGATTTGATATTTCATATGAAATGCATGATGTGACAAGTTGATATGTCTGCTAATAAAAGCATATGATAACATTAAATATTTGGAGCTCTTACGGGACTTTCCCCAATTTTTTGCAAGTTCAACTGATACAACTGGAGCTGAAGATGACGACTGAAGACCAACTACCCAACTTCTCAACAACCTCCTTGCTCAGGCAATGATGTATATTTAGTTTTATCATGTGTCCTTCCTTATTTCTTTTATCATCAGACGTATAGCTTGCAAATGTCTGCATTGCTCAGTTTAGTTACTCCCATGGCTTGTGTGAGACACATTTGAACACTTCTTTTAAACATGATCAATTAATTTATCTTATGCACCTGATGTATGTATATTTCTTTTTCAATCAATGCATAGGATAAAGTAACATATACTGAATTGTATGTTCCAAATATGACATGAAATAACAGTTTAAATAAATATCTTTCCTTCTTTCTTTCAAATCAGATCAACTGAATAATCAATCTGTCTTATAACTCTTGAAAGCTAACACTATGTTAGATCAACTGTATTTCTTGAATGATTGATACCTTGCCAACTTGATTCTCTTGTCATGATGATTCATCAGTCCTGATTGGACTGATGGGTAATCCTGGCAACTGAATTCCATCTCTGCTTTGTTAGGACATCAACTATTCATTAAATACAACTTAAAAGTTTTCTTTTATTCCTTCTGAACAACTGCACTTAGGTCTAACTAAATTTAGTGTGAACAAAATTTAGTAACATTTTTGGTGACCTCTCAGGGATGTTTGCCTGCTAAACAACTTAGAACCAGTAGCCTTTGCAACTCCATTGGGCATAGAGTCTTTTCTGCCCTGAACTTTGAAAAATTTTTGCAACTCAAAACTGACTGAAACATTATAGCAGCAACGAAACTGAAAACTAAAACGAAATTGACTTGCTTAAAACAAAGCCAACAACACTTCTTGGAAAACAAAACAATAACTAAACTAAATGTGCAAAAGCACTTATTTGTAGCATAAGGCTGCCTCTATAATAGCACAACTTTAGGTGAATCCCATTAACTAGGATTGGCAACACCTCTCCATCTAACTTAGCAAGCTAGAATGCAATGTGTTGCTTGCATCCTGTTATTATGTATGGTCCATCCCACATTGCATCAAACTTTGTATGCTGACCTGGTCTGCTCTTCAACTCATTCCACTTGAAAACCAGATCTCCCTCTTTAAAGACTCTTGGGACTGCTCTTTTATCAAATGTCCTTTTCATTTGGGCCCGGTGTATTTCTAATGTTTTCAAGGCCTCTTTTATGATTTCTTTAAGTTCTATCAGCTGTGCAAGCCTGACTTCCATTGGTTGTTCTTCAAGTAACTCTAGCTCCTTTATGTAACTAAGAGTTGGTAACTCCACTAATATTGGTAACTTGGCTTCTTTTCCATATGTAAGTACATAGGGTGAATTACCTGTTGCTCTTTTAGGTGTAATTCTATCAGCCCATAAGGCTAACTTTAACTTATCATGCCAAGATCTCTGATTTTCATCAACTATTTTCTTTATGATTTTAATCAGATTTTTGTTAGTTGATTCAGCCTGTCCATTACCTTGAGGGTAATAATTTGATGAAGTATTCAAAAATATGTTATTTTTGACATACCAATCAGATACTCTTAATCCAATATTTGCTAAGCATTATCTAAAATAATAGAGTTAGGAGTACCAAACCTAGATACTAGATCTTGATAAAAATTTAGGATTAATGTTTCATTAGCTTCTTTCAAGGCAACTGCTTCAGTCCATTTAGTGAAATAATTAGTAGCAGTCAAAATCCACTTGTGTCCTTGGTTGGAAGGTGGATTAATAGGACCAATAAAGTCCAATCCCCACTTGCCAAATGGCTGCTCCACTTGAATTGGATGTAAGGGCATGGCTGTAAGTCTCTATTTGCCTGCCAAAACTGAACATTTTAAACATTTCTTTACCCATTCATGTGCATCCTTGAACATGTCAGGCCAATAGTAACCAGCTCTCATAATTTTTAGAGCTGTTGTTCTAGCTGCAAAGTGACCTCCAAAAGGTCCATCATGAAATTCTTCTAGAATCTTTTGGGTCTGATCTGACTATAAAAACCTCAAAAAAACATTGTTAAAGTCTCTTTTATATAGAATCCCATCAATTACTATATAGGGAATTGCCTGCAATCTGTAATATCTTCTTTTAGATCTGTCCAGGCCTTGAGGACAATCACCAGTGTGTAGATAATGGATCATATCATGCACCCAACTTGTAGGGGAATCTGGGAGAGCAGCTGCTTCACCATTCTATAGCACTGTCTCAGGTTCTCCTTCAAGTTCCTTGCTGTATTTTTCATGATCTGCAAGCTGTTCACACAGTCCTTTGCCTCAGACCAGCTTGGTAACTTTAATTTGGATGTCATACTCCATAACCTTTGTTATCCACCCTGCTCTCTTATCACTTAAATCCTTACTAAGCAAGAATTCTTTCACTGTAGGATGGGCAACCATTAACTGAATTCTATTATTTGAAAGCATATGTTTAAACTTCTTTAGGCTCCTAATAACAACCAATACATGCTTTTCAACAAAAGAATATCTTACCTCATAGTCATGCAGAACTTGGCTGAAAAATGCCATAGGCTGTTCCAATCCTTCATCATTCTGCTGACAAAGCATAGCTAATATAGTATCCACACTGCCAAATGCATATAAAATGAAGTCTTTATCAAAATTTGGATTTATCAAAGTTGGAGCAGCAGCAAGTGCCTCCTTTATCTCTTCAAAGCTCTACTTTCCTTCCTTGGTCCAACTGAAAGGAATATTCTTCTTCAGCATTGTTGTCAGAGGTTGTAAAAGTGTTGCTATGTTAGGAATAAACCTTCTTACAAAGTTAATTCTTCTTAGAAAGCTCTGTAAGCCTTTCTTGTGTGCAGGAAGAGGTAATGCCAATATTGCAGTGATCCTTTCAGGATCAATTGATATCCCATCTTTAGACACTATGTGTCCTAACATTTTACCTTCATGAACAGAAAAAATACTCATTTTTGGGTTAAGTGATACCCCAAATTCTCTACATCTTTCAAAAATCAGTCTTAAATGATGAAAATGCTCCTCAACTTTTAAAAAAAATAGTCACATCATCTAAGTATACAAGCACAAACTTATTAATCAGACCTTGAAAGGCCATGTCCATTGCTCTCTAAAATGTTGCACCTACATTTGACAAGCCAAATGGCATCTTTCTATATGCCAGTGTGCCCCATTTTGTGGTAAAAGCTATCTTGTATTGATCTTCCTCCTTTACAAGAATTTGGTTATAACCTGAATAACCATCCAACAAAGAGAATCTTTTTGATCTAGAAACAACCTGCAATATCTGTTCCATAGATGGTAAAGGATAATGATCCTTTAAAGATGCTCTGTTTAAATCATGGAAACCAACACATAATCTGATTTCTCCATTCTTTTTTCTAACAGGAACCAAGTTAGAAACCCATGAAGTATGTTTGATAGGAAAAATGATATTACCTTCAATGAGTTTATTGAGTTTAGTCTTCATAAGCACTTCCAGCTTTGGGTTTAGTGGCCTTTGTTTTTGTCTGACAGGTTTTGCCTTGGGTTCAAGCTCAATTGTATGCTGAGCCAACTCTGGGTTGAAACCTTTTACATCTCCATATTCCCATGCAAATATATCACTAAACTCTTGACAAAGCTAGATGGATGCTTGTTGTTCTTCCTTTGTACATATCTTTCCAAGCTTGAGTAACTTCCCTTTAAAGATCTCAATAGGTTCATAATGTTCCTATTTCACTGACAGGCTGGCCTTATCCTTTCTTACTTGATCATTAGTATTAAAGATTGATTCTAAGGTCACTAGCCCTTAGGTAGCTTATTTGATCTTAACTAAAGTATTTGATCATCATATTGATGCATAAATTTCTGCTGATTACCTGCAAAAAATTCAGCGTCTTCCATTAAGAAATTTATAATCTGTTCATCACTGTCAAACACTTGCCAGCTGATATTATTATCTGAGACTGATGGTCTTACAACAACCTTGACATATAAAGGTGAATGAATATTCTTCATTTCTGCAGGGATATCATATTCAGCTCCTATAGCAGCTAGCTTATCATCTTGCTTATTATCAGTTCTAGGTACAAATATCAGATTAAATGCATCAAACTCTTCTATCATGTCCCAGACTCTATGCTTATATAATTTCAGCAAGTCATTCTTTGTAGCAGCAAGGTTTCTTACTTGTTTAACAACTAATTCACTGTCTCCAAAAACCTTTAAACATTTGATTTTCCTTTTTCTTGCCCATTCAAGGCCATGAACTAAAGCTTCATACTCAGCTGAGTTGTTAGAACAACTGGAAGCAAATCTAAAAGGTGAATAGTATTTCTCACCTATGGGAGAAACTAAAACAACCCCTCCTCCAGTACCAACCTTGCTTCTAGAACCATCAAAATAAAGTTCCCAAACATCATTTTCAGCTTCAATAGCTTGCTTTTTTTCTCCTTTAATCAGATTTGGAATGATTGTATTTTTCTCCTGGATCATATACACACCAAGGCCTACCTCATCCATCTGCTCAAATGGATCTGTTTCATGGTTCTCTTCTGCCCACTGGTCTAAAACTAGATCAGAATTCCCTCTAGAGGTGTACTTGGGTCTTGAACATGAATAAGATCTTGATAAAAAATGGAAAGGTTGGCATTTATTGAACTGGGTGTATAAGGTTCAAGGTGATCTTTGGCTAATGGCTCAAATTTGATTGTAACCTTGGTTCCATATCTAGTTCTAAAGAACAAATGCATCCAATCAAAAGACAAATAACCTCCTAACCTTGTTGTAAAATCTCTGGATAAGCAATTAGCAAAGGTAGGTGGCAGATCAATGACATAACTATCTTGATATATAACAAAGTTTGGACAGGCATGCAAAGTAAGGCCTAAATTTTTGAACATTCCATCTGTATTAACCTTAGTTCCATCCATTTGTACAACACCCCTAACAATAGGTTCATATTTCAGGCCTAATTTATTAGCTAGCTATTTTGGCATAACTGAGCTGCTGGCTCCTGAGTCTATCATGCAATTATGTACTAAATGGTCACCTACAATCAGAGTGACATAGAATGGTGGAAGTTTGCCTACTAGTTTAGGCTATTCTTCTCTTTTTTCTGCCTCATTTGTAAACATAACTTGAGGTTGATGTGCTTTTTGTACTTCATTTGACAAAGACAACTGAGATAATGCATCTTGTAATAAATCCTTTTGTCTTGGAATATGTAAAGCATCTAAAATAGACATGCTTACTGTTGCCTTTTTCATACGATCCAAAATATTGAAAACAGGACCACGAGCCTTTTGTTGTACTTTCGGGACAACCACCTTTGGTTGGTCTCTAGTTGGCTATTTATTTGCTTTTGGCTGTCTTTTTTCTGCAGTTGGCTGTCCTCTTGACAAAATATGCAAATCATTAGATGTAGAAGCTTGATTCTACCCTAGTTGGCTTGTAGAAATTGTACTTTTACCTTTATTAGCTTGCTATTGTACATTTCCAGCTTGCTGTTTACCAGTATCAGCTTGTTGATTTGCAGTTCCAGCTTGCTACTGCAAGTCAACAACTCTTTTTTTTGATCTTGTGTTTGCTGCAATATTAGTAAAAGACTGTTTTTGACTTGGTAACTGATTTACACCACAAAATTCATTAGCCTGCCAATTCATCAAAGCTACATCAAGATTTACATATTGAGTCTGAGTATCCAGCTAGTTATTCACACCACCTGCTAAATTTTTAGCAACATAGTTATTCTGTACCATTAAAGCTTGACCTACTATCCCATTCAGGCAAGTGGCCTGGTTATGAGGCTGATTACATGGATAACACCATGCATAATCTTGAACCATGTTATTCTGTATAGGCACTATCTATTTTGATGTACTAACAACATTTGGATTATATTGCTGATTTGGCCTATTGTTGTAATTTCTCCTTTGACCCTGATAATCTGTCTGATAACCAGGTCTATTTGCTTGGTATGGGGCTTGGTAAGGCTTGTTATTATGGTTTGCTTGAATTTTTAGACTTACTAAATCATTGCTTACAGTCTGCAATATTTTGGCTATACTTTGCTAGTTTTCTTTCAACTCTTGAAACTCAGAATGAATGGGATCTGCACTATTTTTTGCATTTTCTTGATAACCAAAAGATGGTATTGGTGAAATATGTGGGGCTGAAATTATAATTAAAGGCTGTATATCTGGAAAAATTGGCATTGATGGCCTAGGTGCTATTTTATCAGCCTGTATTAAACTATTTTCTGCTCTTATTGCAATATCAAAAGTAGCTGGTAAGGTTACCCCACCCATAGATTGTATCATAACAACAATATTAGAATTTAATGCCCTTAAATAATACAAAAAAACATGTTCTGGTGAGGGTTTCACTGTTTTAGGAATTCTATTCCATGTTTTCTGAAATTTGAAATTAAAATCTGACATTTGCTCTTGTGGAGCTCTCTTAATAATGGGCATTTGTTCAACTAATGATAAATTATTAGATTTATCCTGAAATTGCCTATTCAAAGTAGCACCTAATTCATCCCAAGATCTAATTGAATTGACTATTAAGCCTCTAAACCATTGAAGAGCTTTACCTTTTAGTGATGCTGCCAATAACCTGATTGCTATGTTCTCCTCGGTAATGTGATGAACAAAACACAAAGAAGCCACATCTCTGATATGCTCAATGGGTGTAGTCCCATCTTCTCCTGTGAAACTTGGTAAACTCTTCAATGCAGCCATCGGTATGTCATCATGCTGATTTAGATTCAAAGGGCTGCCTACATTAAATGTAACAAAAGGTTGATTTCGAGGTGGTGGTGGGTTTCTTCCACCTCCTCCACCCCCTCCACCTTCTCCTCGACCAGGAGGCGGTTCTTCCTACTCCACCTCCTCCAGGTGGAATAGGCCCTCCACCTCCTCCTCCTCTGAGTAGAGACATTGGAGTAGACGGTATTTGAGCTGGTACTTAGATTGGAATTACTTCAAATATTTCTTGTAACACAGGTTCTTCATCTACAAGCTCTAAAAGAAGAAGTTCCTCTTGGAAAATAGGAATCAACTCTCTTGGGCTTGCTGGTGGAGAACTATGAAATTTTGATGATGAACTTGCAAATAATGGAATCTGGTGAGAAGCAAACTCTGGATGTGTACTTGGCAGATCTAAAACAACTATTGAATCTGCTGATTCAATTAATTTATCTGCTTTTATTCTCCTCTTTGGTGGAGATAACTAGATGTGCTTCTTCTCGAAATCTTTATTTGACCTCGTTTGATATTTTTTCATAAGCTGCAAGATCTGATCTATAAAACCAAAGTATTAGAGTCGCTAGGTACTTGAAAATGAACCTCTAAAAGGCTAAAAATTCTGCTATTCATACCAAAACAACAGAAAAAATAAGTTCTATTGAACTAAAAATCAGTTCAAATGTCCCACCAGGCATGCCAAAAACTATTGTCGATGAGGATTGCACCCTTATGCAAAGCAGTGACACTCTGCAATCCTTCGAAACATAGGGACAAACTCAGGTTGTGGGTGACCTATAATGAGTTTGAACCTCTAGATTGTGGGCTAGTTCCCTTAAAATATTCTATTTGAATCTATAAGATTTTGACTTTGGAAAAGGGTAAGAAGGAAACTATAAGGAAATAAAACTATAAAATTTGGTGATGCACCTAGTAAGGATGGAAAATTTGCAATCTGGTTCACAATAGAATTCAGAAAGCTGACCCACACAATCCAATCTTGGCATAAATATCACAAAAAATATTTTTGAGGAAGGCTGGAAAATTAACTCCTTATGAAGGAAAATGACTCTTCACAACATAAAAGAACTATTTTCTGTAACACAACCTAAGACCTGTAATATCACTGTGCTTAATACTGTAAGTAAGAATGAGACAATAGTTTTAAAGGTTTTGATAATTAAACATAGTAAAACTTCATCAAATCACCTCATACAATTAGTATTAAATGGAAAGGCAACTACTTGATTCCAAAAAATAAAAGAAATATTGCAAAAATGAGCTACAAAACCTTCTTCTCTCTCAAAGTGTAAAAGAGCAAAAAGGAAAGAACTAGCAAAAACAAGTTTTGCTTTACAATATATAGCTTGCTCTGACTAAGAGGCATGCAAAAAAAATAAACTGCAGCTAACTGCCTCTAAAAACAAGTCCTCCAAAGTGATCCATGAGCAAACTCAAAAATCCCTAAAAATAAGGGCTCAAACTGCCACAAATCGAGCAAAATAACTTCAATTTGGACCTCTCCATATGCTTGACCAAGAAGTTGACCAAAATCCCTCAAATCGCTCCTCAAATCATGCAAAAATCCCTTACATGGCCTAGTTAAATCAACTCATCAATTTGCATGATTTTGCTTTTGCAAAATTGATTGAGTAAATAATAAAGTAATTAAAATACTTACTCTATTATTGGTTACAACTTGTACTACTTTTGATTTTACAATTTGTGAAAAATAATAAAGTAATTATTTTAATTACTTTATTATTTACTCACAATTGATTTGTTTGTAAAATCATGCATGAAAAGAATCAACTCCTTATCTCTCCAAATACAATGCATAAAAATACTAAGGCATCACATTACAAACCCTTATGACTCCAATTTGCATGATTAGAAAACCGATATATAACTCTGCCTTATCACTCCAATTACAATGCAAAATGGCCTTACTGCCATATATCATCACCATGCAAGAAGAAATCCTAAGTCACCTTACCACTTTGCCATATGTATCATTATGCAAAAATAAGGACTCTTCCTCTTCATATCTCCTTCATGCAAAAAACAATAATACACTGCCACCTTGTCTGCCACCTTGTAAACTTATGTTGTCTACATGCATCTCTGCTTTGACCTTGAATGATAAATTTGCAAGAAATAAGGAATATCTCCCTTGACCAAAAGATACAAGGTATAGGGAATCTTCAACCATGTGATAGTTTAGTCGTTACAACTATATGATGGTCGACACAAGGTAATAAGTATTTGTTTTGAATTTGCATTGCTCAGAATACTTATTCCCTCTCTAATGATCAACCACCCTTTGACTTGGGACCATATGCAAAAATACATGCTTGTCGGCCATGTCTAACCATGATGCTTAAGAAATACATCATTGATGTTTTGACCCCGATCAACATTTGGATAATGTAATGATAAGTATAAGAGAAGTCAAAAAATCAAAGAGGAAAAAGAACTTTCAAACAAAAAGGGTAAGCAAACCCTAATCACTTTGTCATTTCATTTGCTCTTCTCTGTCGACCGCCGCTCTGCAACTTCTTGGCATTAGGGTTTGATCTCTCTCGGCTTTGAGTTCTCTGTGTCAAACTCCATGGTTTCTCTTGCATTTCCTGAGTGAAATGAGATGGCAAAAAATGGTAAGTGTTGTATCTTTGTTTTTTTTTTCCTAGCATTTCTTTCATTTCTATGATCTTTTCAATAGTAATGGCCGTGGCCATCTTTGCTTTTCTTGCTCCTTCTGTAGCATTTCTTTGACAATACTCTTTTGCTCTCTGTGTTTTCCTTCTGCAAATATGATAAAATATAGAAAAAACCTCTCCATGAGGTCACGGCCATGGCATTCTTTCTCCTCTGCACTTAGAAGGTAAACTCTTCGCTCTTCTTTACTGTAAATGCATGAAAAAAGTAAAAAGAGATAAGGGTTTCTTGACTGCAACAACTGGGTATTGATTCTTTCTCTTCTTTTTCATATGGTCGTGGCCATAGTCACCTTCTGTAGCATATTCATTGGTTTTTTGACATGAAACTGAGGAGCTTTCAATTTTTTGTGATGAGGGTTTCTTTCAGGAATGCACAAAAAATGCATTATATAAGCACGACCATACTAGAAAATATATGTATTATTTCCTCTTGACCGTTCTTGCAAAAATGAGAAAAAGGTTTCAAACTTGCAACAAGGGTTTTGACTTCAAATGATGATAACTGCCATCTTATGGCACGACTATGATAGAAATGAACTGTATCTCCCTTTTTTCTTGAAACTACAAAAAATCTGTTAGGGTTTTACAAAAAACCTGTATGGGTATCTCAGAAAAGCACTTATTTAGGCACAACTATGACATAAAAACTCTTCTTTGTAACTTTTACTTTCACTGTGCACATAAGATGAAAACTAGGGTTTCATCCTTGAAAATGAGGGTTTCAAAAATTGGACAGCTGGGTGTCTTTATTCAGGCACAAAACCCTACCTTCTGGTCACGGCCATGGAAAAAAATACATTGTAACTATTTCTTTTGACTGTAAATACAAAAATGGCCTTTAGGGTTTCTAAGATATCTGATAATGTTTTCTTCTTTTCTGAATATATAAGGCTTGTATAACTGTTATCATGGCCATGGCATATATTTCCTCTCCTGTTCATTTCCCTTTAGTACTTCATATTGAATGAATATAGAAAATACCCTTTCATTTCCCTTACTGTAACTGCTAGGAGCTATTATGCATACTCGACATATAATGAATAGAAGCACAGATGAACCTTTTATAACATATGATCTTATGAAAAGTTGAAACTGTACCTTCCTTCTTTAATTTCTGCGTATTCACATGTCATATGCTTGATACCACTGTATCAACTTCTTGCTTCAGTTTAGAAATCATGATGTATGATCCATGAATAGTTAACACTAAAATGTATGAATAATAACACTTGACTACGACTAGTCAGAGGTATTAATGTCTTACTGTCTTGATCACTTGGTTCATTGCCTGTAGATATTTTTATTATTCTGTCAGGGACAATGATACCTGTATTTTGATATTTCTCTAACCTGAAACTGTATCAGTCATTTGATCTTTATTTGATGTATCTTCTTCAATTATACTTGTTGGATGCTTCTCATGATGAACTTGTAGATTCTGTCTTTCTAGAGGCAAGACTTGTATCACTTGTTTTAGTTGTACTTGATCTTTATGAACACACTAGTGTGACTTTGTGATTTGCCTTCAACCGTTGTATGAAAAATGAAGGCTCCTGTAGCATATCTTCACACTGTAGCTGCATTCATCATTTGTTCATAATACTTATTCACCTGAGATGAAATAAATACCTGTTGTACTTTGAGATGGCTCCTATAGCCTGTTCTTTCTATCCGATATGCATTTGAGACTTGATTGGCATTGTCTTTTATCTGATTTGTTTCAATCAACTACAATTAATGTCGTAATGACATAGTTTCTCTGCAAACTAATTAAATGATGCATGATGTACTTTGAATGATGCATCCTATCTTTTCTGATATTCCTTTTCAAATGAATAAAAAGAAAACATGCTAGGCTCAACCCTTGTGGGAGCCACATTTTCTCCACATGTTTATTTGTCTTCAAATTAGCAACATTACTTTTCCTATACCTGCACAGTGAACAAACACGTTATAAAAAAATATACCTAATGGTATTGATTGATCTTCTTTATGATATTATGATTTGTAGCACATATCTGATTTGATCTTTCATATGAAATGCATGATGTGACAAGTTGATATATCTACTGATAAAAGCATATGATAACATTAAATATTTGGAGATCTTACAGGACTTTCCCCAATTTTTTGTAGGTTCAACTGATACAACTAGAGTTGAAGATGAGGACTGAAGACCAACTATCCAACTTCTCAACAACCTCCTTGCTCAGGCAATGATGGATATTTAGTTTTATCATGTGTTCTTCCTTATTTCTTTTATCATCAGATGTATAGCTTGCAAATGTTTGCATTGCTTAGTTTAGTTACTCCCACGGCTTGTGTGGGACACATTTGAACACTTCTTTTAAACATGATTAGTTAATTTATCTTATGCACTTGATATATGTATATTTCTTTTTCAATCAATGCATAGAATAAAGTAACATATACTGAATTGTATGTTCCAAATATGACATGAAATAACAGTTTAAATAAATATCTTTCCTTCTTTCTTTCAAATCAGATCAACTGAATATCAATCTGTCTTATAACTCCTGAAAGATAACACTATGTTAGATCAATTTTATTTCTTGAATGATTGATACCTTGACAACTTGATTCTCTTGTCATGGTGATTCATCAGTCTTGATTGGACTGATGGGTTATCCTATCAACTGAAATCCATCTTTGCTTTGTCAAGACGTCAAATGTTCATTAAATGCAACAACTTAAAAGTTTTCTTTTATTCCTTTTGAACAACTGCACTTAGAGCTAACTAAATTTAGTGTGAACAAAATTTAGTAATAGTTTCTAGGTAGGTGGTTTTATATTTTCATGTGTTTTTTTTATTGATTTTTACTATATTTTAATTTATATTTAATTTTAAAACCTGAAATCGCAATCATCTATTTTTTTATTGTTTTTTACATGTATTCATATTAGTTAATCAATAATTTGTGAACTTTGTTAGTTCCTGATCCCAAACCCTAAAAGCTAAACCTGGAACCTCTAATCCCTAATCCTAAACCCTAAACTTGGAACTCTTAATTGAAAACCATAACTCAGAATTACTAACTAAACCACTAAACTCACATTCCCAAACTAAACCGTAACACTAAACTCACATCCCAAACCCGAATAGTCAAACATGGACCATCACATTCATATCTCTCATGTAGATGGAAAGACCAAAGTTGGAGGACTCAGATGAAACACTACAACAAATCCCTGTGATTAGCTCCCTTTTTTGCTCCATTTTTTGTGTCCACCCACTATTTTAATGTATTTTTCTACAATTTTTTTAAAAAGTCGGCGCTATTTATCGGGATGGCGCTATTTTGGACATTTTTGCGCCGATCAGAACAAGTAGGCGTTAAATTCGGCTCTAATTTGTGCCTACTTTAGCGCCTAAAACAAACACTTAGGCGTTGTGTCGGGATGATAACAAAATATTGAAGGAACAAATGAGATTGTAGTATCAAAGTGAGTCTCTCTACAGTCTCTTCGATATTCTGAGCAAACATAAGTGACATATAACTTGAAGATTCAGAATATCAGAATGACTTAAGTTCTAGTCCTACCAAATATCTGTCAGTAAGATGCCAAATAAAGAAATACAAAGGAAGAGGATTCAAGATGTCGAAGGCAGGTGATAACTTGTCCCTTCGCAAATGAATATGATAATAAAGAGAACATATCGAAGGGATAAATAGATATCAATGAGACGTAAACACAATCAGGGGATGAGTGGAAGGTACAATATGAGAAGTAGGTACTGTTGGGACAAAATTTTGAACCCAAAAATTTCATCCATAAGATCCATTTCTTGTCATAAATAATCATCTATTTACAAATCTAAATCAACACTCCCGTAATAAATCATCCATCGTATTCACCTTAGACCAACTAAAATTCATATTACCTACATTGTAAGTCAAAGTCTTAACCCTCATAGAAAAAACCCTCGGTGTGTCAGTAAGACTTCTTCAAGGATCACTTTGACACCCCAAAAAGATGTTAAGAGGTGATCGGGAGATCGGTGTGACACCTAAATGTGTCACACTGATAAAATGATAAAATTAAAAAAAACCGCTTGGCACATATTTCAAACTAACATTTCAAGTTCGAGGAGACATAGATATCAGAGAGTCAGGATGAGTCTTTTAAGGGTCTCTTCAACATTCCAACCCGTCAAGAGCATATCAAGGAGATTGCAAAATATCGGCATAACATATCATTTCGGTAGGATGGGGTGACTTAGAATGCTATCTTACCAAAAATCTGATTGAAATTTTGGAGTGTTGAAGAGAATGCATATTCAGTCTTCCCGAAAAAATGAACATGCCGATAATCAAGAAGGCACCAAAGGGAAGCACATATATGGAAAGGAGGAGATTTCGGCAAGACCACCATTTGAGCCACAACAAAATCCCGATGAAATAAAGAAATAATAAAACCCCTTAAGTGAAATGATTATTTCGGCAAGATGACAGAAGGTGCTCTATTGTGAGAAATAAATGTTTTCCTGATGATTTGAAAGCCGCCATTAATGCTTAGAGTAGAGTAAATCTAGGAAATCTTGAAACATTTGGTTCAGTATGCAAGCACGGGAGCTGGGTTAAACATCTGCAATGAATTCTATTTGGCTTTCCAAGTAAGTGTTCTGAGCTTAAAATTTAAGCTTTCTAAATTGAATTTGAAAATTCTCTTGCATTGCATTATGGAAGAAATACATGAGAACCCTAAGGCTAAAAGGCAGAAGTTGAATGAGAGACACCTAAACAAGGATCTAATAGACTAGTGTCTGAAGTCAGGACAAAAATCCTCGAGGAATGCCCAGCTAAACCCAAATGTAGAAAAACTGGAAGATGAATACAGACAAGTTGGAGATGTATGGACTCCCATAAGGGGGTACGACCTCTTCATGTACCATTATAAGAAAATGTATAGGCGTTCCCCTATTTCAAACCCATGGAATTTGAATTTAGTGAAATTGATAGTACTAAACATCTTTGTGAATGTTGAACTTCTGAGACTGCTTCCTGGAAGTTATAACCCACAGAATTGTATGATTGAATTAAAGGATGGAATAGGGTTTATCCCTGTCACTTGGGATTACATGGCGATGGTTTTCAAATTAGATACTGGCTTTGATGTACAACTCAGGATTAGGAATTTGATCAGTGAATATTATAATTTGAGCAACAACTACAAGAGATGGACTTTGCCTATGCACAAACCCCGTGACAAAAACAACAAGCTAAGGGATTTCTCAGTCACAGAGGATCCCCGATATTCTATTGAATTGTTTGAGGAATATTTCCAGTATACTTATTATTCTGTGTGCCAATTGTTAGGGGTTGAGGCTTCTATGTTTAAGGAAGTTGCTCCTATGATCCTAGTTGCTGATATTCAAAGCTAGCAAGCCCTACATTTTGATTATGTTGAGTTCCTAGCAAGAACCCTTCACAATGAACCGGTCTCCATCAAAGGAGGAGGGAGTAAATTTAGGCATTACTCTCTACTAATGCATCTTGTCTTGTATGAAGGCCAAAACTTGGCGTTGTGGAATAGATGCTTGGGAGTCAGGAATTAGATAGGACTGTGGATGTAAATCTCATCCAGAGATGGATTACTATATGGGACAATAGGTGTGATAAGTCCCATTACATCTATTTTGAAGAATATTTTGTGAAACTAGTATATAAGTGGTGCAGAGGCACCTACCTGACAGCTGGCCTTCATGAGGCAGTTAGTTTGTTATAGGTCTTGTTCATGTTTCCAAGAAGGTCTGTTAAGACCAATTGCATGTAATAAGGTCACGCTGATCATGATAAGATCATGCTGACCAGGCTTTTGCTATTTTTAGTTAGTTGGTTATAACAGCTGTCATGCTGTAGGGTCCGGTTGGATCTCCCAGCTGCCTGGAGAGTTCCCAGCCGCTTGGAGTCGGGTCAGTAGTACTCGTAGGATAATCTATTTAAGCTTGAGATCGGTTGATATTGCATAATAGACAGAGAGATATCATCGATCGGTAGTATAGTATTGTATTGCGCAGAGGAGCTTGAGTGTGCTGTGTGAGGAACATCATATTGTATTGCATCTTTGAAATCAATAAAGATCCTGTTTTCGGTTTCCTGTTTGATCCCCTTTGTGTAATCGATTTGCTGGTTTGAGAGGTTTCATGGATTTACTGATCCATTCCACCGGTTGATCCGTCTGATCGGTGGAATGGTAATGTACAGTAGGGTAGGTTGTAGTTTGTTTTCTGTTTGCATGCAGGTGTGCAGGATTGCGACTGAAAGGTGTTGAAGACCCTAGCATGGGCATGTGCTAGGTCAAGTTGATAAGTTTGAGTTGGAAGATCACCCTGAGAGTGGATCGGGTTGTCCCTGGAGGATCGGCGAAGTGAAATTTTGCTAAGTGAAGAAGTTCTTCAAAACGGCATCATCAGGATATCTCGGTGAATATCCTACAGTCAATTCGGACATCGTCATCTGGATAAGTGGAGGAGAGCATGATGCTTTCGATTGCATGAAGTGCAAGCGCGTCGGGGTGATCATCATCTGGAGGAGCCGAGGAGGAGTGCATCGGCATCCGGTAGAAGATCGGGTCATGAAACTGTTGGAGTTTGCATGTTGCGAGTGCATCGGGATGTTTTAAGTCGGAGATATACTCAGTGTATATATCGCCGTCAGGATCATCTCTCGGGAGAGCCCATCATCCGCATATCGCTAACAGATGCGGGAGTGAAAAGTTTGGTTTTTTTGACTAAGTGTTGAAGAGGTCATCAGGATATTGGGTGACGTCATCGTCATCAGGATATGACGTCATCGTCATCAGGATATTGAGATATCCCCCTATGCGAGTTTATCCTGCTGTCGTTAAGTGCTTGGGTATCGGCAGAAGGTTGTATTAACATCATCAGGAGGTTTCGAAGGAACCGGGTAAATCAGATCATGATGCTGTTGCTTGTATCGTCGGCCGGCGGAGCATCGAAGGGAAGGTGCTGAAGGTGACCGTCATCAGGATCTTTGGAGCAACAGGATATTGGATATCCTGCTGACGAAGGGAGTGTTGAAGATCATGATGATGCCGATAGTATTTGGCACCCGATGAACAGTGCAACAGGAGGATGTTTGCGTTAGTTGAACATCATGATGATGATGTTAGGAGGAAAACGGAGGAGGTGAACAGTAGTCGGCAGGAGGATAATTGCGATCATCCGAAACATGATGATGATGCTGACAGTGTAAAGCGGAATATGATGATGATGGCGAAGGTGATGATGATGAGGTTGGGCTGCAGACATCCATGCTATATGCGAAGGTTATAGTGTGGATGCCTCTGCATCATAGTGGTATCAGAGCTCAGCAAAAGGTCTGGGCTGTTGTGTGCTGATTCTGTCACCGAAAGGGCAGAGGTAGAGTTGAATTGTGTGTTGTGTGTTGATTGAGAGGTTGACAAAATGCCTCCTAAAGGTAGTGGTACTGCAAGGGAATTGCAGGAGATGAAGGAGAAACATGCTAGAGAGATGAGGAAGATGAAGGAGCTTGCTGAAGCACTTCAAGCCAGGCTGACAGCCCTGGAAAAGAACAAAAAGAGGGAAGTGGAAGACAGTGAGTCTGAAGAAGATGAAGCTACTGTTGAAGAGTATGAAGAGATAGCTGAAGATCTAGATGCTGAAGACCAGAAATTTGTCAAACTGTTAAAGGCAGTGCAGAATGATAAACCTAAGGTAAAGGTTGATGTTACCAAGTATACTGGAAGCTTGAATGAAGATGAGTTGTTAGATTGGATTGCTGCACTTGATAATCACTTTGAATGTGAAGATGTTGCTGAGGATCAGAAGGTAAAGATTGCAAAGACCAAGTTAGGAGGTCATGCTTTGGTATGGTGGGATTATGTACAATCTGAGAGAAGGAAACAAGGGAAGTCTAAGATCACTTCATGGGATAAGATGGTAGCAAGGATCAAGGGTAAATTCTTGCCAAGAGATTATGAAATCCAGATGTTTAAGAAGCTACAATTTTTAAAGCAGAAAGACAGGGATGTGAAAGCATATACTGAGGAATTTTATCTGTTAAGTATGAGATCTGGTCATCATGAAAATGAGGTAGAAAAGGTGGCTAGGTACTTGGCTGGTTTGAGATTTAACATACAGGATGAGTTAGTGTTAGCTAACCCTAAGAATGTGGAGGATTGTTATCAAATGGCAATCAGGATTGAAGAAAAGATGAATAGAGGACATGATAAGTCCATGAGAGGAAGAGGAAACAATAGGGGAAGAGGAGCAGCCCCTACACAAAAGCAAACCAATGAAGGTCAAGAAGACACTGGTAAAGGACAGGGACAGTCTGATTTCAGAGGTGGATGGAAAGGTAATAGAGGAAGATTTGGAGGTGGTAGAGGTTCTACTACATTTTCAGGAAAATGTTACACCTGTGGTGAGTTTGGTCATCCATCTTTCAAATGTCCAGAAAACAAAGGTTCATCATCCAGAAATGATAGAACTAGTGACAAGAGAGTACAACTGGTACAAGAAGAGAAAGTAGAAGAAAGTGCACAGAGTTCAAACAGAGATCCTGAAAATGTTGGATATCCAGAGAGTGGAGAATCATTGATGTTAAGGAGAATTAGTTTGCAGGCATCAAAGGATATGATGCAAAGAAGAGCTCTTTTCAAGACCACATGCAAGAGTAAAGGTAAAGTATGTAAGGTTGTCATTGATACTGGTTCAACAGACAACATGGTATCTCAGGAGATGGTGGATAAACTGCATTTGGAAAGGATTCCACATCCACACCCTTACAAGGCATCTTGGGTGAGTGATAGTCAATCACTTTTTGTCTCTGAATAGGCATATGTGGATTTCCAGATTGGAGCATATCATGATAGAATTTTGTGTGATATTTTGCCTATGGAATGTTGTCACCTACTGTTGGGTAGACCATGGCAATTTGATAGAAGGGTACTGTATGATGGGTATGCTAATACCTACACCATCAAGAAGGATGGGAAGATTATTAAGTTGATGCCATTGCAGGCAAAAGCTGCAGTACAGAAGGCAGCTCAAATCATTTTAATGGGAAAGAAGGAATTTGTGCAGATGCCTAGAGGAGCAGGCATAAAGGCAGTTCAGGACACTGCAGGGAAAGGAGTTGTTACAGACAACAAGCTGAAGAACGTTTCAGTTGTGACTGACAGAGGTCAGCAGCAGGTTCAGAAACAGGGGTGCAACCAACCATCAGTTCAGAAGAATGACAAGGATGTTGTCATAGTTGGGACTATTGCTTGTCCTATAAAGATTGACAGGAAGATAGAGTTGAACATTTCAGCAGTTCAAGAGGCAGTTCAGACAGAGGTTCTGGTCAGGCAACCTGACAAACACAGGGTATGTGAGAGAAAGGCCTATATCAACAGGCATGAGGATTTACTTGCCAGAAAGCAAGTTACAGTTCAGAAGTCTTGGAGCAGCCAAGAGACAGCAGCAGACAAAGCTGGAGCAGGTCAGACTATTGACAAGGCCAAGTGTAAAGGTGGAGGACTTCCACATACTAAACTCATGGGACATGAGTTCTTTTCTGTTGGGGAGTATGGTGCAGAGGCACCTACCTGACAGCTGGCCTTCATGAGGCAGTTAGTTTGTTATAGGTCTTGTTCATGTTTCCAAGAAGGTCTGTTAAGACCAATTGCATGTAATAAGGTCACGCTGATCATGATAAGATCATGCTGACCAGGCTTTTGCTATTTTTAGTTAGTTGGTTATAATAGCTGTCATGCTGTAGGGTCCGGTTGGATCTCCCAGCCGCCTGGAGAGTTCCCAGCCGCTTGGAGTCGGGTCAGTAGTACTCGTAGGATAATCTATTTAAGCTTGAGATCGGTTGATATTGCATAATAGACAGAGAGATATCATCGATCGGTAGTATAGTATTGTATTGCGCAGAGGAGCTTGAGTGTGCTGTGTGAGGAACATCATATTGTATTGCATCTTTGAAATCAATAAAGATCCTGTTTTCGGTTTCCTGTTTGATCCCCTTTGTGTAATCGATTTGCTGGTTTGAGAGGTTTCATGGATTTACTGATCCATTCCACCGGTTGATCCGTCTGATCGGTGGAATGGTAATGTACAGTAGGGTAGGTTGTAGTTTGTTTTCTGTTTGCATGCAGGTGTGCAGGATCGTGACTGAAAGGTGTTGAAGACCCTAGCATGGGCATGTGCTAGGTCAAGTTGATAAGTTTGAGTTGGAAGATCACCCTGAGAGTGGATCGGGTTGTCCCTGGAGGATCGGCGAAGTGAAATTTCGCTAAGTGAAGAAGTTCTTCAAAACGGCATCATCAGGATATCTCGGTGAATATCCTGCAGTCAATTCGGACATCGTCATCTGGATAAGTGGAGGAGAGCATGATGCTTTCGAATGCATGAAGTGCAAGCGCGTCGGGGTGATCATCATCTGGAGGAGCCGAGGAGGAGTGCATCGGCATCCGGTAGAAGATCAGGTCATGAAACTGTTGGAGTTTGCATGTTGCGAGTGCATCAGGATGTTTTAAGTCGGAGATATACTCAGTGTATATATCACCGTCAGGATCATCTCTCGGGAGAGCCCATCATCCGCATATCGCTAACAGATGCGGGAGTGAAAAGTTTGGTTTTTTTGACTAAGTGTTGAAGAGGTCATCAGGATATTGGGTGACGTCATCGTCATCAGGATATGACGTCATCGTCATCAGGATATTGAGATATCCCCCTATGCGAGTTTATCCTGCTGTCGTTAAGTGCTTGGGTATCGGCAGAAGGTTGTATTAACATCATCAGGAGGTTTCGAAGGAACCGGGTAAATCAGATCATGATGCTGTTGCTTGTATCGTCGGCCGGCGGAGCATCGAAGGGAAGGTGCTGAAGGTGACCGTCATCAGGATCTTTGGAGCAACAGGATATTGGATATCCTGCTGACGAAGGGAGTGTTGAAGATCATGATGATGCCGATAGTATTTGGCGCCCGATGAACAGTGCAACAGGAGGATGTTTGCGTTAGTTGAACATCATGATGATGATGTTAGGAGGAAAACGGAGGAGGTGAACAGTAGTCGGCAGGAGGATAATTGTGATCATCCGAAACATGATGATGATGCTGACAGTGTAAAGCGGAATATGATGATGATGGCGAAGGTGATGATGATGAGGTTGGGCTGCAGACATCCATGCTATATGCGAAGGTTATAGTATGGATGCCTCTGCATCAATAAGCATCTAGGGCATCCTTGTAACTACAATCTGTCACCAGAAATTCAAAAAATTTTAAGGCCAAAAGATAAGCATGAACCAGGGAAATTCACCCATAATTGGGGAGATTGGTATTCCTACACTGATTGTACAAAAATAAGGGTGTTTGGATTTGAATGATCTCCTCTGCTATTACCAAAGACTTGTCCTGACAGAGTTAATTTTTATCTAGAGATTGTAAGACAACTTGCTCTCTCTGATTTTATGCATCTAAAAAGACACAATAAACAGTTGTTTATGCCAGGCACATTGTATTTTGGGGATTTTACAGTCATATCAGACAAAGGATACCAATTAATTAACAAAAAAATGGAGCATTTCAGGCTACCATTAGGGAATTGCAGAGAAAGCTTTGATCCAGAGAACTTTATAAGTAGTGTCAAAATAAAATAAAAGCTTAAGAAGTATGATCATGTCCTATTTGTCGATGATGACCTAGTTTGAAATTGTGATGAGCAAGTTGCAATTGAGAGACGAGATTTGTATTACAAGATAACATTAGATGAGGCTTGGAGGGTAGCCAAAAACCCCACATATAACGGTGCCTTCATGGATATTAATGATCCCATTGAAAGGTTGAATACATTGTTAACAAATGCTACAAATTTGATTCAAAATGTCCCTTCTTATGTGTTTGAAAGAGAAGGAAGAGCTGTTAGAAGAACTTAGGCAGAAGATGAGCTTCCTATTTCCCAGTTACCTCCTCAACAAACTGTTGAAATCTCTTTTGAAGAAGAAAGTGAAGAGGAGAAGAATAAAGACTTGCAAGTATCCTCTTCTCTTATTGATGAATATCAGCCTCCAGTAGATAGAGAGGAAGTCACAATAGAGACTTCTGATGAATTAACAGATGATGTGAGATACTTGGCTAGTAAGAATTTCATTGCAGATGTTGATTTGATCAAAACTTCAGAATTCAAAGCATTCTTGTATGAGTATAAAGGAAAACAAGCTAGAGAAAAGTTGAAGGATATTAGTCCTAAGGTCCAAGAGGAAGTTCTGCAAGAACTTCAATCAGAAATAGATAATGCCATGGGAGAAATGACTCCAGAAAAGGGTAGAGAATTGCTCAAGGAAGCAGGAGTGGTGTTGGTTCCTGGGTGGGACATGACTTCAGCTATTGTTTTTGATACTTTCAGAAAGAATCAAGAGAGAAAGATGTAGCTTAGTGTCAAGGCACTTGATAAGATCAAAAGTGGATCAGGCTATGACCCTGATAAGAGGATACTGCTGATATGGTCACTCTATCCTCCACACAAAAAGCCTCAGGTCATAAATAATCCTGATGAAGCATTTGGCCATCTAATGATTCAGCGAGTTGAGGACACAGATCCTATTGAGACTGCTGACCTAAATATCAATGTTGCAAGATTTACTAAAGCACATATTAAACAATTGATGAGAAAAAATAATGCCTATATGGCTGAAAATGCAAAATCAAGATAGGAAGTGGCCACTTATAAAGATAAACTACCCACTCCAAGTTCTTATTCACCTTACCTGGAGAAAGATCAAATTATCATGGAGGCGAAAGCTGATTTGAATTACTGGAAATACAAGGCAGAAAAGTTTCAGAAGAAAAGTGAACAACTTGAGGTTGAAATAAAATCAGTCAAGTACCACATGGCCTCTACATTGATCCAAAGAAGGTTTGATAATATAATGAAGTTTAGTGATCAAACTTGGAACATGCATAAAAGGACATATCTTGCACATCAAGAGCACAAAAGGCTTCATTTGAGGATGTTAGAAAAGAAAGAAGAATTGAGTGCTAAGATGGATGTTTGAGAACAAGTACTTGAAGAATATAATAATTTGATTGTTGAACATGAGAAATATAACAAAATGTTAACAGATGATTTAAATGATTTTGATCAACACCATGAGCTGACATTTCCAAACTTCTTCTCTGGGAATGACCTCCAAGATAAGGATGATTGGGTGAATGAAATGAGCCAGATGCTGCCACTGCTCCTGGATAAGGTAAATGATGAAGAGAAAGTGGTAGACAATACCTACCAGTGCCTTGAGAAGCTGTTCATTCTGGAATTCGCTATGAGTGATATAATTGCCTCAGATACTTGTGTTAACCAAGAATATATCGATCACCTTGCTAGGGTGAACATGTTTATATCCAGAGCATAGTAAAATACATGGGTACAGAGAGAAAATTTTGAGCAGGTACTATGGACGTGTCAAAACTGATCATGAAGAGGATGACTTTGCCAGACCTATGGTCATGAGTCTACCCCCGATGAATAACGGAGCACAATATTGATCGCTTTGTGTATCTACAAACTACTTTCCTATTTTCTTAATTATTGCATTAGTTAAGAATACACTTAGGAAAAGACATATCCTTTCGGCCTGAAGCTTGTTTCTCATCCCATAAATAAGGGATACCAAGGCCTTTTCAAATCATCGAAGGAATTACAAGACTCTTATATTATATATGAAAGTAAATCTTGGACTATTTATGTTATTTTACATTTTCATGTGCTCTGAACTTATAAATTAATGCAAAGGACTGGAAGTTATTTGGTGGGTTAAATATTGTGTTCAATTGTTGTGTGGAATTTTATGCTTTTAGATTACATTGTTGTCTCCAGAATGGTCTCTTGAATTTGTTTAAATTGATACATCAAGGGTGTTTTCAATTTATTAGTGCATAATTACTATTACTGTGTGACTTAGTTGATTGGTTTCAGAAAGAAGTTGATTTAATTCCTACTAAATTGGTTTGTGTCTATTGGTTTCTGCCTCAGAATTAAAAATCCTTTGAACAAGTCTGTTTTAGTTGGTTTCCTTCCCATTTGAACTAAATCCTTTCTTCTATCATAACAATTTAGGAGAATATCATTAGGATCCCATAAGAATAACTTTGTAACCTAACATCCCTGCACAATCTGTATAAGGTACATATTCCCATAAGTGCCCAACAATTTGAGTTCAAGCTAATCTAGAAACCCATACACCATTAATTTTTGACTCCTTTTGCCCAATAGATAAAGCACTGGTCTCACTCATTTCTAAACCTCATATAAACCTTATTCACATTTTCAAACTACAAATATCAACATTAGGAACAACTCACAACCTTACACTACTTCACACTCCTTTGCCATCGTGAAGGTTATATTAAATCTGCAATAGTCATTAAGGTATACCAACCTAGGTTTGGCAGAGCCTGAAGTGAAGGGGGTTTAGCCATATCTACCTCGTGTCAGTTAGCCAAAAATGTGAAGAGAGCTTGGCAACCTCTTAGGGTTTAGGACCTACGTTTTTGAGACCTAACAGGTACAATGAGAGGATCAATGATAGGAGGTATGAAAAATTGATAAGCAATACAGAGAAGAGAAGAAATATGTGGCTTGGTGAATGTAGGAGAAGATGTGGAAGGAGGCACACTAGACGAAGAGGCTTGTGAAGGAAGGGGAGGAGACACACTATTTAAGGAACCTGATGAGCTTGTCCTTTAATCTATATCACTTAATACTTCCATCACATAAGGATTATCCATTAACAAGTTATGAAGAACATCAATCAAATTTGAATAATTAACATTATTGCTCAAATTTGTAAAGGTCCGATATAAGTATTTGTGTAGTAAGATTCATGTCTTTCCTATCCATATGTACAACATGTGCATCATGATGAAAAACATCTTCCCCATTAAAATATGTAGTAGTCATCAAATCCTCAATCATAACTTCCTCGCAATGAATTGAGGCCATTGTAGCCTAAGGTTTCTTCTTAGTGCAAAATGAGGATTAGGTTGAGACCTTGACATTCAAGCAAAATATAAAGCAATGAAAAGGAAATTACATCCAAGTAATCCTAATTTTTTCTACCAACAATTCATACCAAAGATTGAACAATTTAAGGATATTGTAATAGGTAATTTATATCGACACAAATAATATTACTGAAGCATTTCAAAGTTTAGGCCATAAGAATCATCCTTTTTTAAACATGGATTGAAAATAATTCTAAAAATTTAGAAGTCTTGGTCATTAACATTATTGTCTGCTACAATGTCATCCAGTATATCATTGTCAATGTTCATATGTTCTTTTAAGTATTTAATATTATCATCATCCTCATCTTGACCTGCATCATCTTCATCATCATTGAAATTTGATTGTAGACCATCTATATTGTTACTAGATGTATTTGGATCATCATTTGCTATACCATCCATATTGTTGTCTTCCATAACATCATCTAACTCTGGATTGTTGTCTTCTTGTGCCTGAACATAACCATCTTCAACATCATCATGGATGCCAATTTCTTTGATGTTCCCTAATCCCTCTGTCATTTTATTGGCCATCATTGTTTTGCTTAATATCCACTAATGCATCGTCAAATACATGCCTTAATCTTGGATCATAATGTACATGACAAATATCCATTTCGGGTCCAAAATATCTTCATAGAAAAATACTTGCACATGAACGACATGCATATATTAGACGTATGGTATAACAATTTTATTGATTAATAAACACACATATATATTCGCAATAAACTATGAGTTAATAGATTAATGATCACTACCGCTTCTTGTTTGAGTTAAAGAAATATCTGCTCACAATGAATTGGTAGAACATAAGGCTCCTTATCCTCCGGTAGGAAACATGAGGAATCTATAGAAAACAATCCACTATTGGTATCATGTCTTCATGTCCTCTCAAATGCTTCATACCATCTACACTAAAAAATACAACATTTAAAAGAGCGGTAATCCAACTCAATAATTTCTTGTATTTTCCCAACATATTGTAGATTCCCTTCAATTATATTCTTATCTTTTGAGCTTGATCGACTGGATTGCTTGAAGTCAACCATGATGCCACAATTGAAGGATCATCTCTTTACATCTACACTTTCTACATGATAATGTCGACCATAAGCCCACATTGCTGGATATTTCCTCACCTATGAAAGACCATTTATTTTAGTGAAAACAAATATAATGATGAATATTAAAATAGTTAATAGTGTCAAAACTGTAAGGAAACAACATTTTGTAAAATTCCAACTGTACCTTTCTTTCACATCCTCTAGACATGTTGATTTCATCTTCTGTTATGTTTGAATCTATACCTGCATCTTCTATTTGATTTTGAATTTGTTCAGTAACCCATTCTAGTGTGCAATCTTTGCCCCATTCCCCAAGCAGATCAGTGGGAAGGGGAGTATTCCTTGGGTTAGATCTCTTAAACTATCTCCTTGCTTCTAACACTTCTCTCTTTTTTATAATACAGATCAATCCATTTGTTCATAAAGTCCACGTGGTACAGAATGAACTTGTCGAGTATAGCACTTTTGTCTACACCTATTACATGTCAACATGTTTATTTCAAACTCCAAATGTCATGCTGTTAATTTGACAAATAAATTACAGAGTAAATTAATGATTGCAAGAAAAACAACCACATTGATCATGAATTTACTTACTAATTTCTACTTGAACACCATTAGATTGTGGTTTTTCTCCATCAATAATATCTGATGCTCGTTCTTCATCCTAGATGCGTGGCCCATCTTCAAAATCCTTACCAAGGAATTCACACAAGAAGAAAAATGCTTCATTCAATACATACCCTTCAGCCATGCAACCCTTTGGATGTGCCTTTTGTCAGACATATCTTTTTAGAGTTTTCATATACCTCTCAAACAAAAACATCCACCTCGTTGATACAACACTCACCAATTCAATGTCATCGACTAGGTGTATAAGTAAATGGACTTGTAGGTCCATGAAACTTGTAGGGAGCTCCTTCTCAAATACACATACAATTTCTGCAATTTCCTTCTTCCATTTTGGCACTTCACATTTGTGGGTCTCCTTGGAGGTCACCCACCTAATATAAAAATAGTAAAATAGTATGAACCTTTTGTCAAAAATTAAAATGCAATATAATATCTCTATGTCTCTCACACATGAACATTTCATATAATCACATACCTTGTAAATGCTGACAATCAACTTATGGCATTCCTTAAGTCAACTGTAAGACAAGAATCCCCCCTAATTGCCAATGGCATGATATGCTATCAAACACATTTATGAAAAGGTCATTAGTAATTTTTTCTCACACAACAAAATATCAAAATATATTTAGTACTTAATCAATATTTTTTTTTTGCCTAGTAAACTTTTTTCACGTGACCGGTGATGCTGGCACGACACGCCCTCTGGTACCACAGGGACGGGGGGAGACTGGACCTCGTGACTATCTTTACCGCAACGAAATTACTTAGCCAATCGAGCCAGGGCCCTTGCTTTAGTACTTAATCAATGTTACCAGTAAATGTTAAATGATGATATATAATACCTTCATAAAATTATGAAAATCATGTGTTTTAAATCCTGTGATATGTCCATCAACTGTAAAAGAATTAGCCAATGATGAACCATAGCCAGTAGATGTCCTTATTGAACGGATGACATTTTTTAGTTGGTCTAGCTCTTTTTTTTTTCAAAATCCATGGAGCTTCTGCATATGTTTCATTTTCCTTGTTTGGCCACAAATGTTTTCTATCAATTTTGGTACGCGAAAGAGCAATGTCTCTCCTCGAAGACAAGGTGTCCTTCTCTTTGCTTGATATATGTCGAAATATAGAATATGGGACATTTTTGAAGACGTATATAGGATCTAATAGGTGAGATATTAACAGATCCTTCCAGTAAGAGAGCTCATAAAATATGGATTTCCTTTTCATTCCTTCTGGCATATTAACTACAACTTGTTTTGGTTCTTCAATTGAATCACCCCGATCAAACAAACCCTCCCAACCTTTCAATTCAACATCTTCATACTTCTTAAGCCAATCACCTAGACCCATAATCATGGGAGGGCCTCTATTTTCAACTTTTCCATCAAATTGATTCTTCAGGCAATTTCTAAACTTATGATCTAGTGGTAGAAAAACCTTGTTGTTTGTGTAAATAAATTTATGTAGATCTTTATAATACCGCCCTTGAAATTGTTCTGCACATCTTGTACATGCAAATATCCCCTTTGTTTGAAGCCCTACAATTCAATAAGTAATGTTAATAACATAAAAAAAAAGTATAAAACTAAGTATGAAAGTTGGGATGAAAATAAATTATGAGTGTAAATACGTAAATATTTTATCTTACCAAAACAAACACCAAGTCCTAGGAAATCATGAATAGTCCAACATAGCACACCGTATAACATGAAGGACCTATTTGATGGGGGACGTGATATGTCATACATTCTTATGTGTTTCCATAGCAGTTGCATCTCATGAATAAAAGGCGCAAGATAAACATCAATGTTTTTAACTTGATGTTTTCCTGGAACAATGAGAGTTAGCATTTGGTGCTCCTTTCTAACACTCATCCATGGGGGAATATTGTATACTATCAATATGACTGGCCAAACACTATAATTTGAGCTCAGGAAAGAGAATGGGCACACTCCATCAATTGTAAGACCAAACCTGATACTACGGGGTTCATCTTTGAATTTTCTTGGCCATTTTTCCTCTATGTGTTTCATTGCTTTGGAGTTGGTCAAAATTCACATGAATCCATCTTTACTCCTGTTCTTTGCATGCCAGTCCATCAATTGTGCAAGTGAATTGCAACAAAACATTCATTGAAGTCTAGGTATAATTGGCATGTGATGTAAAACCTTCTTTGGAACTGTAGGACCTTGTACATCTGTACGATATCTCTTCTCTTTGCATACAGGGCATTCTACCTTGTTTTGATATTCATCTCTGTATAAAATGCAATCATTTTTACATGAATGAATTTGCTTATATTCAATCCCCAACTCAATCAACAACATACGCGCCTCTCTGTAAGTTGATGGCAACACATTCTCTTCAAGTAATATTTTAGTTTTTAGTGCCTTTTAAGATTGCTAGAGATTAAATCAATTGAATGTGTGACTTATGATGAACATGTTTGATATGTCAATCTATACTAGGACTGTTTATATACAATATATGGTTTTAAAATCCCCTTAAAGAAATATAAATGAAGTTGATGAATGTTTACGAATTATGTAGACAATTTGACAATTGCAAAGTAAGAAATAGATTTCAACTCACTTTAGTAGGGTAGTGAATCCTTTGTCTAACCAACCAAATAGTGACTTGAGTTCTAATAATATTAATGTGCATGCCAATTTTGAGGTTCTACTTGCACCTGATTTGAACATGAGTGTCTTCGCTGCTTGCTTGATGGAGTCTTTCAGGTTGTTATCATCAACATTACGTTGGTGGTAATTACCCCTGCTATCATCATTACTGTCAACCATATGATCATTATTGTCATCATTGTTTTCATCCCCAAAGAAATCTGTAAGCATTTCATTCAATCCTTCTTCATGCGCTGCATTTTCACTATCATGATCATCATCATTAAGGCTAGGTGGCATGTCATCACTGTATGTAGATCTCACCAGCTCTTCAAATTTCTCAGCTGGTAGTATTCTCTTCAATAATTCTCTTTTCACCCTGGTATTGTTTAAAGGATGGTTTGGATCATCTCGTCCAAATCTTAATAACCCAGTTGGATCTTGGGTATCAGTATGTGTTTCATTATCTTCTACCTATCAACAAACGCAAGTATTATTTAATGTTTGGCAACAATTGGATAAATCATAAATGTATCAATTTCAAATAAATATAATCAAATATGGCTTAAAAAATAAAAATATAAATTGTATGAACATATATGCATCAATTGAATAATGGAACAATATTTTATAGACTACCTTTTTTATATAATAATTTAAATAAAACACAATTTTGACAACAAAGTTTATAAAACATCAGTCCACACTCATTTATTATTCTTTGGTTTTCTGCCCTTAAGAAGATCCTTAGGGAGACCTTGTTCTTCCCTCTTCTTTCGGGCAGGAGTGTGTTTTAAGAAGGGGTAATCAATCAATAACTCATCCCCAATGGTAAGGTCCATAATAGCCTCAACCATTATCAATCTATCAACATCTCTTTCCATTTCTCCATCTTTATCATTTATAACCTCAACAAATTGACAATTCAGTTTTACAGTAGGGTCCCTTCCCTTACTACTGTTTATAAATCCTACAATATTTTTGTGTGTGTATGCACGTCCATCTATATACATAAGATGACCTCTATTCATTTATTTTCCACTTTCCAATTGGATACGATGTGTATACATATTCAAATTTAGACCATATGCTGACATGCTGGGCTTATATTCTGCTAGCCTTCTCCATTCACCACTGTAATATGATGGACCATAATATGGCATTAATCTCCTAGTGGTTTGTTCTAAATTGTTTCTATGTTTAGATCCCACATGTACGTTTTGGACAATAAAGAGGCCTAGATTCACTCCATGAATATTGGAGGGTTGTATCATGTAGTTGTATCCCCAAAATTGAAACACCTTGTACACTCTAGGTAGTTGTTGATCACTAGGCCAAGCGCAATATAGTCAACAATCAAATGTCTATTTGTAAATTGATCACAAACTCCGGGGCAAGTCATCATCTCCATCACATTCATTCTCATAGGGTATGTAGTTCACCTTCCCCTTATCTTTAAGCAAATTATGTATCTTTAAACCGATTCTTGTTCTATTGCTTGTTTTCATCAATTCCCCATCTTCCGAGCTAGTATATTGGCACACATTTTTGTTAGCTATATCATCTAATAAATGATCATTGCCCTCTAGGTTGGAAGTCAGTGATCCAGGAAAATTTAAACCAAGAACTTTATCCTGCAAGTATCCATTAAGAAAAAAATTAGTTATTTAAATAATATAAAATAATGTTTAAATGAAGTATACATGTTATTTATATCAATTTGAAAAATTCCTTACCACAATTCCTATTGGATTTGAATCGATTGTAGGAGGTATACTACCGACTGGAAGCTCATCATATATGTAATGTCTTTGTACAATCACTCGTTTGAATTGTTTCTTTCCACGACATACAGAACATCCACAAACAACAATTTTCTCAAAGTATTCATCCCATGTACTATAGTCCTAACCAACCTCTTGTTCAATGCAATCATTTGTTGTGTCTGCAGGATCCATTTGTTGGCAACAGACATTGTGTGGCTTCACTAGTGTTGTCATTGATGGCAACAAAGTCTATCCCACACATCCACAGTACATAGTATGCCTATACTGGAAGTCAGTTTGAAGATTGTTTTAATCCAGTGAACAAGAAAAAAGTACGTAACAAGGTCCTACAATCAGGTCCGGATCTCTTAGATGATGTAACTTAGTAAGTTGTGGACTTGCGAAAGTCAAGAGGGGTATCATGACTACCTTTCCCTAGAGATTTAGCCTCCGTTAATAAAGCAAAGAAAAGATACGAGGATCTGAGTGTTGGATTCCAGTCAGGTAGAGCAGACAAAAGAAGAATTGACTGGCAGAGTATTAGACTTCAATCCAGATGAGTAAATGGTGTTGATCAAACAATTTGTGGGATCATACATTGTTGGCCGACATGATTAATGACTTCTATGTCTATGTTTTTGATACAGAGCTGGGCCACAGAGTTTGTACAGTTAAAGGCCACTTTTGTGGATATACTTAAGTATATGTAAGTATAACATATATATACTTATGCAGCCATATATAAGACAATTTTTGCAAAATTTTAGAATGCGGATTCTGCCCTTTGCCATTGATGTCAAAGGGGGAGTGAGGAGTAGTGAAAAATGTGGAATCTAGCTAAGGGGGAGCTCCGGTAAAATAGTGCAAAAGACAGAGCATCAGCCAAGGGGGAGTTTACTGCGACACTTAACCATTTTTCACTAAGTGTTGCCATCAATTCCAAAGGGGGAGATTGTTGGCAAGAGACATTGTGTGGCTTTATTAGTGTTGTCATTGATGGTAACAAAGTCTATCCCACACATCCGTAGTACATAGTATGCCAATACCAGAAGTCGGTTTGAAGATTGTTTTAATCCGGTGAACAAGAACAGAGTATGTAACAAGGTTCGACAATTAGGTCCAGATCTCAGATGATGTAACTTAGTAAGTTGCGGACTTGGGAAAGTCAAGAGGGGTATCATGACTACCTTTCTCTAGAGATTTAGCCTCCGGTAATAAAGTAAAGAAAAGATATGAGGATCTAAGTGTTGGATTCCAGTCAGGCAGAGCAGACAGAGGAAGAACTGATCGACAGAGTATCAGACTTCAATCCGGATGAGTAAATGGTGTTGATCAAACAATTTGTGAGATCATACATTGTTGGCCGACATGATTAATGTCTTATATGTCCATGTTTTTGATACACATCACAAATCAAGCATGGATTCAGCCGACAGAGTAATTACTTGCAGTGTTCTTGATGCCGACTAGCAAGTTGATAAAAATCCTTGATGCAGATATATATACCGAATAGATTTTAGCATGTGAGAATTGAAGTAAGGAAGTTGTGAAGAAAAGTGTGAAGAAAAGCAGAGATAAGTGTGGGAACAACAATCCAAGCCCGGTATGTGACAGAATAGCAACATTAAGTAGAGGAAGGATGGAGTGCATTAGATCTGTATATTGTGCCTAAACTGGAACTGAACTCTTGCATTTGTAGATGCTTCTCATCAGTTCAAACACTTGATTATCTTCTGTAAGTTCTATAGACAGTGAGTCTCTTGTAGGCAGTGTGCCTCTTGTGAGCAGTATGCTCAGGCAGTGAGCCCTAATTGGCAAGTGTCATTTTGTACTCCTTTATTCTTTTAACAGAGAATACAATCTTGGGTTAGTCACCCCGTGGTTTTTCCCTTAACAAGGTTTTCCACGTAAAAATCCTTGTGTTGTGTGTGTTGTTTTATTTCTGTTTTTATGATCACATATGCTTATATGTTTTGATGCTGCACTGATTATTAAAGATAACAACAGAAAAGGAAATTAAAGAAATTTTGAGATAACTGATTCACCCCCCTCTCAGTTATCTACCTTATTTCCAACACCATTGTCATATCCTCTTCCATCCACTGTCGTCTACGTGATTTAACATTTTTAGGTCTACGTCCACGTACATATCTTTTTCGTTTGCTAGTTGAATGCTCAGGCTCTGCATTTGCTCCAATCTCCATCTAAAATAATCAACAACATGCATTAATTTATGTCAAGATTGGATAATACATTATAAATTTCAATAATACTGTGAAAAAAGATGGATGTATCACAAAATGCCATCAGATCATTTTTTCCTAAGGAAATTGGATTTGAGTACCTGATGTCCCACTTCATCTATTGTGTCCTCATTTGATATGACACAATCTGTTGCCATGGCCTCGTCTGGCCCTTATAATACACAACATAGTAAATAATGTTTAGTACACAACATAGTAAAAAATGACTTTATCTCCTCTATGTTGTAGCATTTGTGAATTCATAAACACCTTCCTCCTTTGGTTGAGGTTGCTTTCTCTTCATACCTCTATTGTATCTGTAGATTCTGTTGTCATATCTATTTCCATCCACTTTCCTCTCTGTGATTTAGTAGTTCTACGTCGTCCACATCCTCTCTCCATTGCCTCCTCTAGATCCTGTAATACACAACAATGACAATAGTTACATAACAGTTGTGTACCAAGAGAATATTCTTGAATTTATCTTGTTAATACACTCGCTTTTCATTAAGATGCAGTATGAAAAACAAAATAGGACATTGCAACATTTTGCTCTTCAGAAAAAGTTTACATGCAGAATCTTGACAACTAAAGCTCAAACCTTATGATTACAAGATGACTACAAATTCACATCAAAAAGGCATTTATTTCATATTTGACTCTCATATTTGACATTTATTTCATATTTAACCATCATAGTGTTGATCTACTATTGTAGTGGGATCATGAGGATTCAAAGGTTGTCATATCATTGCTACCATCCAAATACCACCTAATGTTGTACTAACAATGATTTAGAATCTTTATTAGCAAGTCAATGGATTGATATGGGAATAAAGGGCAGCCACCATATGATATAGGACTGTGACTAACAAAAATAAGCAAAGGCATTGCTAACATTATAAGTTAGGTAATCATTTATTATTAAAAAATGCTATTATAGCAACCACCTTAAAATTTTGCCTTGACTATTAATAGGGTTATCAAAGATCATCTTTCAACCATTAGGATTGTTATAACTTATATAATTGTTGGTATATGGTGGATTACTATCATTATAGGGGGATGATATCAAGGACCATCATTATGCCTTGTTATAGTTGATGGACAATCGTCCTAAGTATTGTTACAAACCAAAAGGTCTATCACAACCCCAAAGGACTATCACAAATGTTATTAGGTCATCTAAACCATTGCCCCAATATTCACCATCATATGAATATCATAATTAACATTGTAGATATTGTCATACCATGAGGCATAGGTAACAACCATAGGAGGTTTAAAAGCAACACTAGCAACATTAAATTATTGTCATAGTACACCTAGGATAGCTGGGTATGCATCCATAGAGTTATTACTATAAAATTGTCTCATTAATCTTGTGACTAGGTTAAGTCACTATCATAGTAACAATGTAGTTAGTCATCAATCAACATGTTGTCTTTGCATTTCAATGAGATCAATTCTTGAAAAATGACAATCCAGAGGTTAAAGAGACAAGTTGATACCTTACCTAAGTTCTCATGTTCTTGAAACCTTGTCACTATAAAGAGGAGATATATATCTAGAGAGTAATGTCACAAGGACATAACCAAAACACACTGATTGGTGCTAAATTAGGTGCACTTTGTGCCACCTTTGACGACCCAAAACAATTACATTTAGGCCTAAAAGTAGGCACTAAAGTCGGTGTTAACTACGTCGAGTATAGCACCAAGTAGTAAATCAAAATTAAAAAATAAAAAATTCCCGCTTGAATTATATGAGAAATTCGATAATTATAGGAGAAAAAAGCCGCGTGAATCAGAGGAGAAAAAAGAAGAAAAATGCCGCATGAAGAGAGGAGAAAAAAGGGAAAAACAAACAAGTAGATGAGAAATTTGATTTAGTTTGCGACACCATAGGTAAGGTTACAATAAACATTTTTCGTTCCCAAAAATATTTTTGTTTCGATTAAATGGAGAGGATTATGAAGAAAGGGTTGTAAATATTGTTTTGTTTATAGGCGAATCGTTCAAGTCTCATGTGGTTGCAAAGGAGGAGGGTAAAATTGTAGACATTGCATTATTTCCTCTGCATCTGAGAGCAGTGAATGCATTTTTCAAACCCCAATGCCCATGTTCACTTATCATTCCCATCAATACCTTTCTCTGAAGACAACTTTCTCTCTTCCTTCCTAAAAAAGTAGTCGAGTGCTTTAAGACAAGTCGAGTGTGAGCAAACTAAAATTAGGGCTTTTGAGATGAGGGTGAGAAAACTAAAATTAGGCCTGAAACTATAGATTCCCTCCCAAGGCAGCAATTGATTCATAGGAAAACAACTTCATGATTTGCTCTACACAGTAAAGGTCAAAAACCTTAAGGAATACAAAAAATCTGGACGAAAACTTTCATACCTGGTAGTGTGTACTTCATTTGCCTCCACAGATTGAACGAAAATAATTTGCCCTAGGTCGCCTCAAAATGTCAAGCAATAGAGGGAAGAGAGCAAAGGGAGTAGACTCTGGCCACAATGAGGTAATTCATTGTCAATTTATAGATTTGTAAATGTTTCCATTGTTTCTTTGATTTTTAGTTTTTAGTTTTTTATTTGTAAAAGAAGAAATTTATTTTATATATACATATATAGGGACATGAGACTGACAAAGATAAAGAGGCATTGGCTTCCATATTGGGGGTAGAGGCAGTGAACAAATTGGATGGTGTGGACTTGACAATGCTTGCTAGATACATAGAAAAATGATTTGGTAAAGCCCCTGAAACATTACAACCAAATCAACAGTGTCAAAGGGAATCAATTGATTCCCCAACCAGTCCTGGATCAAGCAAAAGATCCACGAGGAAATCAATAACAATAACCTCTAAGAATGTGGAACAGGGAACAGAGGCTTCCAATGTCCCACCCACTCCTGGGACACAGACTTCTTCGACCACCATGCCATGTTTGGCATCTTGCATTGGTACCTACGATACCAAGATAGAATACAATGTGGTTTCAGGGGAAGTCCGAATGACAGATGCTGGAAAAACATTTGTGAATAGGTTGAAGGAATCATGCCTTCAATGGTTCAAAGACCATCTACTTTTGCCATTCTCAAAGATACCCATGCACCTGCAAAAAGTAGTTATCCAAGACATGGAGACTGAATTTGGCACAGGTTGGTCTGTAAAGAAGATAAAGCTATGATTGTCTACAAACTACAAGAGATTTCGGTGAAACCAAACAAAGATGATAAAAAAACTCCCTCTCGAGCTAAGGCTCAAAAAAAGGCCAATTGATGTATGTTTGAAAGTATGGAAAGAGCTTGTAAAAGCATATGAGAAGTCCAATGCATGGAGGAAGTCCGATGAGGAGAGTACGCAGGTATTTGAATTTGCTCATAAGATTATATCAAATTTATTAAACGGTTTTTAAATTTTATTTGTACATAGTTAAATTGAATTAGTATATGTTTCAAGACAAGGCCACCAAGGCTAGGCTTGACAAACTTCATGCCACACATCACAATGGCCAGAAAGGTTTACAGGCCTTGATCTGTACATTTGTAAGTATATTTAATAAGTTAAATGATATTTTTTTCAATTTCCTAGGAAAAATTAAATGATTGCATATTAATTAGTTTAACTAGTCCATGTGCCATGTTTTGACAGGAGGAGAAATATGGCCAGCATCCAAGCCAATTTGAAAAGGAAATGTTACAAAGCAAAAAGTGGATTGATTTTGTAATCTAGATGGAGAACGAGGTATCAATAGTTGACTTTCAATAACTTAGTTGGATATTGTTGTGTTAATATGTCAATTTGCATTTCTTGTGTTGAGTTGTTTATTGATGCGTAGGATGAGTTCTAAATTGCTTCTCTGTTGGCCCTAGATCCCACTCAATTGTCCCATTATTTGCAGTCTTGGACATGTGCACATGTCTTCCTAGTTACCTTATTGTAGTGTTGAGATTTGAAATTTAGTCACTCTCATTATGAATGCACCTTTTTACCTTTACAGAACAATCATATAAGTGTGCATTTTGTCTCTATGCTTCCAAGTCTTCAAACTATCATTTCAACCATGCTTTAATCAACAGGCATCTTTTCCCATGGTTTTCCCATCAAATTGCAGAAGGTATCCTTCATCATTTGTATGCAATAGGGATTGTTCAGAGGATTCAATGGGGGTATTAGTAATTACAGAAGTCTCCATTAGAGTTGTCTATTGCCTTTAGATTGTATGTACTCCAAAGTTCTTAAGGAAAAGTAAGAGCCATACCCAGACAAGTGACATAGTAAGCATTTCCTCTATGGGATTGAAGCACCACTTCTCAATATTTGTTTTCTTATATGTATGGATATACTCACTAAGGATGAACCCACAATAAGCCTTGCAAACTCAAGGGGTTATGAAAGTCGTGCATGAATCAGAAGTATAACTTATTACACATATTAAATGGTTGTGTGGGTAAATGTTTCTTCCACCGTAATTAGGGTATAGGGGATTGGTTTATTAAATTCTCATCCATTGCATTTTTTTTACTAGCTCTACACCATACTAAAAATATGGTTCTTGAGGCACATAGTCAGCGCCCTTAAATGTAAGATTTCTCTTAGATGACAAATGATTACTCTTATATCTTTGGGGACCCTTCTTGGTGCCATTAGGATCATAATGAGTATACTAGTCTTATGCTTGCTTACAAAAAGTGGTTGCAATTAACCTAATCTTGTGTTCATTATCCACAACATTTTGTGTGTGCCATGCTATCTCATATGCTTAAGTTTAACGGTCTAATAATGAACAGAAAACCCTTGTTTGCCTGCCTCCAACAAATGGACTTAAGATCCCATTTTTGGATTCCTTATGAAGTCAGGTTGATTTGAAGGAAGATCAAAGTTGCACTCCAAGTAGATCAAAGTTGCACTCATTTGTTTTCTTTCTTTTCTAATGAACATTTATTTAGAAGCCCTTTCCTACACCCAAATCTTTAGTTTTAAACTCACTTGCATGGAAGATGCATTAAAGGTATCAATTATATATGTTCCATGATTTAAATCCATTATTTTGTGGTTCTCAGTATGACAGAAAGAAGGATGTTGTTGCTTCTTAGACTTGTTGCACACCTTGCACTAGGTCCATAGGCTAGTAGAATGGTATTCGAGGACACAATGGATCTCATATCAGATTTTTTTGCAAGGAATCAATTTAAAATGGTTTGAGGCCTAGCTTTCATTCCAACCTAGGATTCCATCACAATAATGTCATATTACAGTCTTCAGGTATGTGTATAGTTTATGTGCATGGTAACAACCATTTAGTAATAATTACTCACACACAACACTGTAATTGAGATGTGTGAATGCCCTAAAACTATACAGGTTCAGTCCAAACACTATCATAAGATCATGCTTGATAAGATCATAGATACATCATAGTTTAGGTGTGGGTAGGACTTCCTTAGGGTAGGTAGGACTTCCTTAGTGTAGCCCTAACTATGCATTGTAGTAGAATCATTATATTGACCATTCCAAGTTCGGACTAGTAGGGACAATGGAGTTTCAAGACCCTTGCCAGCCAAGGGAAGGTTGATATAAGAATTTTGAGGGACCTAGGGTAGTGACAGTCATATAGGAATGGGTTTGTGTTATGTTTGGAACACATAAAGTCTTGAGGTCTTCTTAGAGGGGTGATATGTGACTAGGGTATGAAGACTAGGACTTTGTATGTAATCTTAACCCCTCCTTTTGGATTTGTTGGAAGCCTTCTTCACTGATACATAAGGACTGTCAAGACTCCTATGATAGTGCATTAGAGAGGCATTGAAATCACAAAGGAGATAAATGTTATTAGGCCATCACCCAATGGAGAAGGGATTGTCATAAAGAGCATGACAGTGTTACCTTGTCATAGTCACAAAGGGGATAGTCTTTGTGGTGGTAATTAAAGTCACTAAGTTTACATCCACCTTCCTAGGGTCTACAGAAATGCCTAAAGTTGAATATGCCTATTTTAAAGATCTTGCCATGAGTATTTTCCATGCTTTTACCCCCCTAATGATCCGAAGATTGAATATAAAGGTGTGGAAATTATTGACTAACCTTACTACTGTCACAATCAATTTGCTAACATGCAACACAGTCATGAGGTTTGTCTTGTTTTATTCAAGATTTATATAATCTTCCTTATTGATAAGATGGGAGTCTGCTATTCCCAAATTGTCTACGACAAAATACCAATGGAGACCTCCCCAATCCTCATCTCAAGTTTCAAATGCATAATGAAATGATGGAGGACAATCATAACTGTCATAATAGTACATTAGCATTTTTTGTCTCAAGGTGGCCCTTGAGACTGCCAAGGGAATGGATATAGAGTTGGAATTATGGTTTTTGTTTAAAAGCCTTGTGTCATTGACCTAATATTTATTTGTGGCAAGGATCCCAATAGTCTAAAGATTACAAATTGTTGTCAAGAAGGGACTGTCATAGTTAAGTGTGGTACAGTCATACAATTTCATCTTGGTTGAGTATTGCATAAATCTCAAGCTAGTTAGAATGCATGGGGTATTGGGGTGTGGTATCACTATATAGGTAACCATCAAGTGATTTCTTCAACCCAATCTTGGCCTATATAGTACCTAGTGTGAAGAGCAAGATACTGTTGTCCAAGAACCTTGTTACAGTCACAAATGAGGGAAGTCTTAGCTATTGTAACCATAGTTGGAATCCCTTGTTGTTACCATAACATATGTGACCTAAAACCATGACTCTATGAGTATAAGTTGTTTGAAACTCCTCTGAGAAGATCCCATTATGGGAATGAAAAAGAACATACATGGACCAAGCAATTTGTGGCACTTAAGCTTATGTAATAGAATTTATAGTTGATAGTTAAATTGTATAATAATTTTTTTTATGATCTTTACTAACGTTTATCAGAATTGTTGCATGTTTTACATTGTTGGAATGACATATTAGCTGTAACTCTTTTGAAATTTTATTATGGTATGTGCACTTTGATATGATGTAATATGATTATGGTTTTGTTTCATATGTTGTAATATTAGATATATAACAGAAAAATAAATTATTGTATGAAATAAATAATAACTTTTCATTTTAAATGTTTTTTTTGTAGAACACGGGTCTTCCAGAAGATCAAGATGATCCTCATGATATAGATCCAGATTATGTTGGTTCTGGTACAGATCACATGGTAGAGGATGATGATGATGTAGATACAGAAGACACCGAGGCCGATGACGATGATGATGATGACAATGATGATCATGGTGATGATGATCATGATGATGATGATGATGAGGCAATTGCTGGTAGTATCCAGTGACATTCATGATCATATAGACTACATCATGGATCATTGCTGATATATTTTTATGATGCCTCTTTTCATGGTTACTATCATATGTATCATTTTCACGGTCTGTAGTACCATATTAATGAGTTGTATGATAAATTTACGTATCATTTTGACTTATATCATTTGGACATGTATCATCTTGACTTGTATCATTTTGAGTCACATAATTTATCATTTTTACTTATATCATTTGTACATGTATCATTTTGACTCATGTCGACTATTGGACATGTATCATTTTGACATGTTATTGATCTACTGGCATATTTGTCTTTCACTTATTTTAGTTATATATGATGATGCTCTTATTAGTATTGACTTGTCAATTTATATATATTGAAAGTGGTCGATGATTTTTGGATGGATATTTATTACGTATGATGATTTTAATTTTTTTTTTTAACAAAAAAGTGGTTAAACCACTAAAATTTATTAATAAAAAAGTAGTTACAAAATGCCAGATTCAGAAACGACATATCGGCAGGAAAGAATCGGCAAAGAAAACCTCTGGTTGTAGCCTGAGTTTAACAAGATTATACATAATCGACTCAAAAACATAGTTCAATCCAAAAAATGACTGAAATCATGCCAGAGAATATACAATTTTTGAAAAGGAATTACAGAACATCTGGCAGATACAAAATCCAAAGAAAGAGGTAACTGCTGAAGGCAAAAAACTTGAAAGAGATCCCCATTAATCTGCTATCTCAATAACCTGCAAATCCTGATCTTCAACGTGGTCATCAGCCTCTGCAAGTTGAGGAGGAGGTGGCGGAGGAGGAGGCACATAATTTAATAGAAATAGAAGCGCATTAAACACTTCCAAAGCCATGTCTGCCAATTGAGGGCCCAATTCCTGCCTATGACAGTGAATGGAATTCCGGAAGGAGATGATACAGTTGTTGCGAAGACCATGCGAAAAAGCATTGTACAGGTAGGGTAAACCAGGCATTCGAAATAAACATCTGCAGTCAAATAACCCTCCAATGGGAGTAGACCCTTCATGCACATCATAATCAACTAAAGCAGAATTAAAAACGTCAACAGAAAAATGCACATTTTGTATAAAATTTAACCCCAAATCCCTTACCCTGTCACCAGATTGCAAAAGATCCATTGCATTGGACAAAAAATGGGAAGCAACCTAAGAGGGATAAATAGCAACTGGAGTGTAAAGAGCTGGTAAATTACAGACCTGGAGAATAGCATTACCCACCGATGCCTCATAAACCTGGAAGACTTCCTGCAATTCATTAGAAGTAAAACAACCTAGAAGGGGACGTTCCCAATTCTGAATTGGCCAAGAGATTCTAGTATTCCGGCGAATGGAACCCGTAGAAATCTGCAAAATTTTGTTGTAAAACGGAAGACAAGATACTATCATAGCTAACAAAGCAAGGAGCAAAACCTTTTACCGAGAAGGTTAGAGAACATGGAACAAAAACAACTACGGCAGCAGAGAACAAATATGAAACCAAATAAATGCAAAAGATGCTTCGTATATCTTATAGAGGATAGAAAATGGTGAAATGCCAATTCCCTTGTGCGAGGTCTGCCAGCCGTCTTAAGGAGTAATCAACAGGGTACAATTTGTCATTCGAAACAATTCACAACACTTAAAACAACGTCAGCTAAGCATCACGTAAACCACAAAATAATGCTAAAGATTAAATGTAAGATCTAAAAAATGAACCAAAATATCATGACTTAATCAATTGAATCCTTGGCCAAAATATAACTTATATCGGGGATCTGAAGAAGAGAGTCGGAAGTCCATTCGATAGCACTTTCATCAAAATTAAAAGCAATATTAGCTAGAAAATCAGCTAAAAGATTACCTTCGCGATAAGTATGCCTTATCTGAAATGAATGAAACCTATTTAATAGATCTCTGCCCGACTTAAGAATATATTCTATTTTCCAACTCGGAGAAGAGTTATTGGAGAAGGCTGAAACAATATTCAATGAATCCCCTTCCACAATGATGTTAGTAAAACCATATTTTAATGCTAAATTCAAGCCTGCAATTAGAGCCAAAGCCTCAGCCTCATTATTTGTTAATGTACCAAGTTTGATTGACAAAGCTCTAAGAATTGTTCCATGATGATTTCGAATAACACAACCAGCACTGGAGATTCCTGGATTACCTCTGCTCGCACCGTCAAAATTAAGCTTGACAAAGGATTTAGTGGGAGGGATCCATTTGATAACAGAATGATCAATCAAAGCTTCAGACTTAAAGCAAGAAATATCAGGCACTTTTAACTGCTTCCAATTTTGCAAAATCAAATCATCCCAACTTGTAAAAATAAGAGAACCCGCCTTCTTAGATAACAAAGATGCTAGAATTACTTTTGAAATAGTTGTTTCAACTTTGCCCAACACAATATGAAGTGGGTTACTTACTTTTTTAAATATTCTACTATTTCTTTCTAACCAAAGAGACCAGATGACAATGCTTGGCGAAACAATCCACAGAGTAGAAAAAGTAGACTTCGAGAATAGGATAGGCCAACTTTGAAAGACTTGTAGTAAAGAACAAGGAAGGACCCGACCAATTCAGTCTAGAAATAAGCCAAAACCAAACCTGTGAAGAGAAATCACAATTCAATAAAAGATGATCTACAGATTCCTCCACTTCCTGACAAAAGGGACATAAGAAGGGATTTGCAACCCCAAGCTTAACTAATCTATCGCTAGTAAGGATTTGAGAATGCAATGCTAACCATGAAAAAGCTCCTGCTTTGGGCAGACATGAATCACTCCAGCAAAGCTTATAAGGCCAAGAAAGATGTGTATTAGAATCCTTACTAGTGATACTTAGGTAACCTTGTTTAACTGTATAACGTCCTGATTTCGAAGGAGCCCAGACTAATTTATCCTTTTCACTTGAGATAAATAGTCTGCGATCCTTCAAAATATTCTTAAGAAGAGTCTTTTGCTCTTCAGGAACCATGAACTCATCAAAATTTTTCCATTTTACTGAATTAAATGCTGAGTTAGGATCAATTTCATAATAATCTTTAACTTTTGGTCCCCACACCTGACATAACAAAGATTTAATCTCGTGAAGACCTTCTGTTTTTATTAAAGGGGGATGATTATTCCAAGAATCATCCCAGAAAAGGGCAAAACTTCCATCGTGAATAACCCAAGATAAATAAGAGGAAATAACTTCTCGACAATGAATCAAAAAATTCCACATGTGAGAACCTGCCTTTGGATTTCGAAGAGTAAATAATCTTTCAGGATTAAAAGAATCTAGATACTTGGCATACATTATTCTACCCCATTTAGAAGTTGATTTTTCATACAAATTCCAAACAAGTTTAGCTTCGAGAGCTTTATTTTGAGCTGCAATATCATGAATGCCAGCTCCACCAAATTGTTTTGGGATGTATATTTTATCCCAAGAAAGGAGTGGAATCTTTCACCCCTGTAAATTAGTGCCATTCCAAAGGAATTTCCATAACATATTCACAATAAAAGTAAGTATAGTTTTTGGAACTTTTAAAACCGATAGCAAATAAATTAGAATCGCTGATAAAACTATTTTAATAATCAAAAGTTTACCTGCCAAAGTAAGCCATTTGCCTTTCCAGGAAGATATTTTAGTTTTTATACTTGATAGAAGCTTATCCCAGAACATGGTTTTAATCGAACCTGAGAAAAGAGGGATTCCTAGATACCTTGAGGGCAAAGTGTCAATTTGAAAACCAAGATACTTAGCTATCCTACTTTGCACCAGATCAGAAGAGAAGAAAAAGAAAATTTTAGATTTACTATTGTTCACTTTTTGACCAGATATGAAACAATATTTAGAAATGACTTCCTTCAGAACTCTAGCGTCTTCCATCATAGGTTGCCCAAACAACAAAGTATCATCTGCAAACAAAGCATGCGTGATAGAAAAAGGAATTCTAGGAATATTAATCCCTCTCCAATGACCCAATGTATTTTGACTCAGAATTAGTCTACTCAAACCTTCAGCCATTAAAATAAAAAGAAAAGGGGAAAGAAGATCTCCCTGTCATATGCCTTGGGAAGATTTAAAAAATTTAGATTGCGTGCCATTAATCAATACTGAAAAACTGACACCAGTAATACAAGATTGGATCCATTTACACCATTTAGAAGAAAAACCAAACTTGAGGAGTACTTTGAATAAAAAATCCCAGGATGCTCTATCATAAGCTTTTAGCATATCCAGCTTAATCATCATTGCAGGAAGTTTGTGTTGATGAATTGAATGAATTACCTCATGAGCAATCAAAGCACCTTCTGAAGTTTCCTTGCCTGGGACAAAACCTCCTTGTTCATCAGAAACAATTTTTGGAATTAGTGAAGCTAGTCTTAACGTTATTGCTTTGGAAATGATCTTATAAAAAGTATTACATAATGAAATGGGTCTGAAATCAGCAAAGGAGGAAGGAGAAGTGATTTTAGGAATCAAAGCAATTAATGTTGAATTAATCTCTCTCAGAACAGTTCTATTTCACCGAGCTTCTTCTACAGCCAACCAAATATCCTTGCCCACAAATTCCCAGCATTTTTGAAAGAAAAGAGGAGTAAAACCATCTGGGCCAGGAGATTTATCTGATTCTAAGGAGAAGACTACTGCCTTAACTTCTTCCATGGTAAAATTTTTCATCAATTCCACATTATCTACAGGGGAAATGAGATTAGGAATATGATCCAGGACTTCAGAAACAGTTGTACTAGGGATCTGAATTAGATCTTTAGAGAGTAGTTTTTGAAAATAGTTAATTCCTTCTTTTTGAATAAGAGAGTCGTCATGTAAAATGTTACCCATAGAATCTTTGATGGAGAAAATAGAATTTCTGTGCCTTCTTAGCATGGTCGAGACATGAAAAAACTTAGTATTTCGATCCCCTTCCTTTAGCCATACTTCCCTAGATTTCTGTTTCCAAAAGATTTCTTCCCGAGATAAAATTTCCTCTAATTGTGCTTGTAGCATTTTTATATTTTCAAAAGATACATTATCCATGCCATTAGAAATAATTGTTTCATTTAACTGTTGTAACTGAAGTTGTAGGGCTGCTTTTTGTGAAAAAATGTTACCAAAAGAGGATTTATTCCAATCCATAATTTTTTTCCTTATATATTTTAAACGTTCATTAACCCAATACATACGTGAACCATTTACAAAAGGAGCATTCTTCCACCAGGATTCTAATAAGGATAAGAAATTTTTATCTCTAAACCACATAGCTTGGAATTTGAATGAGGGCCTAACATTTTTTTTCCGGAGAGTGACACCAAGTTGAATAGAAATAGGAAAATGATCTGAAGCTGTAAAAGGAAGAATAGAAGTACCAAAAATATTTGCCTCAAGACACCATTCAGGAGAAAAAAGAAACCTATCCAATCTTTCTGCTATATTTAAAAAGCCTTTCCTCCTGTTTGACCAAGTGAAACTCCCATTGAGTAGCGGGCTATCTAGTAACACATTATCTGCTAGGAACCCCTTGAAATCCTCGATTACCCTCTGGGGTGGGGAAATTCCACTTGTCTTTTCTGACAGACAAGATAAAGCATTAAAATCCCCCCCTAAAATAACTTTCTCTCCAGACAATTGCTCTAGAAGTGCTGTGAGAGTGTCCCAACAATGTTTTTTTTCTCTAGTTGCAGTAGGACCATAGATATTAAATAACCAAAAATTAACAGAGGAAGATGTAATCCTAACCAAAAGAAAATTTGGAACAGAGCAAATTAATTCTACCGCACACACTGTACTATCCCAGAGAACAACCAGCCCACCTGAGGCTCCTTGAGAGGGAGAGTGAATATACTTCCATTTCAACCAGCTTGGGAAAATTCTATCGGCTTGAGAGATTGATAATTTTGACTCTTGTAGCATGACAATATCTACACCTGAAGAATCCAGTTGATGCTTTATCAAGCGTCTTTTGTTAGGGGCATTAATGCCCCTAACATTCCAAGAGAGGAGCTTCATTGCTCGCGGGAAGAGTTCCTTACTCTCCCCGATCTCAGACATGTTTCCAGAGTAGCCTGCAGGCCCGCTTTTATTTCTTCTTGCGTTTTAAATGATTTTGGTTTACGTCCTCTCTTAGAGGGAGAGAGAGAACTCTGTTTGGTAGGTGAGTCCTGACTCAAAGATTGAGAAATGGATAGTTTGGAAGAAAAATCATATACCTCACTATTGGCTCCTAAAAAACCAGATTGCTCTACCTTCCCCTGGCTAAAGCAACTCTTAGTATCGACACCAGGGACAGGGGTATTTAAATGAAATGAATTATCAACAATAGAACTTGGCTTTTCTGCTATTACCTCATCCGCCAATTCATCAATAAGATCAGAAGCAACATTACGAATAGTTTTTTCAACAAAAGCTTGTGCTTCCTCTTCAGTAAAAGGAAATCCATCCGATTCTAAAGCAGGCAGTTCATTTACTAAGTCCCTTGAACAATTTGCCTCAGAGTTAAAGGAATTGAGCAGACTTTTCTTAATTTTATCACTAGGAAAAGCAGGGGTTTCAATATCTTCAGGGTTACCAATTACAAATTCAAAAGAACAGTCGTCCTCTAACCCTGTAGTAGTTTGCAGAGCTTCTTCAGAAACGGTGGAATTGACAAAATGATTTAGAGATGCTTCCCCTATATTAACAAAGTCTAAATTCTCCTTGTCATACGACGCTTCTTCAGATTTGTCACAAGATTTACTTGAATGCAATACTTCCTCTTTATCAATAGCCATAGGGTTTTCAAAGACAATTACTTGTTTCCAATTTCCAAATTTAGAGTGGAACTCAACAAATTTGGGAAAGGGGAACGAAGTATTGAGGACTAATGAAAACCGAATTGGCAGATCTGGCTTTTGAAAAGAGGACAAATCATGCTTAATGAAGAAACCCAGTTTCTTAGCACAAAATTCAATAATGGAAAATTTTTGATATTCCAGAGGTAAATTCGGCAAAGAGATCCAAAAAGGAACAAAGTTCATATTAGCTTTAACTGGGTCAAAATTTGGTTCCCATTTTTGGAGACAAATACCCTTGCCACAATAAAACCACAATTTTTGACTAAGGGTTTTATCACGAAAACCTGCATTATAAAAAACCACTGTAAAAACACATAAATCTTTATTCCAAAAGAAGACATCCGAAACCCCTTTCCATGTAACCCTAACCCATGCAAGAAGTTCATCAAAATTAAATGTAGGGTTCCAAACTTTACCAATAAGGGCTCAGGAAGTAAGATCTTGCACATAAGGATTAACCATATCCTCCGGGATATCAATGTTTACAATATCTATGGAAGCCCTTTCCTCCTGAGCAGGACCATCGTCAACATGAGTCTGGGCAGCTTTAGCTGATTTTTCCCTCCAAACTTGACGGACTCCAGGACCTGGGTGCGTTGAAGCAAAATGAAACTGATAGCCATTAAGTCTGTCGGCATACCTAGGGTTTTGGAAACGAGGAGGGTTAGGACGCCCCGGAGGTCTTCATTGTTGAACATGGCGAACATCCTCTCAAAACCTTCTGCGCTCATATTCCGAATAAAAGGGAACATGGCGAACATCCTCTCGAAACCTGCTGCACTCATATTCCGGATAAAAGGGATGCCTCTGTGCCCTAAGTGCCTCAAAAAACAAACTTTCTTGCGAAGGCAAAGGTCTTCGTTTGAAGACCCTATAATTTTGTCGCATTATTTTTGTCGCATTAACTTGTAAGGAGTTTAATTTATTGCTCAGGATGGATATTGTCAAATTCAATTAAATTATAGATATTTGACTCACTTGTTTTAATTATAGATGATGATCATGTTATAATAATTATCTTGTTATTTAATCATATGAGTTATTTAAGAGGCATGATATATTTAACTAATTAAATTGAAATAAAACATATTATTTAATTTACTTAATCTATAATCATATGAGTTATTTAAGAGGTGTGATATATTTAACTAATTAAATTGAAATAAAACATATTAAATTAATAAATGTAAGAAAAACAAGAAGCATTTTAAGAAGCAAAAAAGGAAGCAACAATGGAAGCCAAACTAGAGGCAAACCAGAAGCAATCTTGGAAGCAAAACTTAGCATTATCTAGGAAGCAAAAACAAAAGCAATTCAGGTAGCAAACAAAGAAGTAATAATGGAAGCAATTTTAGAAGCAACAAAAGATGTAATAATAGAAGCCATATTAGAAGCAACAAAAGAAGCAAAAATGGAAGCAAAATTGGAAGCAACAAGCAACGTTATAGCGGAAGCAAAATTGGAAGCAAACCTAGAAGCAAAATTGGAAGTAAAACTGGAAGCAAAATCGGAAGCAAAACCAGAAGCAAAACTGGAAGCAAAATTGAGAGCAAAACTGGAAGCAAAATTGGAAGCAAAAGTGGAAGCAAAACCAGAAGCAAACCTGGAAGCAAAATTGGAAGCAAAATTGGAAGCAAAACTGGAAGTAAAACCAGAAGCAAAACCAGAAGCAAAACCAGAAGCAAAACCAGAAGCACAATTGGAAGAAAAACTAGAAGCAAACTTGGAAGCAAAATTAGAAGCAAAAGTGGAAGCAAGACTGGAAGCAAGACTGGAAGCAAAACTGGAAGCCAAAGTGGAAGCAAAACTGGAAGCAAACTTGGAAGCAAAACCAGAAGCAACACAAGAAGTAAAACCATAAGCAAAATTGGAAGTCAAACTAGAAGCAAAAAAAATAGCGCTAAATTCGATGCTAAACCCGACACTAAAACCCGGCGCTAAATCCGACACTAAATCTGGCGCAAAAGTGAAATGTAATTGGGCGCCGAGTTTGGCGCCGGCAGAAGTGTCCAATTCATGAACTCAAATGCACTAAATTTTGGTGCTATTTTAAGCACTAATTGCCTCTTTTGTTGTAGTGAAAGGGGGTTCATAAAGGTTAAATCTATCCCTTGGAAATGAAATATAGACAAAGATTCTTTATCTCTTGGAAATGAAATGTGCTCTAGTTCTTTTCTCTTTGTGATCACTTATGATTGTCTAATGTCTAGGTGTACTTGCATATGTAATAACTGGACAAATGAATGTCTTTAAATGCATATATGTATAACAATAATTTGTAAAAACATGTATCATACATTAGCTCACAACAACTAGTGAAAGGGGTAGGAACTTTGTAATTTAAACTTTAAAATAAAACTTGGCAGTCAATACCAAGCGATTCAACATTGATCGCAAGCCATTGGAGATTGACCTAAGATGAGAAAGTACTATTTTGAGGTGATGAACAAATATGTAGACTTGATTGTGAATGTAGGCTAGTAAATGATATGTAAATGGTGAGTATGTGGGAATGTGTGTGAGTAGTGATATGATAAGGTTGAATGAATGGAAATAGGTGTAATAGAATGTGAAATTAGTAGTGATTAGTAAGAGTTGTCAACTAAACATGGCACTCGATATGTCATTGTATTTGGTCATTCCATCAAGATAGACCCAAAACTAAATGGGAATAAACATGGCAATTCAAATTTCACCATTACATTGGGATTGTGTGTAAATAGGCGTGGGATAGGGTCACAAGCATGAAAGTAAGTGTAGATTAGTGTAAAATTGATAACTATTGGGCCATAATCCAACATAACACAAGAGTGTAGCATTTATCAACAAGTAATTAGATTACGTCATTCCAACAAAATAGGCCAAAAAATAAATGCTAATTGACATGGGTATGCTAAACTCACCATTAGAATAACATCAATTTATTTAAATCTAAGTCAATCATTCGCTAGGAGTACTTTATTTATCAAGACCTATGAAATATTAATACAACATCAAACTTAGTGCTTAAAATCAAAACCCCAACCATAAAGGTCTTCAAACTTGAACCCTAAACTCACATCTTGAAATCAAACCATTAAACATGAACCCTAAACTTGGAACCCTAACTCAAAATCCCAATTTGGTCCTAAACCTTCACAATTTGGTTTCATATTTCCTCAAAGACCATACTCCCTTGATGGTGTAATGGGCAATTGAGGAGAATCCTCCCTTCATTCCAGGTATAATCCCTCTCAAGATCCTCCTCTACAACATCATACACATCCATGGCCTTGCCATATGCTAGCTACTACCTTACATCTCCTCCTACTACATCTAGTTTATAGATTGGTACATGGACCTATCCTCATTGGATCACTTGGAATATTCTAGGCTCACACACATATTAGTCTAACCTGGATATAACCTAACCTTAATATAAAGAACTAAGCTTAAATGTTATGAGTCTAACCCTAAGGCACTATATTCTAAAGATTATTACTAAAGATCTATCCTATTATTCTTTCATTGCTACATCTTAGGATCTTCCAATCCCATGATCCATAAATCTTTGATTGATTCTATCTTACTCAATATAAATTATCTTAAACCATTCTATCCATGACTACTATACATGCACAACACATTTTTATGACATGTCAATCTTATGTGCATGATATAGGTTAGTGACTTACATCTAGGTCTATTACCTCCACATGGTGATACATCTAGTGATGAGTTCTGAAATTATTGCCTTACAATTTGATAACATGGACTCCTTAGTGTATCTCTTCCTATTGATCATTAGCTTCATTTTTTCATGCTATCCACATCTTATTAGGAAACCTAAGATGACCTTATTTGATAGAAATTCTTAGCACAATTTTATTTCTATATCTTATATGCATATGCATGATATTACATACTTGGTTAATGCATTTGAAAAGAGATTATTTAAGCAAGCTTATTGACAAGTTAGATTTAAACTACTTGTTGATGCATGTTGTTAACTTGTTCACTTGGAACATGGTAGGTTGTTAACTTGGAACCAAACCTAAATAAACTACTTGATAAACATCACCTTTTAGGTCATCTTTAGGTATAAGTCACCATTACTAGTGACATCAAGTGTATAAGTATTTTCTATATATAAGCATTCTCATGATTTGCATTTAATGTATAAATATTTAAATTTCTTTTTGTAATTGCAGTTGTAATCATGTATTTATTTGAAAAATATATGTATTTAAAGGAAAATGTATTTATGGAATTAAACACATATTTTCAAACATTTTCTAACTTTTAAAATTTTCTTGGAAAATGTCCCTTGGTTTCATATGTATTGTTATATAATTAAATGTTTAAATACGTTATTTAAACCATGTAAATTTATATATTTCCAAGTTTGATATATGTATAAACATGTTACATACATGCATTTAATATATAAATGTCTAATTCCTAATTCAATTACTTATTTTTTGTATTTGCAACTCTACTTCTAGCATTTATATGTGGCTGAGTTACCAAAATATGAGGTCTTGCTAGAGGAGGCCCTACAAAATGAGCCCCCACCTCAAAAACCCCCTCAAACACCCCTCATCCAAAGACCCCCATGCCAAATCCCCCCACGCCAAGATCGCCCTAAACTCAAACTTGTAAAACCCGCCACCCCCTCCATCTGATGAGGCTTGCTTGCGAGCAACTATTAATGAGAACATAAATATTTTACAAGATAAAATTCATTCCATTCAAAATAAAATATATACTCCCCCCATATGGCATGGTTTGCATTTATGATGCAAACCATTATTGATTATGTTAGATCAATTGATATTGATCTTGACACATTTCGTTCATGGCAGGAGGAAAGGAGGCAATACTATGCAAATGGTCTTTCTTATAAATAGATCAATGATTTTCATAGTACGAAACAACTATAGCCCCATATTTTATTGATCCCTCAACAAACCAGCTGATAGCTCCAAATAAAAAAAGAATTTCAATTAAATGGTGTACACATCCTCAGATAGTAGCTAACTTTTGGGAGTAGTTGTGGATGGTCTTTGACCATCCACCACATGCCAATTTTGAGGTTCCTTTATATTGTTTGAAAAAATTATGGGTTGAGTTTGAAATGGGCTTAAAGCCCAATTATTTTGACATGAGATCATTCCAGGCTGTGGGTGCTTGCATGCCCAACATAGGCTAGGGACACGTATTGTTCCAAATTGATGTGTGTCGCCTCTATCCATTGTTCCTTCATTTACCTCTATCCATGCACCCATTCACCAACACACAATGGTCTCGACACTTGGAGCTTTGCGCACGCTCTCAGGAAACTTAATTGACCAAGCTACCTACTTGGTAGATGAAGTCAATCATCAAGAGCTTGAAGGAGATGGTGCTGGTCCTAGCACCTCACGGTCATTGACACCATTGCAGTCTACACCACATTTTTGTCAAAATTGTAATCAACCATGTTTTGGTCCTGTTCCTACATATACAAAAGAGTCTTTATTAGCCACATTATTTGCTCCTATAGAGGTACATGCCACATTTTATGTACGTGTTGATTTGTACATATTAAATTTAATAAATATAGATCTATTTTAAAATATCAATTATCAATTATTTAATAAATTTTATATATTGTGTTGTTTGGTGTAGATGAATGGCTCGACCACTACATCTCAGTTAGACCAATTGGTGTCAATGACCATACAACTCGGTACACCTTATACAGTAGACCAATAAATTGCCCTTAACTAGATCTAGCTTGTTCATTAAATACAATATGTTTTTAAAAATTGGTCTATATTAAAATTAGATAGATTTTAATAATTTACATATTAATTTGAAAATGTGATTCCTTTTAATAATAGCTAGGAGGTCTTGACACTTCTGTGTCGAACCAACCAGAAGGTGTGGTGATAGTTGGTTCCCCAACATCAACTATTGTGCTTGAGTCATATTACCTAGTGTGTAGCTTAAAATTGTACATTTTTACTTTAAATTCACTTGAAGTATAACTTTGCAATTTTAAATTCAACTTGAGTTGAATTTATATATACATGTGCATATATGCAAGATGAGAGCAATATTGGTGCAGACTCAAAAAATCCTACCATTAATGAGCCTGCACAGATTCACGAGTCATCTACTACATTTCAGGTCCTATAGTTAAATTTCTATGTCTTTTATCATCGTTGAATTTTGTAAATACACTGGCCTAATTCATGTTTTATTTAAATATAGGATTTGGAAAGAAAGACTTTGGTGTTACAGAATCAATATCTATAGCAGGCCAACAGGACGCGAGAGATGATGAACACATTGTGGCATTCTTACACACTTTCAAGTCTAGATTTAAAAATTTAATTTCGTGGTTTGGTTTTAAATATTTGATTTAAATAATATGCATGCAAATTTGACATTAATTGATTTGAAGCTTCTTTTTTATTGTACACAACATGAGCCACCCTCTATGTCATGTGGAACCTATTGTCACTTGGATTTGCACCCTGTGTTGAAGCTTGTTTGCTGCAACAATCTAGTGAAACATGGGAGTGATCTCAAGGTGTGGGACCCTACAAATGAGATCAAACCTCTGGAGAAGGTTGTTTCCTCTTTCTGAATATAAGATTAAGAGAAAACTATGACTAAACCTAATCTAACACCATTGGGAAAAGGGAAGGAGAAAACTGAAAAGGGAAAGGTGATACACTAGGTTTAATGAAGAACACTCACAAAGCTAAAATGCACAGAATAATTTCACACAACTGATAGGATCACACAAATCCTACATATCTTAACAAAGGTAAAGAACAAAATAGAATTGCAAGGAATAAACATTCACATGCAATAACCAGCTCCAGATTACACAAAGTTAAAAAATAGAATGAAAAGGCAAAAATAACCAATATTGCATTGATTAAAAGACACGGTTACAACAAGATAGGGTTATGTTTGGAGCACAAAATAAGCCTCTGCATCCAACCCTTGTTACATTGATTTTCATCTATATATAGCATTCTATTACATTGACCCAAGTCACCCACTGCAATAAATTCGCCCATGGGCCTGTCAGAATATATTTTGTAAAAGGAATGTATGTATACATTTGTTCTGCAAAACATAAATACAAAAAATATCTTGATTTGATCTGCAACAATAAATATGAAAATATCTGAAGGATGAAGTAGCTGAAGAAAAATATCTGCATTTGAATGCTAGCATATGATTCATCTTCTTGTAGCAATAAAGGCACAACAATTACTTCCAACTAGGAGTTGACTTGATCCTTCAATCATGGCGATGGGAGAGAAGATCATAGAGGCGAAACAAGTCGAGCCCCGACCAATCGGGCTTCCACCGATCGAGCCTTTGAAAGGTGAAGAAGGAAACCATGATCTCCAAAGACTGAAAGGGGCAATAGGGAAATCATCGGGCTTCAGAGATCGGGCCTTCACTGTGCATCATACTTTTGAAAAGAAGAAACGTTCGATCCCCAACTTTGAAACACTTAGAAGAAATTATGAAGCTTGTCAGGGATCAGGCCTCGGACCTTTCGCCTTCTGCCTTCCAAAAGAAAAGAGGAAGAAGAAAACTCCTGCTTGCCAAAGTCTGAGTGACTTAAACTTTTTAGAAGTTCAGTGGATTTCGACGATCAGGCCTTTTGTCTATCGCTTGCCAAATGGAAAGAAAAAGACCACAACCCTGACCTATGAGCTCTGCAATACTTAGAAACCTTTGAAACCAGCAAACCTCAGTTGTCGGGCCTTCTTCTTTCCACCTTCAAAAAAGAAGGAAAAAAGAGAACTCCCGCTTGCCGCCGCCTGTAACACTTAGAAACATTGGAACTTGTCAAGCTTCGGCAATCAGACCTTCCATCTACCACTTACGAAAAGGAGGAAGAGGAAACTCCTGATCTTTGGAGCCTGAAACACTTAGGCGATTTTACGAATTATCAAGATGGAGCTTTCAGAGTCGACGGGAAAGGCATGATGAAGGGGAGAACCCCGAACTCTGAAACTTTGAAAAGGCAGAAAACACAAGGAAAACAATTAGGTTTTTTGGATTTAGCCATTTGGGGGGCCTTTTTCTTTGCGCTTCAAAAGAGAAAACACTGAAATTTCATGGATCCTTGGGCTATTTGGCCTGAAGACAAAATATGACAACATTTTGGTGACCTCTCAAGGATGTTAGCCTGCTAAAAAAAAGAATCTAGTGGCCTTGAACATCCATTGGGCATAGAGTTAAAAGGGAATGCAATATGCTAGGGACAACTAAAACCTTGCCTTAACAAAACAACACCAAAAAATAAAAATGAGGCCTACATTCTCCTAATGAGAGTGTAGCCTATACAACAACACTTAGGGAAAAGGAAAACTAAAACAAAAACAAAACCTACTCTAAAACTAAACTAACAACAAGGAAATGACCTCAAACAAAGCCATTAATAGGTTCTTGAAAGTAATTGCCCTTTCTTAACAATTTACACTGTTTCTCATGCTTGTGGGCAGTTAAAAAGAGGTGGGGAAGGGATGGGCATACAACAAGGTAGTGAAATACTTCCCCAAGGATAATGAAAACTTGCCTATCCACTTGCACTAATTGGAAATATAGTTGTTTGGAAGTGGATAAATGGGCTGATCTAGCCCCTTTTGATGCTCAACCTCATGCTTTGAAGTAATCATCGTAGGTAGGGACTCCTCATATGTCTCTAGCTAGGCTAGATGCCTGATAGGGCATCCGCTTGAAATGGTATGCAAGCCATCATTTTTGCATTCATGTTCATGCTCTGATTCTGTAACCTTTTGTTGGTCTGAATGCTCTGGCATATTAATTGGAAGAAAGATTGCCTCCTCAATTTGCTCAAACTGCTCATGATCTGCCTCACTAAGAGGAGATGATTTACTATCTAGGTTTGAGAAGAAAACATCAAGCTCGTCCTAGAAATGGGCCTCCTCCAAGTCCTCTGTACTCCTCAGTATAGGACTACTTATATGCCCTTCTTCATGAGCTAGAACTTCACGGTCATTTGTGGCCCCATGTGCCAACAACTTGCCATTATTTTCAATGTCCTCATGTTGTTGTAATACCTTTGCTGATGTGGGCATGAGCATTTGTGTGTATTCTTCCTCCTCTTCAATAAAGCAAGGCAACTCACTAAATGGAACTATGCCACCATCCTGGATAGCCTTCGCAACAACTTCCTCCTCGGATTCTTGTGTTTCATCAAGATGCACAAGTTGCCGCTGAAGCTGAAGATCTTCACCATGCAGTCTTTGCATTTTGTTTCCACTTATTTCATTAAAGGGATGGGAAAACTTTTCAAAATAACTAAAATCCAGAGGATTCAACATTTCATTCAAATTAACATTACTCATAGGTGTAAGAGGTTCACACAATTCCACCTCTGTGAGTGTAGGAACAGTAGACTGTTCCTCATTAGTTCCTTTCTCTTCGACCTCCACCTTTGGATCATCCCACCAACTAGCCCGGTAGACAACAGGTCCACCTTTGAAAAGTGAAATGGTGTCAGGGCAAGGGACTTGAATATTTCCCTGAATTTCTTAGAAGTGAGAGGGTTCTTGGAAAATTTGTTCCTGGGAGTGATAAACTAGGTTTGCATAGAAACAAGGTATTGGGAAAGGAGAGAGCTTCTAAAACTTGGGAATTTGTGATGTCGAGGCTGCTCTATTGTAAGTTGATTTGTAGTGGTAGAAAGGGGGGTATGAAATTGGGAAAAAAGGGCACATAATGAGTCACTTGCCTCATCTGTTCTTCTTGAGCTGCAATCTGCATAACAAGGTTTTCTTGAAAAGCCCCTTCTTGTGTCTTTTGCTACTGCTGAAGAAGATGGGCCCGATAAGCAAGCTCCTCCTATTGTCGGTCATATTCTATCCTTTCTTGAAACTCATCCCACTCCCTTTGGCATCCCAGGATCGCCTTCTTCAGATCATTAATATTTCTGATGTTAAGACTAGAGTCCTACTGAGGCTGATTATACCCTCTTTCTTTTACTATCGTCCAAACATCTATTAAACTCTAGGAACATGTCTGTGAGATGATTGAACGCATCAATATTCACATTGTCAACATCTTAGAACTGACTAGAAGGGTAGCTACACTGGCTAGGATCAAGATAGTCTTCTTGGGGTTGATAATAAACATTATTAGACTGCCAAGAAGACTGAGCAGGGGTGGGTGGGAAGTAAGCATTATAAGGATGCTATTATTATGCTGGAACATAGCTATACGACATAGAAATAGAGGTATCTTGGACCTGAAATGGCTGATATGGAGGCCAACGACTTGTATTTTGACAAGATGGAGGGAAATATCCAGAGCTTCCATAATAGTTTAGCATAATATAGCATGAAAATAAATAGAAAACATTCAAACAATATGGGAAAAAGAGCAAACAAATCTACCCTTTTGAGAAATAGGCTCATACCAGGGAGTCGCCAAGTGATTGAAAAGCTTCTGAAAGCAATTTAGACAAGGAGTATCACCAAATCCTAATTTTTTTGAAGGTCCTTAAGCGCTTGAACTAGATGCACCAACAAATTTTCTCAGTAGAGTCACCATGGTGCTTGTTGAATGCTTTCATAGCTGCACATGAACTAATAATAACACCAAACCTTCTCAGTTCAGCTCACACTCAGAGTAGAGTGTCCCATCGGGCGTGCCAGAAACTGTTGTCACTTGGATTTGCACCCTGTGTTGAAGCCTGTTTGCTACAATAGTCCAGTGAAACATGGGAGTGATCTGAAGGTGTGGGACTTTGCAAATGAGATCAAACCTCCAGAGAAGGCTGGTTCCTTTTTTTGAATATAAGATTAAGAGAAAACTATAAGACTAAACCTAATAAACATTCACATGCAATAACCAGTTCTAGATTACATAAAGTTAAAAAATAGCATGAAAAGAAAAAATAACGAGTATTGTATTGATTAAAAGGCACAGTTACAACAAGATAGGGTTCTGTTTGGAGTACAAAATAAGCCTTTGCATCCAATCCTTGTACATTGATTTTCATCTATATATAGCATTCTATTACATTGACCCAAATCACCCAATACAATAAATTCGCCCATGGGCTTGTCAGAAGATATTTTGCAAAAGGAATGTTTATATACATCTGTTCTACAAAACATAAATGCAAAAAATACTTTGATATGATCTGCAACAATAAATATGAAAATATCTCAAGGATGAAATAGCTAAAGAAAAATATATGCATTGAATGTTAGAATCTGATTCATCTTCCTGCAGCAATAAAGACACAACAACTACTTCCAACTAGGAGTTGACCTGATCCTTCAATCATGGAGATGGGAGAGAAGATCATAGAGGAGAAATAGGTCGGGTCCCAACCAATTGATCTTCCACTGATCGAGCCTTTGAAAGGTGAAGAAGGAAACCCTGATCTACAAAGTCTGAAAGGGGCAATAGGGAAACCGTCGGGCTTCGGAGATCGGGCCTTCACCATGCATCAAACTTTTGAAAAGAAGAAACACTCGACCCCCAACTCTGAAACACTTAGAAGAAATTACGAAGCTTGTCGTGGATCAGGCCTCGAACTTTCCACCTTCCGCCTTCCAAAAGAAAAGAGGAAGAAGAAAACTCCCACTTGTTGAAGTCTGAGTGACTTAGACATTTTAGAAGTTCAACAGATTTCAACGATTGAGCCTTCTATCTATCACTTGCCAAATGGAAAGAAAAAGGCCGCAACCCTGACCTCTGAGCTTTATAATACTTAGAAACCTTTGAAACCGGTGGACCACGGCCATTTGGCCTTCCGCTTTTTACCTTTGAAAAAGAAGGAAGAAAAGAGAACTCCCTCTTGCCACTGCCTGCAACACTTAGAAACACTAGAACTCGTCGGGCTTCGACAATCGAACGTTTCATCTACTTACAAAAAAGAGGAAAAGGAAACTCCTGATCTCTAACGCCTGAAACATTTAGATGATTTTATGAATTATCAAGCAGGAGCTTTCGAAGCCAACAGGAAAGGCATGATGAAGGGGAGAACCTCGAACTCTAAATCTTTGAAAAGGAAGAAAAAACAAGGAAAACACTTAGGATTTTTGGACTTAGCCATTGGCGGGGCTTTTTCCTTGCGCTTAAAAGGGAAAACACTGAAATTTCATGGATTCTTAGGCTATTTGGCCTGAAGGCAAAATAGGACAATAGACCCAAAAGGCCTCTTCAAATTGATGATGATAAAAATTAGGGTGTAATTTGTTGTATTTATTTATCTAGACTACATACATGTATTAGAGTATTTATTTCATGGATCTTTTGACTATTTCCGTATAGATTTCATCGACTATGACTATTTTAGTATTTTTTCATGGACTAGTTGTAGGAGACTTGAAATAAAAATCCACTATCAATTTACTTAATATTAAATACATTACTAAACCAAACCCCAAAGTTATTAAAGTAAAATTTAAACTTACCTAATTTTTGAAACTTAGCTAGGGGACGACTTAAGGGGAGTTAAGAGGATGGCTTAAGGGGAGATGCAATCAATTACTATTTTGGTAAGGGTGTGCTAATAAATCAATTAACTATAAATATACTTAATCCTAAACTCACATCCTAAAACCAATTCGTTGAAGTTATTAAACTAAATCGTAGTTACCTAACTTATGGAACATAGCTAGGGGACGGCTTAAGGGGAGTTAAGAGGATGGATTAAGGGGAGATGCAATCAATTAACTATCAATCTTCTTAATCCTAAACTCACATTCTAGACCAAACTCTAAAGTTATTAAACTAAATCATACTTAATTTTTTAAACTTAGTTAGGAGATGGCTTAAGGGGAGTTACGAGGATGGCTTTAGGGGATGGCTTAAAGGGAGTTAAGAGGATGGCTTAAGGGGATATGAAATCAATTAATAATTTGGTAAGGGTGTGCAAGTAAATCAATTAATTATAAATAGACTTAATCGTAAACTCACATCCTAAACCCAATTCGTTGAAGTTATTTAACTAAATCATAGTTACCTAACTTATGGAACATATCTAGGGGATGACTTAAGGGGAGTTAAGATGATGGATTGAGGGTAGATGTAATCAATTAACTATCAATCTTCTTAATCCTAAACTCACATCCTAGACCAAATTCTAAACTTATTAAACTAAATCATAATTACTTAATTTATGAAACATAGCTAGGAGATGGCGTAAGGGGAGTTAAGAGGATGGCTTAAGGGGACATGAAATCACTTAATAATTTGGTTAGAGAATGATAGTAAATCAATTAGTGATATCAATTAAATATATACAACTATACACTAGTCAAAAAAGAAAGATTAAAAGTTCAAAATTTTCTACATACCTACAAACCATTTAAAAATTTACTCCATTGTACCATCTGTATCCTCTCTTTTTTGTAATGCATCTATGATTGCCTCATGCTCTTCCATAGAGATTGTCTATAACTCTTTTGTGACAGGTTTCCCTTGAAATCTCCCTAATTGTATATTTGTTGCCACAACCAAATGCGAGTAGTGCATAATTTTCTTATGTCTTTCATAATCTTCAAATGTAGGTATACCATTAATTCTTATTAGATATTTATGTAGCCAAATGTCAAAAACAACCACAAAACCCGTTGGATACTTGAAGTTATCATCATCTACTCTAGGATGTAATAACTTATGTTTTGCCTCAATACATTGATCCAACCAATACTCTATTTCCTCTTCATTGCCCTCAGGTGCAACAATAGCATGCACATGTCCTGCAAAAAACTTACAAATTCAATAAAGTAGGACATGATATATAAGTCACAAAATACATGCATGTATAGAATTATAGATTACAAAACAATGTAATGAAACTAAATATTGAATTAATGTACCTTCTTGTACAAGGTCTGAAATATGATCATAGTCATCTGATGCAAACAATTGATTATCCTCTTCAAATGTTGTCTCATGTTGATCATGTGTTTGTATAGGTGTTAGGGATCTTTGTTACCATCCTTCAACTCATTCTATATTTTCACATGCTTCCCACTCAACTTCGATACAAAACTAACAAAAAAAGCAAGCTCCCTATTCCATATAGTCCACGTGCTTGCATTTGAACTCTTAAATGAATTTCATTTTGTTGATCCACTAATTGTCTCACAATCATATCGGGGAAGAATGTTTTCTTCTTCAACTAACTAAAAGAACCGGTGAACTTTAGAGTTTTCACTTGATCTTGTAGTCAATTTTGCATTACACCAATCCACAATTGCACGTACATCTTTAAACTTTGTTGCATCCACAAATTTTAGTTGCTCCCTTGCAAGAGCTCTTTCCGTACATGGTCTACTTCTATCATGTTTGAAAGGAAGCAAGGGACACGGAATAGCTTCCTACACTGAACCAATGAGGGGAGAGTTATGCACATTTTTAATCTTTACAATAATAGAGAAGAAGGTACACAACATAAATTAAATCAACAATACCATAACACAAGATGTACGTGGGGGAAACCTTTTCAGGTAAAAACCCCACACTTCAAAGCACAACCCAATGTATTATTCAGTAATCAAATAATGGTTACAATACAATTATAGAGCGAAGCTCTTCCAGGAGTTCACCAACACGTAGTATCTTGACTAATTTTGGTAGCATAACAACACTTGAAAATCAACCATACAAACTACTCCAACAAGCACCTTATTTATAGAGAGATACAAGCATGGAGGAAGCTTCTAGAGAAAACAACAAGAGATGGGTGTCCAAATCCATGTGGCACACTTTCCCAACACATGTTTGACTCATGTGACACTTGTACAATATTCCCTTACACCTCTTACAACCCTCCATACTTGGGTACCCAAAATTTTCCCAAAATAGGTATGATAGATTCTCTTACATCATCATAAAATCTGTCATATATGACAACACTTACAGTTGTAAGAGAATATATCATAACTGACTATTAATAAACGATTCTCTTACAACCTTTTATATCCCAAACTTGGGCGCCCCAAAATGGGCCAAGTCAAAGATGCCTCTTATAGTGTCATACATGCAAATGACTCTTGTTTCATCCCTTCTATTTTTGACTCTTACAATGTCATAGGATCTATCATAGTTCTTACACGTCATAAACCTCTTGCAACACCCAAAAAATGTCAACACATGGCAAGATGCTCCCACCACAAAATGGGATGCCAAAATTGACATAGAAAAGCAAGGTATGCATCCATGTCACCTTCACCGTAGAGTGACACCTCACCATGCCACATCCACAAGATAACATAATAACTCTACACACTTAATCAAATACTTGGTAAAATAAACAATAAATAAATAATACAACATTAGGAACTTGCAAAGGTTCAGACACCTTAATTCTCAACATTCTCCCACTTGTTGAACACCTTTCAAGAGTCAATAGATAATTAGGGACTAATTGCTAGGGGCCAAAAGACCCATAGACTTTGAACACCATCTGAACTTCTCTGTGCTCACAAGCTTTGTCAAGGAATCTACAACATTCGTCAAAGTGTCAACTTTCTCCAAATTCACCTTCCCATCTTCGACCATGTCATGAACAAAATGGTATTGGACATCAATATGCTTTGTCCTTGCATGGAAAGTAGGATTCTTTGCCAAACATATGGCACTCTAACTGTCACAACAATTGGTAATCTTCCCTGCATCAAAACTAATGTTAGAACACAATCTCTAAAGCCAAATGGATTCCTTACAAGCATGAGTTGCTGCCATGTACTCTGCTTCTGTAGTGGATAAAGTGACGACAACTTGTCGCTTACTCATCCAACTAACTGCACCACCAAACATAATAAAAATAAAACCACTGGTGGATCTTCTGTTGTCAATATCTCCAGCCCAATCTGAATCCACAAATCCACAAATAATCACAGAATGCTGAGGTCTTGTAGAATAACCATGATAACATAAGGAATACTTGGAAGTACCTCTCAAATATCTGAACACTCTCTTCACTACATCCTAATGTACCCATCCATAATTAGCCATAAATTGACTACGGACTACCACTGCTTGGGCAATGTTTGGTCTTGTACAAACCATAGCATACATCAAGCTGCCAACAACACTAGCATAAGGAAATCTCGTCATCTCCTCCACCTCAGTAGGAGGTTTTGGACAATATAAAATAGATAATTTCATCCCCATCATTAGAGGAACAATCAATAGCCTACAAGTTGCCACGTTGGATCTCTCCAACATAGATTTCACATAATTACTCTAACTTGACCAATGTTTTCTATTTTGCTACCCTTAGATTTTTCATCTCCAATTGTGCTGAAAGATGAGACTTCAAATCAGAAATCAAGTTCTTTCCATTCCCAAAATACAACATATCGTCAACATATAAAGCAATAATGAGATCGTGATCATTATCCATCTTATAATAAACACAATGATCTGATTTCGATCTCAAAAATCTCAAACTCAACACAAAGGCATCAAACTTCTGCTACCACATCCTAGGAGACTGTTTCAAACCATACAAAGAATTTTTTAGCTTGCAAACCAGACTTTCTTTACCTTCAACAATGTAATGCTCTAGCTGTAACATATAAATCTCCTCCTCCAAATTACCATGAAGGAAAGTTATCTTCACATCCATCTGTTCAACTTCAAGATCATACGCTATTGCAAGAGATAACAAGAATTTGATGGATGTCAACTTTGTAACGGAAGAGAAAATCTCACCATAATCTATTCCCTCAACCTGGGAATACCCCTTCGCAACCAATCTGGCCTTATACTTCTCAATACTACGATCTGAATCAAATTTATTTTTGAACACCCATTTGTATCCCATGGGTTTCCATCCTTTAGGAAATGACACCAAGTCCCAAGTATTATTCTTTTCCAAAGCATCCATCTCTTCTTCCATGGCCTCTTTCCAGGAACCTACATCTTTGGTACCCATAGCCTCTTTCACAGTTCTAGGTTCATTAGTGTTAGAAATCAAGGAAAAAATACAACTAGAATCAAGCAATGAATAACCAAACCTCTCAAGTTGCCTCCTAATCTGAGTAGACCTCCTCAAACGTTGAGGTTGAGGTTGAGGTTCTTCTTCTTCTTCTGAACTTTCAGAGATACTAGAGCTCTCCTCATCATCATGTCCAATAGGAGCTTTCTGTTTAGTCTTCTCAAGGGTAGAAGGAAACTAAACCACATCCTCTTTCTTTTCTTTCTCTTTTGGCTGCTAAACAACATGACTTACTTCTCTAAAGATAACATTTCTGCTATACAAGACTTTTTCAGCCACAGGATCCCAAAGCTTGTACCCTTTCACACCAACACCATAGCCAGAGAAAATACATTTGATTGCCTTGTTCTCCAATTTTGAGCTCTTCTTTTTAGGCACATGTGCATATGCCTCACAACCAAATACTTGAAGACATCTTAAAGAAAGATTTAACCATACCACACCTCCATGGGTGTCTTCTCAAAAAGCGTTGAGTAGGAGACCTGTTAATCAAGTAGTAGGTAGTGGCTACAACTTCAGCCCAAAACTTCTGTTCGAGGCTAGCTCCACTAAGCATACTCCCAACCCTCTCCACCAATGTCCTATTCATCCTCTCCTCAACTCCATTTTTTGAGGGGTGTATGGAGTTGTATTATGTCTTTCAATCCCATGTTCTTTATAGAACTTCTTGAAATTTTTCGAACAAAACTCACCATCGTTGTTAGTCCTCAAACACTTAATCTTTTTACCAATCTGATTCTCTACAAAAGCTTTAAACTCTTTGAACTGACTGAAGACTTTAGATTTGATTCTAAGGAAATAAATCCATGTCTTTCTATTGTAATCATCAATGAATGACATAAAATATACAGATTTAGAAATTGAAAGAACATTCACAGGACCAAACATATTAGAATGAATCAGATCCAACACCTCAGAAGATTTGTGAGAACTAGAGTAAAGCTGAACACGATTTTGCTTTCCATATACGCAATGTTCGCAAAAATCAAACTTGAGATTACAATCATTTAACCCTTTGATGAGGTTTTTTATTTTTTAGGTCTCTAAGACCCTTCTTAGGAATGTGACCAAGTCTCTCATGCCACAACATTGTCCTCTTAGCAGGAAGTTTCATCTCCAAAGCATGAGCACTCTTAGGTACCTAGAAATCACGACCATCAAAAGTAGATGCAACACACTTCTTCGCTGCTTGTTCCAATGGTGAGGATGAAAAATCTAAAGCTCTTTTCTTCGAAACAAAAGAACTATTGCACTGAATAGTGCATGCATCCAGTTGAAACAAAGTGCCTCTCCAAACACCCTTAGCAAGCACCATAGTTCATCTCATCATCTTGCATCCTCCATTCAAGAAGACAACCAGCACACCCGCATCATTCAAATTACTTACAAAAAAGAAGGTTCCATGCCAAACTAGGGATATGTAAAACACTATTGATCCCCTTCACTCATCCATTAGCGAATCGATTCAAGACTCTTCCATGACCAACAATCTTCAGGTGAGAGTCATCACCCAGGTACACCTTTCCACCATTGAACTCTTTACACTTTGTGAACCAACCCCGATGTGAGGTCATGTGGAAAGAAGCACCAAAATCTATCAACCACACATCTTCTGATGCATGGGTGGCCAAGGCAACAAAAAAAGCATCACCATCATCTTGGGACTTGTCAGAATCTAAATCAGATAAGTTCTTTTTCTTCTTCTTATCCTCCTTACACTCCTTTGGGAAGTGTCCAGGTTTGCTGCAGTTCCAACACAGTGCCTTGGACTTTCCAGGAGACTTAGATCTTCCACAAGATTTGGATCTTCCTTTATTTGCTTTCTTGTCCTTTTTCCCTTTGTCTTTTGATTGACCACGAACTGCAAGAGCCTCCTTAACTGTTTCAGAAGATTTTGTTCACATCTCTTTAGACAGTAACGATGCAACCACTTCATCAATCTTGAAGGTGGTAGTGGTACTCCCAATGGCCATCACAAGGTGGTCCCATGAATCTGAAAAATAACATATCAAGGTCATGCAACGATCCTCCTCCTCCATCTCCACTCCAATGGAGCTCAATTGGGCAACAAGCATATTAAAATTGTTTGGGTGATCTATGATAGATCATCCATCTTCCATCCTCAGAGAGTACATCTTCTTCCTCAGGAACACCTTATTTACTAGGGATTTAGCCTAATAAATTTGACCAAGTTTCTTCCACAAGTTTTCAACCATAGTCTCTTCATGGACATTTAAAAAAATGAAGTCAACCAAACTGGGTCTTTAGCCTTTTGATCCATCAGATCCCAGTCTTCTTGTTTCATGCCCATTGGAATCTTTCCAGGATATAGCAACCCATAGATCCTGATCTACAAGCATGTCCTCTATTTTGAGTTTCACAACTCAACATTACTGCTATTAAACTTCTCCATCTCTATTCTTTTAGATGTGCTTTCCATCTCCTTCCTGCAACAAGATCACAAAATGCTCTGCACAAACTCCCACTTAATCGAAGATCAGTACAAAAACCCTCTACCCAACAACTAGGACCAAAACTAGCTAGGTTCTAATACCAACTAAAAGGAAGCAAGGTACACATACTGGCTTCCTACACCGAACTAATGAGGGGAGATTTATGCAAATTTTTAATATTTACAATAATAGAGAAGAAGATACACAACATAAATTAAATCAACAATACCATAACACAAGATGTACGTGGGGAAAAACTTTTTAGGTAAAAAACCCCACACTCCAAAGCACAATCCAATGTATTATTCAGTAATCAAATAATGGTTACAATACAATTATAGAGCCAAGATCTTCCAGGATTTCACCAACACGTAGCATTTGGAGTAATTCTAACAACATAAAAACACCTACAAATCAACCATACAAACTACTCCAACAAGCATCTTATTTATAGAGAGATACAATCATGAAGGATGCTTGTAGAGCAATCAACAAGAGATGGGCATCCAAATCCATTTGGCACACTTTCCCAACTCATGTTTGACTCCTGTGACACTTGTATAATATTCCCTTACACCTCTTACAGTTCCCTCCATACTTGGGCACCCCAAATTTGCCCAAAATAGGTATAACAAATGCTCTTACATCGTCATAAAATCTATCATATATGAAAACACTTATAGCTAGCTATAAGAGAATCTATCATAACTGACTATTAATAAACGATTCTCTTATAACTTGTCATATCCCAAACTTGGGCGCCCTAAAATGGGCCAAGTCAAAGATGCCTCTTACAGTGTCATACATGCAAATGACACTTGTCTCATCTCTTCTATTTTTGGCTCTTACAATGTCATAGGATCTGTCATAGTTCTTACGTGTCATAAACCTCTTACAACACCTAAAAGATACCGACACATGGCAAGATGCTCCTACCACAAAATGGGATGCCCAAATTCACATTTAATGAAAGGTATGCATCCATGTCACCTTCACCGCAGAGTGACACCTCACTGTGCCACATCCACAAGATGACATAATAATTCTATACACTTAATTAAATACTTGGGAAAATAAAAAATAAATAAATAATACAACATTAGGAACTTGGAAAGGTTGAGACACCTTAGTTTCAAACAATGTTCTCCTTTACCATGTCCAGCTTCAAAGAAACTCCACATATGTTGGATATTGTTTTCTTTATGGGCGCTACATAACCAATAAAACATTCAAGCATTTTTGAATTGTCTTGTACAATTGTTTGACCATATGAGATGTTGTGTCATATGGATTTCTCTTTATTTTAAATTGTCATAAAATATTTTAAAACAATACTACACAAAATCTAATGAATGTGACCGGTTATCATTCACATAGAAATGGTATTCCCTAAAAAAATTTCTATCATCTTCTATACTGTCAACTGCATGTTTGTATACAATATGAACAAAAATGGCCACCTGTATTGAGTTATAATATTGAGACCGAATCTCCTCTTGTGGAGCAAGGGTATAATTTTCTACAAAGTCAACCATTGAAAGTATAGTTCCAATTGAAAATGTTTTTTTACATCTGTGAAATTGTTCATCAAGCCACCAAGCATATTGAGAGTGTTTCACATATTTATACACGATCTTATTCTTGAACTTTGCGATGAATGCATGTACACTACTTTGTTTTGTGATTAACTCACAACACTTTCTAGTGTTTCCATCCATTAATGGATATTAAATATTGTTGAACCTCTTCACATCTACTAATTGTTGTCCAAAATCATGTGAACTAATTTCATGCATGCATTCTCCTAACAATGAAAGGTTACCACATCTATTGCATTGTCTAGAAATGCACAGTTTTGAAAAATAATTGCTCATCAGGTGTTTCACAAAGTAAACTTGTTATAAACTCCTTAATTGTTGTAGGTGGCATATTAATACCACAATCCTGCATAATTTGGTTAGTATGTAAAGTACAATGTATATATTGAAAAACACCATAATAATAATGAAATTGCACAAGTTTTGTAACAACAAGAGATTCATTGCTTATTAATCTTGACATAGCAAGGTTTACATTTCTCAAATGACCTTTGACTTATGCTAAAATTTTATATAATTGAATCATCTAAAATTTTTCTATATAATTCTTTTTGAGTCATGTTTAAAAGATGTTTTGGATGAGGATCATGATTTTTTGACCCCACCCTTAATTTTGAAACATCTTTAACATTTGATGAAACCCTTGTATTATCATGCCAATATTTCTCAATTAAAGACTTGCTTTCATTATTTAATTTCATGTCAGACCTTGGGAGTCTACCACTAAAAGTCCAACATTGGTAAATTGGATAATCTTTAATACTCACTCTTCTCTTTTTCGCTCTTCTCAAAGTTTTATCATGCACATTTAAATATCCACTTGTCTTACTTATCATTCTTTTTCTCACAACTCGTTTATTGACTAAAATAGTTGTTATTTATTGTCGTTCTGCATTCCTATCTTTAGATCAACTCATTTTTCCAATAGAATCAATACTATTAGCAACACTTTCCATTGATTCATCCACCTTTTTGGGTTTTACAAATATGCCTTATTTTTTCATTACTTTTCACAATTTTGTCATTCTCATCAATTGCAATACAAGTTGACATTGAAATCCTAAAGTTTTTCTATAAAAAAATAGTTTATACAATCTATTTGCATGGGTTTGAATTTGTCTCCAAGATATCTTACCACAAAGATTATCCAAAACATTACTTTCAATTTTAAAAAATATTTTCATTTTCACTCATACAAGGGTTTTCATTTTCATTTTTTGTTGTGTTGTTTCTAATAGAAGAATTTATATCAACATTGTTATATCCGGCTTCCTTTAAACAACTAATCTCATTATCATTCAAGGGATTTGAAGAAATACTTGAATTTATTTCTATAATCACATTTTCCATATTCTTGAACTCTTCCACATTTGCATATTCTACATTCATCTCATCCATGTTGGTCTCTTCAATGTTCTCCTCTTCAATAGTCATCAAATTGTATGCTTCCACATTTGCATATTCTACATTCATCTCATCCATGTTGATCTCTTCAATGTTCTCCTCTTCAATAGTCATCGAATTGTATGCTTAACATTCATCCCTTGAATGCTCTCTCTCCTATCTCTTTGTCATTTTGCCTCTTTCTCTCGATGTGCTTCAATTTCTTCATGTGTCATGACCTTCCTTTTTATTTTTTTGTTGACATTTCTTTGATCCCATGGTTACCAAAATATCTTGATAAAATCAACAAATGATATTTACTTTAATTAGAGTTGGATCCGTCATAATTTTTGAAGTACAAGTAGATTTAGATCCTTTGTTCAATATATCACATGTGCTTGATTTCTTCAAAAAATAATTTCTTTGCTTGATCTCTTTAAAAAATAGTCAATATACTTCATTCCATTTGAAAATGATCTTTATGATTGAATTCTTGCAAAAATTGAATATAATATGACTTCTTGAGAGATTGTAATGACACCCACATGTGAAAAAATCACATAAATAATTGATGTCGTATTGTATATATAAAAAGAAAGGTTGTAGAATTTAGTCGTACTACGTTTTTATTAAAAAAAATAACAGATAAATAAGAAACTGGTGCCTATTTAGAAATAGACGCCCATTTAGAAATAGACACCCATTCCTTTTTCTAATGGCACACATTTATAATGGGTGCCTGTTTTATTTTAGAACGGGCACCCGTTTCTAAGCGGGTGCGCGTTACTTCAAATTTGAATTTTAAAACTCGTGGATTTGCATTGGTTTTAGGCTTGGAAACCCAACCCTTAGCCTTGGACCTGCAAATACAAGACCATGTTAACATCAAGAGAAAAAACTGACTTCACCAATATGGTTGATATTTTTATTAGAATTTTTTGACTAGATTAAAACCCATTATAGATCACAATGTCTAGTTTTCAAATGTGCATTTTTTTACAATTGGACATAATTTTATATTTATTAATTAATTTTTAAATGAAGAGACTCATAAAATTGAAATGATATACATTAATATTTTTTAATAACTTTTGATTTTGAAAGTTTTTTGAAAAAAAATTATGGCTGACCAATCTAGACATCATTCTCTACATGATGATTTTTTTTAATGTTATGATTAGTTTAGTTAAAATTTTGTTGGCCATACACGAGGAGTTTTAAAAAACACAAATTAGAGCTAGAAAAAATTAATAAAAAAATATTTATCAAAAAATTACAAAAAAAATATCTTGACCAAACATCAACATCATATGCATCTTTCCACAAAAGTAATTTGAAAAATACCTTCATTTAGGTCAAATTATGTTGGTCGTACATGTGCATGCTTTGGCTCAAAACATAGGAGTTTTAAAAAACTACTTTTTGTACATCCTATACAAAACCAACTTTTATCATCTGTGTATTAGAAAAAATTATATATTTGAAAACTAGAAAAAAAATCTTATATTTCATATTTTACATCATATTAATATTCTATGTGTAAGTGCTTCAAATGTTTACTCCAAATATGACAAAATTTGAAAAACATGAAAAACACTTCCACTTTTTGGCCAAAAAGTGCACCCAACTTCTTGCACTCACCCTAACCTCCATCTAATGTGGGTGTGAAGACCACTGAGGTACTTTATAAGCACATTGTCATCATCCAAGTCCATGCCTAATGACATAGTTTGTCTTTTATGTAGTGTAATCCTACACACCTAGCCCATTGTCTTGTTTGAGATACAACCACTTGATTTTCTCATTAGTCTTGTGCCTAGTAGAATACAAATTCATAAGTGGAAATTCCTTAGATTATTCCAATCTAGACACTGCTAATTTCTTTTTCTCTTTGGAAGAAGACAAGTAAATTTCCCACCACACAAGAGCATGTCCATATTTCTTGAGACATGCAGAAGATATCTTCTACGTCTCACTAACATTATGCACACTAAAATAAGCTTCCATTTGTTTAATCCAATTATCTATAAATTCAACATTCACTTGCCCTTCAAATGATTTTATCACTAATTTTATTTCAACCTTAAATGGGGCATGTTCAAATTTTACCTAAATCTCCTTTGGTTGATTTTCCTCCAAGATGGTTTCTTGTTCCTCTAGGTCCTCACCGACATCTCCAATACTAAATTTCTTGGCAAGGTCTTGTGCTAATAGATCTATACAATATTAATCTTGACCCATGCACTCTTGTTGTTGCTTCATATAATTTCAATTTTTCATTATTATCTCCATGTTGATCTCACTTGGGCTAGCACAGTTTAGATTTTTGAGGTTGTCCATTCTTACCTCTTTATTCCACCTTTTGGTAGAGATGTCTAGATTACAAGGCAACAATTCTTTATTCTTTATAGACTTGGTCATTGTTGAAAACAAGAAAATGATGAGAGGAAATGCAATAAAGATCAATGCAATACACACAACCTTTACCTCAAATCACTCTTTCTCCTCCGATAGAGTGGAATGGAGTGCGCCCTAGCTCCAATAGCTCTACTCTTGATAGAATGATATGTTGATTGCTCTAGAAACCAAAAGCATAACAATACTTTCAAGTTGTGGATATCTTATGGCTTGGTTGATGTTTGATTTATAGATAGATGAGTGATAGGATGGATGGCTAGGATTAAGATGTACAATGGATGGTTTAGATTAAGAGGTGGAGGATTAGGGCAATCCTTATGTGAACATTTGAGATTAAGAGGTGAAATTTGAATTGGACGGTTGAGGTGCAAAGCTAGTTTGACTTTTGTGCCTCTCATTTATTGTTTGTGGCAAGTGGATGAGGATGAGGACAAGTGGGAGATAATTAATTAAATAATAAAATTATTTAATTAATTATGAGAGACATGTGATATGTGAGGATAAATTTAATTAAATACATAAAATTTATTTAATTAATTTGACTAAAGGGATCATGGATAAATTTAATTAAATAACTATGATTTATTTAATTAAATTGGGTAATGGAGGAAATTAATTAAATAAATATAATTTAATTAATTAATTTAGAAGGGGATATGGTAAAGGGGACTCTTAGGACAAAAAATGTTGCAAGGTGATGTCAACAAGGGGATGCCTAGGTGGTGGACAATTTTAGGTGTCTATAGTTGTCATACAATCACCACTATTTTACAAATCCCAAGGATTAGTAAATTACTCTTATACCAAATTGATCAATAATCTCATCAAAATACACTTATAGAAATTAAGAATCAATACAATTATGGATTGTGCTACTTATAACTAAAATAAATAATAGTTAAGAAGGAAAGAATGCTATGAAATAGAAGTGAACACAAATTTATCTTGAAAAATCCTTGAAAGGGTAAAACCAACTTTGGTAGTGGCAAATGTAAGTTGCTACCAAATTATTAATAAAATTAGACAAATACAATGAGATGTATAAATTTGTGAAATACAATCTATCCCTTGCTCCACTTGGTTACATACACATTGTTAATTCTATGGTGTGACTACAACTAGAATTCTACTTCTCTTTGTTATAACCACTAAAATCTACCTCCATGATCCTATATAACTCCCTCTTGTCCTTATGAAAATTTTGGAATGTCATCCTCATACACTAGAAGGTCCTAAAAGAAGAATTTGTAGGAGAAGCATTAAGTTTACTTTAAATTTGATGTTTTGATATCAGGATGAAACAACCCCTTTGGGCATACTGATAGTTTTGCAATCACTATAGTGGTTATGAAACTACCTTGGTAGTTGTGAATTCACCACCCTTGTTTTCAAAACCACTACTTTAAGAGAACCAATATTTTTTACTTGTCTTGTAGGAACCGAAAGTTTAATCTTGTTGACAAAAATGAGTAGCATCTAGGAGTTGCAACTTCTAGAAGTGTTTTCTTTGATGATAGTTTACTTCTCCTAATCCTTATGGATCATGTCTAATTAGAACAATTGTTGATAAATGGGTGAACAATTACAATAAAAATATTCATAAAGTGCTCAAATTTGATTATCCAAAATAGATAAACATGTGTGATTAACTATGAATCTAAAATGTGACATGGAGAAACACATATAACAAAAAATTAAAATCAACAAACACACATAACACTAGATGTACATGGAGAAACCCTTTTTGGGAAAAGTTCCACCACTGAAGAGACGTCGAGCTTGTATTAATCACAATGAAAGTGTTACATCAATACAATCTACCCCAACTCTTTGATCAAATAGCATTATGATAGCGTAAAAATACCTACAAACAACCCATACCAAACCTCCATTCCATGACTCCAATAAATAGAGAAAATAGAAACAAAAAACCATAAATTGTTTACAAAATAATGGATCAAAACTATGAGCCCAAACTAGGCACCCATTTCCAAGTCAAAAATCCAACATCCCATTCATGAAGAGAATCTTCTGAGAATAGAATGTAACTCCCAACTATGTAGCCCCCATTATTATACAAGGAGTCAACTTGTAACTCCCAAGAAAGAATCCATCTACAAGGCATGCTTCTTTGTATTCCAAAGTGACTTTTCATCTTCCTTTTCCTTTTTCCATGTCTTCTTGCTATTAATAACAAACCCCAAGTGTAATTGACCAGAAGGTCGACTAGGCTTGCTGCAAAACCTAGTCCCACTCTTCATAAGCAGGTGATTGCTGAGTCAGTGGAGGGAGTGGTGGATCTAGGGGGTGTAGACATTACTAGTAACAAAAACAACAAAGATGAGACCATGGAGGGAGGGGTTGACCTGATGGGTGTGGACAATACTGGCAACAATGAAAACAAAGATGAGATGGTGGGGGTTGAGGCTGATGATGGCCCCAGTAACTTTTCGGAGCTTAATGTTTGGGGGTCTAACTCCAAGAGTTCTAAGAAAGTGGTGCAGGATACTGACAAGAAAAATAGGGGTGGTAAGAAAACCATTAAGGATAGGGAGATCGAAGCCCTCATTGGTAGAATGTTTGAGCTGGAGAGGAAGTTTAAGATTTTGGCAAGGTTCACATCAAAAGTCATGCACCGATCGGCCACCACTCTTGTGGTCCTCTAGGACATTGAACTTACTAGACACAGGATGAAAGATAAAGAGTTGAAGGAGTATGAAGATCTTTACCAGTTCCTAAATAAAGATTGGGAGCAAGTTGTTCAATCAACCCTAGGGGCTTTTCTGTGCTTTCTGTTGTTTGTCTATTGTTGGTCTGTTGTCAGTCCTCTATGTTTGGGTCTGTGGTTTTTTGGTTGTTCCTTTTTGCCCGGGTTTGTATCTTTTTGATGGAACTTTAATGCACCTATATGGCTGATGTGTAATGGGATTGACACCCTTTTTTGCCGCTTACTTTATCAAAAACAAATAACTAGAGTTCATACTAATTAGTATTGTTGTCCTCCACATGTGGGCATCCAAGTTCACCCATTCCATGTATTAGGGAGAAAATGCATTAATTATCCATCTACACATCTAATTAAATACATTAGACATAGGGATTTGTAAGGTACATATCACCTAATACCAACATTCTCCCACTAGATATTTACATTACAAAGACATGAGAGAAACATAAAATGAATCAAGTATAGGATGCAAGGTCCCTGGACTCCCTACACCAAGAGAACTTATTCATGCTCATTGGTTTCATGTGTGAATCCGTAACATTATCCAAAGTGTCAACCTTTTGAATCATGACCTTACCACTCTCCATCTCACAAACAAACTAATACTATACATCAATGTGCTTGGTACAAGCATGGAACATAGGATTCATAGCCAAACAAATAATGCTTTGATTATCGCATTTGATCTTGACCACCCTGTAATCAAAGCCAACTCCTAAACATAGTCGTTCTAACTATACCATCTCCATACAAGAATGTGTAGTGTTGGGACCCAGATTTTCTAGTTCCCAAACCTACAAAATCATGCCTAAATCCATAAAAAAATGATCCCTAAATGTGCCTATGTGTATTTACCCTATTTCAGGCCTTTGAAATCTAAAAAAATTCCTAAATTTCACTATGTTTGGGGCCTTGTCGGCCTTTTTTGGCTTACCAGGAACAAAATTGAGTAGTTCTTGATGACGAGGAACTTGTCGACAAGTTCCTGGTCAGGCCCAAATCCACGACAAAGAGGAAAGGTCAAAGGCCCATCGATGATTTGGAATGTTCCAGGAAGACTGGAAATCGTTGATGAGTTCTAGTTTCTGCTCTAATTGTAGACGAATAGGAAATGTTCCTAGTTCCTGCCCCAGCTTCGACGAGAAATGATGAAATCAGCCAGGGCATGGAAGACAAAGAAAGATTGAAGGAAAGAACAAGAGAAGAGGCAAGAAATCAAAGAGTTCCCGGTTGGGTGGAAATCTCTGACGGGATGGAATAGAGAGGAAAAGAGAAGACAATAAAAAATAGAGAGTTCCTAGTGACCAGGAACTCACCAATTTTATTCCTGATGAACCTAAAATCGGTGATGGTGGAAAAGTGAATTTTTTAAAGTGTTGTAAAAGTTGTTTTTAAAATGTAAAAATGCATTTTTGCATGTTTTTCTACTGAACACATCCTTGTACCTCTCGATGATGCAATTAATGCCCTGTACACATAGATTGAAGGTAGATGAAGGATTTAATGCGGGAGTTAGTAAATTGATGGTGGGTAGGTGGGTGCTAGGTGAAGATTAATTTCTACAGATGGATGTCCTAATTTGTTTCCCACCTAGAATGCTACAACAAGGAAAAATGCAACGCTATATATATGTAAAAACAAAGATATTTTACGGGTTGGTCTCTAAGCCAATTTGGATCTGGAAATGCCTCAAGTAAATTTAGGGCATCAAATGAAGCTAGTCATGTCTACAGAGAGATAGAATGCATCTGATATAATTTGTAAAGCACGTCTGTACATTGGTATGTCTCCATGGCCATTTGTAGTGATTCAAGGGAATGTATAGTCACAACTATGTATTTTTCCTTCACCACATTTGTTGGTGCGATTGTATCATGGATTTGATAATGCGTGACAATATTTAAATCAATACAAGCTTTGTGTTGGGTCATTTTTTTTGTTGCAAATGGATCATTATTGTTCCGTTATGGATAAAGAAGTATGTCCATTGTATGAGATGTAGTCTAGGGTTTGTATGCATATATATGTGTGATTCTGTTGATCCTCTATTAGATGTTTTTCCTTCCTTTCTGTTGTTTGTGACTCTATTTCCAAATAGAGTAGGCACTGGTCTAGTTTGGTGAAGGGATAACACTCTTTTTAATTGATTATCTATCATGGGTAGTTGTAGGAGTAGGATTAGATTAGGTTTTACATGCTATTCATGATTTTGTTTTATAACTAGGAACAAATCTCAAGTAATCTAAAATAGTTTAAATCATTTCTGAATCATGTACATGTATGCCTACACTATGTATTTTGTGTATGTAAAGTTTAAGTGGATTCATCTTAAGGAATGTGATGATGTTATCTTTGGGTGCATATGCATAGTGCAATAATCAGTTATTGGAGGCTTTGTGCACAACCACTCATCTTGGCCTAGTGACATTCATAGGGGGTCAAGTGTGCATTGAGTATGGCTGTGGTTGTGTATTTGTTTTCCATTTCATATCTCTAGGAATATCCCTCCTGGGTCTAGCTAAGCCCAAAGTGCAAGAGAGCATACCCACTCTTGTTACTTGGCCTTAACCATCCCTAGTTTGTGGATGAGCCTCTTTCTCACCTTCTTGACGACACCCCTGGCCTAGAAGGAGGAGATATTCTCTAGGATTTTGGACCTATGGTTTTGGGACCCAACATTTGGCACCATTGCCAGGGATGTAATACTTTGGTTTAGATTTGAAGACCTTTGCAACAATGATTGAAATTTTGTGTGTAGTTGTTGCTGGGTGCATAAAAAATATTGTGTTTGGGTAAGTTGGTAGCCTGTCAACTCACTCCAATAGATTGGCACCATTGTGAGTGATGAGATTATTGCTGGGTTAACAATAATTTGACGAATCTGTTGGTGAGTTGAACCCACAAGCTATTTGTGGCCTTGAAGATTGTCACGCTTCAAGGATTTCCTCTTTGATGAGGTGGCAACTCTCCTATCATAGAAGAAGTTTGTTTGTTGTTGGTCCTTCATGTGTCATTGGTGATTTGAACACCCCTGTTTATGTGCAACAACTGGTGAAATGAAGGTACATGGTTTCCTTCCTACCTTTTGAAGATTGAGTTTCTTTCTTGGCAAAGAAACTAATTTATAATGCCTCATTTTATACCTAGTATTGTAGAATTTTTTAGTTATGACATCTAGATATGAATATGGTTGCCCTAGGGATGTCCCTTCATTTGCAACTTCTTATGTTTTAGAACCTAGGAATTACATTGGATTTGATATCTATAACTATTCTAGTGATGCTAATTCTGGTCATGGCTCTGCACCTTATACAAACCCAAACCTATATGTACCCATGCAAAATTAAAATTAATTAATGTAGCAATATGAAATTGATAAAAATAATCAGCTGCTAGAGTCCATGTTGCAGCAAGAAAAAATTAAAAAACGTATTAAGCTGCTAGAGTCTAGGGTGCAGTCCAATGCTTGCCTTTCTACTCCTAAAAATTAGATTGCTCAGTCTCCTATCACTCCCTTAGACCTTATTTATAACCATATTGAACTCTCTTGGGTTGGCTACAAAATAATGAGCATGCCGTCCAAGGTTTACAACTAGTTGCCCAAGTTTGATGGGTATAATATTTGGGAAGGGGACACACATTTTGATGAGTTTTCAGAATTCATGGAAGAACATTAGTTTGAAGATGAGGACATGTGGATGAGGTTTTTTGTTAGGTCCTTACATGGAAAGGAAAAGAATGGTTTAAGAACTTTCTAGGGCAGTCCTTTGCCTCTTGGAATGAACTTGTGGCGACATTTGAACATGACTTTGCAAAAGGTTTAGACCCTACTGGTCTTGTCACATAATTATAAAAAATCAAAAGACAAGAGGGACAGTCTAGCAACGATTTTAGCCACAAGTTTGCAGATGCCCTTTCCAAGGTTTCATATGATTTCAGACCTAACACTCCCACCTATATTGATTTGTTTCTTGAAGCATATGAAGTTGGATTGAGTTTTGTGTAGGAAGATTTCAAAATAAAAAGTATGCAATAGGCATATTTATGCCTAGACTCCATGGAGAAGGTGAGAGATGACTAAATAGTGAGTTGGTTGTCCAAAAGTACTAGTATTACTGGCAATAAAAATGCTGATATGAATAGAAGCTTTGTGGATATAGCCAATTGGATGAGTGTAGAATCAAATGTTGATAACAATGTGGTTAGGAAGGTAGGAATGGAAGATGGTGCATCATATGACATTGATGTTGATGATGAAAACAACGTTTGCACCTATCTTCCGTTGGATTGTTCATCTGTTGAAGACGAAAATGATGACTTTCATCTTAAGCATGAAGTATGTGGCTTGTTGAACAAAGAGGAAGGTGTGTACACAAGTGAGTAGCTTATTGAATCAGTTGATGAAGCTGATTATGAAGATTGTGCACATGTAAGTGAAATAGAGAGTGAAAAAGAAACTAATTTATTGTTTGATGTATTGCCTTCTTTTGTTCCCATTAATGATGACAAAGCAATTAGTACTTGTTTGCATGAGGTTGATGTGGATATAGTTGCACCTAATGATAATCAATATAAGATAAGTGTTGGTGCAATCATGGAGTTTCAATTTGAAGAGTTTGCCCTAGATGATTGTGAAGATGGTGATCATGTGGACGTATATGAGAGCCTATTTATTTGGTGCAAAGTTTGTTGTCTTCCCCATGATGAGTGTGCTTCATATAGGCCACAAGAAAATGCTAGAAAAATGAATGAGGAAGAAGTGTGTCGCCAATTAGTTCGCAACAATATATGTGACAGAATAGGTTGCCTAAATGGACAAGAAACAATGAGACAATTTAAAGAACTTGGTTCTTCACATGAGGTGTCTCATGATTTTAATTTGTGTGATGGTGGTTTGAACTCTGAGCTGAATCATGTTTGTGATTCAAATGTTGATAGTTGTATCAACGCATGTGAAAGTTGTGTATGCTGGCCACCCATTATCCAAGAATTTGACACTTGTGATTACAAAACTTTCCTTTGTGATGAAGGTCAAGTTTCCATTATTGTGGATAATAGCATTGTGCTTGAGTTTGAATCATTTGTATGGGCCCAACATGTAGATGAAAATGTTGTTGCGAAGCAACATGAATGCTAGGTTGAAGATCAATGTTGCTATTCAGTTTGAAGGTATGCCAGAGCTAGAATTTTTTCAGTTTGATTTGCATGAAGTGTCTTCTTTTGTGGATCAACAGTGCAATCCAACATTTTTTATTTACCTTGTGAATGGGAGGCATTTTCTTTTTTCCTTGATTCACATTGGGAGGTCAGTGGGTATGATGATGTTGCATGCATAGATGGATGTTTGCTTCCATCCATGTCTTATGATCCTGACTTGATTAATAGTTTCTCATCCTTTGTTGCTAAGAACAAATGTAATATGATATGGAATAGGTTAGACACCTATTATCTTTGGTCACCATGCATCAGTAATTCCATTAGTAGAGCTAGCATTTACTTCATTGGTAGAAGGTGTAAAATGATGTGTGCAGGTGGCATATATCTTTTGTTGCAGCTAGGTGGTCAGTGCAAATTTGGTTTGAGGGAGATCAACTCCTTCATTCAGCTTATCTTTGACAGAGGTAAGTAGCCCCATCCTTCTTTTGCAGGGTTGCCTGTAGTGTGTTCAAATTTTGATTACAATCATCTTTCCTTTTGAACCTTCATGATTATGACTGTAAGTTGTTTTGCTGTATATAAACCCTTGTTGTAAATATGTGTTTGGTTTTTCCCTTATTCATTTTTTGCTTTTTGGTCTACATGGAGATAGTTGGTTCTCACTATGCCATGTTTGGTACACACCCCAACTAGAGCCAGTGTTGGGACCCAAATTTTCTAGTTCCCAAACTTGCAAAATTGTGCCTAATTCCATCAAAAAATGATCCCAGAATGTTCCCCTGTGTCTTTACCCTATTCCATGCCTTTGAAATTTGAAAAAAATCCTAAATTTCACTATGTTTGGGGCTTTGTCAGCCTTTTCTGTCTTACCAGGAACAAAATTAGGTAGTTCTTAGTGACCAAGAACTCACTGACAAGTTCCTGGTCGGGCCCAAATCCCTGACAAAGAGGAAAGGTCAAAGGCCCATTAGTCATTTAAACTATTCCAAGAACACTGGAAATCATCAATGAGTTCCAGTTCCTGCTGTAATCATTGACGAATAGGCACTGTTCCTAGTTCCTGCCTCAGCTTTGACGGGAAATAATGCAATCGGCTAAGGCATGGAAGACAAATCAAGATTGAAGGAAAGAACAAGAGAAGAAGCAAGAAATCAGAGAGTTCTTGGTTAGGTGGAAATCCTTGATGGCATGCAACAGAGAGGAAAAGAGAAGACAATGAAAAATCAGAGAGTTCTTGGTGACCAAGAACTCACTAGTTTTGTTCTTGATGAGCCACTAGTTTTGTTCTTGATGAGCCCAAAATCACCTACGACAAAAAAGTGATTTTTTTAAAGTGTTGTAACAGATATTTTTAAAATGTAAAAACATGTTTTCACGTGTTCTTCTGTTGAAACACATCCCTGCACCTCCCGATGATGCCATTAATGCCCTGTACATGTAGATTGAAGGTATATGAAGGATTTAATGCAGGAGTTGGTGAATTGATGGCGAGTATGTGAGTAGTAAGTGAAGATTATTTGATGTAGATGGATGCCCTAATTTGTTTCCCACCTAGAATGCTACATCAAAAAATGCAATGCTATATATATATATGTGAAAAATAGAGATATTTTACAGGTTGGTCTTTGAGCCAATTTGGATTTGGAAACACCTCAAGAATCGAATGAATCCAGTCATGTCTATAGAGATCTGGAATGCATCTGATATAGAGTAGGAATGAAATTTGTAAAGAACATGTGTGTAGTGGTATGTCTCCATGGTTTTTTGTAGTGATTCAAGGGAATGTATAGTCACAACTATGTATTTTTTGTTCATCACATTTGCTGGTGCAATTATAATAGGGATTTGATAACATGTGACAACATTTAAATCAATACAAGCTTTGTATTGGGTCATTATTTTGTTACAAATGGATCATTGTAGTTCTGTTATGGATAAAGAAGTATGTCCATTGTATGAGATGTAATCTAGGGTTTGTATCCATATACATGTGTGATTTTGTTGATACTCTATCAGATGTTTTTCCTTCCTCTCTACTATTCATGACTGTTGTCCAATAGAGTAGGCATCGTTCTAATTTGGTGAAGGGCCACCACTCTTTTTAATCAATTCTCTATCCTGGGTAGTTGTAGGAGTAGGATTATATTAGGTTTTAAATGTTGTTCATGATTCTATTTTATAACCAAGGACAAATCTTAAGCAATCCAAAATAGTTTAAATAATTTGTGAATCATGTACATGTATGCCTACACTATGTATTTTGTGTATGTAAATTTTAAGTAGATTCGTCTTAAATAATGTGATGATGTTATCTTTGGGTGCATATGCTAGTGCCTATTTAGAGCTTGTAAGGTATGCAGGTCTTGGAATTCTTCAGTTGGGTCTTGGGATGTTTCATGTGATTGTTGTCCAAACTCAAAGGAGGATGTATCCTTTCTACATTAATTATTTGACCATTAATATATTTTATATTTAAAATAGAGTGTAAAAAATGGTAGAATGGGAAACCCTCTTGCTTCAAAGCAACATACCTCAGATTCAAATGTTAAGGTCAAGGGGTACAAGATTTGGGATCTAATGGTTGGGAGAGTCTTATATAGTTATAATATGATAGACAAAGAGATCATGCCTTCTCCTATAGTTGAACAACCAAAGGATAATGGTCAGTCAGTTGTGCAAGGACACTATAGAACTGTTTGATGCTGTTGGCATTGAATGGGTGGAAAGAGTTGAGAATGAAAAGGTAGATGCCTTGACTATAGCTGCTTCAAAATTTGAACCTCTATCAATTTTTTCTTATTGTCTTTATGTCTCCGAAGTGCTTACAAGGCCAACAATCCCTGATAACATATACAGTTGGCAAGTTTTTAATGACAACAATCAGATTTACATTTTCCTCAATTTCCTAGATGAGTTTGACATTCAGTTGATCGATTGGCAGCCTATGCAGATAGAGGTAGAAGATGGAAAGGAAAAATTGTTTGGGAATGTAGTATAGCTGAAGTAAGTAGCTTCCAGAAAATTCACAAGTTTGCGAACTTGCCAAAAAGCTAAAAGGGTTTGCCAGTTCTCCAAATCATCGAATTGCTGAAAGGAGAGAAAGAGCAAAGACGAGATGAATGTTTTGTTGAGTTTGTAGGTTCGTGAACTCGCTAAAACATTGAAAAGGTTCAAGTTTTCCAAAGTGCCGAAATGCAGACAAAGAGGATAAATAGATGAATGTTTCAGCTAGTTCATGAATTAGTGAACTAGCTGAATTGCTGAAAAGGAATGGAAAGATTTTAAAATGACAAACATGTTGGGGATAACAAGGAAAAAGGCCATCGAAGTAAAAATAGCCTAATAGATTGGTGCCATAAGTAGTATGCAGTGTGGATGTGCATTCAGATGCCCCAACCACCCTAGTACTTTTCCAGGATCACCATGAATGTAGTTGGTGAGCCCCCAGCTACCATCTGTACCTACACAATCTAGACCTTTCATTTTGAGCGGGATGCATTTTCATTTATGGATTTTGCAGTCCAAATGCATATTTTATTCAATGTTGCAACCTCTAGAAGGACATCAAGGGGCTATAAAAATAAATATTCTATTCATTTCAAGAGGTTGATCGTTGAGTCAATTTGGGTTTGCAAGTGCCTCAAGGGATTTTAGGGCATCAGACAAAGTCAGTTTGGGCTTCAAACAAGGGGATGCATCTAGTACAACATAGGAATGGTTTGTAAAGCACATTTGTGCTATGGTATATCTCCATGGCCATTTGTAACAACTTAGGGGAATGTATAGTCACAGTTATATGTTTTCTTTCACCACATTTGTTGGTGTGATTGTAAATAAGATCAAATAAATTTATGACAACATTTTAATGCAATACAAAGCTTTTGTGTTGGTCTTCTCTTCGTTGCATATGGGTTATTGCAGTTTTTCTCAGGATTGTTAAGTATGTCCATTGTATGAGATGTGTAATCCTTGATTTGTATGTAAATGCATATCTAGTTCTGTTGATGTTTTATTAGACGCATCTCCTTTCTCTTTGTTGTTCATGACTCTATTGTCCAATGGAGTAGGCATCGATCCAAATTGGTGAAGGGCTAGTACTTTCTTTGATTCATCCCCTGTCCTAGTTAGTTGTAGGAGTAGGATTAGGAGTAGATTAGGTTTCACATGTTGTTCATGATTCTATGTTACAACTAGGGATTAATTTTAAGCAATGTAAAACAATTCAAATCATTAGTGAATCATGTCATGCATGTCTGCATCTTACCACTATGTATAAAATATCAAACGATTTCATCTTATGGGGATATAATAATGTTGTCATCTATGGGTGCATGTGTGAAGTGTTTTATCATCTTAATCAGAAGTTTATGCGGCTAGTTTGTCTTGGCCTAGTGACAAATATAGGGGCTAGGTGTACATTGGGAATGGCTATGGTTGTTTGGTTGTGCTTTATTTGACACCTCTAGGAACACCATCCTGAGTCTAGCTAAGCTCGAACTGCAGGAGAGCATACCCACTCTCGTCAATTGGCCTTAACCATCCTTAATTTGTGGATGAGCTTCTTTCTCACCTTTTTGATGGCACCCCTGGCCTAGAAGGTGGAGATATACTCTAGGATAGTGGACTTGTGATTTTGGGAACCAACAGACCCAAAGTTCAAATTTTTAAATTTAAATTATTGACTCCCATCCCTTTCTACTAGTCATTGGGAATTGACTTTGTACATATTTATGTGACAATTTGTTATGTCTTGGTATTTAAAGATTTTGAATTTGAACATTATTTCACATCCTAAATCATTCTAACATCCTAAGAAATTACAAGGAGCATTTCTAGGAACATTTAGATTTGGAGCATTTAAAATAATTAGCACTTGCATCAAAATTTGCATATAGGCCATTGCTTGATGTCAGCCAACACTTGCCAAAAGCCATAAAGTTAGTCTTCAAGGAGGTTGATTAAGGAGAACTTGAACCTTGAAATTTAGTAGCTTCCCCAAGGCTTTTTCAATACTATTGGTCATTGGGCATCCTTAAACATTAGTGATTAAGCTAAAATATGCTGCAAAAGTCCACAATTAGCCAATTCAAATCCACACATCATAGGTCAAATCTGCATGGAAGGTTAGATCCATGATGCATGAGGTCAGTTTACCAAATTGTAAGAGCAACCCAATTCATATTTCACCATTCTTCTTCCAATGCATATAAGCAATTGTAATTTAGAGTTACAGTTCAAAAGTTATGATCAAAACAACAAACAACCATCTATTGGCCACCAAAATCAACTAAATGCTTTTGTTTCTATTATTTCAAAATTTCAAAGTTATGTTACATGATTTGTATCAAATCTAAATTAGATTAATTAATTGTCTTATTCTATAAACCTAATTTTTTGGTAAAGTAAAACATTTATTCCTTTATATTTTTGGTGAACCCCCTTGATTTTACATGACCTAGTTCCCCCCCATGGACTTTTTCCTCATTAGGCATTTCTTAGATTTATAATTTTTTATTACTACATCTTATTTCTAGATTTAATTAGGGTTTAATTCTCCTTTTGCATTTGTGATTCATAGCCATATCTTCATTTAGGGTTTATGGCTTATTTATATCACTTATTGTTTGCCACCCTACCCACCCTTAGATTAGCCTCTAGGATTCCATTTTCAAAATTGATTTTCATATTATTTATCCTCATATATGATTAGGGTTTGGATTCATTCTTATGTGCTTGCCATGGATTTATTTATATTAGCGATTGGATTCACATTGTTTGATCTTTTAACTACCCACTCACCCTTGTTTGTGCTTCATTAACGCATCTTTTATCATGGACTCTCATAGTCCATTGTCCTTAGCCTCTATCTATGCATATGTTACATATCTTGATATGTTCCTACACTTTGTTACTTATAATTCTTCCATCCTTGATACTCTTATGTCTTTTTATCTTGCAGATGGAGGTGTTTCCTATATAGATGTGTTGTTTCATCATGTATGTGATCTTTCCTTCTTCATAGAGCTTGTTATTGATTATCCTTCTATCATAGACATACTTCACTTATCCATGATATTCATGTTCCTTCTACTCTTTCCATATCTAATGATGCGCATATTGCTGATACTTTCACCCTAATCTCTAATTATACACCTAGGGATCTTCCTTAATGTGATGTTTTTGATTAAGATAAGTAGAAAACTAGGGTATTGATCCCTTTACATAAAGGCCCCTAGGGCAGAGAAAAGCAATCCACAAACATGCCAACAACAGCACATAAACAACAAAAAACAACCCTGCTACAAAACAAAACAAGGGATCTAAACAACACTAGATCTTGAGGATGAAAACCTAACTCCCTTAACCCTTGATCATGAAGCAACAATAGATTTGGGGAGACCTTTCTTCTTTTGCTAGATCACTGTCCAAGAATACTCTGAGTCTAAATCCTCAGAACAAGGTGAGAGGAGGTGGCCCTCAACAGAAGTTGTAGCCAAAGAGAATTCACGCATTGAACCAGAAGCTGACAACACAGAAGATAAAGTAGGAACTAACAAAGTAGCAATCCGACCCGAAGTGGATGAGGCGACAAGGGAGCTGAAGGCTGAATAGAGGCATCCAGAGAAGTCGAGGATCGAACAGGACCCAACATGATCAACAACAAAAGCCACCCTATCTGCCACAGGCTCCACAAGGGGAGTGTCCAAGATGAGCAAAGAATCCTGGGAAGGATCATTCTCCTAGGAAGAGCCACCCTCTAGGGAAGGCTTGGCCCCCTGGAAGGAACCATCCACCAAGGAAGATCTAACAATCAAATGATCAGTGAGTGCATTCTTCCACCAAGTTGCTCCACCCTTGCGGCGAGAGTGACGATAATCAGAGGCCAAGTGACCAATAGAGAAACATCTTCTGCATCTGAAAGGGAGATCATCATTGTCTAACAGTTGCGTCCATGGCCTTTCCCCAACCATCAAAACTACATCTCCATGGAGGGGTTTGGAGATGTTAATATCCACTAATATGCGAGCAACTGTAGTATGCCCTATATCTGAGGTCGTAGAGTCTACCTTCAAGAAACTACCTATAGCATTGCCAATGGCCTCATAGCAAGAGTCCTCGCAAAACTGAAGAGGGAGATTTGGAAGACGAACCCATATTGGTCTAATATTAAGTGGCTCAATGAGAGGATTGAAGGAACAAGCCCATGGTTTGATGGAGAGAGATTGTTCACCCCACAACAAAGCCTACCATCCAGCACTGAGTCCAACTCCTCAAAGGAAGCAAAAGTCGCTAAAAAGAACCCCCTTGCGCTGGGATAAAGCTCAATCTGTCCAACCACAAGGGGTTTCCAAGATTCCATGACCTAGCTATGCAGATCAGCGAGAGAGGGCCATAAACCATTGAATCGGCAAATGTGATGTTGATATACCTAGTGAACCTATCCTTTCTACATCTCATACTAGCTTCCCTTGTTCACTTATGGAATATCCTACTTGTGCCCCCTTTTTTCTTTATTTTTCCTTGAGAATTCTAGTGATATTGATACACGTATTCTACCTCCACATGAGATTGCTAGTCCTTCTATATCATTTCACTCATGGTCTATTGATGATTAATTTAGTGATGAGCATAGTAGTAGTTCTGTACCTTCTCTTGATGTGGTTAATGATTCTTTATTTCATGATTATTTGTTTCATAATACACATTCTTCTAACACAATTATGATAGTGATTTATGTTAGAGTGCATAATATTATTGCATATCTATTTTAGTATCCTAGGTTTATTATGCATAAGATAAGCTTGCTTAGGTGTTGATTTGAACACATCACATTGTGAGGAGCATCTTCTCTCACCCACTTGTGTCACGTTCATAGAAATCATCTTCTATTATTAGCAAGTATTGTTTTACTTGGTCTCCTTCATCGTGACTCACCTAGTTGTCGTGTGATAGGAGTCTTCTTGAGTATTTCTTATAAATACTCCTCTCATGCTCAAATTTGAGAATGAGTCTTTTATGTTATTGTAACCTTGCACATGGAATATAATATTTCTTATTCCTCTTATTGGTGTTTTATGTTCTTTGTTTATTGGAATAGCGAATTCATTACTGTGACATGTTTCACTCATCTAGATCATGGTTTGTGTGTCTTTGAGGCGACTCCAACATGGTATCAAAACCATAGGTGAGAGCAAGCTCGTTCGTCCCAAAGAAGAGAAAAGGTTTCAAGAGACTCGTGTTTGCAAATAGCATCGTTGGGGCATCTTGGTGTGATTTTGACGGTTCCATTGCATCCACAACATCTAAAAACCCTACGGAACACCTTTGGTTTGCAATTTTTTGTTTTTGTTTGCATCTATTTCCAAATTTTTGTTTGAGGGTTTGTCTTTTGCCATAGGGGAATAACTATTTTATGGAGCATTCTGGGGCCAAATGGATAGTGTCGTTGCACTCAAAGTGGACAAAAATGCTTAAATTGATTATCAAATTGTCAAAATTAGAGTACATGCAACGGAAGCAAAGTTTTTTTAGGTCACATGGCCCTGCAAAGTACCATGTAAAAAAAATTATATGGAAGCTCGGAAGCAAAGTTGTTTTAGCATTTTTTTGAAATGTGGAAAAATTTTATGCTCTCCATGATGGTGTAGATGATTTTTAGTTTTGACTCCTTGTTTTTTCTAGATATTAGCTTTATCAAAGATTTGTTGTGCAATTCTCATTTTAAGAACTTTGAAGGGTAATATCTTCTACACATGAACACCTTTTTTGGTCCAATTTTTTTGAAGGTGCATATTTTTTCACATACTTTGCAGTGGTCCCTTCCATTTCCTCTTATCTTATAACAAAAAATTATTTTCAGAAAATGCTCCCTTTTTTAACATTGTAAAGATTCTTTATAAGCATTTTTCAGGTTTGTTAATGCATTGAAATAATGTGCCACTTATATTTTGTGTTTTGGAAAAATTTTGCACATCATATTGTGCCTTTCTTGTATTCTCACTATTTTATAAAGTGACATGGGAGTTTTTTTGTGTGCATGCCTTGTTATTTACCATCACAACCTTGTCTACCCTCATGCAAGTATGTATTGCTCTTGCACCATGCGAGCATGTCTTGATCCTACACACCCTTTTTGGTTGCATGTACATCTTATTGGACCTAATGTTGCTGCTTCATTTCCTTTGTACCTACATTGTGACACATTTTCGATGGATCTACCATACCTCTCCCTTGTCAGCATTATGGGGGTATTCTATGGTTATGCTAATGTTTCCTTGGTTTTAGTGGAATAATGGAATCACATTCTACCTTTATCAGTTGGTTTTACTATTCTTGAGATTATTGACACCTATATTTTCTACTAGCAGATTGTTGCCTTGTTACAATAAATTGGTGTGAATCACCATCTGTGCATTGTTTGAGTAGTGTTGTTGGGGTCACTTGTGCAGATTGATGAGTCATCTGCATCTTCGAGTAGTGTTGTTGCAGTCATCATGCAGATTTATGTCTCTTTGATCTTGATCTTCATCTTGATTTCAACGGAGATTCTTTGATTCCAATAGTATACTAGTTATTCTTCGACCATGTTTGCATCTTCTTATGATTCATGGAGTTCTTCATGTTCATCTTCTTGTTCCTAATATTTTTGGGACAACTTTTGAGGAGGTTTAACTATCCTTCTCATTTTATCTCTTTTGGGGAGGAGTTTTATTTCCCATAGGGTTTTCTCCCTTTCTCTGCTTGTGAGACACTTATTTGTACATGGGTGGCTCATTAGGGCTAGTTGCTAGGATCCATCATCATCATTATCACTATCTACCTAAGTTGTGTTTATGAGGGGTGTTAGAGTCCATAATATTATTGCATAGCTATCTTATTATCCCAGGTTATTATGCATAGGATAAGCTTGCTTAGGTGTTGATTTGAACATGTCACATTGTGAGGAGTATCTTCTCTCACCCACATGTGTCACATTAATAGAAAGCATCTTCTATTATTAGCAAGTATTGTTTTACTTGGTCTCCTTCATAGTGACTCACCTAGTTGTCATATGATAGGACTCTTCTTGAGTAATAAATACTGCTCTCATGCTCACATTTGAGAATGAGTCTTTTATGTTATTGTAACCTTGCACGTGGAATATAATATCTTTGTTTATTGGAATAGTGCATTCGCTATTATGATGTGGTTCACTTATATAGATTGTGACTTATGTGAGTCTTTGAGGTGACTCCAACAATTTAGTGGTAATGAAGATCCAAAATTACATGTTAGCTCATTCCTATCTTCACATTATGCTTATATATGATGATAGTACTTTGATGCATGCATTTGGTGATAGCTTGGTTGATAGAACTAAACACTGATTTGATTCATGTTGTAACTATTATACATCCATCCATGATTTGTCATGTGCTTTCACAAATTACTTGCCATTGGTCGTAGACCATGTTTTACTCATGATGGTCATTATTTTCCCTTCTAGTGGCCCTTACTTAGTGGATCCCATTGATATTTTTATGCATTATTATGATATACCACTTTTTAATGGAGACCTTCCTTCATATCCTCTCATGCTTTCTTATGATGTATCTTTGAGTGGTTGTGGAGAACATTCTTATGCACTTATATTGAACAAACAAGTATGAGGGTAAAAACAACATGAGGATAGTGTGCCTTTAGTTGTTGATACATCCTCCCCATCCTCCCCAACATTTCACATGTTGAGCATACACATATGGATATGGGACATGTTGAGATGATATTTCCCCTTATTTGAACTATCTAATTAGTGAGATTTTCTATCTAAAAAGGTACATTGATGATAAAGAGCATGCATCTAAACAAAAAGATCATCTCAAAGCAACATTACACATTCTTTTGGAACATAACGTTTTGACTTATCCTACACCAAGTGGATTTGTGGCACCTTGTTTTACAAAATATGATGGTAAAGGTAAATCCCTTATGACATTTACAATACTTCCAAGTGATGTGCCCCCTTATTTTCATGAGGATCAATTGCTTGCTAAAGTATTCCCATCAAGTTTGAGTGGTCATGCACTTGTTTTATTTGTTACCACATGCTTCTATCACTTCCTTTGAAATTTTTGCTAGTGCTTTCATGACACATTCATTATAATATTGAACCTAAGACATACACTCTTGACCTCATAAAATGCAAACAAGGAAAATAAGAGCCAATTAAAGATTACATATTGCAATTTCAAGCATTAGCTACTAACATGAGTTATACTTTAAATGATGATGATGATATTCAAAACATATTTATGGATCGTTTACTTCCAATCTTTTAAGAGTCAAGCCTATTACATACCTCATCATTCATTTTCAAAGTTGTGCACCACTATATGTAAATGTGAGTGTGGATTATTGAATAATCCTCTTCTATATCAACACATTTCTAGCACTTTGTCGAATTTGGATAACGAGAATGTGCCTAATGATGACCATCATATACAACTCAAACCAAAGAAATTTAGAGAATTAAATACATTAAAGGATCCTCCACACATGATATTATAACAACTCTTGAAACACAATCTCATTTCCTTACCTCTTGTCAAACCAATGGATAACTCTAAGCTTGTATTGCACAAGGCTAAGTACTTTTGTTCTTATCATCATATACATGGACACTCTATAGATATATGCATTGTGTTCCACCATAAAGTTCAAGATTTTATAGATAAAGGGGAGATCAAAATTAAGCATACTCATGAGTCCACAACCCCCTCACTTGATGAGGTTAATCATATATGAGCAAATGATGTGCATCAAGAAATTGGTCATGTTCACCATAACACACCTTATGTTGAGGTTACACATGAAATAAAGGAGAAACCATGTAATGTACAACCAATTACTAATGTGTTTGTAAAGGATTATCAACAAGAGGCACTTGATACAAGAAACACATCATGAACAAGAAAATGCAAGAATTAATGAAGAACATTATGCTGATACATTTTAGGACGAGGATGGTGATGATGATGATCCTCCTAGATTTGTCTAGTGATCCATGAACATCTCCATATACTACATATCTATATACCTATAATTCTAGTTTCTCCTTTGTCTTTTTCACTTTGGCCTTTTTGCTTCTACCTTGTTTGTTGTGTTTGTGGTGCAGGAGCACCTACCTGACAGCTGGTTTTGATGAGGCAGTTAGTAGTTTAGGTCATGTTTGTGTTTCCAAGAAGGTCTGTTAGACCAATTGCATGTAATAAGGTCATGCTGATCATGATAAGATCATGCTGACCAGGCTTTTGCTATTTTTAGCTAGTTAGTTATAACAGCTGTCATGATGTATGTTCGGTGGGATCTCCCAGCCGCTTGGAGAGTTCCCAGCCGCTTGGAGTCGGGTCAGTAGTACTCGTAGGCAAATCTTTATAAGCATGAGATCGGTTGATTGGAGATCATCGATCGGCAGTGTAGTGTTGCATCAAGTAGAGGAGTTGAGTGTTCTGTGTGAGGAACATCATATTGTATTGCATCTTTGAGTCAATAAAGATCCTGTTTCGTTTTCTGTTTGATCTCCTTCCTGTATTCGATTGCTGGTTTGAGAGGTTTTCATGGATATACTGATCCATTCCACCGGTTGACTCATCTGATCGGTGGAATGGCAATGTACAGTAGGTTAGTAGGTAGTTTGTTTTCTGTTTACATGCAGGTGTGCAGGATCGCGGTCAAGAGATGTTGAAGACCCTAGCATCCTCATGTGCTAGGTCAAGTTGAGAAGTTCAAGTTGAGAGAGATCACCCTAAGACTGGATCGGGTCATCCCTGGAGGATCGGCGAAGTGAGATTTCGCTAAGTGAAGAAGTTCGCCGAAACGGCATCATCAGGATATCTTGGTGAATATCCTGCAGACAGTTCGGACATCGTCATCCGGATAAGTGGAGAAGATCGGCATGATGTTGTCGATTGCATGAAGTGTGAGTTCGTCGGGGTGATCATCAGCAGGAGGAGCCGAGGAGCGTATCGGCATCAGGATCATCATATCGGGAGTATCAAACATCCGCATATCGCGAGTAGATGCGGAAGAGAAAGTTCGTGTTTTTGGCTAAGTGTTGAAGAGGTCATCAGGATATCGGGTGACGTCATCGTCATCAGGATATGACGTCATCGTCATCAGGATATTGAGATATCCCCCCTATGCGAGTTCATCCTGCTGTCGTTGAGTATCGGCATCGGCAGAAAGTGTATTAGCGTCATCAGGAGGTTTCGAAGAGAACCGGATAATTTATATCATGATGCTGTTGCTTGTATCGTCGGGCAGTGGAGCGTCGAAGGTAAGCTGTTGAAGGTGATCGTCATCAGGATATTTGGAGCAACCGGATGTTGAATATCCTGCTGACGAAGGAAGTGTTGCATATGATGATGACGATGGAGTTCGGAGCCCGATGAACAGTGCAACCGGAGGATGTGTGCGCCCGCTGAACATCATGATGATGATGTTAGGAGGAAAGCGGAGGAGGTGAATAGTAGTCGGCAGGAGGATGATTGCGAGTGTCCGCAATATGATGATGCTGTTGGTAGTTTTAGGGAATATGATGATGATGGCGAAGATGATGATGATGAGGTTGGTCTGCAAACATTCATGCTATATGCGAAGGTTATAGTGTGGATGCCTCTGCATCATAGTGGTATCAGAGCTCAGCAAAAGGTCTGGGCTGTTGTGTGTTGATTCTGTCACTGAAAGGGCAGAGGTAGAGATAGAGTTGATTGAGTTGTGTGTAGATTGAGAGGTTGACAAAATGCCTCCTAAAGGTAGTGGTACTGCAAGGGAGTTGCAGGAACTGAAGGAGAAACATGCTAGAGAGATGAGGAAGATGAAGGAGCTTGCTGAAGCACTTCAAGCCAGGCTGACAGCCCTGGAAAAGAACAAAAAGAGGGAGGTAGAAGACAGTGAGTCTGAAGAAGATGCAGATACTGTTGAAGAGTATGAAGAGGTAGCTGAAGATCTGGATGCTGAAGACCAGAGATTGGCAAAACTGTTAAAGGCAGTGCAGAGTGAAAAACCCAAGGTAAAGGTTGATGTTACCAAGTATACTGGAAGCTTGAATGAAGATGAGTTGTTAGATTGGATTGCTGCACTGGATAATCACTTTGAGTGTGAAGATGTTGCTGAGGATCAGAAGGTAAAGATTGCAAAGACCAAGTTAGGAGGTCATGCTTTGGTATGGTGGGATTATGTACAATCTGAGAGAAGGAAACAAGGGAAGTCTAAGATCACTTCTTGGGATAAGATGGTAGCAAGGATAAAGGGGAAATTCTTGCCAAGGGATTATGAAATCCAGATGTTTAAGAAGCTGCAATTTTTAAAGCAGAAAGACAGGGATGTAAAAGCATATACTGAGGAATTTTATCTGTTGAGTATGAGATCTGGTCATCATGAGAATGAGGTAGAAAAGGTGGCTAGGTACTTGGCTGGTTTGAGGTTTAACATACAGGATGAGTTAGTGTTAGCTAACCCTAAGAATGTGGAGGATTGTTATCAAATGGCAATCAGGATTGAAGAAAAGCTGAATAGAGGACATGATAAGTCCATGAGAGGAAGAGGAAACAATAGGGGAAGAGGAACAGCCCCTGCACAAAAGCAAACCAATGAGGTTCAAGAAGACACTGGTAAAGGACAGGGACAGTCTGATTTCAGAGGTGGATGGAAAGGTAATAGAGGAAGATTTGGAGGTGGTAGAGGTTCTACTACATTTTCAGGAAAGTGTTACACCTGTGGAGAGTTTGGTCATCCATCTTTCAAATGTCCAGAAAACAAAGGTTCATCATCCAGAAATGATAGAACAAGTGACAAGAGGGTACAACTGGTACAAGAAGAGAAAGAAGAAGAAAGTGCACAGAGTTCAAACAGAGGTCCTGAGAATTTTGGCTATCCAGAGAGTGGAGAATCATTGATGTTAAGGAGAACAAGTTTGCAGGCATCAAAGGATATGATGCAAAGAAGAGCTCTTTTCAAAACCACATGTAAGAGCAAAGGTAAGGTATGTAAGGTTGTCATTGATACTGGTTCAACAGACAACATGGTATCTCAGGAGATGGTTGATAAACTGAAGCTGGAAAGGATTCCACATCCACACCCTTACAAGGCATCTTGGGTGAGTGATAGGCAATCACTTTTTGTCTCTGAACAGGCATATGTGGATTTCCAGATTGGACCATATCAGGATAGAATTTTGTGTGACATATTGCCTATGGAATGTTGTCACCTACTGCTGGGTAGACCATGGCAATTTGACAGAAGGGTACTGTATGATGGGTATGCTAATACCTACACCATCCAGAAAGATGGGAAGATTATTAAGTTGATGCCATTGCAGGCAAAAGCTGCAGTACAGCAGGCAGCTCAAATCATTTTGATGGGAAAGAAGGAATTTGTGCAGATGCCTAGAGGAGCAGGCACAAAGGCAGTTCAGGATACTGCAGGAGAGGGAGTTGTTACAGACAACAAGCTGAAGACAGTTTCAGTTGTGACTGACAGAGGTCAGCAGCAGGTTCAGAAACAGGGGTGCAAACAGCAACCAGTTGAGAAGAATGACAAGGATGTTGTCATCATTGGGACTATTGCTTGTCCTATGAAGATTGACAGGAAGATACAGTTGAACACCACAGAGGCAGTTCAGAAAGAGGTTCTGGTCAGACAACCTGACAAACACAGGGTATGTGAGAGGAAGGCCTACATCAACAGGCATGCAGATTTACTTGCCAGAAAGCAAGTTACAGTGCAGAAGTCTTGGAGAAGCCAAGAGATAGCAGCAGACAAAGCTGGAGCAGGTCAGAAGATTGACAAGCCAAGTGTAAAGGTGGAGGACTTCCACATACTAAACTCATGGGACATGAGTTCTTTTCTGTTGGGGAGTATGGTGCAGGAGCACCTACCTGACAGCTGGTTTTGATGAGGCAGTTAGTAGTTTAGGTCATGTTTGTGTTTCCAAGAAGGTCTGTTAGACCAATTGCATGTAATAAGGTCATGCTGATCATGATAAGATCATGCTGACCAGGCTTTTGCTATTTTTAGCTAGTTAGTTATAACAGCTGTCATGATGTATGTTCGGTGGGATCTCCCAGCCGCTTGGAGAGTTCCCAGCCGCTTGGAGTCGGGTCAGTAGTACTCGTAGGCAAATCTTTATAAGCATGAGATCGGTTGATTGGAGATCATTGATCGGCAGTGTAGTGTTGCATCAAGTAGAGGAGTTGAGTGTTCTGTGTGAGGAACATCATATTGTATTGCATCTTTGAGTCAATAAAGATCCTGTTTCGTTTTCTGTTTGATCTCCTTCCTGTATTCGATTGCTGGTTTGAGAGGTTTTCATGGATATACTGATCCATTCCACCGGTTGACTCATCTGATCGGTGGAATGGCAATGTACAGTAGGTTAGTAGGTAGTTTGTTTTCTGTTTACATGCAGGTGTGCAGGATCGCGGTCAAGAGATGTTGAAGACCCTAGCATCCTCATGTGCTAGGTCAAGTTGAGAAGTTCAAGTTGAGAGAGATCACCCTAAGACTGGATCGGGTCATCCCTGGAGGATCGGCGAAGTGAGATTTCGCTAAGTGAAGAAGTTCGCCGAAACGGCATCATCAGGATATCTTGGTGAATATCCTGCAGACAGTTCGGACATCGTCATCCGGATAAGTGGAGAAGATCGGCATGATGTTGTCGATTGCATGAAGTGTGAGTTCGTCGGGGTGATCATCAGCAGGAGGAGCCGAGGAGCGTATCGGCATCAGGATCATCATATCGGGAGTATCAAACATCCGCATATCGCGAGTAGATGCGGAAGAGAAAGTTCGTGTTTTTGGCTAAGTGTTGAAGAGGTCATCAGGATATCGGGTGACGTCATCGTCATCAGGATATGACGTCATCGTCATCAGGATATTGAGATATCCCCCCTATGCGAGTTCATCCTACTGTCGTTGAGTATCGGCATCGGCAGAAAGTGTATTAGCGTCATCAGGAGGTTTCGAAGAGAACCGGATAATTTATATCATGATGCTGTTGCTTGTATCGTCGGGCAGTGGAGCGTCGAAGGTAAGCTGCTGAAGGTGATCGTCATCAGGATATTTGGAGCAACCGGATGTTGAATATCCTGCTGACGAAGGAAGTGTTGCATATGATGATGACGATGGAGTTCGGAGCCCGATGAACAGTGCAACCGGAGGATGTGTGCGCCCGCTGAACATCATGATGATGATGTTAGGAGGAAAGCGGAGGAGGTGAATAGTAGTCGGCAGGAGGATGATTGCGAGTGTCCGCAATATGATGATGCTGTTGGTAGTTTTAGGGAATATGATGATGATGGCGAAGATGATGATGATGAGGTTGGTCTGCAGACATTCATGCTATATGCGAAGGTTATAGTGTGGATGCCTCTGCATCAGTTTGAGATGCTCATTTCAACTTATATTTAATGTTTCATGTTTGCCTTCCCCCACACGGGGAGGCATTTTCCTTCTTTCTTTCTTGACATGTTTGCTCTTATGCTTGTTTACATTCTTCTTAACTATTGCTATGTCCTTGCATGCCTTGTTTACCATTTTGGTCGATCATTTCCCCTATTATTTCCTACTTTACCTTATGCACCCTCATGCTTGTTCTTTATCGTGATAGTTTGCTTATGTTTTCCATGTTGATCTACTTATGATTCTATGGTCTGGTCCATGCCTTGTCATGCTTGTTACATGCTTATGATGCTTATACTATCATGACACCTATGAACCTTATCATGCCATTGTCTTATGCTTAAATTGCTCCCATATTCTTTACTTACATATTATGTTGTTATTGTCACATCCTTACATTGGGGGGCACCATGCTTTCCCATGCTATTTGTGGCTTCATAAACCTATCACACTTCAAGAGATATCTTGTTTGATTGGGGGCATCTTGCCTTCCCCATTCTCTATTATACTCACATGCTTATCCTTTTACATTGGGGGGCATCATGTCTTCCCCATCATGTTGTGTGCTCACATGCCTTAACATGTTCGAGGAGCCACGCTGGGGACATCATGCCTTCCCCATACCACCTACATTATGCCTCTAGGGCCATTTTCTCCTTATGATTTGCCCATACTAGGGGCTACTTTATAACTTGACGATTATCCTCAAACCATATGTTTTTCATGCTTATCACTCAAGATGTCTTACTTGTCTGTTACACAACGTATTTATGGCACTTCTCACTTGACATGATCCATGTACTTACATGCTTATATTACATTTACTTTCATGTATTGTTTTACCTCTCCTCCAATTCTTTGCACACATTGTATGCAACAAATTGGAGGGGGGAATATATCATCACTAACGTTCCTATGTTGAGATTTCAAGTAGTGACTAGTGCTACACAAAGACTCATACATGTGGAATTTCCTAATGGTGAAATTAGCATACCCATGCCAATTCCCATTTAGTTTTGGGTTCATTTTGATGGGATGTCTTGATACAATTACATAGCAACATTGGCACACTCTAGTGCCAAGTTTGACTCATTTCCCAATGCTCATCCATCCTCACCTACCCACTTGCACTTTCATACATTCGACCTTATCCCTGCCTTATTTGCACACATTATTGCACCTTTGCCTCACTTTGAACCCTGATTTCCATACATTTGATTTGCCTTGAGATTTACATTTTTTGATCTTGGGTCGATCCTACAATGTGCAGGTTCACTCTCACAATGCATATCTAACCAAAAATTCAAATTTTTAAATTGAAATTATCGACTCCTACACTTTTTCACTAGCCATTGGGGGCCAACTTGGTACATGTTTGTGTGACAATTCATTATGTCTTAGTATTAAAAAAATCATTTGGATATTAGTTCACATCCTAGATCATTCAAACGTCCTACACAATTATGAGGAGTATTCTACGACAATTTAGATTTGGAGCATTAAAAAGAATCAACTTGCATTAGAATTCACATATAGACCATTGCATGCTTGCTTGTAGTTTGCCAAGACTTGCTCAAGGTTGTAAAACCAATCTTTCAAGGGGGTTGACTAAAAACGTGAGCCTCATAATTCAATAGTTTCCCCAAGGTATTTTTCAATACCACCAATCCTTGCACATCCTCATATATTGATGATCAAGGCAAAATAAGTCAAATTCCACAATCAACCAATTCAAACTCACATGTCACATGTCAAATATGCTCAAAAGGTCAGATTCGTGACACTCAAGATCAATTCACTAAATTCTAAGAGCAACCCAATTCAGAATTCATCATTATTCTTCCTACACATATGAAGTTATAATTCATAAATTATGATCAAAACAACAAACTATTAACCAACAAAATTAGCTAAGTACTTTTATTTCTATTATTTCTAAATTTCAATATTTTGTTACATAATTTATCAAAAACTTCTACCTAGCACTAATGGAAACACTTAAAATCATGACAATGCTTGCTATGAATACCCTAAAAAATCTGAGTTGCCATGAATTGAAAGTTTTAGAGCATCATTAATTCCTATGCATTTTAAATTTGGAGCCCTCCAATTTATTTTTCTTAGGCTTAATTGACCTATCATTACCATTGCTCCAAAAATTTTAAGGGGAGTTTGCCCTCGAAGGTGAGATTTAAAGCTTCTATCTACCAAACCCCCAAAATGAGACTCGACTATAATACGCGCTAATGCAATCTTCTTTTTCTTCCCGTCTATAATATTGAATAAAGTCAAGATTAGCTAACTATCAAACAATAAGATTAGCTGCTTTTGATGCGGGGACCTTTTCACTTCGGTTATATAAAAGATTGTCTGATGAATTGTTTGTTATAATTTTTTTTTTAAAAAAAAAGATAAACTGTGCAGCAACATATTTTAAAATTGTTCAAGGAAGCAAGGCAGCCTTCAGTACAACACAGTTTAATTGGATTTTTTATTAAAAAATTGGGGCTCCATTGTCTTTAATAAAAATAATTCAAATAATCAGGTGAAATAAGGCAATTACCCTCTGTATAATATGGCCAGTTACATGATTGCTCAAAGCTACAGCCTGAATTGCATGCTACATATTTTCCTTAGTAACTTGTCGACAGCAGAGATACTTCAACCTGTGTATTTTCTTTTGGGGTGTTAAATGAATTAATTAGACATAAAGGTTACATATAAAAGATAATGATTTGATGTGTGTCCCACCATACAATTCTGATCATATCCAACTAGAAGCATATAATCCTTACAAAATATATCATAAAGATCTACGCTTGGAGTTTAGGACACACATCTCCATCTGCCTGTGCTACTGAACCTGTTGGAACATGCCATTCAGCTTCACAAAACATAGATAAAATGTTTCAAAGTCTAACTTCTGTTGAAATTATGTCAATTGCACAGACTTACAAATTGCCGCATAACATGGTTGTTTGAAGGCTGGATCTTCATCGTGTGGTGGAGGTGGTTGACCATATACCATCTCACAACTCATATCCTCAAAATCTGCATGTAGCAGTTAGTAATGTGAGAAATATAGAGATTATTACTCAATTAAATATAATTCACTACAAGTGTATGGGGTGTGGTCAAGTGGCTAAGGCCACTTGGTTATCATGATGTAGATTGAGGTTCAAACCTTCCCGAAGACACGCTATCTATGAATTGCATGTATTCTGTTGTTGTACCCGGTTCATAGTTCCGGTCAAAAGCATTTACCCATGTTGAATAAAATATATATATATATATATATAATTCACTAAAAGCGTTTACACATGTTGAATAAAAAAATATATATAATTCACTACAACGAGAAACAAAAAGTAATCAATTAAAGCCTCAAACTTCAGCCAGTGATACTAGTATCATAGCTCAATTATTGACAATGATGTTGCAGTTATGATGAAATAGTTGTCTGGAATAGCATGCAAATTTGCACTAATGACTACTGGTTGATTCAAGGTTATGTAATTGTGGTGTCATGGCAGCCTTTAGGTACCAAATTGGCTGATTAATGACAATATAGTTGTTTACTTTGCTGCATGGTACTCATTTTGATAAAAAGATAAGGATGGAATATTCTAAATTATAACATGGAAATCAACTACTATAGGAGCAAAGGCAAGGAGAGCTCTAGCGTGGAAGACAAATTGTCATCCTCCATTATGCTCCTTTTTGCTTTTTTGTTCTGATTTGTTCTTCTTGTGTTTTCTTGGTCCCTCTTGTGGTTTTTTTTCATGGTTTTGTGTTAGTGTAGGGGCTTTTTTTTTGGGCATCCCTTATGTTGGGTTTAATAATTTTTTTTTTATATTGGATTGTGTTTTTGCTGGCATTTGTTCAAAGTTGCTGGGTTTTGGTGGTCTAGGTCTTATTTCCCAGTATGTACGATCCTGCGAGGGGTCCAATCAAGCAATTTTGGAGGTGGCCATATACAAAGCAGCAAAGGTCCTTGGTTCGATGACTTATGGGTAACGATGGGCCGAGGGTGGGTATTGGACATAGTGCAATGTCCTTCAAAGAGGCTCTCGTTTCTGGAGAGAAGATTGTTGTGGGTGAAGGTGTTGAGTTTTTTGTTCAAGTTAATGGAGGGGCCTCACAATCACAGGAGTAAACAGATGGCATGCAAAGTGAGCAACCCTTTGTAATGTCCTTGGCTCCTAATGATGAAATGCTGTTTGTTCTTGATAAAGAAGAATCAAGGTCAAAGTCTATTGATATATTTTTTATTTGTCTCATGCCTGAGGCTCTACCTGCAAGAAATTTTTTTGGTGATTGGTTGGCTTCTGTTTGGGATAAGAAATTGCGTCTATATACGACATTTTGTTGTATGATTAAAAAAAATGAATTTTTTTTGTTTGTCTTAAGAGCAAGAGTATACAAAAGAGGATAATTTCTATAAAATTCTAGAATGTTTGAAGATCTTTATTTAGGGCTTTTGCTTGGGATCCTATTTCTAATCCTGAGGATGTTGTTCTGAAGTCTTCTCCTAAGCGTGTTGAGATGTCCCTCCAAGTTTATGGTTCTTGTTTCCACAAATTCTTAAGCCTTTAGGTGAAGTTACTAAGATGGAAGATACAAGATCTTCTCTTCGTGATATAAATGCAAGGTAATTGATTTTTTTAAGTCTGATATTAGTCTCCCTAACTCTATATTTGTTCCTTTACATGGCTCTATTTATACTTGTAAAATTAATGGCTTGGGAGGGCTAAATGCTTGTTTCTTTTGTGAGAAGGATGGTCATTTGAGAATGGGCTGTCCTCTCTTCAATAAGAACTCGAAAGGAAAGTTTACTACGGTTGATAATGATGATAATAATATTGGTGGTAATATGGATATAGATGGTTCAAAAATTGGTGGGGAATCTGAAAAGTTACTCCCTCAAAACATTGTGGAAAATCAAGATTATATTGTTATTCAATCTAGTATTGATAAGCAAGATAATATTGATAAGAGTCTTATTGAATCAAAACCTCCTTCACAATTTGTTGATTTGAATGACAATAATAAAATAACTCTTGATTGATAAGGGGTCTGGAGAAAAAGTTCTTGAGTCTAGTTCTAACTTAGGTGCAAAAAATTATTCTAAAAGGCAAAAAATTGTTCCATAGATTGATGGTTTAGGGGTAGGTGGTGCTGTCTCAAGTGGGCTAATGGGGGTGTCTTGTCTTGTAATGCAGACAAGGCTGGTTCAAACAGTAGTGGAGTGAAGAGCAATGATCTCCCCCCACTATTTTGAAAGGTTGTGTAAGAGGAGAAATAACCCTCCTTCAAGACAGTAAACTAGTTTCTTCTCTTTTTCCTCACTTTGATGAAAATACTAAGTTGGAATGTAAGAGAGCTTGAAGCTCGTGATAAAAAGTATTTAGTTAAAACCTTGTATAAATCTAGGCCAAAGCTGGACCGTATTCTTTTGCAAGAAATTAAGTCTACTGGTTTTAATTTGGATTGTGCTTGCAAAGTTATTTGACCTAATGCCATTGTCTTTTTTATAAAGCATGTCAAAGGGAAAGCAGGGGTTTCTATCCTCTTGAACCCTCTTCTTGCTTCCAATGTTGTTAGCCATGGTGTTTCTCCTTGCAATAGGGTTGTCTGAGTTGAGCTTAGCATTGATGAGAAGATTGTTGACATTTGTTTTGTTTGTACATTAATGATTATAAAGAAAAATCAGATATGTGGAATTGCTTAGCTATTAATTTGAAGGATATTTCATGGGTCTGCAGTAGAGATTTTAATATGTTGGAATCTAGTGTTGATGAGAAAGGAAATGAAAAAAAAATTTGTGCTAAATTTAAGAGGAGAAGAAATCTAAAATGACCCTTTATTGATCTGTAAGTAGGATAGCAAAGGGGTTTGATTCACTTGGTCTAAATTTCAAAAAAGTAATAACAGGGTGTTCTCTAGATTAGATAGATTCATGCTGGATAGTGTCTTTTTTCGGTGTCCCTCCTATTGCCAATAATAATGTGGTTAAAGTTATCCATGCAAATTTTTTACATCATCATCCTATTGAAATGGATTTTTTCTCTCTGTCTAGCCCTCCTAAGGCTCTCTCTGCCTTCAAAGGTCTGTACAAGCTTAATATTTATCACCTGAAGGACCCTTCTTGCAACAATATATTGTTTAGTATTTGATTTTTGAACTTTGGCAAATTTTCTAAAAGGTCAAATGTTTGTAGATGATATAATGCAATGGTAGCATCCAAAAATTTTATGAGAATTTTGGTAAAGATAAGGCTAAAACTAAGGCTTCTAGGAATAGAAGGCTTCAGGAAGATCTCATAAGGGTTGAAGATTGTCTTCAATCTAATCCATGTGATGTTGAGTTACAAAAGAGTGTTTTGCATGTCAAGTAAAAGTTGAGGAGTGATCAGTTTTATAAAGCCAGGGTGCAAACTAAGATCTAAGCTAATTTGGTTGTAGTTAGGGGATACAGAATCCAAATTTTTTTCAAATTCTTAAAGGTGAAGCAAAAGAGGGAAAAAACTAATGCTATTGATGTGGGTGGTGTTTTAGTTGAAGATGAGGTTGAAATTAGAAAGATCTTTCAATCTTTTTATGGTGAGCTCTTTATCTTTGGTGATAATAATCATAGCGGCAAAAATCTTTTGGAGAAAAAATGAGCAAACCAGAAGTATAAGATTTTTCCAAAAATCAGGATTTAACCAAGAAAATTTTGAATTTAAAAAAAAGCAAAAAAAAGGAGAAAAACCTGTTTTTTTTTTAAATTTAAAAGCATTTCAATAGCATAGAGATATAGAGAGCAAATAAAATTGAGAGTTTAGCCCACGAATTGTGGAATATAGATTTTTGTCATTTATGTTCATATCGCTGATTACATTGCATTGCACAATGCATACTTCAAGTGCATAAATAATAACTAGATGCTAATAGTTTTCAAATTTCAATTACAATTTACTTTATACAAAATCAACCTACAAACTGAGTACAACGTTACAAAAAATCAGACATAGCCAATGACTGTTGCTGCTATGAAGATAGCTACACTAGAGGGTATAGGTCTTGATGATGAAGCTCCTGGGTCAAAGCCTCTCTTGATTCGTTTAACCACATCACTATCATAGTTGCACTCCTTAAGGAGATCATAATCATCACCATCATTAAGGACATCATCATTTGCAATCCACTCAAAATTTGGATCAATCTTGTCTAGGTCAATTGGCTGGTCTTCCTCAATGGTACCTAATTTTGTCCATATAGAAATTAGTTTTGGCAATTGAAAGTGAAAAAATACCATGATTACAATTTATAATTATGATTGCAAGTATTTCAAAAATCTAACCTTGAGCTTTCTTTAGCTTCGGGCAAAGGTTGTGATGAACAAACACCAAGTCATTCATTTGTTGTTGTGTTAAACGGTTGTGTTTCTTGGAATGTATGTGTTCAAAAACACTCCAAGTACGCTCACAAGAAGATGAACTACATGGCTAGCTCAAAATGCGCATCACCATTTATTGAAGATTTTTGGCTTCTCGGTCACAAAAATCCCACCATTGCATTGAAAAGCACAAATTATTTTTGAGATGAAATCATGTAAGATCTACTAAAAGTTTAAAACCTTGAAGTACATGTCCACAATAGAGAGACTGTCAAAATTTTATGGATTCTACTTGGTTTGAAGGTCTTCTTGCCTTCATGACAACCATACTTAAGAAAAAAAGCCCTTGCCTGCTTGTATATTGGCAGATCTGCCATAACGCCTGCAACTTTTCTGGGGTAGGGAACCTTTTCTCCATGCACATGACTAGGCCATAGGTGATCTCAACATCATCATTTCTGAATGAGGGGCTATAGAACAACATTGGATCAAATACTATCTAGTGGCATGGAGAGGGAAGTGCATTTGTTGATCCCATCTCCTATCATTTATGTCCCACAATGGCATGTACCTATCCCTGTTATTTTCCATCTTACCCCTCATCACCTCCTTGGCTTTATCCATGGCCTCATATAAATAGCTCATAGGGGATTTCTCCCCATCCACTAGCCTCAAAACTTTTACTAGATGCTCTTAAATTTCAACAACTTGTTCAACCACATTCCAAAAACTCATAGAAAAAATGTACCCTGCCCCTACTTTGCCATCCATTTGATTTGTGAACCCAGACCCCATCCACTAAATGAAACGAACATTCACTTTAAATTCATTTTTTGTTGGCAAAGAGTTTGCAATGCAAGGAAGTGCATAGCAAATCTTGTCACCCCTGGTCAAACTAGCTCCTTGCCTTCTATGAAGGAACACATCATACACAACACCCTCGTGTGATTGTAGATGAACTTGGTAATAGAGTGAGCCTTTTTCAATATTTCCTTAACCCATTCAAGTTTTCTAATGTCCTCTAGTGTTAGATCAAGGCAGTGTGTTGCGCATAGGTTAAAAAAACATAGAGGAATACTTGTCCATTAGGAGTCTTCCAACAACAACATTGTTTGTAATAAACTAAACCACATTTGGTGGCTCTACATCCATGACCACCTCGTTAAACAACTCAAACAGTACAACCGTAGATTTGATCCTATTTGATGCATCCATGAATTTAAAAAAGATCATGCCAATATCACAAGGGACAAGGAAGTTGATGAGAGTTTAGTTCATTCTATCTATCCACCCATCTAACATTATGGTGCATCCAATCTTTGCCCACTCTAATCAATGTTCGTTAACAACATCCTGTATTGCATTATTGGGCATACCACCCCACAATGTCTCATAAGATGGGACTTTGAACCCAAGACCTACAACTACAATAGCATCCACCATATCTTGCCAGTATAAAGATATGACAACATAGAATGGTAGTCTTGCAATCACCTTCTTTGCCTATTCATGGACATTTTTCCTCCATCCTATACTCTCCAAAGTGGTCTGCAATCCTAGTGTAGTACAAGGTGCAAAGAAAGAATTAATGTTTCCTCCACTTGTGCTTGGGCCACGTGTTGTAGAAGGTGTTGACTTAGACTCCTTGAAAGACTCTTGTGCACCAACTATCTCATCCAAAGGATTGCCCCTACCATCTACAAAATTAGAAGCCACTTCTGTCCCAGTTGCCTTATTGTCTTATCATTAGAAATTGTCTTAAGAACCTGTTTTGCTTGATATGTGGCATCTGTAGGGCACTTTGGACAAGCAGTGGTGCCATGTCTTGCCTCCTTCACCAAATGCCATTTGAAGCAATATATGCCTCCATTGACATCATTCAAACAAAATTGAATTTGACTTTGGTTGTACCCAAGACTGACATGCAACGTGCCTGCAAAAAGTTTCTCTAATGCGGCATGATGACCAAATTTGCAAAAACATTTGAATTTAGTCTGTCATGTACAAGTTAAATAAGGAACAATTTGGTTACTAGCTTTTGAAAGTGTGTATTGAATGTTTGAAGTTGTAAAGAAATTGCCTCTGCTTATTTAAGCAATTTTATTTCTGTTGTTATTTGCAAAATATAAATCTTAATACAATCTACTCTCCTTTTGATTAATACATGCTTACATTCATATACAAGTGTGTAAACGGGTTTAAACCAACATTTATGATCAAAATTAATTAACTATGCATGGGTTTAAGCCAATGTTTATAAATATTAGTTAAATAACCAACTCTTTCAAAATTATTTGACTTGAATTAAAATACTTCAAATCATCCTATCACATGAGCAAACAACTTTTAATGGCTAGATTGCCTCATTATTGTGAATAAGATAAACTAGACAATATAACTGCAAGTATTATTGAAGTATACAAAGTACATTAAACGTAACAGTTTGAAATACTCCTAGGCCAGGAGCCAACGTTGAAGATATTTTGTTGCAGTACAAGGATTCCATAAAAATGAAGAAATATTTGTTGCAATACATTCAATCAAAGCCTGACTAGCCTTGAAAATAATCAACAGTTGTATCTCAAAAACCAGATGCTCAAAGTAAATCTTTATCTATGTATAGTTATGATCTATTCATGAAACCCAATGATTATAGATACAATATTGGATCACGAAATTATGATGGTAGTCTCCTCTAGATCAAAACAACACACTTCAGACTATAGTTCTAAGAAGACAATGTGCAGTTGTGTTGATTAAGCCAAAGAAGCAAATTTCAAGAGAGTACAACAACCACCCTGTTGACTCCCAAAATAACTACAACCCAAAACCCAAAAACATTTCATAATCACTGAGGCCAAGGGGTGTCGTCAAGGTGACTGAAAGAGGTTTATTGACAAATTCTGGGCGATTTTGGACAACCTACAGGAGTGGGTATGCTCCTCTGCACTTCAGGCTCAGCTAGACCTAGGAGGGATATTCCTAGAGACATGAAATAAAACACAAATAAACTAACACAGCCATACCCAATGTACACTTGACCCGCAAAGGTATCACTAGGTCAAGACAAACTGGCTGCATAGGCCTCTGACTAAGCTGATTACTGCACTATGCGTTTTGCACCCAAATATAATTTCATTACATTCCTTAAGATGACTCCACTTAACTTCGAATACACAAGATACATAGTGCAGGCATATATGTTCATGATTCACTAATGATTAAAACAATTTTGCATCGCTTCAGATTTATCCCCGGTTATTGCAACGAATCATGAACAGCACGAGAAACCCTAAACTAAATCCACTTCTACTCCTACTGCTAACAGGACGAGGATTTGATTGAAAAGATGATTGATCCATCCCCAATATGAACCGATGCCTACTCCATTGGGCAACTAAGTCATAGAATGCAAGGAGGAAAGAAAATATACAGCAGGGGATCGACAGAACTAAACATATATTCACATATACATCATAGATGGATCTTCATGCAAAGGACATACTTAATAATCTAGGAAAGAACTGCAATGATTCATGAGCAACAAAGAAATGACAAATACAAAGCCTTGTATTAACTTGGGTGTTGTCACACACCTCCAAATCCTAGTTACAATCGTACCAACAAATGTGGCAAGGGAAAAGATACAACTACGATTATACATTCGCCAAAATCATTACAAACTCCCATGGAGACATACCAATGCATACAGATCTGCTTTACATATCCTTCCTAGACTCTGCTAGATACATCCCTTCACTTGCAGACCAAATTGGCGTGATTTGATGCCCTAAAATCCTCCTTAGGCAATTCCAGACCAGACAATTGGTTCAGTGACCAACCCTTTGAAAAGAGCTTCGATCCTCTATTTATAGCATTCACACCCACGTCTTAGAAAGAATTGGGCGCCAAAATCCTCAACATCCCCACCAACTGCATTAAAAGCATTAAATTCGGCCACCCATTTCGCATTAATGGTGTCCTCGGAAGTATTTGGTGCGTTCTCAGGTGGTTGGAGGAGTTTGGAAGGCCAGGAAGTGAACCTCTGACAAATCAGACTTTCGGACTTTGGACTTCGAACTTCGGGGCTTCGTCCTTCCACCTTCCAAAAGGAAGAAGGAAGGAAAGAGAAACACCCGTGTTCTGATGCCTGCAACATTTAGCATAATACTAGCCCCATCGGACTTTGGCCTTCGGGCTTCACCATTTTACCTTACGCCACTTGGCAGCTTTCCGTGGTTCCAAAAGCCTGTTGTGGGTCCACCCAAAAGGCTTGGCGGAATGGCAGAATGCCTTAGAAAGAATTAACACCCATCAGGGGTTGGTCGTCGGGCCTTTCGCCTTTCGCCTTCCTCAAAGGAAGGAAGAAGAGCCAACCTCCAACCTTCGCCGTCTGCCTCATACTTAGAAAAATTTTGAACAAGCAGACCTGTCGGACTTCGGACCTTGGGACTTCTCCCTGACACTTGCCATGAAGAAAACTAAAGGCCAAAGGCCCGAAGTTCGACCTCCAAAACACTTAGAAGAAAAAGAGCTCGTCGGACTTCGGCCTTCAGGTCCTCCACCTTCTAACCGCAACACTAAAGAAGACGAAAGGCCGAAACTTCGCAGTACTGCACCATACTTAGAATATTTTTCACCATCTCAAGTGGACCTTGGCCCTCGGGCCTTCTCACTAACGTCCGCCATGAAGAAGACAGAAGGCGGAAGGCCCGACCTCCGACCTCAGACTCACTTAGACAAATTTCAACACTTAGGCAAATTTTGAGCCTCGGACCTCGAAGCCGATAGATAACACAAGGTGGAAGGCATGAACACCGAACTCCGAGACTCCGACAAAGGTGAAAATACAAGGAAACACTTAGAGTTTTTTGGACTTAGTCATTTTTAGGTTTCCTATCTTGCATTTTCAAAAGGCAAACATGTGAAAACCTATGGAAGATTTCTTTGATCGGTTATAAACTATAGGTTCAACAATGGAGCTATAGAGTGGGACACAAATGGATTTTGGGGGTAGAATGAGGCATTTTGGGGACTGGTTTTTTCAGGTGTCAACACACCCCTCAACACAAATTTTAATATATCAATTCAACGAAAGCTAACATTAGAGAAGTTTAAAAAGATTAGCAATGAAGTAATGGAAATGGTCGCAATGTATGTTAACTCCCTTGACTAGTCGCATTTCAGTTTAGTCTTTGAACTATTTTCCTTGGGCACATATGTCTTCTTTTAGTATAAGCCAGGAAAGTGAAGAGGCATGGTAGTTATATTGTCCTTGAATATAAAGTTTGTTTACTATTAAATTGTCAAAACAAAGTACGTAAATGGTAAATACAACAAGTATATTATAAGTAGTTATATTATAAGTTTGTTTTCATTTGTTTTCTATAATATAGCTACTAATCTCTAAAATCTTTGCATTGCCAAAAAAAGCACATAAATGGTATCCTCTAATGCTACAAAACTGAACAATGAGTGTGGGGCCGACAATTTTGGATTTATATTTACCTTTGTTTATTTGTTTGATAGCTGGCCTCAATTGAAGCTGCAGAGAAATGAAGGCTACAATTGAAGTTGCAGAGAAACAAAGGAAGAATTCATCTCTGCCAATATCTTCCCTAACATGCGTTGAGACACCTAAAACACCTTCCAAATGTGAAAATAACAATGCCAATTCTGTCCTGCCAAATAATAATAGATATTGGAAACCTTGATCCCAAAGAGAAATTGTGTAACGGCTCAAAAAGTTGGTGAAAACTATTGAAAATCGTAGTGTATGATTTAAATGTGATTTGAACTCAAGTCAATGGGAAAAAATTGGTCAACAAACGTCGAGCGCATTTTTTTTAAAAGACGATTTTGTCAAGGAAAAAATCGCCAGCAGTGGCATTTCACAATTTTGGCGATTTATGTTTCAATGGTAATAATCATTTTGTTCCTAATGCAAGAGAGTGGGTTTTAAAAATTGTTCCTTATACGCTTGATGCAAAGGACATTGTTGTTCTTGATAGAGAGTTGTCCTTGGATGAGATTAAAGAAGCTATTTGTCATGTGAAGAATGAACAGGATCTTGGGTGTGATGGTTTACCTATTGAATTTTATAAGGATAATGCTAATTGGATTAGCGCGCTCTTGTTTTAATTTTATAAGAATGCTATTGTTGCCGACACCTGAGGAAGCGAAATTATTATAGATATCATCAAACTTTTTTCTAAAAATGGTGATTCTACTTAGATAAGAAATTGAAGGCCTATTACTTTGCTTAATGTCTCCTACAAGATTTTTGCTAAGGCCTTAGCTAGAAGAGTTAAAAAAGATTACTCAAAATTATGTCTGCCCCTCAAACTGGTTTTGTAGAGGGGAGATGTATTTTGGATAATTGCTAAGGCCTTAGCTTTCTTTAGGTGGTTATTGCTTTATCAAAAATGGACTATTGGTGTTATTTCTTTTGTTCATGAGTCAAAAATCTACCTTGTTTGTAGTGATATTAAGTCTTTATGCATTTATTCTTTGATTGTCCCTTTGCTAAAGCTGTGTGGTAGTGTTTTCTTCTTGTTTGAGCTAGGTGTACTGGCAAGTCTTCTATTGAGTGGCTGGATATTCTTTTTGATAACATTGATTGTGTTCCTCCTCTTTCTAAGTTATGGATTTGTTATGGTTTGTCTCTTCTATTGAAATTATGTGGTTTATATGGATTAAAAGAAATAACGAGGTATTCCAAAGCATTAGAAGGTTGTTTACTGACTTTTCACTATAAATCACTATTTCCTTTGTTGCATATAATGTTGTGTTTTAAGTGCACAGGAAGAAGAGTGATATAAAAAAAGTTTATGTAGGATGAGTCTCAAATTCCAAATCCTCAAAGTGTTCAGTGGGGTGTTGGCTCTCATAATGATGTTTATGATAAGGATGGTTAGCCGTTGCAGAGAGATATGATTGTGGTTTGTAGTAATGTTAAAGATAAAGGTCTTGTTTCCCCTGTTTTTCTTGATATTTTGTTGCTCCAGATGATCCTGTCTATAAGGTTGATGAAGGCAAAGGTGTTGTAGATGTTGATCTTGTTTGGGGTGTTGGCGGTTTTGTTGATGAAAACTCCTCAGACAACAAGGAGGACGATGCCACTCCTTAACCTGTGGTTCCCATTTATATGTATCTAGATGCTTGGTTGTAGGACTGTGTTGAGTACAAGGTTCAGTCTTTGATGAAGAATATTTAAGGCTTCATTAGCGATAGTGATAAGAAAATAATGGGAAAAATGATAAGTGATAGGCCTTTTTACAGCATGCTTTATTGTAGCATTTTTTTATGTTCTCTTGTATATGGACATATTTTTGCTGCGCTGGTTTATACTTTTGCTGGGCAGATGCTTTTTACTTAGCTTGTTGGGCTGTTAGTGGGTGTTTAGATTGGGTTCTTCGTATACCATGTTGTTGACATTGTGCTCCAGGTGAGCTATTATTAGTCTTATTTTGCTCTGAGGGACTATTTTTGGTGTGATTTGTAAATTGTTGCTTGTATGAGCCATATTTGTAAACTTTATCCAATATTTTCAATAAAACTATAACATGGACATGATTAACCTTGTTGAAATGGAGATAAAGGATATCTTGATGCTACAATGCTCCCCTAAATGAAGAATGTCAATTTTGAGATCTGATACACATGCACATTTAGATGTGAAAATGCTAGTTTAGTTAACCTCTCACTTTCTAAATTGATCAAATTGAGGGCCCAAATCATATAGGTAAATATTTTGCAGACAAATAATCCAGGAATGCATTCATGGTGGGGAAAAAACTAAAAGCTCAAGTAGTAGTGACAAGGAAGAGGGAAGATGCAATGTCTTAAAAGATAAATAACTGATGTAAAAGATCTTTGATCTAAATCCCAAGATATAGCTTGGGGACCACATTCTAAATTATAAAATGTTAGATATGTTATATGTCAAAGCAATATTAAACACCAATTCAAAAATGATAAATAACATTCAAAGAATGAAGAATAGTAAATATAAGAGAACTAGAACAGAAATTTTTATTAATATATGCATTCTTACATGGCATACTCTTGAGGGGAGATGTATAGTTGTCTATCTTCCACTAACTACACCTATGCTCCAATATCTAATAGTAATTATCTATTTAGAATTTTAGATATGTCAACATAATGTTATATAGCTGCAAAAGCTAAAGAACTGTCATAGAAGATGAAAGAGTTGCTATTACATATGTGATTCTTCACCTCCCAATGGTTAGGTTGAGATGCAAAAAAATGAAATGGTTGTCATATGGGGGAGGGAGGAGAATGGGAGGTGAGGGGCAGGGGGAGTGAAGGTGAGGCCTCAACCCCTTCAAGGACAAAGAAAAAATCATTGTTGGCATTCGTTGGTACCGTATGTTGTGAGTGGACCTTAGTAGTTTGGTCTATATGTGTTTAAAACCCTAACAAAATCAATGATGAAGACTACATAAGGTTTGGTGTGTGCTTGGATGGTACACATTCAATCTATCTAGATTGCCTTATGCCACTTATATGTGCGTGTGGTTTCTAGTGGAGATAGATTGATCTTGGAAGTACAACAGACCTTTGGAAATGCTCTAGCACTACCATAGGTCATAAAACATGAGTCATCATTAGCACATGGTATAAAACATGAGCTGGCATTAACAAAATCCATGAGAATGGGCTTGGCAGAATCAGTCGAGCTATATTCTGAGAATCCACCTCAATCATTCACCCCACCTTGAAAAGTGATTGTCTCAATTGCATTAAGTCTAAAAAGCAAGTGCAGAAACCTATCTTCTAGCTCATCCTTGGTGAAGCCTCTTCCTTGGTACGTAAGTTGACTCAATCTAAAAACTCTAGATAACAGTATAAAACAGTTTTTGTGTGCACCGTCTCCAAAATTTGATCCAGTTTTACCACTTATGGTTGTTTTGTTTGAGAAGGTTAAATTCTAAATGCAAAATGTGCATAGCTATATGGCACAATCTTCTTAGGAGTTGGCACAACATGATTAGAAGATGAGATCACTTTAAGAATCATGTATCTCTTACTGCCTATCAATATGATGATACTCCATGGATTGGAAATGTACACATCTTAATGACTATGCATATATGAATGCTCAAGCATAACATCACAACCATCAATTAGGGCTATATCACAAATTATTTCATCTCTAAGAGAATGTGTGACATGTGATAAGCAACATTGATGAGTAGTGTGTATACCTTTGGTGTCGCATGAACTGAACCACCCCAATTTCTAAGGTTGAGGAGTGAGGCACAGTTGGAAAATTCAATCACTTGACAGTTTCTAGTATGACATGTGATAAGCAACATTGATTAGTGGTGTGTATACCTTTGGTGTCGCATTAACTGAACCACCCCGATTTCTAAGGTTGAGGAGTAAGGCGTGGTTGGAAAATTCAATCACTTGACAGTTTCTTTATAGATGAGGTTCTTCATGCTATCGCATCAATCAAAAAGTCCATAGATTGTGCCTAAATAGGTGTTCTGCTTCATCTTGTACTAGTGGTTGAGGCCTTCAATTCAAAATCCTCTATTTCTTCCTAGCTAAGAAACATTTTTAGCATGTGACTCTGCATCCACGTGCCTTCTTATTTTATGTTCTTGCACCATTTACTTGTCTTTCTACTTTGAAGATGGAAACTACTTCAATGCCAAAGATATTTCCTCTTTCCCTTCTTCTTAGATCCTCCCTTAATGGTTTCAGCATAACAATAGGATTCTCTTTATGTATTAACCATTGCCAACTTCAATTTGGATTGAATGTATGGTCATAGGCCATTGTAGTACTTGAGAACATTGTGCTTCTCTTACTAAAATGACCCCATTTTTGCATATAGATCATTAAAGGGATCAATGTATTCTTCAACTAATTGATCATTGACTTGGCACAATCATTGCCACTAAATATACTGATCATTCATAGACATCTTTAGGATAGTATTCATCCTTGAAAGCTTCTAAAATTTTCTCCCAAGTCAAGTCGGATTCTTCTTTGTTTGATCTTTCTCCCATAGCATATGGGCTCTCCACCATTTATTGATGGGTAAAGAAATAAATAAAAAAAAGAGAGAGAATTTTGGAAGTGTTTATTTTTCCTTTATCAAATAAGTCATTCATAGAAAAATATGATTCTAACTGATCTATCCAATTATCAATTACATCAGTGTTTATTTTATTCTAAAAAACAGGAACTGTCAAAATTTTCATGAATATTATGGAGAACTTTACCTCCAAAAGTTCTAGTGGAGGGGTTCATCTTGGTCATGTATGTCCCATCGAATGAGGTCAAAATATATCATGCTCAACATTCAACCACAAGAACCCTCACATTTTCTTCCATGTTGTATTGAGCATGTTCAGGTGGCAAGAAACACAATCTTTTAGCTAGAACTTTAGAAGTCCATCCATGCAAGTAGAGAAGATATGAAAAAATAAGGGAAAAGCAATGATGGAGGGATGACAACTTAGTGAGAGGAGGAAGATGAAAGGAAAATTGTGCATGAAATTGGATTTTATTTCACTGAAATGTAATATTTAGATCAGGTCAATGGATCCGCCCAGAATTAGAAAAACAAATGAAAGCATTAATGCTACTTAGAGATCATCATAGAGGGTAGCTAGCATTCTGTGGCAGAACAATGATTCTTTTGCACCTCCATACATTTCTCCAAGACCTTGTCAATCCTTAAAGGCTTCAATTTTATGTGACAGGGCAGAATCTGATTATGCCAATGAAATTTATTGAAGACTAACAAATCTATGTGCCCATTCTAAGTTTAGTATGAAGGTTTCTTAGGTTAGAGGAGGTTAGGCACATGTGTAGAATAGGTTAGAAATTTGAATGAATTGCATGAAAGTTGGCCTCTATTCTATCAAGATGAAGGCCAAGGCACAAGGATAATCCCAATATGTTCTTTTGCTTTGCAAGTGTGTAACATGATTTCTAATCCAAGTCACCAAGAGACTCCAACATAGGGACAAGGACATGTCTCCATCTCCATACTACTAATATTTTTTGGGTGAATATATGCATATATAATATAATCATACCCTTATTTATTTCCTCACCTACCCTGATTTCAAGTGGTGCCCTTGTACCTGTACTGGCACCTCCACATCTCCAAGTATTATGTTTCTAACATTTTTCTTTGACATATGCCCCTAACTTACATGCCTCAAAAAAAATTTTAAACATAAAATTCTGATTGGCTTCACAATGTGCAGTAAAACCGTGTTGTTGGCTTACTGCCTGTCTGAGCCTGGAGTTAAGATCGATTATATGTACTTGAGAAAGGATGCAGCAATTTCTGTGTTTTGTAAAAGGTCCTACATCATATTTGAGGTAAGATTGAGCTGAATGAGATACGAAAAGAACATAATTGATGTTTCCACTGTGCAATTATGTGTTCAGGTCTTTTTCCTGTATCATGGCCTTTCAGCAACCTAAGATCAGATTTATTCATGGCTGGAACCTCATGCAGAGCTGGGTTTCTGCTGCTTCACATGTGGTTTGTTCCTAAAACCTATGGCTGGCCTTGCATGGCCATTGCCATTGCAATTGGAGATGGGTTGATTTTGCAGTTTATTTTGTAATAAAGAAGCTGGTGTTCTACAAATAATATTGTAAAAAATTATTTTGCTCTGTTAAAATCTGAGAAGGTCATCCTCAGGTCTTGAAATTGCATATTTGTGTGAATTTAGAGACTGTCAACATGGGCAGGCAATGGTTTGTGGGTTCCATAATGAAAAGAGTGTTATATCTTTTTTAAGAGGTGTGGAAAGGAACAAAGTAAGCATTCTCTTGGAAACAGTAAGAAAGCACAAGGACAGCTGCAGGCTATACACCAAGTGGGTATCTCCTTTTGCTAGTTAATTTGAAAAATGAATGGCAGAGACACATACAACTAGAAACAAGTTCAAATATAAGAAAAGAAGAGAGAGAAATGATATACATACTCGGAGTCATGGTGAGGGGGAGGCCAAATTCATTGGTGAAGAAATCTTGAGTGGGAAGCTTGCACATGTTCACACACATGCCAACACATCCACTATTCTCTAAATACCTGCTTAAATCCAAAATCACCTTTAATTGTCAGGATTTCTAACAACTATTTTATAGTATTAGAAAATAGGTATCATTAGTTAATTTCAACAAGTGCATCTGGTGTAATGGTACCATAGTACCTTCCCACAGCATTAACTCAGGTTCAACTCTAATGCACATTTTCTTCCATTACTTGTCCTCTACATGCTTAAAAATCGTAAAGAAAAGTGTTGAAAGGTATAGGTACCTCAGTACCTGCATTTTTTTATATGCACTCCACTCCTTTGTCTGACACCATTTACCTCCACCTCGATCACCTATTAATTTTTGAAAATGTGATTTGAATGTAAGCAACTCAATTCATGATTGCATGTAAGTGTAAATTATCGGACATGGCTCTTGCAAGTAAAGAGACTTTTAAGAAAGGGATGTAATTTCAGACTGGCAAATAAAGTGCTTATTTGGAAATTGCAAGAACAAAGTGGCATTCTTTCCAGTATCTGTTGATAGGACATAGAAGAATGTTGTTGAAGTAGGTGTAGTCATTTTTCACATTTGTAGAAGAAATATCTACACAGTAATATTTAATAACACTGTCATAGATGAGGTTAAGAAAATAATGTACTAGGTCGCCACCATTGCTGTTTTCTCGATTAGATTGGAAAGTTTAGGTTTGACTGTTATCATGTGGATGATTAGGTTATAAATGCAAACTAGTCTACAAGTTTTTTGTTTTTAATATAGCTTACATAAAAATTCTGTAAACAAAAATCTATCCTACCATTTTCGGAGCACTTCCTCTTTTCTTCATTTGTCACTGTCTAGAAGTAATTATCCGAAATGTATCATTTATAATCAATTGTTTCATTCAGAGTTTTGTATCATGGTTTGTTTGACTACAGTGACACTCAAACTATGCTCTTAACACTCATGTTACATCTCAAATGATGAAGACAAACGTGTGAACATGGTGATAAGAACATTGTGAGAAGTTAAATAGAGCTGGAAGAGGATGAACAAGGATATAAGGACAGTCTGGATCCTCAGAGCTCATCCCGCATTCTCCATTTGCAAAAAAGAGGTTTATATGTAAAATTTGACAGCCACTGAATCTGCCCCCAGCAAACAGTCTGAAGCAGGTGAATTCAATGGCCAACGAATTTGTCCAGCAATTTGATCACTGCAGAATTTTCTCAGATAGGATAAAGAGGCAGTTCGACCAAAGCCACAGCATTTGACTTCTGACTGTTGAGATGATTCAGGTTTTTTATGGCAATTTGGTGATCAGCTGGAAGAATAAATACACCTAATGGTCTCTTTTAAAAGCATCTAAAATTGTAGGATGCGCTTCACATAAATGAAGGAAGAGTGTGAAGGTTGTCTTAGTGAATTTCAGAGAAAAGCAAGCTTGTGAGAGCATTGGAGAAGGGCAATTGTAGTCTACAATTCTCTTGGAAGCTCCAAGTGCACAATAGGCTTGAATTCTTGCTGATTTTAAGTTGACATAAGGAGGCACAGCCCCAATTCACTGGGTTTTTTCCACATTCAGTTTCTCCAAGGTATACCTTGCATCCCTCATCGTGTTTTTCTTCTTTCACGATTTTACTTGCTAAAATTCCTTTAATCATAAAAGCTATTATATTTTCCAGCACTTAGGCAAACATGTAAATCTATGGTAAGGCTGTTTAAGAATGGTTCTTAAGTTCAACAGCATACATAATCAAAAATCAGTTTTGTGTTTAGGATCTATATTAATGAGTTAGAAATGAAATATTTATCGTAATTACAGATCAAAAAATGAGAACGGACAGGTCAAGGAAAATGGTACTATGGTCTATTGAGCTGCTATCGCAAGTATTTAGGCTGAACATTGTAGGGATGGAGGCGAAGCAATGGTGGATGCCATGTGTCTCAGAAAGTCTTTCAAGAGAGAAATCCAAATCAGATCCCATATCAGATATAGTTTGTTTCTCTTAGCCTCTATTCTCCATGCAATTTCCTTCAAGTAATGCCTACACCACCTCCTGCGGCCTTTTTTCTCTTTCTTGACATTTCACATGGACTTACAGAGATTACAATCTGTTTCATGCCTTTGTTTGGGAATTCTTATAATGTATCGACCCACCCCAATGGGACATTGCAAAACGTTTTTAATAACCATAAACTAGCAAACATTTTTTTTATACGGGTACAAAATTATAAATTATAATTATAATTTATTATATTTATAATCTTATGTGTAACTATACTTTATAATTTTATAGATATTAAAAATTATAAAAATAGTAATACTCATAATTGTCAATAAGCAAATTATTTAAATACTTCATAAAGTAAAAAATAAATAAATCATGAACCAAGGTAGAATAAGGCAATAATATTCTCATGCAAAAATAATTTATGGCCCAAAAACAATATAAACAATATAATATTCAATATTATGGCGCAAAAACAGTATAATATTCTCACTCAAAAACAATATAATATTCAAACGATGGCAAAACGAGCTTTCAACACTTGGATGACAACACCCGCATGACGTTTTTAGTTGCCTTTCACGTATACACACCCACAGTAAACCCCCTGTCGACCCGTCCCCGTCCCTGTACCCAAACTCGAACCGTACCGATACGGGAATGACAAGGTTAAAAGAAGAACCCGGTAACATAGGCGAAGAGAGGGTTCTAATGTGTCCTTTCCACTAGTTCATGGATCTTCCACTTTGATCTCTTAATTTTGCAAGAATGAATAGTAGTATAAAGAAGCGTTAGGGAAAGGAAGTACAAAAAGTAGATCAATAGTATAATTCACCACACACTTTCTTGGGTACTCCAATGCATGACTAAAATATATCCTTGTAATCCTCCAACATATTGCTCATGAATTGTTGTTCTATTATAGGGGTGCAATGTTATCTTGTGCTATAAGGATGTCTTTCTTGCATTCAAATCTCACTATTAAGAGCACACATATTTTGCTAGAACTGTTCAACTTCTTACCTACTTGGCATTCATGAGTGAAATCTAGGAACTACCTATAATGTGAGTTATATGTCCTTACCACCATCTCTGATGACATTTCTAAGTTTTTCATCTTAGATTGCATGGCATTAGATAAGATATGGTTTCCCAAGAAAACATTGCATACTTCTAATGGAACTATGCCACAAAGGATTGCAATTTGAAAAGGACTAATTTTGTAGATTAGGTGACATTGATGAGTGATGCACTTCTTAGAAATTGAGAAGAAACATACAATGGTGTATGATTGTGGGTAAGTTGTAATAAAAAAGGTTAAATCTTTGAACTAATTCTAGAGAAATCAATCTCTTGACTACCACAATCTTGACAATGAAGTGTCAAAGGGGTTGTGGTCAATTGGTAGGACCACTTGGTTCTCATGTTCGAAGCCAAGGTTCAATTCTCCCCAAGGACATCTTAGTGCTAGTAGGCATGCTAGAGTGCTATTCTTGCTCTAATGGTAGTGTGTGGTAGGTTCACAAGTGATGGAGGAGAGGTGAGAAGTAGGTGAGACATTCAACCCATAGAAGCATAGGTAAAAGAATTGTAACAATCTTTCTACTTGTGGACTTGAATTGGAAGATGAGGCAATGTTAGTAGTTCCTTCCATGGTGGTCCCTAGCTCATTGTCCACAATCCATTTACTTTTTCTTGTGTTGATACGTAGAACTCAATGCTTAAATTCGTGCAAACAAATCTTTGCAAGCATGACATTCATCAATGGAGTGCCCAATAGAATTGTGTATTGTGGGCCACTTTCCTCGCTTTGATTGTTTCTTTTACTCCTTAGCCGATGAATTCTTCTTTTGGAAATGACGCAAAGATCCTTTTCCTTGCTTTGAATTTTGGTTGACTCCAAACTTCTGATTCTTATCACGTGACTTATCTTTGGGACTTGGAATCTTCATTCTAGATCTCTTAAGGCATATTTTGCAATGATGTAGTTCTTTCTCCATTATTCTACTTTATATTCTATCGACTCAATAACTCTCTAAAGAATGTAAAATTTTACTTGTAGTTGCAACGTAGATTGATTTACAAAAGGAAACTCATCAAGATAAATGTTTGTTTTTAAAATTTTATAATGACAATGGTTAGGATCACAACAGCAGCTGAAGAATTAAATATCCCTAGATCTTTCTAAGAGTGGGTTGCATTCCATTATATTCAATATATTTCAATAGAATCATATTTACTTTTTAATTTTTCTTGATAATGAGTATTTGTCAACTGTGGTTTTAAAAAAAGATGGACGATTGTTTTCAAGAACTGCATTTCCAAGTTTTAAAGCTCAATGGACCGGGTATATAGTTGATCAAAAAATATCATTAGAATTGATCACTAAGCTATCCATTAAAGTATCTTTCTCTAGCTATGAAAAACCACTCCTACAGCAAATAAAATGGTAATTGTTGTTATCGTCAAACTTACTTCAGATGGCCCAACTAGCCACTGGAAGAAAGGAACAGTTAATGCGGCATTAAACTCTTCAGACCACCTTGTTGGTGGAAATAACTTGCGGAACTGCAAAAATACAAGCAATTTTTGGTTTAGTAAAAACATGACATAAACAAAAGAACACATGAATTATCAAGGCAACCATTTATTTTAATTTTTTTGTTCTATGTCCTTGTATTTTCATGCATATAATTGCATTGGACTAGAAATCGAGTCCACTTAGAACAACTCATGCATAAAAAGAAAAACTAGATTTGTAAATATTATTCAAGATTTTGCAAAATAACTCTTCAAGTACAGATCAATGTCCGACAATGTTACATCAAAATGCAACCTTACAAAGGTTGAGATTAGGAAATCTCTACAGCAAGCATAAATAGAAAATAAGCCTTAAAAGGTAGAAGAATTGTTTGGGGCCTGGGCAACCAGGAAAGATTACTCCTCACTTGACTATAGCACAAAGATATATGCTTTCATGAGGAGCAACATGACCATCTGTGGGCTTGACCAACTAGGGAAGCATATACAAAGTAGAATACTATCAATGTAGACCATTTCACCTCCGTAAGACAAAAATAATTTAATCGATCATGATTCATGACATTTGCCACTACTTTTTCGTACAACTCTTGATAAGAATAAAGGGAACAAAAGTGTTATAACTCGTTTTATTCGAAAATTGGTGTTTGGCCCATTTTAAAGCAAGTGAGACAAAAAAACAAAATTACATTGTCATCACGATGTTAATCTATGTATCTCATACCATAGAAAGATACGTAGGATTCTTTATAAATTTATGTGAGGATATAAAAAACAACTAAGCCCACATCAGAGGCGCTAAATTTTAGGATACCATAACATCCTAGCTGAATATTTAAAAACTAGAGTACTACCAAAACAAGTTCAGATTTCATAATAACTAGTAAAGAGTCCACGAGAACAATACAATCTTTGCCTATTAAAATTTGCTTTATTGGAACCGATAAAGTCATCATCCTTACCTTGTAACCGATCCCACTGAACTCTCTTACAAACCTTCATAGATGGTAGATACTACTAGTAAAGAGTCCATGAAAATTTAAGACTCTAGAAGTTATCCTGAAAATTTGCTTAATTGGAACTGATAAAGTCATCAACCTTACCTTGTAACTGACCCAACTAAACTCCCTTACAGACCTTCACAGATGGCAGATACTGTAAGTACTAAAATCGTATCAGGCCTACATGGCAGTCCGATGATGATAAAGAGGTCCTAATCATGGCCACATAAGCATGAATTACACTCCTCAGTAGTTTCACTCTTGGTGACATGTCCCTTGTGTTTTTAACCTTCTTGACCATATTTTTTTCAACCCCCAAATTGACTTATCCTGCCTCATGTTCTGCCTAGTATCCCTTTGTTTGGCCTATTTAAGGTCACCCCTAGTGTCTTAGGGTCATCCATAGTGTCTCTAGGTTGCCCTTAGGGTCACTTGAGCGACCCTGACTGGTAAAAGGGGCGACCCTATGTTCTGTTTGTACGCAAGAAACAACTCATATTTTTGGCTTTTTCTCTTTGGTTTTTAATTTGTGTTAACTCCTATTTTTTCATGCCAACTCATGTTTTTCCTAGCTTTCTTTCTATTATGAACTCATGATCAATTTGTATCCCTTTAAATTTGTTTCCTAAATTTCTTTGAGTTCACTTTAGTTTTCTTTTAGTTTTCTTGAGTTCTCTTCTTATCTCTGTGTCTATTTATGGGTTTGTTTCTATTTCTTCTTGAGTTGCGCTTTCTTTTGATCTTATCTCTTCTCCCATTCCCTCCCATTCTTACTTATAAATATGTCTCACCTCTTCATTGTTTAACATCACTTCTCATTTCGAAAACACAAGCTTCTTCACAAGCTTCTTAGCTTCTTTTTCTTCAAGCTTCTTTAGAAGCCTTGAGCCTTTTTTTTTCAAGCTTTAGTTTAGATATCTCATAAGAATTTAGAGATCATCCTCTTCTCATCGAATCTTCTTCTCATTTCGAGAACACACAAGCTTATTTACAACCTTCTTCACAAACTTCCTCAAGCTTCTTCACAAGCCTTCGAGCCTCTTAGTTTAGTTTTAGTTTTAATTTTACAAAGCTTCTAAGCTTTCCCTTATGAGGTTGTTTTCATGTATTCTTGCCTTAGCCAAGCTTATGCATAGCATCTCCTTTATCTTTTATGCTCACACAACAATCGCACCTTCTTTCTTCTTAATTTGTTATTGCTTCTAAGCCGCTTTTTCATTTTCTCACATCCTTGTTTTTATCCCTGTTGCCAAGAGGAGGACTCCGTTGTTGCAGAGGAGACAGTGTCCACAAGAACCTCTGAGTACATATGCCTGGCATTGGCACCCATTATTACAATAGGTTCTTTATTGCTTTATTAGTAACTAGCTCACATTTTTCTCTTGGGAAAGGAAAACATTGTTTTGTCTTTCTCTTGATAGGATTTAGAGTTAGAGTAGAGTTTTTTGTCTTTCTCTTGATAGGATTTAGAGTTAAAGTAGAGTTATTTACTTTTCTTAGAATAAGTTGCTTGTTTTGCTTAGAGTAATATCAATTTGTTTAATTAGATTATAAGCTTCAAATCTCAAAACACGAAAACATAGATCCATTGCATTAGAGAAAGTCATATAGAATTGCATACATTTTTCCCTTTCGTAGTAATTAAATCATCTTTAAAATTGGGAAAAGAAAAGCTTGCATTCATTTAGGATTAATTGCATTAGAAATTCATTTTAAACATTTAGATAGAAACTCACAACATTCAAGCCCTTGTTACCGTCATGAGGCATAAAACGATCAACTTTCATTTAAAAAACAAACATCAAAGAAGCCCTTGGTTTCATCATGAAGCATAGAAATTCAACAACATTTTCAACATTTAAATCAAACATAGGAAAACATCAAAGAAACCCTTAGTTTCATCACAAGGTATACAAACTCAACAAATCAACAAATTCAACATTCATTCATACAACACAAACAACTCCACTCGCACCCGCAATGCTCTTCTTCCATGCGAAGAGAGTAATCATTCCAATCACCCCTGCCTAGCTAGCTTTCTCCAGAAAGGTGGGAGTGATTCGGCTAAGGCCTTTAGCAAGGGTGCAGTGCATGTGTTACATAGAGTTTGACTTGCCCATGTTGTGTCTAAGTCACATTCTGGTTATCACAGATACTACTATATCAAGATTGCCTCAATCAACAGAGTGAGGGCCATGATGATCTAGATTTAAATCCTTATTAGGAGAGTCCACTATACCAAAAACTATATTCCCATTATCATCAAGCATATTTCACTAATTTAGCTCTGATGATGAAAACAGATTAAGAGGAGCCCCTCCCCCACCTAAAGTCTGTGGCAATTATATTAATAATTGTCTTAACAATCCTTGAATTAGGATCATTATTGTCATTTTGTGAACTGCTTATTAAGATTATGAACTCAAGGTTCCATGAACTAATAAATTAACATTCAGGTTGTTTCCATTTTCCTCATCTTGAGGAATATTAGCCCAACCATCTATATCACAATTTATGTTAGGAACATTCATTTCAAAAGTGAGATTGAGAGAAGGAGGAGCATTAATAAGTTTGTCTTGCTCCTAAAGCCTCTAGCACATCCTCTGCACCCTCTAATACAGAAAAGCCTCCTTGTATGTTCTTTGGGCACCTATAGTTGCACAAACAGTTATGCAGAAATAAACATGGTGACTTCTCTAGAGAAGCCAGTAAGGGATTTGCATACCCTCTGAAATACAATCCTATCATTTATAACCATCATAAAATTTTAGTAGATGAAGCATGCCAATATTTATAATATAATTTTAAATTTTGAGGAAGCCTAATGAACCAGTCCACAAACCCCTCCATGCAATATCTCAAATGCACAAGCACATTTGAACTTGTCAATATACTTTTCCCTGCAAGTACAATAAAATCACAGTAAAAAAATTTGCTTGAGACCTTTAGAATAGACAAGGGTAGCTTGTATCCTTGATCTCCATAAACCTCACCTACAACTGATTCGTTCCAGATGAACAACCATCTAATATGATACTTCCTAGATTCCAAACATGATGAGAAAATAAGTTCAAGCGTAGAAGACCGATTCTTGGAAATATTACTATCCAACCGATTCTAGTTGACCTAGTCCAAGGTAAGAGGAGAGCCAACTATGAGCATGTATAATTATTTGGAGAACGATGTTAGGATTATGTTAGGATTTCAATGGCAAACCGAAGCAATACACTTTACCAATTATATGCAGATTTAAATATACACAAAAATAACAATGAAGAATAACACAACAATTGAACACAGAGATTTAATGCGGTTCGCCCAATGTGGGCTACATCCACAAACACAACCATCCAGTATTTTATTATCCAGTAAATCAAACCGATTACAACTAGCAACCTTTGTTGCTCAATATCGTTGCTATGCTACATGAAATACATTACAATCTCATTCGAGTCTCTTGTGTGACTCTTGGTTTTTTGCCTTCTTCAGCCTCTTATTTATCAAGCCTCTTTGGCAGTTAACAAAGTGGGGTTTTCCATGTCGACTAATAGCAAACTAACTACCAACGCCTTTATTAAATAGTAGGCATTTTCTGCTTCGGTGGCGCTGCCGCCAGCAACCCCCGCGGGGGGCATTGCCCCCAGACCCCCATCGTGGGCTCCGCCCTCGGGCCCCTACCGAGGGATGGTCCCCCCTGGACCCCATAGGAGGGCCCCCCCCCCTTAATTTTTTTGAGGGGAAATCGCGGCTAATAAAGTCACCAAAATTTACCTTGTTGTCTGAACCTGCAACCCCTGCAGCATGATCAGTCCCCACATACTAACAAAAGACTCATGGAAATTAGTGTCATCCATCCTCGCTAAATTCTCCCAAATACCAAAATTCATGTCAATGATCTAGTTAAAGGGTCTAGTACCCAATGCCTCAACAAGTTATATATGTTCTCCTGCCACTTCCATTCAACTGATGTTTCTCATTTGTGTTAGTACAAAATCTCCATCCAAAACCATCATACATAATCATACATTTAATATAGGAATACCCCTGCATTTAGCTAAGAACTTACACACTGCATAAAGTTTCCACTGTTAAATTTTAATATTCAGATTTACAATAAGAAACAATAAAACTCAAATGCACACATAACATGCATATACCCTGGGAAAACCTCTCTCTTAGAGGTGAAAAACCCAGCAAGAAAAATCTCAGATTCAATTAAAGTAATGGCGGAGGTAGATTACAACTTCACCCAGCTAGGGCACAAAACTTAGACACAACTTATCAGAACTTAAGTTCAACCTTTGAATCTGTCAAACGGTTGAACCGTTGAACCAGTTCAACTATTGGCAGAACCCTTGCACTGTTGAACCTTTGAACCTGAGGAGCCCGTTGAGCCGTTGAACCGGTTCAACTATCGGCACCCTTGCACTGTTGAACCTTTGAACCTGTGGAGCCCGTTGAACCGTTGAACTGGTTCAACTATCGGCGCCCTTGCACTGTTGAACCTTTGAACCCGTGGAGCCCGTTGAACCGATGAACTTGTCGAACGGTTCAACCAACGGCCGAGCCCTTTGAACCAGTGGAGCTCGATGAACTCGTTGAACTAATGAACCCGTCGGACGATTCAACCAACGGCGGAGCCCTTTTACTGTGCTTGTAGTAGGTCACTAATGGATTAGATTTTGCAGAGCAGAATTCGGTAAACTGATTGTGGTATATTGTGACTACCAATCACTTTTCGTTTATATGAGATCGCCCAAACAATTTGGCACCAAATTACATATACGTTACATTTGAAATAGGTCCTAACCTATTTGTAATTTCAAGATACATAGAATAATGAGTTCGCCCAATTTGGGGCTTGCCTTAATCAGATAATACAACTGAGTTCTCGAAATGCTAAGGCCGATAGGCCATTCAGCATTTTATGACTAGGTCGGTCTCTAGAAGGGATCCGACCTAGCTACCAAAATCAACACTCCCTCTTAGCTAGGGAGGATTCCTTCATAAGGATCTAGTCACATAGTGACTACCATCATGGCTACTCCCATGGATGAAAACATAAGTGCTTATTGTCATCTCCACATGACGCTTACCATGGATACTCCCAGAGAGTGAACAAGCACATCATGGAATTTCTCCCATGATATCCACCATGCCTACTTGTAGAGGGTGACTCCACCATGCCTACTCGCAGAGGGTGGAAGAGGGCTTTCACCTCAAACTTCTCCCAGAGAAGAGTGCATTACCACCATGCCTACTCGCAGAGGGTGGATCCACCATGCCTACTCATAGAGAGTGGAGGATATAGTATAATGGATCACTGATGCTGAGATTGCCTCTCAGCTAGAGCTTCATTCTCCACAACTCCAAGCTTGTCTCGAAAATATGCAAGCTTCACTCGAGCAAGAGGTTTGGTGAGAATATCCGTTGTTTGCTCATTAGTGCTGATGTACTTCAGCTGAATAGCATTCCTTTGTACCATATCACGGATATAGTGATACTAAGTTTCCACATGCTTTGATTTGTCATGAAACACAGGATTGGCAAAGAGCTTCACACAGCTCTGGTTATCACTATGAATAACTGTAGACTCCCAAGGTTGTCCAAACAATCCTACAAGGAGTTTTTGAAGCCACACTGCTTCTCGAGTTGCCACACAAGCTGCAATATATTCTGCTTCAGCAGTACTCAGTGCCACTAAAGACTGTTTCCTGCTGCACTAGGATATCATGGCGGATCCCAAGCTGAAGCAAACTCCAGAAGTGCTCTTTCTATCAGTGACACTTCCTGCCCAATCAGAATCAAAATAGCCTTCCAAGGTAATGACTGTATTGGAAGAGTACTTTAATCCATATCCAACTGTACCACGCAAATATCTCAAGATATGCTTGGCTGCAACAAGATGAATCTGCCTTGGTTCACACATGAACTGGCTGAGGGCACTTACTACATAGCAAATGTCGGGTCTAGTGTTAACTAGATACATCAAGGATCCAATCAGCTGCCTATATTTAGTGGGATCCACAAGATCAGACCTAGCTGCAGATTCACTCAACTTCTTTAAGTTAGTTTCCATAAGAGTAGGCATAGGTTTACAATCTAACATTCCAAACCTCTTCAAAATATCAATGGTATATTTTCCTTGACTTAGAATAATTTCATTGGGTCTTTGCCATACTTCTAACCCAAGAAAGAAATGCATGAGACCTAGATCTTTCATTTCAAATTCTGAAGTCAATTCTTCCTTACATCTAAGAATGAGATGATCTTCTCTAGTTAGGAATAAGTCATCAACATATAAAACCAAGATCAACATTTCACCATTGAATACTTTGAAGTAAAGGTTAGGATCAGCATCATTCTTATAGAATCCTAGGCTTACCAAGTACTTGTCAATTCTTTCATACTAAGCACGGGGGGCCTGCTTAAGGCCATATAATGCTTTCTTCAATCTGCATACATGAGATTCTTTCTTATGGATCACAAAGCCTTTAGGTTGCTCAATGTAGACCTCTTCTTCAATAACACCATTGAGGAAGGTTGTCTTTACATCCATCTAATGCAACTTCCATCCCTTAGCTGCGGCAATAGCAATGATAGTCCTGATGGAAGTATATCGAGCAACAGGGGCAAAGGTTTCCTCATAATCTATGCCTTCTTTCTGAGAGAAGCCACGAGCCACAAATCTAGCTTTGTATTTCTCAATACTTCCATCAGCAGCATGTTTAATTTTAAACAACCATTTGGAAGATATGACAGACTTACCTTTGGGTCTAGGCACAATATCCCAAACATCATTCTTGATGATAGACTGATATTCTTCATCCATAGCATTCTTCCACGCTTGTTGTTTCATGGCCTCTTCAATGCTGGAAGGTTCAGTCTCAATGAGATTGCACATCAATGCAACATAGTTGGAGAATTTCTGAGGTCTCCTACTTATTCTGGATGTGCCACTTGGAGATGCAAACTTTTTTGCCTCTTGAATCCAGAGAGGTCTCTTCTTACTCACGGTAATGTCCCTAGGCCCATCGGTAGGATCCAAAGGTTCACTTGGATCATTATGATTTTCAGATTCTGTAGACTCTCTCTGAATCTTAGTATCATGTTCAATGTCCATGTCTTGAGGGTTATCATGGACTTCATTGTCAATCTCTATACTTGAGCCTTTAGATCTTTTGAGTGCAATATTTTCTTCAAAAGTGACATCTCTACTAACCTCAATAAACTTCTGACCTGGAATGTAAATTCTAAATGCTTTGGATGTTTCGCTGTAGCCCACAAGAGTGCCTCTTTTGCCAGAAGGTTCCAACTTGGTTCTCTTTTCTTTGGGTACATGGACATATACTAGACTCCCGAAGATCCTCAAGTGACTGATATCAGGTTTGATCCTTGAAAATGCTTCTTCTGGAGTCATCTTTCAATACACGGTGAGGGCATCTATTCTGAATGTAGACAGCGGTTCTAGATGCTTCGGCCCATAGGAAAGTCTGCAGATCCTGATCATGAATCATGGCTTTTGCTGCCTCAACAATGGATCTGTTCTTTCTTTCTGCAACCCCATTTTGCTGAGGGTTGTAGGGAACATAAAACTCCCTCTTGATCCCTGCCTCAACACAAAAATCATGAAAGCTACCCGAGGTGTATTCACCTCCATTGTCAGACCTTAAAACTTTAATTCTTTTCCCAGATAGATTTTCAGCTAAAGCTCTAAATTCTTTGAATCTACTTAGGACTTCATCAGATTCTTTTGATTTGAGAAAGTAAATCCAAGTTTTTCTAGAGTAGTCATCTATAAAGATTACATAATACAAGAATCCACTTGGAGAAGCAACAGACATAAGTCCACATAAATTAGAATGCACAAGAGCTAATTTCTCTTTAGACCTACTTTCACTTTGATGAAATGGACTCTTAGTGTTCTTACCCATAGCACAACCTTTGCATGTATTATCATGAATATGACTAAGTTTAGGCATACCTTTAACTATCTTCTCAAGTGTGGGGAGGGCTCGGAAATGAAGATGTCCAAGTCTTCTATGCCATAGCTCGCTTGACTCAGGTGCTTCATGAATGAGAGCTTGAACTGGACGTGTTGAAAGCTTAAATAGGCTCTCATACCTGTTCCCGATGACACGAGCTGATTTGATGTTGGACTTCTTAGGCCATGCAAGCACCCTTCCCTCAAAAAATGCGATCTGATAACCCTTATCTTCTAGTGCTGATATGGAGATAAGGTTTCTTTTGATTCCCGGCACAAACAAAATATCACTGAGGTGGAGAGAAATTCCAGAATCTAAGTTAAGGGAAGTAGTACCAAAACCTCTCACAGAATAGCTAGCATCATCACCAATGACCACATGAAGATTAGACTCTTTCTCCACTAAGTCTGAGAGGTGCTCTCGATAGCCGGTGATGTGTCTAGATGCACCACTATCAATCAGCCAAGTATCACTGTCTGAGGGTACATTGCTTGACAGAGCAGAAATGAAAAGGAAGTCTTTAGTATTAGACTGATTTGAGACTTCATTTAAGTTTGCTCCTTGTTGCTTAGACTGAGATAAACAGTCCCTTGCATAGTGACCGAATTTGTCACACCTGAAGCACTTGATGTGAGACAAGTCCTTTTTCTTTTTCTTCGAATCATGAGATGGATTAGACCTTTGATCTCTATTCCTCTTGAAATTGTTCTTCTTCCAATAGCCTCCTTTCTTCTTGAAAGACTGGGTAGCAAGGACATGATTGTCTTCATGAGTGCTTTTGATAACTCCTCTAGCAGCCAGTCGAGACTCTTCTTGGATACAGTCAGCCCTTAATCTGTCAAACTTGAGCAGATCAGCTCTTGCACTAATTCCTGGAATGTAGGATTCCCAAGATGCTGGAAGACCATTGAGGGCTAGCATAGTTAAATCATTTTCATCAACCATCTTTCCAATAGATGAGAGCTGATCTCTCAATTCAGAAATCCTCATGAAGTAAGCCATGACGGATTCACCTTTAGCCATCTTGATGTGATGAAGCTGCTGCTTCAGAGCTAGAATACGACTAGTGTTGTTGATTTCATACATCTCCTCCAAGGTTCTGAACATTGTGCTTGCTGACTTCAGCTTGGAGATGATGAGAACAATGTGGTCCTTTACCGAATCAATTAAGATCTTCTGAGCTTGAAGATCTTTCTTCCTCCATTGGGTCTTTTCTCCTTCTGCCTCAGGCTCGCCAGATTCTTTGGTCACAAAGTCTGCAAGATCATTTTCATTCAACGCAAGTATGATGTGGACTCTCCATGATGTGAAATTGGAAGCCCCATCCAATCTATCTTCCACCCTGAGAACCATCTTGAAGAAGTGATAAGAGCAAAAGTAGATAATTGGTTATTGCAAATCCGATTATACTAATTTGAACTTGGCTCTGATACCATGTTAAATTTTAATATTCAGTTTTACAGTAAGAAACAATAAAACTCAAATGCACACATAACATGCATATACCCTGGGAAAACCTCTCTCTTAGAGGTGAAAAACCTAGCAAGAAAAATCTCAGATTCAATTATAGTAATGGCGGAGGCAGATTACAACTTTGCCCAGCTAGGGCACAAAACTTAGACACAACTTATCAGAACTTAAGTTCAACCTTTGAATCTGTCAAATGGTTGAACCGTTGAACCAGTTCAACTATTGGCAGAACCCTTGCACTGTTGAACCTTTGAACCTGAGGAGCCCGTTGAACCGTTGAACCGGTTCAACTATCGGCACCCTTGCACTGTTGAACCTTTGAACCTGTGGAGAACTGTTGAACCGGTTCAACTATCGGCGCCCTTGCACTGTTGAACCTTTGAACCTGTGGAGCCCGTTGAACCGTTGAATCGGTTGAACTATTGGTGCCCTTGCACTGTTGAACCTTTGAACCTGTGGAGCCCGTTGAACCGTTGAACCATTGAATCGATGAACCTGTCGAACGGTTCAACCAACAGTTGAGCCCTTTGAAGCAGTGGAGCTCGATGAACTCGTTGAACCAATGAACCTGTCGGACGGTTCAACCAATGGCAGAGCCCTTTCACTGTGCTTGTAGTAGATCGCTGATGGATTAGATTTCACAGAGCAGAATTCGGTAAACTTATTGTGGTATATTGTGACTACCAGTCACTTTTCATTTATATGAGATCGCCCAAACAATTTGGCGCCAAATTACATATATGTTACATTTGAAATAGGTCCTGATCTATTTGTAATTTCAAGATACATAGAATAATGAGTTCGCCCAATTTGGGGCATGCCTTAATCGGATAATACAACTGAGTTCTCAAAATGCTAAGGCCGATAGGCCATTTAGCATTTTATGACTAGGTCGGTCTCTAGAAGGGATCCGACCTAGCTACCAAAATCAACATCCACCACAGAATCTGATACCATAATACTTTCTCCAAACCATGGAATGACTGAAACATTAATGTACTGCTTCATTTGTTTGCATGCCTTTCAAATGGAAGAAAAATCTTGAGATTCATTAACTTATATAAGAATTATGAGATCAAAGAAGAAGATTGTCTCCTTGACTTCTTTGAGAGTTTCAAATCCTTTTTGTTATTCACTAAGTAGGTTAGAGTGCAAGGTTGAAACTTGAGATATTCACACTTAATGAAAATTGCAAAAGGAAAAATGAGGGGAGACTCTGATGAGGTTTTGGTATAATTCTTTCTCCCTTGAATGATAAACACACAATATGAATATAAGATGTTTCCTCTTAGCATATGGCTCTTGTTCATGTTTATTTTACTGCCAATTTGAGATTGATATTTGCATGTTTTTTTGAATTTCCTATTTTAATTTGATGAAACCGTGATTTTGACCTAAAAGAACAATCCGCTTGATGAGATACATGATTCAGTGTGTTCGATATATATTTCATAATAAATTATGAAACAAGAATCCTGTTGTATTTTTGGATTCAAATTTGAAGTAGTCACTTTAGCTTGGTTGTGTTCTTTTGTATTGCACATATACAAAGAGATTTCCTTGTTGGCAATTGAGATTAAAAAACTAAACAAATGGGAATTCGGGAAGAAGCACTGCACTTCTGAAACACATCTATGTTACACTGGTCGTATGTTTTGAAAGAAATTTCTGATTGTGCTCAATCGTTATAATGATTTGACTGGTATAACCGTATATGTTATATGTATGTAGATAAATTATTAAGTAATACACTTCAATGTTATTGAAATTGAATTCTGCAGTCCGATAAGCAAATAAATACTTCCCCTTGGTATTGAATCAGTTTCTTACTCTAAGTTTGGAGACTCTCATTGGTTTATAACTTTATTCCGTATTAGGATTGTATGAAATTTGAGAATTTCAAATTATGGTAAGGTCTGTTAGAAGGGTGTTAAATAACTATAGTAGAACACAACAGTCTAATCATAGTTATAGTCTATAAAGATAATATTTTCATATTTTTTAATAAGCTAATGAGTTTTACACTTCATATTTAGCATAAACTTAAAAAAGCAAGCATTTGTTTCCTTCCACCCTTGTAGAGATTAGTTTCCTTCCACCCTTCTAGATAAAACATTCACAACAAAATTTTAAGGACATCAACAATAGGTTTTTTTTCTTTCCTATCCCCTTACCTAAATTGTAATTTTATAAGAGTTAAGAGTTAAAAATGCCAAGCTTGTCACCAATGGGTTATGTGAGTATCAAGAGTGTAACATATCCTCAGACTTTCCCCATCCATTTTGTCATGACCCTCTTTAGTTAATATTTATTTATGCTGATTATTGGATATGATGGATTATTTGGGATTTTATTATATGAATAATTACTAGTTAGCATCAATTCATTATTGATTATTAAAGATGGTGTTGTGGAAATGATTACATGGATTGATATTATGAATGTTAAGTGGATTGATTATCTTTGATGCACTTGTTAAATGAGTATGTGGGGCAACTACTGATCCAAAAGTGTTTAAGTTGTTCAGATCTGTTTTTGACATTTGGACCAATGGGGTTATGGCATGAGTGTGCAGCACTACTGCAGGGCCAAAAACAGTGGTCAGATGGGGTCAAAGGTGAAAGATTTTTACATCTTCTTGTTTGTCTCAAAATTCTATGCAATTTCAAAAACAAACAGCATTGCATTTCGAGTTTGCATAAAAGATATGGCTCCAGGAAGATTGCTCACGAAGCTGCCATAGTGGCTGATGAAGTGCACAGCAGTTGTTGACGAAGTCACGAATTTTTCTGCCGAAATGCTTTTGGTGTGATTTTAATTCATTTAAATGATTGCTAAGTCTTTTTGGAGGTTTGTTGAAAGTTTATAATCATCATAGGTGGTCAAGGAATATCTTACAAGCATTCAAATCTTAACAGCAACGTTGTAAATGACAGAAAATCGCCATGTTTAATGAAAACAGCCCAAAAGAGTGACTTTTGGGATTCCAAAAATCATGATCTTTGCCTTTTTGTGTTTAAGCTTCTTGATTCTAACTACTGGGAGGCTGACGGATGTTTTAGACCTGATCTCCATGCTTAGAAGAAGGTTAGATGAATGATTGATGATGTGTAGAGCCATTTTTTGAAGACATAGCATGCGTGTGCAAGTCTGAAACAGCAGGGGAGTGTTTTCTGAGGCATTTGTGAGCTCTATTAATGTATGTGGAACTTGTTGAGACCATTTTGGTCATTGTAAAACCTTTGTACTTCCTTTTTGCATAGTGGAATGGGAAGTATTTGCTTCCTAGACTAGACGTTTTTTACCCAAAGTGGGTTTTCTCCAGATTAAATACATTTTTCTAGATTTATGCATGTTATTTAATTATTTTCCGTATTGTACGTGGTTAATATCTCTGTTTAAGTGTTTGATACACATTGAAATGTTAGCATATCCATTATAAATGGGATTAAATGTTGTTTCTATTTCTTTTGAGGCATTGCTATCAAATTAAATCTGTTGGAAAAGGGGTAGGGTGTGGCATAGCCACCCTATTTATGGATCAACTATTCCATTAGTTCATAACTAATTTTGGGGCGATTGAACAAAAATAGTGGACATTGTAAATGTATGCAGTGAATGCATAACTGATTGTAAATTAGGGAGATTCCCATGCACAATCTCATGTAAAATGGAATTGTGTATTCTATATTCTTCTATAATTCTATTTTTAAATAAATAAGGAGGAAGAGAGGCAGTCATTATTATGACCTCAGTTTATGAAATTCTCTGGTTTTTCTTTTTGCGTGTGTCCTCTTTCTCTATGTTTTATGTTTTTTATTTGTGCAGGTTATTCATATTTACAATGTTTCCTTCTGGTAACAATTGGTATCAGACCTTCTTACCAGCATGGAGAACTATTGCTAAGTTGAGGAAACTTAATAGTGGGTTTGTAGCTGATTGGAGAGCTCTTCTTGGGCAGTTTGTGGTGTTGCATTGAGTTTTGGAGAGCATTTAGATTTAGGAGTGCAACAATATTTGTAGTAAGTCCTTAAGGGCATAGTGTGATGGTTAAGATGTGATCTTGTTTTAACAACCACCTAGGTTCAAACCTCTGTTGGGCCAATTTGCATGCAAGCTTTGTGCCCCTGCTCAAGTGTTGAGCTAAGTTTAGATTTTGTCTCTATAGGGGATGAGGCACCCCGTTTGTGGTCCCACTAGTTAGGCCATGTTAACACCTAGATTGAGGTCAAGGGTTCAATAAAACTCTCAATTGATGAAACAGAGAAAAAAAATATTTGCGGCAGAGAATGGATAACACCAAGTCTACCATTGAGAATTTTTTTGGACAAAACTTCAACTTATGGAAGCTGAAATTAGAGTATCTACTTATTGAGAGAAATTTGAAGGAGGTGATTATGAAGGATACAAAGCCAGTTGTGGATTAAGATGACTGAAACAAGATGAATGACAAAGCTAATGCTTTGGTTGGTCTTAATCGTGTTGATTTAAGTCTTGATGAATGTCACTGGGACCAAGACAACAAAGGACCTTTGGGATAACCTAAGAAAGCTTTATAAAGCCAAATTTCAAATGAATCTCATATTCCTGAGAAAGAAACTGTATGCACTCAAAATGATTGATGGAGAGAGTGTGGATAAACATCTAAATATATTTAACACTCTTATAAACCAGCTGAGATCAGTTGGAGACGAGGTCAAAGTTGTAGAGCAGTGTATTTGCTTACTTTGTAGCTCACTCATTGTTGCAATCAGAAGTAGCACCAAAGTAGAGAATCTCAAAAAGGATGAGATTGTAGGCCAGCTTCTCAAAGAAGAAACTCTAAATCTACAATGAATTTAAAGGCCTTGGTTGCAAAAGGATGCAACAGAGAGAAAATTTGATAGATTTTCTTGAAGAAAGTTCAAATCAAGAAGAAGATATGCAAGTAAAGAAAGGAACAAAGGACTTGTTTGCTAGAAATGCAAGAAGAAAGGGCACAAGAAGAGTGAGTGCAAAGTTGATTTCTCCAAGGAGAAGGAAGACTCTTCAACAGCCCCATCTACTAGCGAAGGAATTCTATATGTTGCTGCTACATTCTTAGCAGTGAATGTCCAAGATGAGGCACGGTTAGTAGATTTCAGAGCTTCTTTACATATGACACCACATAGAGTGTGGTTCAAATATTATTAATAAATTCATAGTGACAAAGTGTTCCTTAGTGAACACTATTACCATGAATGGCAAAGGCAACATGCGTATCAAATTCAGTGATGGAAGAATTAAGTGCATTCCTGATATAAGCATGTTCTAGGTTTGACATGAAATCTACTCTCAGTTAGTCAGTTAGTAGAAACTGGAGTTGAAACAATTTTCAGAAAAGATAGTTGCAAGTTGGTTCGTGGAGCCATGGTTGTGGCTAAAGGTGTAAGACTTGGTACATTGTACAAGCTTGATGAAACCCATGTTGACATTAGGAGTGAAAATGTAACCTCAATAGAGAGTAGCAAATCAATGGAAGTAGCAAAGATGCCAAGTATTATGCTACGACATAGACTAATGGGACATCTTATAGAGAAGAGACTATGTGAGATGTGCACCAAGTAGACTGTATGAGGTTTGAAAGGTATGGAGTTTAGTTCTATTGTTGTTTGTGAATCCCATGTTAGGGGAAAACAAAAGAGTCACAAAAGACAGTTTCATTTACTTCAAGTGAATATAGAACCAAAGAGATCCTTGAGTTAGTGCACTTAGACATTTGTGGGCCAATGGAAGTGGCTTCTGTGAGAGGATCAAGACACTTCATTACGTTCATTGATGACTTCTCAAGAAATTCATAGGTATATTTATGAAGCAAGAAAATTAGTACTTTGGAAATTTCTAAAGTGTTTGTGGCTGAAGTTAAAAGATAAACTAGGAAGCAAGTGAAGGCATTGAGGAGTGATAACTATGGTGAGTATATCTCCAAAGAGTTTGATGCATTCTATTGGCACCTACCCCAAAATCTCCAAAACTCCTAAGTATTGTGCCTCATTATTGTCTTGGAGATATTTTTGCCCATCACTAATAATTGATTTGAGAGATCTTAAATGCATTATGCTTTGGTCAAATTTTGTGTTGAAGTGATGCTTTTCCTTCCCCATGTTCCCCTCATATGTTGAAGTTGCCAAAAGGTCCAAAAAATTCTAAGTGTGGGGGTTTCTATGTCATTTTATTGTGTTTTCTAGTTTTTACAGGTTTTCTATATGCTACTGGATGTATTTGTTGCAAGTATGTGCCTAATCGATGTTGTCATCGATGTCAACATATCTTTGTTGTCATTGGTGTCAACTGTATCCTATTTTGTTATTTGTTTAGAAGCTTTATATGTTGAGGACATTGAGAAAATTAGCCCCTTTAGAAGAATCAAAAAGGAAATAGTGAAGACAGTGAGTTGCATACTGAAGAATAGTCCAGAAGATTGCTCTGCATTTCTTGTAGATTGAAGATCTTGGTCTATGGATTGGAAGTTATTTAGAGGCATGTCTGAAGATGCTAAATCCTAAGTTTGAGCCTCCGGTATGAAGAATTGAGTGAGTTACATTCACCGGAGTAAAACCTGCTTTTTCTAATTATTCACTGGTGACAGGGAGAAAGTATTTTGCTCCGCATTCCTCTGCATTGAAGTATTTTGCTCTACAGTTCTAGAGGGAAGTCTGGGATGATGATAAGTGCCTACAACTACAATGGTTCATGATTTGGTGGTCCGGAAGCTATCTTTCTTTTATGACAGTTGAAGACAATGAAGTTCATATGCTCCAGTGTGAAGAATCTCATGGATAAAGTGGTTAGAGTTTGTGCGGTTGCTCCTGGTGATTACAACATGCTTGTGGATGCCTCCTAATCGTGTCCTGCATTTACATTGGTCTGCGTTAAAGAACTGAGATCGTGTTTGAAGTTTATTCTCAGATAACGTATCGTGTAACCAGTCTTAGCCGACTTGGTTAATTCCAATGATTGTGGAGATATATTGAAGATTGTAGAAGCATGTCGTGGCGTGGAAGATCGTGTTTGAGTCCCAGCTAAGGCGTGGAGTGATCCGCATACAACTTTACTACATTTCCTTAGCTAATTTTGTATTAGGTCCAGACCTATTTTATGTATGGTTGTAATGCTGACCTTGGAGATTGTTCCAACGGTTGATGATTGTAATGCCAACCTTGATGATCATTCCAAGGTTGTAGTGTATAAATACTTGTGATTGAGTCGTGAAAATGTATCCTTGTGTGAAAATGCGAAGTTAAGTGAAGAAGTGTAGAAGGCAGAGCAGAGCAAAGGAAGAGTATTACGCTTCAATGGGACTGAATTTAGGCATGGAGTAGATGCTAACATCTCAGTTCAAAACCCTTGGTAGTGAGCCTCTAATTTTTGGTATTGTTATAATTTATATATCTTGTGGACTAACATCCACTGTGGTTTTTCCCTTAACAAGGTTTTCCATGTAAAAATCTGGTGTCACTTGTGTATGATCTTGCAATTGTGTTTATGTTTCTAAGTTTATGCTTTCATGATTTAATCATAACAAACAGTGGACAAGTGTTTAATGTTTTAAGGTATAGAATTTGTTAAAGTTTTGAGACAACTGATTCACCCCCCCTCTCAGTTGTCTGGTTCATTTCAATAGTATCCTACCAGATGTCTTACACTTTCCACATCCCATCCTATCCTGGCCTCTTTTCTTGTACAAAAAGTTCATCCTAAACTTGACCGCTTCCTTCACTTCGTTTCCTTTGGTTTTTCCCTTTTGCGGAATCTTGACCCCTTACTAGATGTCATTTCCTCTTTGCATCCCATCCAGTATGTGCCTCCTATTCTGTGGAATTCATGTTCCTTCACCTTTTCCTTTCTTCTTGTTTCTTCCATTTGTAGGTTCCTGCTAGGCTATTGAATTTGATATTTCAAGTCTTAGTATCTGGATCCAGTTCCCTTTTCCTTTCTCGCAAATCCAATTCCCTTCCTTCTTCTTGACTCCCTTTACTTCCTATTTTGCAAAATTTCCATATCCAACTTCATATCTTAAGTCCAATATCCAGTTCCCTCTCCCTTTCCCATAAATCCTGCTCCATATGCTCTTCCCACTTTTCTTCCTTTTGCCTTCGTATCCATTTTGCCGAAATTTCCTTATGGACTGGATTTCATGTTTTAGGCTCCAATATCCTATCCTATTCTATTTTTCTGCATCTCTTCCAACCCCCTTTCCTTTTCCACATTCTTCGGTTTGTTTCCTTTTCGTTTATCAAAATTTCCCTTCTAGATAGGGTATGTTTGCCTCTTATCCTATATCTTGTTCCTGCATCATGTTCCACACTTTATCGCCGCATCCACTTTCCACCTTCGGTTCCTAGACAAATTTATGCATTTGTCCAGTTAATTGTTTTCTTTGTTCCCTTCTTTCGTGCGAGACTTCCCCTGCTTGTAGGATGTCATTCCCCTCATTTCCCATCTACTTCCCTCATTTAGTTCCACATTCATGCCCCATCTTCCTCCCTTCATCAAATCACTTATTTCTTCCTTTGTGGGAACCCAATAAGCTTCTGGATGTCATTCACATCTCTTCCAAACTTCCATATCTGGTCTTATATCCCTGTTCCGCATCCACTTCCATTCCTTCCATCCTTTCCCTTGCAGTTGTTTCCACATTTAGTTCTAGTCTCCATTTTTGTGTTTGGTTCTAGCCTTGTCTTCCCTTCACATCTGGTTCCGGGTCAAATTTTTGTATTTTCTTTAGAAGATTTCAACTATTCCAACTACTCCCCTATACATTTCAGAATCACCATTAATGACCTCCTAAGGGTACGATAAGATGGGGAATAGCCTCTGTTGGCACCCATATTTTCCAAGCCTCATATTTACACCATCTTGTCAAAACTTTCAAAATTTTCCTAAGGGGTCCTTGTGCCTTTACCCTAATGCATGTTGTTGAACTCCTGATTTTGGCTAAGTTTGAAACCCTGAAAATTTGGCTAAGTCTGAAATCTGATGGATCCTCCAAATTCTAGAATCTGCATTATAACTCCTATGGATCCAAAACCACTCTCAAACATCCTGACAATATATACATAAAATATAAATTTAATATATTATGTATATATTGTCCTGAACCTCTTTTTTTTTGGGACCTTTGTTCTTGCGGGATTTCGGGTCCCGCTGGAACTTGGGAACTTTTCCCAAGGTTCACTTTCCCTCTACTTCCCCACTCCCTGCTCTATTTCTCCTTTCGAAAGTTCCAGGATGGAAATTTTTCCCGTACCGGCCCCTCCTTTTCCCTTTGAGATTTCGGGTCCCTCAAGAATGTTTGGATCCAGTTCCAAAATTCCTCATCCCCTTAACTCCCGATCCCCACCAACAGAGAAGGTCTTCTAAGTCTGAAATCCTTCCAGACCCCATGAATTTTTAAGTCGAATTTGAAGGTGCAAAAAATTGAATTTTCAAATATTTTTTTGAGAAAATGGCTAAGTATTTGATAATGTTTCGGGTCAAACTTTCATTTTGGACCTTGGCTACTTTTGGTTTCGGTGGGACTTCAGGACTTGCTGGAACTTTGGAACTTTTTCCAAAAGTTCCTGGGTACCAAGTTCTCCTGCCATCCCGCCACCCACCAGAGGCCCAAAAACATGGGAAAACATGCTGCCAACTCTCTAAAATTTGTGAGTAGAATCATTGTCTCCATTGTTGCAGATGTTCATTTAGGGAATTTCTGATTTGTTATAGGATTTCTCTTGCCACAATTTGTGGTGTGATTGTAATCTTCATTTGAAGGATTTGACAGGTCCATAATATATTACATGTTGTAATAATCATTTTAAGATTGCATATGAATGAATGTTGTGTGAGAATGAATCAATAAGCATGTCTAGTTCTATTTTCAAGTTTCATGCATCTGGGTGTTCCAGTTAGGCAACTCACTATCATTTCATTGTTGTTCTCCCTTTTGATCTATAAACTCTGTAACCCATTGAAAGCATTGGATTGAATGGTGTTTTGATCACCTAAACATTTTATAAATCAAACAAATCAACCTAGTGTGAGGTAGAAGTAATCAGATCTATATGTCTTGTGTGATTTGCATTATAACCAGGGAATATAAATTGTGAATTATTTTCAAATCATCTCTAAAACAAATCACCTGTGCATATCAGCAACTTGCAGTCATGCAAAAATGTTTCCATTAGCTTAGAATGAGGTTCAAATGTGCAGCAAGTATGTTTTAATTTAGTGACAGTTCTTGGGATTAAAACAATTGTCTGGGTATTGCTGCAAAGTTGCAATCTGAAGATAAATAGTGTGTAGTTTTTAAACCCTATTAAGGGATACCTCAGGATTACCCTCCTAAGCCTAGCTAAGTTTCACGTGTAGAGGACTTTACCCACTCCCGTAAGTTGGCCAAAATCGCCCTTAACCTATTGATAAACCTCTTTCAATCACCTTGATGACACCCCTGGCCTAGGTGATTGTGAAATGTTTTAGGGTTTCAGGTTGTAGGCATTTTGGGAACCAACAGCCTCCATACGCCTCATAATTCCTGTGCAGCCTCATTGATTGAATTTGTGCACAAAGGCATGGGTCAATGATCTGTTTCGGCATGGCTTCAACTAAAAACACACGTGAAGATGATGCAATGGGGATGGGCGACCTACAAACATGTTTCCCACTCCAGATCTGCACCCAGGCAACAAGATTGAGATGCAATGCTAAATATACATGTAAAATGATGTCATAATGGTTTTTCATTGAACCAATTTTGGGACTGAATGTGCTTCAGCAGTGTTCTAGGGCATCAAGCAATGGAAGTCTATTTTGTAAGGGATGAAAATACATCTTGTAATTCATTGGAAGGGTTTTTAGCAATGTAATGGTATGTCTCCATGGAGGTTTGTAATTATTCAATAGGATGCTCAAACCTAGTTGTTCATCCTCTCTTGCCACACTTACTGGTATGAATGTAACAGAAATTAGATAAATCTGTGATAGCATTTTAATTCATTGCAAAGCTTTTTTGATGGTCTTCCCTTTTGCTTCATGTGGGTTATTGCAGTTTTGTTTTGGATTATTAAGTATGTCCATTGCATGAAGTGTGATATATGCATTGTATGATAATGCACATCTGGTTCGATTTATGTTTTCCTAGTGTTTTTCCTTTTTCTTTGCAATCCATGACTCTATTGCCCAATGGAGTAGGCATTGGTCTGATTGGTGAGAGGCCAAACATGTTTTAAATATGATCTCTCTCTTGTTAGCTATAGGAATAGGTTAGGTTTCACCATTCATGCATAATTCAGTATTACAAACCTTGTCATATTCTATGCAATCCTAAACTGAAGTATCATTAGATAATCATGCTGGTGTGTTTCTCCCTCTTGCCAATGTGTATGAAATGTTAAGTGGATTCATCTGCTAGGGGAAATACAGTGTAGCTGTCATCCTTTGGTGTAGGGTAAGAGTGGATTTATAATCTATTTATTAGAGGTCTTGTAGGTCTGTATGTAGCTAGTTCTGACATGAACATAGTGACAAATCTTGGGGTTCATATGGTATATTGGGTATGGCTACTTAAGGGCCTAGTGTTTAAATTGCCATTTCTCTTTAATTGTCATGTTGTAAGACCTTAGGGAATATCCCCCTTGGCCTTGTAGAGCCTAAAGTCGACAGTGAGTTTACCCACTCACAGTAATTGGTCCATTCATGCCATTGTCTGAGCATAAGTCTTGCCCATAGCCTTTGACGATATGTCCCTAGCCTTAGGTTTTGGTGCTGGTCTTTAGGATTTGTGGAGTTGCATGTTTGAGCACCAATAAATTGGTGCAGTTGCTGGGGAGACATAAAATGGGTTGATGAATTTGATGACTCTACTGGTGGAAGACAACCTCAAAATGTTTTTACTTTGGTGGTTCTGTCTACTCCAAGGATTTCCTCATTCTATGAGGTGGCAACTCTGCTGATATGATTTAAAGTTTCTGTTATTAATACATGCCTGTTGGTGGTGCAACAAAATCTTCTTCCATTCTAGTGCAACAATAGGTTAAAGGTACATAATGGTTTCTTCTTTTCCTCTTCTGAAGCAATATTTGTTGAGCAAAGAGATATGTTTGAAAAAAAGAATATAATTCTAATTCAACATGATGCTTGTTGTGTAATCATGGATCATTGGTTCAAGAAAAATTCTAAGTCTAAGCATTCGTATGACTCATACTTGGTTTATGGCCCCTCATGCTATACTAATGAATAACCATAGTGACACTTCATCTGAATGCACATGTGATTATGCACCCAAGCTCCCAAAAGGTAAGCCTTTTGTGCATCCCCTTGATGCATCAAAACAAGAGCTTGCTGATTTAGTAAGCCACATTAACATGATGGAATTAGATACTTATCAATCCCACAAATTGTATGCATCTGCAAGTGCTCAACAAGTGACAACACCAGTGTTTAATGATGAGCAAGATAATTTTATTGCTGATTTCAGTGAGCTAGATGCACATGTCTATGCTCCCACCTATTTTGCCCAAGATTTAGAAAACCTCAGGAGATGGGATGGTGAATCAGTTTCTGACTTTTATAATAGGTTTGCTGCTGCTATTGATAACCTCCCAAATGAATACAAACCTAATCAAAGTTTATGCATAGACATGTATTGTGAGGCTTTCCATCCTAGTGCAAGTATGTTTCCCCATGAATATAAGTCAACAAGTATAATCATGGATTTTGGTTGGGCCAATGTTGTCCAGTCATCATTTTCCATAGGCATTCCATCTCTAGATATTGAAGGGGACAGACTTGTAGCTCCTATTGATCAGTTTGATGGGTCAACTCATATTTATGGTGGTGATGATATTGTGAATGCAGCATGGGATCAGTATGATAGTGTGGTCAGGAGGGTAGAAACTTATAGTGCAACATTGTATGTCAGCAATGCAGATGATGACAACAGTATTTGCACTGATTTGTGCTTAGATGGGTTAGTTCATGAAGATGATAATGATAACAATTGCTTGTTGGTTGAAATACCATGCTTTGTCCCTCTTGATAGTGATGATTTTGTTGTGGATGCAAGTAAGGAAATGGAAATGCAAGAGATATGTTATTCATTAGATGTGCTTCCTTGCTGTATTGATCCTGAATATGGTTCTCACATATTACTTGTTGCAAGTGAGAAAGAGGGATGTGAGGGGGTGCATGATCTAACTGTTCTCAGTCTTGAAGTTTTCAACTTGAACAATTTTTTAGAACTGGATTTGGAGCGATTATCTTCTACTGATAAGGATTGTGTTGAGGACACATTTCTGAGCTCATTGAATGAACTTTTTGGTGTTGAGTTTGTGTGTTCTCAAGAGGATCAAGATACTTGTTTGCAAGGAAAAGAAGAAGAACAACAAATCATAGATCAGTTTCTTAGTAGCAAAATTTTCATGGCAAGTTGCAGTGAAGGACATAAAACAGAGAGGCAATTTGAAGATTGTGAGTCTTCACATGAAGTGCCTCAAATTTCTGAACCATATGCTGAGGATGTAGAATTAGATTTGAATTAGGTTTATGATTCAATCATGGAAGAATGCATCAGCATTTGTGGTGTAGCTAGGTTGCAAGAATTTGAGTAGTCACATGATATTGCCCAACTTGAGGTTGTACTTGAACATGAAACATTTCAGCTTGGTGTTCAGGAAAATATTTTTCTTCACGATGATTTGTGTGCAGGTCTAGATGTGCATCATGCTACCATGAATTTTGAAAATGAATGTTAACAGGTGGGTGAGTATGATGGTGGCCCATACTATTTATGGTTTCCATGTCCAGATGATTGTTATTCCTAGTTCTAGCATGATGATCTTAGCATTGGTAGTTTGCATGTGCATGCATGCAAGAAGCACCTTTTGTTGTTGCTAAGTGATGGATACAACTTTGGGCTGAGGGAGGTGTAATGTCCCCATTTCCGGTGTGATCACCAAACAGAGAATGGAGTTAGCCTATCTTCATTTCCATAGGCTAGTTCGTCAAAACAAGGGAATACTCTGGTTGAGTTAAGGCTTGGAAATAATAATGATGTCAGAAGCTTGGAAAATAGAACGTTGGCTCAGCTAGTTAACCGGAAAGATGGGACATTTGAATTAATGTAATTCTTACATTAATTATCAAGGAGATAGTGAATTTTGATTGGGCAAACCATTGGAGGATTTGTGGAATAAAATAATATTATTATTATTTTATAATTTCAACGCCCAACTTGGAGAAGTTAAAATTAAATAATAATACATTATTATTATTTAATTGTGAGCGGCCAAAATTGGAGGTAAATAATAATATTTTATTATTTCTAGAGAGTGCACATCTTGGAGATTTGAAAATATAAAATATTGGTCCCTTGGAGTGTGGCGCTTGCCTTGGAATTCTCAATAAATGAATAAAATATTGATATTTGAAGTGGCGCTCATCATTGGAAGGAGAGATTCAAATAAAATAATAAAACAAGGCATTGGATCTTGTGCATCGCCTTGGAGGAGTAAATATTTCAAAATTGAAAGGAGGGAAATGAAAATTCAAATCTTTAATTTGAACTGGTATAAAAGAAGGCTTGAAGGCTCATTTTCAACATCACGAATCTTTTGACAACTTTTCGCATTCATGCTTGGCAATTGCTTTGCTTGATCTTCCAAGGACAAAAACCCTTGTGGAGCTGTGTGTTGGACGAAAACCCAATCACACTTGGAGGCGGATTCATATGGAGTTCGCATTTGCACTTCATTGGATACTTGTTTGAGCTTCATCGATCATCTTTCGAATTTGGTCGGAGACCATTGTTAGATATCGAGGCTTGAAGTCTATTGCACGTCATTGAAGACCTCGATCGAGCTTGCTGAAGATTTAAATTGAAGAATTTAATTGAGGATTCATCACATTCTGTTGTGTAGCTAAGCACCGATTTGGAAAGGAAGCATTCACCAAACTGTGCATCATTGTGAGGGTTGCTGGGCCAATTTATCAGATATATATATAGCAGCGGACTCACATCAGATCTGAGCAGAGCTTTGTATACCATAGCCGCTGCCATTGTGTGGTGGAGATCTTGTCCTTGTAGCGAATACACCTTGGAGGAAAGTCGCCATTGCTGGGACTGCCTGGCAACTCATTCACCATCACCAACAGGGTCGATCTATAATGCAGAGGCAGCGCTACATTGAAGACTTACCATGAAGTGTCTTGACTATATACTGTGGGACAACGAATCATATAACCAAGAGGCAGTGAATCATCATAAAGGGCATCGATCTACTATTGAAGAGCATTGTAGACAGCGATCATCATCTTTGTGATAGCAATCAACTACATTGTGGCAGCGATCTGGGTCAGCGCTAGTTGAAGATTGATATCAGTAGGAGATAAGAGGCAGTTGGACATTCATATCATCAGCGATATGGTACATCAGCATTCACAGCCAACTAGTAATTATTGAGTACTCAGACTTCATACTTGGTATGTTGATACTTTTGTTCGTCTCTGATTTGGCAAACAGCAGTATATGTATGTTAATGGGCTGTCATAAATCCATGTTATTGATGTAATGAAACCATAAGCAAGACTGATATATGTTAGCAGCAAAGTTGAGTATCAATTTGTTGTCATTGTAACTTGCATTATATGATTGTAATACACATTGGAAGGTTGCCATCACATATTTATTCATTGTCAAATCGAATTTATTGTTCATAACATATGATTGGCGAGTTGTAATGCAATAGTGCAAATAAAGAAAATCAGATTTCAGTCCTAGGGTTTAGTATCAAATTGCAAGATTAAGAGAAATTGCTACAAGAACCTAGAATGGGACATTACAGTGGTATCAGAGCTTGGATCCTACCAGCCTGTAGGGTATCATTGGATGGACGAAAGTCAAGTCTTATTCCGGTAGCATTTTGTGCATAAGATTTGTAGTTAAAATCCACCTACATTAGGTTGAGATTTGACTCGGTCTTATCCGGATGTTATGTGTGAAAAGATTGACCTATTCAGGAGTTGTGAATCATGGGTTCAAAAATTGTGTCTTTGTTAGCAGATAAATTGGCTTCCATATGTGATGAGTATGATGCACTTCCAAGTAACATCAAAGAGTGCATAAACTTCAGTCAGTATATGGAGCATCGAAAGGACACATCATGACTGAGAATTGAAGATGAAGGTTGTCTTTCAATACAATTTAGGCACTATAATGATTCATCCACATCTACAAGTGAAGAAGTTGTGAGACAGAAGCTTCATAGAGTAGGTAGTAGACTTGAAACCTAACCCAGTCAACAGCTGCACTCCTCAACACCTTGGAGGAAGTAGAAGGATGTCTTCACATGTTGGATCAGTCATCTTCTAAGGAAATGCGAGCAGCCTTGACTCCTGCAATATCTTCTTTGGGTAAGCAAAAGTTGTTAAGGCACAATAGTAAGACTGTAAGACCTCTTGTTACTTCATGTTTGGGCAAAATCATGAGGATTTCAGCACCTAAAGTTCCTTACAGTGATAACACATTGAAAGAGGTATTTCAGCTAATGGTGGATAGTTTCTAGGATCTAGGTGACATCACATGTTTTCACTTTCCTAGAAGAGTTGAGATATTTGAAATTTTTGCAAAGGTCCGATTGCATGCTATTATGTTGGATTTGGGATTGAATGAATTGATCAACATGATGTTTCTCCATTTCTTTGCCGTGGTTAGAAAGGAACATGATAATGATGTTGTTGCATCCATGTATACCATCATGAGTCTGATTATTGAAGAGAGTGATGTGCCACAATTGCCTCTATCTATTCTTCTGGCTAATAGAAAGAAGAATGACCATGTCAAAAGAGACTTAGCTAGAAGAGTGATTGTTCAGTGTAAGAAGCTGAGACCTTTCCTAGATAAGGAAGAGCTAATGGATGAAGAAGAATCCATGGCAGAACATTCGGATGAAGAAGGATCACTTGATCATGATTTGCATTGCAGCCCTAAAGAAGATGAAGACACAAGTTCGTTTCAGCCCTATGAGGACACAATTGAAGAAGGTCTATCTATTGAAGGCACAGATGAAGAGCAATTGAAGATTGATGGAGATACCACATTAGAGTTTGTCAAACCAGCCACGTCAGATCAATTACATGAGGATTTGAGTTCTTGTGATGTTCCTGGCATTGTTTCATCACCTCTACAACATTTCGATTCGAAATCAAGGTTTGGTTTGGGTATCCTTGAGTGGGATATTGCTCATACCTACGTGAACAGTTCAGAGGATTCAGTATGTGGTGAACAAAGGGAAGTGGATAGTATCGATTTAACATTGCAAGGTACAAATGATAAATTGGTGGTTGAGGAGGATACAATGGTGCATACTCATTCTGGATCAGTCATGGTAGAAGGCCCTATTAGAGAAAACTCTACTCAATAATTTGGTGGTGACCCCTTGATGGAATATGATGGTCTAGTCTTTACACATCGGTATCATGAAGAAGAGGCCATGGAGGAAACTGATTGGGACGAGTATGTTTTCATGGACCAGTCAGAAAATGCATTTCAAGATGATGATTTAGAGGCATGTAGTTTGAAGGATTAGCTGAAAGTCACAGAAGATATGATTGTTGCAGCCCTAGTACATTGTGATGACACTCACAAGATCATTGAAGATCTCTACTAGAAGGTTCAGTTGGAGAAAAGACAGAAGGGCATGGATGGTGAATTTTCTCTCATAGATCTATAGGTAATCAAAGAAGCCGCAGTACAGATGAAATCAAATTTCTTGCATTTACTGTCAGATGGGGATCACATTTTCAAGATTGTTGGAGTGTATGCTAATGCTTTGAAAAGGAAGGATGATGTAGTTAATAAGCTCACCTTGGAGCTTAAGCATACTAAGGAGGCTTTGGAAAATACGCAGATGGCTCTTGAAGAAGTAGAAAGTCAGTTTTATGTAGCCGAACAATCTAGGAAGGAAGAGAATGAGAAATTGGTCGAAGAAATCAAACAGGTGATTGAAGAGATTGACAACATTCAAGAGGAGTTTGATCTAGCACATATTTTCAAGAGATCAGAATGTGGAAGTCTAGATTGGCAGGAAGATTGGATTGAGCATGAGGATAATGACAGCATTCAGATTGTTGATAACCCATTATTTGAGATGGATCTTGAAACAACTTTTGATAATCAACTCTTTGAGTTGGATAGTAGAGTACCTCTTGACTTTGATAATACAGGAGAGGACTACTATTGTGGTGTTGTGTTTGATGGGATAAAGGCTATTAGAGTAGAAGTTTCATGCATCATCAGATACACTCTAGGTGAAGTTCACATGGAAATCAGAGTAGCACAGCATCGGCATGGTGGAGTTTCTTTTGGGATAAGTATCTACACAAGGAACTATCTTTGTGGGCTATTGGTGTTGAATGATGACGGAAGAAGCATACCATGGAAGGTCATCTCTTTCTGCAATCATCTCATGAGTTCATTTGAACTTCTACAAGTGGATAGGAGGGAGATTCTAAGCAGATTTCGGAATTCTTCTGTGTTAATAACTTTTTGGAGGATGTTTCTAGCCACTTGTGTTAGAGATGCAAAATTGATTTGGGCTTTGATCATTCACGGGTTACTTGGAGAGTTGGCTTGTGATGAGTCTCGTCATACTGATGACTTCTTGGTAGAAATTGCAGCTGCCCTATTTCAGAGAATTTTGATGGTGACACTTGCCTTTTGTCGACATACACTTGGGAGAATGGAATTGCAACGGAACTATGACATTAGGTATGGAAGCATTGCAATGATGATTGAAACTGAGTCACTAATGTTTGTGTTGCAGCTGGACTATGATGAAGGGTTTGGAGGTGAGCATGATGGCATTGATGCTTCAGACCTAGCGTATGGAGTACGGCTTCATACATTGATAGGAGATTGGTTTTGTGTTGTTAGCACTTTGGGATGCTTCCAGTTCTTCATGTTTGCAGGATGTGATAACAGGGTGATTTGGGATCCAGGTGTGGAGACAGGTGGTTGTGTTTCAGAGTTCAAATTCTTCATCACTTCTTGACAGGCATGGTTTCCTTCGGGGCTTGGGTTTGGTATGGTGTTTGGTTCTTGTTGGCCTTAGCACTCATTAAGGATAGAGCTTCCGGAGACTTGGAGGTTTTGGTGCTTGTGGTTGATAGCATTGCATTCCTTGGAGGATGGGGCCAAGTTGAGTTTGATTGTGTATGGCTTTCGCCACAGTAGCTCACTTTGTAGGGCATTCTTCATATTATTCTTGGGAGTTGCAGCCACAGGTTGAGGTTTTGTGTGATCACAGGACATTTGATTGGATGGAGATACTTGTCATTTGACAGTATGTTGTAGGATGCAGGTTTGTTATTGCTTGAGGACAAGCAATATTGGGAAGGGAGGACTGTAATGTCCCCATTTCCAGCGTGATCACCAAACAAAGAATGGAGTTAGCCTATCTTCATTTCCATAGGCTAGTTCGTCAAAACAAGGGAATACTCTAGTTGAGTTAAGGCTTGGAAATAATAATGATGTCAGAAGCTTGAAAAATAGAACGTTGGCTCAGCTAGTTAACCAGAAAGATGGGACATTTGAATTAATGTAATTCTTAGATTAATTATCAAGGAGATAGTGAATTATGATTGGGCAAATCATTTGAGGATTTGTGGAATAAAATAATATTATTATTATTTTATAATTTCAACGCCCAACTTGGAGAAGTTAAAATTAAATAATAATACATTATTATTATTTAATTGTGAGTGGCCAAAATTGGAGGTAAATAATAATATTTTATTATTTGCAGAGAGCGCACATCTTCGAGATTTGAAAATATAAAATATTGGTCCCTTGGAGTGTGGCGCTCACCTTGGAATTCTCAATAAATGAATAAAATATTGATATTTGAAGTGGCGCTCATCATTGGAAGGAGAGATTCAAATAAAATAATAAAACAAGGCATTGGATCTTGTGCATCGCCTTGGAAGAGTAAATATTTCAAAATTGAAAAGAGGGAAATGAAATTCAAATCTTTAATTTGAATTCGTATAAAAGAAGGCTTGAAGGCTCATTTTCAACATCACGAATCTTTTGGCAACTTTTTGCATTCATGCTTGGCAATTGCTTTGCTTGATCTTCCAAGGACAAAACCCTTGTGGAGTTGTGTTGGATGAAAACCCAATCACACTTGGAGGCGGATTCATACGGAGTTCGCATTTGCACTTCATTGAATACTTGTTTGAGCTTCATCGATTCATCTTTTGAATTTGATCAGAAACCATTGTTAGATATCAAGGCTTGAAGTCTATTGCACGTCATTGAAGACCTCAATCGAGCTTGTTGAAGATTTGCATTGAAGAATTTAATTGAGGATTCATCACATTCTGTTGTGTAGCTGAGCGCCAATTTGGAAAGGAAGCATTCACCAAACTGTGCATCATTGTGAGGGTTGCTGGGCCAATTTATCAGATATATATATATAGTAGTGGACTCACATCAGATCTGAGCGGGTCTTTCTATACCATAGCCGCCACCATTGTGCGGCGGATATCTTTTCCTTGTAGCAAATACACCCTGGAGGAAAGTCGCCATTGCTGGAAATGCCTGGCAACTCATTCACCAACAGGGTCAATCTGTAATGCAGAGGCAGCGCTACATTGAAGACTTACCATGAAGTGTCTTGACTATATACTGTGGGACAACGAAGCATATAACCAAGAGGCAGCGAATCATCATAAAGGGCATCGATCTTCTATTGAAGAGCATTGTAGAAAGCGATCATCATCTTTGTGATAGAGATCAACTACATTGTGGCAACAAGCTGGGTCAATGCTAGTTGAAGATTGATATCAGTAGGAGATAAGCGGCAGTTGGACATTCATATCATCAGCGATCTGGTACATCAGCATTCACAGCCAACTAGTAATTATTGAGTACTCAGACTTCATACTTGGTATGTTAATACTTTCGTTTATCTCTGATTTGGTAAACAGCAGTATATGTCTGTTAATGAGCTTGTTGATAACTGAGAGGGGGGGGTGGATCAGTTATCCTAATTATTTCTTCTTTTGAACTTTCTTATTAATCAAAGCATCATTGAATCAAACAAACAAACATTACCATGAAATGAAAAACACATGACACAGTATTTTTGACGTGGAAACCCGGTTAAGGGAGAAAACCACGGGGTGATTAACCCAAAGATTATTCTCTGTTAGAAGAATAAGGAATTACAAAAATGGCACTTGCCAATTAGGGCTCACTGCCCGAGCACACTACTCACAAAGAGGCACACTGCCTACAAGGAGACACACTGTCTACAAAAGAATGTTTATACAATACTTGAACTGATTGGAAGCATCTACATATGTTGGAGTTCAGTTCCGGTTAGGCTCAGTATACTGATCTGCTGCACTTCATCTTCCCTCTGCTCTTTATTCTACTTTCCTTTCACATACCGGATCTTTCTTATTACTTCTGCTCTGCTCTACACTTATTCACATATAACATAACACAACACCCTTTCTCACAACAAAATCCATCCTCTATTTATATCCGCACTAGTGATTTCATTATCTTTCTAGTCGGCACCCAGAATAGTCTATCTTCTCACAAACTCTGTTCTGTCGGCTGAATCCTTGCATATCAAGTAATGCGGATCAAGCATATACTTGTAGATGTCATTAATCATGTCGGCCAAACATGATTCATGCCTTCCTAACCTTTACCATCAACAGTAGCACATCCGGAAAATAGTCTGATACTCTGTCAGTCAGTTCTTCCTCTGTTCTCACTGTCTTTCAGGAATCCGGTACTCAACTATTCATATCTTCTTCCTTGTCCATTATCGGAGGCTAAATTCTTGGAATATACTACTCAAGGTAGTCCTCTTGACTTCCCCAAATCCACACTGCACCAAGACACTTCCTCTGAGAGATCCGGACCAATCTGTCGGACCTTGCCACATGCTCTGTTCTTGTTCACCGGACCACAACAATCTTTATTCAGACTTCCGGTAGAGACACATCATGTCTTGCGGATATGTGGGATGACCTTTGTTGCCATCAATGACAACAACCATGAATCCATATAGTGTCTCTTGCCAACAGAGCTGTCATAAAGCCATCTTATTGATGTAATGAAACCATAAGCAGGACTGATATATGTCAGCAGCAAAGTTGAGTATCAATTTGTTGTCATTGTAACTTGCATTATATGATTGTAATACACATTGGAAGGTTGCCATCATATATTTATTCATTGTCAAATTGAATTTATTGTTCATAACATATGATTGGCGAGTTGTAATGCAATAGTGCAAATAAAAAAAATCAGATTTCAGTCCTAGGGTTTAGTATCAAATTGCAAGATTCAGAGAAATTGCTACAAGAACCTAGAACGGGACATTACAGGAGGCCAGCTCCTTCTTCAAGCTGGTCTTTGGTAGAGACAAGTGGTTTTCAATAGTTTGCCCATGGCCTAGTGCCATGGATCTTCTTTGTAGGGTCTAACCTGTAAGTGTTCTAGGTTTTGCTTACAGCCATACACAAATTTTATTTGTGCTTCCATGTCATTGGTTGTAATGTTACATCCCACTTGTGTTTAAATTATTTTGATAAAGTACTTTAACTATGTTGGTGTGTGTCTAGAAAGTATGATGTATTTTCAGGTTCTGAATTACATATTTTCATAAATTGTTAATCAGTTGATGAGAAATATACAATGTATATTTATACATAGGAGTTCAATTAAAGTACATTGATGGATGCTTTTGTGATTATTTAATATGGATATAAATTAAAGAATGTTATTGGACTAACTAGGTAAGTTTGACCTAGTGGATGCAAGATAAATCTCCTCTGACAGGGGAGGAAAGGTATCATCAAGTACGAGAGACAAAGAAGAGGAATCCAGTTGCCATTTGAGACCCGTCTGTAAGTTAAGATCTGTTGTCATAGTAATAAGACAAGGTTATGTAAACCTAAGCATTAGGTAAACCAACAAGATCACAACAAATGCACGAGTTCCCAACCTAAGTCGATAATAACATAACGTCATCGTATCAAATCCTGGGAGTGTTAATCGGTCAATTCTTTTAAACGAATTTGACTTTTTTTTTATATTTTTATCTTTTCTTGTTTTCCTTATTTCCAAGGTTTTTAGTTTTTATAAATTTTTAGTCTCAAGATTTCTTTTAATCATCAAGCCTTAAATGCGATTTTTGGTTAAAATAGGAATAAATTTATTCTACCTCTTTCAATTGGATAACTTCTGATACCAAAATATACTAAAATAAAGTGGCTCAATCTCATACCAACGTAGTTCCTTAAGCGTTGAACTCTCACTCCGGGGTCCACCATCATAATGTCTTTACTATTATTTTTGCAAGTTTCTTGGATTAGGAAATCTTTGTGGTAGATCATCGGGGAAATCTAATAAGTGGAAGTGATGAATATGTTGGTGGGATCGGACCACATTCTTTTTAAAACCATTTTTCTTCACATCCGCCAACCCTATGTTCGCCTTCAACATTATCAAATCTTAATTGTTTTTCCTGAGCGGAATTGTGGCGGTTTTTGGAAAAGGCTTTTTTTTTTTTTAGAACTAGAAGTGGGATGCATTGGGGGGTTAGTGGCGTCTAAGTCGAAAAGAAGCGGGAGTAAGTTCTTTACTTCTTAAAAACCATCATTTCTTTCTAAAAAGCCACTTCTACGGACGAAACAAGAAAAAGAAAAATCAACTCATTATTGGCTCTGAACGGGGAACCATTTTAAGGGAGCTGGGAAAAACTTTCTTTGGGGGGGGGTGCGAACAATATTTCAATTTGGAAGTGAGGCAAGGAACGAGGAGTGATGAAGTAAATGTGCTACAACAGCTCCGTAAAGGTTAGAGTTACAGATGCTAGAGTCAAAGAGAGTGGGGAACCGGAAGCAACGTGCTAGGATGTGGAGCCAGTGGGTCATCAACCAGGGAAACTTTCATCATTATTCAGGCATGTCTCCACCTGTTGAAACGAACCTTCTATCTTTTCAATTGCTTTGAGAGTAAAAAGAGACTACCTGTGAATCTTTACTGTGCTTGGATAGAGTAGAATCTTTTCCCTATCGAAGAGCCAATTCTTGAATAATTTCTATGATAAATGTTTCTACCATGTTGAGCAAATTCTTTATACTCTCCTAAACTCTATAGTTCCAGAAAAATAAAAGTTAGCCCGCCAACTTCAGAGAAATAACATTCTTGGACCTTCTTTAAGGAAAGATAATCGACCTTCAGTAGGAAGTATGTTATCTTGCTTAAAACTATTATTGAAACAAACAAAAAAGAATGTGAAACCGAGACGCAAGTCTCTGTGAATGAGTCTAAACACTTATTGTTGTCTTTTCTAAATTAAACTAAGCGGTATAATTCTATCCATATTGAATACTTAACTGAGGTTCAATGAGAGGTTATTGATGTGAGCTCTTAGCCTCTTGTGTCAAGAAAAGAAAGACCAAGATTACAATGTTAATTAATAATCTTTCAGTCCTGCGTGCAAAAACCAGATATACCATTCCTTTAATATTCTTTTCAGTTTTGTATGACTAGACTTTTCTTTACTACCATTCTAGACTTACAGTAAACTTCTAGTGTGAGAAGATGGAAAAATTAAAAGAAATAATTTCCAGATGAAAGCCGAGAAGGGTGACAAACTGTACTACATGACCAGCCAAGTCGTGTTGTGCTCACTATAAGAAAACCTTGGCCAAGGTGGTACTAACCGTACTAAGTAGTGTCAGTCAGTTTCCTTGTCCCAGATACATTTCCAGTCAGATGGTCATACTAGTTAGGAGTTACCTATAGTGTGTGACCGACTAGGAAATTGTAGGGTCAAACACCAGTCTCAGATGGCATTGGATTCTCTTCATTGTTACTTCTCTGCGGCGGGTCGGGTCATTCTAGTTGGAATGACACGGGGGACTGAAAAGTCCGAGGTTGGGCGGTTAAATGCCCTGATGATACCTTTCCGCCCCAATTATTTAGAGTGGTCAGACAGGAGGTCTTACTAGATCAGACAAGGATGTAAGGAGGATAGAGCTATTTTCTTGATCAGACAAGGTATACTGTTATTTATTTACAATATTATCTGATTCACTATTTTATTTTAAAAAAAAATTATGTTATTTCAATTACAATGAAGTAAATTAGAGATTATGAAATGGAAATTTTTAAGGTAATTTATCTGCATTTGAAACTCAATCCTTCCTCATTGCATATTCAATGAATTGGTTAGAATATTTCAGTGATATTTTCTTTTGTTTTATATTTAGTATATTAAGCTGTTACATGTAAGTTGTTGTCTTGTATATTCTTCCTTTATGTGTCTTTTCCTTGTACATATTGGTTTGTGTGGTCTCCCCTCCCTCCTCCTCCCTTTTTTCCTTTTGGTCTGCTCCTGGAGATAATTGGATCCTCGTTGTGCCTGTAAGAGGCACACATCCCCAACTAGAGCCAATGTTGGCACCTGCCCAAAAATCTCCAAAAATGCTAAGTATTGTACCTCATTGTTGTCTTGGAGATATTTTTCTCACCACTAATAGCCAATATGAGAGATCTTAAATGGGTTTTGCCTTGGACAAATTTTGTGTTGAAGTGGTGCTTTGCCTTCCCCATGTTCCCATCATATGTTGAAGTTGCCAAAAGATCCAAAAAATTCTAAGTGTGGGGGTTTCTAAGTCATTTTATTGTGTTTTCTAGTTTTTGTGGATTTTTTTTATGCTACCGAATGTCTTCCACTTTCCACATCCCATCTCGTCTTGGCCTCTTTTCCCGCACAAAAAGTTCATCTTGACTCCAGTGCTTCGTTCACTTCCTTCATTTCCTTCGATTTTTCCCTTTTGCAGAATCCTGACCCCTGATTGGATGTCATTTCCTCTTTGCATCCCATCTGGTCTGCACCTCCTATTTCATGTAAAAGTTCTATGGAATTCCTGTTCCCTTTGCCTTTTCCTTTTTGTTTGTTTCTTCCACTTGTGGGTACCCGCCAGGCTGCCAGATTTCATATTTCAAGTCTTAGTATCCAAATCCGATTCCCTTTTCCTTTCCTACAAATCTGGTTCCCTTCCTTCTTCTTGATTCCCTTTACTTGCCATTTTGTAGAATTTCCCTATCGAACTTCATATCTTAAGTCCGATATCCAGTTGCCTCTCCCTTTCCCACAAATCTTGTTGGACATATCCTATTCCCACTTTTCTCTCTTTCGTCTTTGTATTCATTTTGCAGGAATTTCCTTGTGGATTGGATTTTGTGTTTTAGGCTCTGACATCCTATCTTATCCTATTTTCTGCATCCCTTCCAAACCCCTTTCCTTTTCTGCATTCTTCAATTTGCTTCCTTTCTGTTTATTAGAATTTCCCTTCTAGACGAGATATGTTTTCCTCTTATCCTATATCTTGTTCCTGCATCTTGTTCCACACTTTTTAGCTGCATCCACTTTTCACCTTCGATTCCTAGACAAATTTTTGCATTTGTCTAGTTAGTCGTTTTCTTCGTTCCCTTCCATCGTGTGAAACTTTCCTTTCCTATAGGATGTCATTCCCCTCGCTCCCCATCCAATTCTGCATTCATTTCCCATCTTCCTCCCTTCATCAAATCACTCCTTTCTTCCTTTGCAAGAACCCGATAGGCTTCCGAATGTCATTCACATCTCTTCCAAACTTCCATATCTAGTCCTATCTCCCTATTTTGCATCCACTTCCATTCCTTCCATCCTTTCCCTCATAGCTATTTCCACATTCAGTTCCAGTCTCCATTTCTACATTTGGTTCCAGCCTTCTCTTTCCTTCACTTCCGGTCTCGGGTCGAATTTATGCATTTTCTTCATAAGACTTCAATTGTTCCAACTACTCCCTTGTACATTTTAGAATCACCATTAATGACCTCCTAAGGGTGCGATAAGATGGGGAATGGCCTCCATACACCTCATAATTCCTGTGGACCCCTCATTGATTTGATTTCTGCACAAAGGCATGGGTCAGTGGTCCATTTTGGCATGGCTCCAACTGCAAACGTGCGTGAAGATGATGCAATGGGCATGGGCGACCTACAAACATGTTTCCCTCTCCAAATCTGCTCCCAAGAAACAAGATTGAGACACAATGCGATATATATATATATCTAAAATGATGTAATAACAGTTGGTCATTGAACCAATTTTAGGACTGTATGTGCTTTTGTAGTGTTCTAGGGCATCAAGTGATGCAAGTCTGATCTGTAAGGGATGAAAATACATCTTGTAATACATTGGAAGGGTTTCTAGTGACACAATGCATGAAATGGTATGTCTCCATGGTAGTTTGTAGTTATTCAGGAGGATGCTCGAACCTAGTTGTTCATCCTCTCTTGCCACACTTGCTAGTATGAATGTAACAAAGGTTAGATAAATGTGTGACAACATTTTAATTCATTGCAAATCTATTGTGATGGTCTTCCCTTCTACTTCATGTGGGTTATTATATATATTTATATATATTTAAAATGATGTAATAACAGTTGGTCATTGAACCAATTTTAGGATTGTATGTGCTTTCGTAGTGTTCTAGGGCATCAAGCGATGCAAGTCTAATCTATAATGGATGAAAATACATCTTGTAATACATTGGAAGGGTTTTTAGTGACACAATGTATGTAATGGTACGTCTCCATGGTAGTTTGTAGTTATTCAGGAGGATGCTCGAACCTAGTTGGTCATCCTCTCTTGCCACACTTGCTAGTATGAATGTAACAAAGGTTAGCTAAATGTGTGACAACATTTTAATTCATTGCAAATCTATTGTGATGGTCTTCCCTTCTGCTTCACGTGGATTATTGTAGTTCTGTTCTGGATTATTAAGTATGTCCATTGCATGAAGTGTGATATATGCATTGTATGTTAATGCACATTTGGTTCCATTTATGTTTTTTTGGTGTTTTTCCTTTTTCTTTGCAATCCATGTGTCTTTGTTGCCCAATGGAGTAGGCACCAGTCTAATTGGTGAGAGGACGAACATGTTTTAAATATGATCTCTCTTGTTAGCTATAGGAATAGGTTAGGTTCCACCATGCTAGCATGATTCAGTATTACAAACCTTGTCATATTCTATGCAATCCTAAACTGAAGTATCATTAGAGAATCATGCTAGTGTGTTTCTCCCTCTTACCAGTGTGTATGCAATGTTAAGTGGATTGATCTACTAGGGAAAATACAGTGTAGCTGTCATCCTTTGGTACAGTGTAGGAGTGGATTTATCATTTGTTTATTAGAGGTCTTGCAGGTCTATATGTAGCCAATGCTGACATGAACTTAGTGACAAATCGTGGGGTTCATAACATATTGGGTATGGTTACTTAAGGGCCTAGTGTTTAAATTATCATCTCTCTTTAATTGTCCTATTGTAAAGACCTCAGGGAATACCCCCCTTGGCCTTGTAGAGCCTAAAGTCGATGGTGAGTTTACCCACTCATAGAAATTGGTACATTCATGCCATTGTCTGTGCATAAGTCCTACCCATTGCCTTTGACGACATGTCCCTAGCCCTAGGTTTTGGTGCTGGTCTTTAGGATTTGTGGAGTTGCATGTTTGAGCACCAACACATTCTACAAGTTGCATGACATTGCAAGGAAAACACAACTCCATTTTTCCATATTTCCCATAGAAAAATGGAGTTGTCGAAAGGATGTATAGAAGCTTATTGGAGAAGACAAGAAGCATGAGAGATAATGCACACTTGAGCAAAGGATATTGGGCTCAAGTGGTGTACATTGCAAATTATGTAAACAATCTATCCCGTAGCTCTATTTTGAGTTGAAGGACACCAAAAGAAGCTTGGAGTGGCAAGAAGCCCATTGTAGCACATCTAAGTGTCTTTGGATGTGAAGCCTACATGCATGTGCCCAAAGAAAATAGAAAAAATCTTGACAATAAGTATGGAACATGCATTCACTTTGTTTATGGTGAAGGAATCAATGGTTGGAATCTTTGGATACCATCAAAACATTGCCACATATACAGCCGAGATGTCATCTTCAAGGAGAAGTCTCCTAATGGAAAGCAAACAAAGATGTGTGCTCAAGAAGAACATGTACAACAAGGATTAACTTCTGAAATAAGGAATCAGCAAGCTGTAAATCATCTATAGGTGGTGCCAAATGTAAGTGTAACTACCATTTCGTCTCAATTGTGTGAGTTGCAACCACATGTAATTGAATCTTGTTATGAAAGGCAATTGCAGCAAGAGAATGAAGCCATTACGGAAAGTGATCAAGAGAACAATCAACCTGCACGTGATGGAGAACAGCCTGGAAATGAGGTGCAACTCAGAGGTTCAGAAGACAATCAAAATGATCAAGTGCCAAGGAGGAATCTTCAGAAAAGAAGAGCACTTGATAGGTACGGTTATGAACCATCTCATTTTAGTTATTTTGCATTATCTTCCACGTGTAATGAGACAAAGAATGTGAGGGAAGTGATGAGTCAATTCACTAGAAAAGGGACATGGACGAAGAGATGAAATCTCTTGAACAAAATAAGATTTGGGACTTGTAACTGTTGCCAAAAGATAGGAAAGCAGTTGGTTGCAATTGGGTGTTCAAAATGAAATACAAGGCTGATGATTCGATAGAGAGATACAAAGCTAGATTGGTGGAAAAAGGATACTCTCAAGTTGAAGGCATAGTCTTTGATGAAATATTCTCTCTTGTGGTAAAGTTAGCTTCAATCAGATTGTTGTTAGCATTGGTAACTACTCATGATTGGGAAATTAAGCAAATGGATGTGAAAACAGTGTTTCTTCATGGAAATCTCAATGAAGACATCTTTATGCAACAACTAAAAGGATTCAAAGCAAGTGGGAGTGAGTGTGCAAATTGAATAAATCACTCCATGGTTTGAAGCAGTCTCCAAGGCAGTAGTATCACAGGTTTGACAAGTATGTGATTGGGCATGGCTTTGTGAGAAGTAATGGAGATCATTGTGCCTATTTCTAGAAAAAGGGTAATCACTTCATTGTTTTGGTTTTGTATGTTGATGATATTCTTTTGTTCTCTGATTCAAAAAAATTAGTGAAGGAGACCACGTCTAAATTGCCGAATGAATTTGACACAAAAGACTTTGGTCCATTGCACTATTGCTTGGGCATTGAAGGAAGAAGAGACCACATGAAAAGAAGGCTTTGGGTAAGCCAAAGGAGATACATAGCAGACCTGTTTGAACTATTTAAAATGGACAAATGCACTCTTGTGAATACTAAGGACATGAGTCCAAAGAATAAGCAAGAAGAGTAAGAAATGATAAATGTGCCATATGCTAGTGCGGTTGGAAAGCTCATATATGCAATGGTGTCCACAAGACCCAATTTGGCCCATGCAGTGGGAGTGGTGAGCAGATTCACGTCCAATCCAGGTAAGCAATATTGGGTTGCTGTTAAGAGGATATTAAGATATCTACAGGGGACAAGAGACTATGCAATCTGTTATGATACAACAAGAAGCAATCAATTGCAAAGATTCATTGACTCGGATTTTCGAGATGTGGATAAGGGAAAGTCCACAAGTGCACACATCTTTACATTGTTTGATGGTGCGGTAAGTTGGAGTAAGAAGCAACAAGTGGTTTTACAATCTATAACAGTTTCTGCTGGAGAGGCCTCCAAAGAAGTTGTATGGTTGCATTTGCTATGTAAAGATGTTGGTTTCAAGCAAGGATCAATACCTCTCTCGTGTGATAACCAGCGTGCAATTGATCTAACAATGAATCCCAAGTTTCACTCTAGGACATGACATATTAGAGTAGAGTTACTACATTAGAAAAGTGGTGGAATTGGGTGATGTACTGCTGCTTAAGGTGAACACACAAAGGAATGCTGCAGATGCATTGACCAAACCATTGGATGGATGGAAATTTTCTTGGTGTCGAGGCAAGGTGGGAATACAACCTTGTCCTTAGTAGTCACCACGTGGGAGATTGTTAAGTGAGTGTGTGTGGCAACTACTCCTCAGTTAATAGCTAATTTTGGGGTGACTGACCACCAAAATTAGTGGCTGTTGTAAATGTATGCAGTGCATGCATAACTGATTGTAAGTTAGGGAGATTCCCACACACACTCTCACGTAATATGGAAATGTCTATTCTTTATTCTTCTATTCTATATAAAGAAGGAGGAAGAGAGGTGATCATTATTATGACCTGGTTTATAAATTCTCTGTTTTTCTTCTTGCATGCATATCCTCTCTCTCTCTCTCTGTTTTCTGTTTCCTGATGTGTGTGCAGGCTATTCATATTTACAACACTTCCTTCCAATAACAGAACTTACTTTACTAACCACTTTCTCTGCCTGTTGTGAGTGCAGTGAGAAAGAGTCTCATGGGGGAAAGGGCATTTCAGCATTGTGATGCAGCCAGGGAAAAAAGAAGAGATGATGGCAAGTACACATACATTCACTTGATTGAAATGATTTTTGTTTAATTGATGATTGCTGATTGTGAGCTCTGCTTGGTTTGTGTGATTGCTTCGTAATATCTTTGTGTGTGCATTCATGACTTCTTAAGTGGAGTCTTATATTGTTTGAATGGATTTATCATTTATGAGTGTGATTGTTAGATGCTATTAAGTTAATGTTAAAATCTCGTTGTGATTGATTGTATGTCAGTTAGTTGTAAAGGTGTGGAAAAATGATTAGAATTGGTGGTATATGATTAGGGACCGAGTAGCTAGGTAAGTTTGATCATGGTGAAATCTTTTATCCAAAATGGGCAAAAACGTAATGAATAATGATGATGGATGCCTCAGATTTGTGTATTTATATATAAAAAGATGGAAGTATTATGTTAACTGTGGCTTGATATGAAGAAGACGTTTATTATGAAAGTGAAAAAATAACTTGAATGTGTTGTTTAAGTTTAATACATGAAGCTTTATTGTAAGAGCCTGGGTGTGATTTTGTGACTAAGGAAATGCTATGTGAGTCTCTTGGGCGGTAGACATAACCTCATACCAATCATTTTTAGCATCTCTAAATCCCATTATGATCTTTCAAGACCAATCTTAAGAAACTGGCAGGACTAAAATGATGGTGGCTGGGTATATCATTATCTCTGTGCTGTCAGTTTGAAGTGTGGAATCCAATCCTTATGCCATGTACAGTTATATACCCTTACCTTTGTTTTGGGTAAATGACACTAAGTTGACAGGCTATACCCTTTGGTATCAGGTATGGTAAAGGAATGGTTTAAATGTTATTACTTACTTCTTATCTGTGTCTAGGACAGATATGGTCTACTTACATTTGTTGCAGTATCTTTGTAAGTGTCAATGCTTATACAAACTGTCAAACTGATATGATTGTGCAGAGGCAGATTTAAATGTCCTTAGCTTGAGATCCTTTTGTTATGAATGGTGCAGGAGCATAAAACTTAGTATACGTACATGATTGTAATTGTAACAGTGTTCAAACTTGGGAAAGAATATTGTGAGGACACTATTATACGAAAGATTATATGATCTGGTTAGTAAGCTATGTGATGATTTCCAATGCATAATTAATAGTATCAAGAACCCCCAGTATGGTGTGAACATGATTGGTTATGATCTCAAATTTTAGAGGACTTAAGGATATGCATGAATGGTTTTAATATGTTTTGAAAGACCTAGAATTGCTGTATGCTCATAAGAGGCAGATTTGTAACTGCTCTAGTACTTGCTGACTCACCCATATGTTTACTGTCGGGTGGATGTCTTTTAATGTTTAAGGAGTTCCTATCAGGATATTAGCTAAATCAAAATGTGAACTAAGCTTTATGAGGACTATGTTACCTGTAGAAAAAAATAAGTCTTCTGTCGCATGGCACTAATACTATGGTTAAACTTAAGATAATGGAATGTTATATTGCTTTATTGAATCAGAAGAGACTATCTATTAAATGGATTATAATTAATAGTATCAAGAATCCCCATTATGGTGTAAACATGATGGGCTATGATCGCAAATTTTAGAGAACTTGAGGATATGCATGAATGGTTTAATATGTTTCGAAAGACCCAGAATTGCTGTACACTCATAAGGGGCAGAGTCCAGATTTCTAACTACTCTAGTACTTGCTGACGCACCCATATGTTTACTGTCGGGTGGATGTCTTTTAATGTTTAAGAAGTTCCTATCAGGATATTAGCTAAATCAAAATGTGAACTAATCTTCATGGGGACTATGTGTGAAACCTGTAGGAAAAAACAAGTCTTCTGTCGCATGGCAGTAATACTATGGTTAAGATAATGGAATGTTATATTACTTTATTGAATCAGAAGAGACTATCTATTAAATTGATTATTGATAACATGGCGATTATTAGTCATGTGTGCTACATAGGAACTGTAATGCATGTAATGAAGGCCAATGTTTATGTCATGAAGGTTGATAGAATTGTTAGGTTGTTACACATTTGCAGTGAAGAAATGAAGGCCAACAGTATGTAATGGAAGAGATTATAGCACACCCACTTGTCTTAGAATTATCTTTTGGAACGCCCCTTCCTTTGAGCCTCCTACATATAGAACTATGTATGAGTACTTCCTAAGTTAAAGCAGTACTAGAGTTTAGAGTTTTACTTCAGCAAGTTGGAGAAGATGGTAGCTGCCTGTTCTACATCAAGCTTGCCATGGAAGCTTGTAATCTAAATCCGCCCAAACCTATTGGGAAAAAGATTGATGAACCATTTTGTTTATTCCCATTCATTGCTCATTTGTTTGGTCTGTACTCCATACTCATTATCTGAATATACCTATATTAGGAAAGGGCATTCATTAAAGGGGCTCAAGAAACCGGGCAATGTAAGGTGTAGATTCATTCCATAGAGTTTGGAGTGCATGTACACCGTTCCGTAGGGCTATTCTTAAATATCATCCACTTCAACAGTTAAAGGTCAATTTTGGCCAGTAAAAATAGGACAAATATTTACCACTTTTTGTTGTGAATGAGGTGTAAAATCGCTATTGACTGTTTGACACTTAAGTAGAGTGGTCCCAATACAGCAGTTATCTGAGCCTCCTTAGGGAATTCTTTAGAAAAAATCCATCTTTATGTAAATGAACCGTACACAATGCATTGCCCGATATTGTATAAATCAAAGTAGTACAGCAGATGTTGAATTTACTGAAGACATGGGAGATACAAACACAATTTGTATAAATAGTTCAGAGTGACTTTTTCACTGTATGTCAAACATTTTGTTGCTATGGTAGTTAGATGCAATGGGCAGCGTTGGGTGGAATAATTACATTCCATTCACTAAAAGAGAATTTAAACATTTTTAATTAGGCCTTATCATAACCATTCTTTTTGAAAAAAAGAAAAATTGGAGTGATGCAGGGGAGAAATATTGCTCAAGAGCACATTGTCCTTTTGGAAAATTTGTCAAACAGTGAAAAACACACAATGGGTGAAAAGGATTATGATTGACAGGAATAGAATGCAGGGGAGCTTACTGTTTGAGGTGCACCAGGTGGTAACATGGAGAGGAGCACCTTCCTCACAGCTTCCTGTTGTTGTTTCGGTGTCCTGCCCTGCATTACTCTTCTTGATGTTTCTACAAATCCTTCATATCCAGTCACTACACCACTCTTCCCTGCATTCAAATTTAATCTTAATTCAATACTTCGCAGTTCTTACACCTAATAGAGCCAAATAAAAACTAAAGAAATGCAGTTTCATCCTTGCTATTTTGATCCATGAGATTGAGTTATATAAATTGTAACCAGTAATCTGATTCATTTTTCTTGCAAAGAGAGCCATGAAGGCCTTGTCGAAGAAATTGTCGTTGTAACGAGTCTTGTGGCCCATGGGAGCTGGCTCTCCCGAAGGCTCTGCTATGCCACATTTTATAACTAAACTGGTCTGCTTGTTTCTGATACCAAGAAAAGCACTTCTTGTATAGTTTGAACTGGTGATGTCTCTTGGAATTTGATAAGAGATTCTGCCAAAGCTGTTGGCAGCCAGCTCCATACTTTAATTGATTTCTTAGATTTTATATTGTTTAAAACAGGAATACTTCCAAATGTATACTTGTATGCTGGTCAAGTTCTTTTCTGTTTAGTACAGGGGGATTTAGCTTCAAAATGAAAGCAGAGGAAACGGGAGTGGCGTGAGTGGATGGAAGGTGTACACATGGCACGACTCTCCACCTCATTTGGATTACATCTTCCATTCAGATAATCAATATTTTCCCTTAAAAGGCAGATAGTAATCAGAATTACTTTAGAATTACTCGTCTATATTATTAATATGTGTACATGTTAACTAATTGTATACTATAATTTAAAATTTATATAATTTTTTTTATGAAGTACTTATACATCTAAATTTTTTAACTAAAAATATTCAAATAATTAATTATTTAGATTTTTATTGGTTGAATAGTTTAATTCTTCTTAGAATCTTCACATTATTCAAAATATTAAAATCAAAATTTTGTACAATTTTGTACAAAATACTCTACTAAATATTTTATGAAAATCATGTAGTTTTATGTATCTAAGTAAATTAAATTTTAGTAGAATGGTCCAGTGTCACTTTCATTCATTTTAAGTATATTTCAATGGAATGATGGAGACAAGTATACAAAAATGTACCTAAGGATTTATGCTCAATCAAACAAATCTACATGAAGCAAATTTTTAAAAATTTATAAATCATATGTTTTCTCTACATGATTAATTTATAAGATAATTCATGTCTACTAGGACACTTGCAACTGCAACATATAACAAAAATTCCCCTTATGTTATGTTTAATTGATGTCCATACCCTATTCCAAAGCTCTTATTTTTGCACCATTCTGATCTTCACTAGTCTAATAAATTCACCATCCAATTTTAACACATTCGGGTTGCGTGAATCCAATTCTAAGATAGCTTCACCAATATCAAAATACTTGGAGCCCCATGTTCGATATACCTTGGTAAAGTTATCTTTCTATTCTAGGAACAAAACACATGAATGCTCAAGCAACTCAAATCCTATAGATAAAATCCATTTGTCCATGACATTTCAAAGGGTTGAGCTCACAATATTTTTCAACATCTACCAATGCTTCTTGGTATCAACCAAATTCCAAATACACCCACCATTTGCAAACACAACTAAAGGCTTGATCCCATGGTAACTGTGGAGGCCTTCAAGATCCAAGGGTGAACACAACAACTGCTAGACTAAAATGCAAGATGTTTAGATTGGTCGTTGGACTTATTTTGTCCACTAGGCAATCAAAACATGCCACACAAATGAAGATCTAGTGGTTGTGGTCAAACTATAGTGTTCGATAGTTAATTTGATCCACATCCCATTCTATAATAGTTAGTCCCAAGTAATGACAACTCTATCATATTTATATATTATTTATATAAATTTTTAACGATCAAATTTACATCAAAATCAACACTTTGTTTGGGTTGATTTAAGAGAACTTAAATTTATATAGTTTGAGTTTTCAACTTTTATAACCAGTTTTTTATTTAGGGTGTTTAATTTTTTTTCTATTCATCCTATGGTTTTTGTAATGACAATCTTTTTAGATAATACAAGGCTTATGTCTTAGATTTCCAAGTGTTATCGGGCCGACACTTATCTATAGTGTGTCATTTGAAACATTGAATGGGTATAATTAACTCTTTCAAAATCACTTTGTCATAGCTCATTTGTCCATGTTTCCTCAAATTATTTATCCATGTACTATACAGTTGAAAATTTGAAAATAAAAATTACAACTTAACATAATTATTATATTATTTCAGATACATTTCCATTAATTTTTTTATTACAAAGCAAATACTATTATTACAATACTTCAAAGGTAGGTACTCACCACTATGTGGCACTTGTTTCCTTTTAGTGCAAGTTAGTCTATTAGTAGGTAATGGTCCCATTGAAAGGCTTTTTTCTTAATTTCTTTACCAGATAATGTTAAAAAATTTAAAAGCAATATTAATGAATATGACTCTACAATAATTTTAAATTATTATTTGACTTTTAAGATTATTATCACTTGGAGTGATGTGAATCTTGATATAAACAAAACATACAATTTTTCCACAAATAATTTATTCAATAAAAGTGTTATTTTATAAATTTTAAAACTATACATCACTAAATGATTACCATTTAGCAAATGTATGTCCTAAAAAAAAAAGGCATGAAAACCTCTGAGTCCAAACTTTCCTCTTATGATTATGATGCCTCCTATTAAATGATTTTTTAAAGATCCCTTAAGGTTTGAACAAGAAGAATTGGACCATTCAAGTTTTAATTATTATTTGAGTGTACTAGTCTGGTGCATTCTTTTATGGTTTATTTTTGTATATAGTTAGGGTTTTCTTTCAATCTCACTTGTGTTAAACCATTCTTTGTAGAACTTTTTAGAGTGCATGTACATTTAATTTGCCTTTAGTGGCGGCTTAAGGGTTTATAATACCCAGAGCTAGGTCTTTTGCAAGCAATGTTACATTAGGTGGCGAAGATGGCTCCAAAGTGTGTGTAGAAATTTGTCCCAAAGTTCTATGACGAGGTTTGTCTTTTGAGCCTAATGTTGTTTCACCTAATGTTATGAATTTAAATAATTGCAATTGGTATGAGGATTATAGCCTAATTGCTTATTATGTGGGTTGTATCAACTCTCAATAGTATTTTCTCGCTTGGATTAAGAATTCCTAGGAGTCCCATGCCATTAAGCTATCCAAGGTTAGGAATTTATCTAAGGACTTATTCTTATTTACTTTTCATGACGCTTAGTAGATTAATATATTACTTAACTAGTCTAGTGTTGGTTCATGCAAACACCTTGCTAGTGCTCTCTTATTGGATTAAGTATTTTAAAGTCTCTAAGTAAGTGTCTCAAAGTCTATGTGTGGGTTGAACTTCCTGGGCTCCCCATCCCCATGTGGGCATTCTTGGAACAATTTATTTAGTGGTTAACATTTTATCTACCATGAACCAGAGAAATTGTTTACAACCTAACCCCATAGAAGGGTTCATGCTGAGGTGGACCTCACCTCTAACCTCAAAGTATCCATAGAGATTCAAGTTGATGTCTCGTGATTTTCACAAAAGGTCACTTATATTAATTTCCCCAATACTTATTTTGGTTGCCAAGCTTAGGACCATAAAATTAAGGACTATCCACTCATGCCTAAGTAGGCTCTCAATTTGGCCATAAAGTATTTGGCTCCTCCAATGAAAAAGACCGATTAGTTGACTATAGGTAGTAAAAAACCTATGGTCACTAGGGGACCCAAGGCCAATGACCCTCCACAAAAACCTCAATATGTTCATAAGCATGAGGTCCCTACAATGGCCCAAAATAATGCATTGTTTCCTTCCTCTAGGTAACCTCCCATTCGATCTTCTTAAATTGTGGTTGATAGTGTTAGGAAACCTCTTATGAATACTCAACCCTCTAGGTGCTCTCCCAATTCTTCTAGTGAGGGCTGGTCACTATTGGGAGAATTTAGTGGCAAACACCACTCTATTTGACTCAGATAATTTATCCTACAAAACTAATGGCTTAGGAAACCAATTTGAAGTTGTAGCAAATGATGATGATGATTAGTAAAAGTACTCTATGAAGGATCCATTCACATGAATGTCATCTCTTGGAATGTTAGAGGCCTTACATTTGTAATTTATTTGTATGGGTTACATGTCAATAGTTGGGTCCATTTGACATTATTTGTCTGCAAAAAAACTCAAGGTTACAAGATTTTTGTTTCAAGCCACCTTGAAGTTGGTTTGGCCTTAATATTTTTAGCTCCTCACCTCACATGATGATGGACATGGAAACACATGCATGTTAATTTCTCTTAGTTTACACTCAATTATTATTGCCTCTAGGGAGGAACCCAACCATTGTGTCATATGGATCACCTTTGACATACATGGGAGAATTATGGGAATTGCCAATGTTTATGCCCCTAACGATGGTCCTAAAAAATGGTGTTATAGTGGTGGCTTGCTAACAACTTGCCATTTTCCAGCTAGATCATTTATGGTGATTTTAGTATGGTAGAGTCCCTCGAGGATAAAGTTAACATGTCACCAATGTGTTGGTGTGTTAGAGTGTGTGAAGCTTGGTTTTATTTCAAAAATTATTAGCAGGTAGAAGACCTAGATTTTTAGTGATGACATGCCACGTCGGATCCTTGGTTTACATTGTCTAACTTATGGGCCAACGAGGACTATAAGTGCCTAAAAATAGATAGGCATACATGGAAAATCCGATGATGACTTGATGACCCAAAACACAACCCACGTGGCATGAATACAACTCTCTCAACTAATCCCAACCTAATGGAAGTGTTAATTTAACCCATAGGATCTTTATCACCTTTTATTTTATGTTTATTATCCATGTTTACCAAGTGTTTATACCTTATCAATCTTAAAGACTTGCATTTTATCTATCAATTGACAAAATTGCCCATTTTTAATCAAATCACTCCTTTCATAAATACAAAACTACCTCAACAAATCTAATTCACCCTAGCAATTCTATTATTGACAAAACAAGTGATTTCGTACATTTTTTTGCCCACATTATCTTTTGCATGCATCCAGTCTGGATGCATTAATTTGAGCCTTTGAATTGTTGTTCTAATTGTGGTTGAACACGCCCGACATAGAAAAACTCCAATTCTCATCTCTAATTATGGATCTTATTATATTAATAGAGGAGAAAAAATATTTGCAAGGGTTTTTTGGTCATCTATTATTGGAAATTCTTGGATTTTGCTCCTCCATTATTATTCATAGTAGTAGGTTTGATTTCATTGAAAGATTGTACCAAAATTCCCATACATTTGCAAAATACACACAACCTCTAGGCTCTTTGAAACCATCACTTTTATTAGCCACAAAGCTTCAATATCAATCATCAACAACAACATTCTTTTTGTTTACTTTTCCTCAATCCTTGTGTTTGGTTTCCCACCTTCCTTCCATTCAGAGCATCCAAATCATGTAGAGAGACAAGAGGCATGGAGGAAACGATCATGGAGGCATGACACTACAGGGAAACAACAATCAAATTACTATGGACCTACATGGAATCAAAGGAACAACTACAAAAATTAGTGGTATCATAGAAGTCATATATATTCATGGCAACAAAGGAGGACTTATTGTGATAAGGAATGGAATCAAATGGGTGCAGCAAAATATGGATCAAGGATGGGATCTAGGTACTGTCAAGATAAAACCACTGCGAAGATCAACTATGGATGGTTGGATGATTGGTCATGGTGGAACATTCATAACAACTTGCGACATTCTTACTATTTGGCTCCTTCTCATGTTTCACCTCGACGAAACATGTCAAGGAGGGATGGCATGTTATGTACATAGGGATATGATATTATAATGTATTTAGGTGGATGGAGATGCCGACATGTGGCACACATCCCCTAAGTTAGTTATATTAGGTCTTATGGATAACTTGTATAATTAATTATATCAGGAGTTGAGTAGGCCTTCATTAGGATTACCCTTACATTATGTTATTAGGAGGTGGCATATATATAGGAGGTGAATATCATTGTATGATATGTGGAGAGTATCATATTGTATTGGAGATCACTTGGAGATATAGCGTGGAGTGGCTTCTTCCTTAAGGAGTATTGTATGGTGTTACCCTTTAAGGGTTTATTCTATTTCCACATATATTGGATATTAGGGCTTATTGGCCCACAAACATCTCTTGTGTTGTGTGAGATCTATCTTCTGCATTATCTTATTGCAATTATTATTTTTGGATCATTACACAGAGTGAGAGTCTAAAGTTGAGAGAAGAGAGGATACTAAGTAGTTGGGTCCTTAAGGAAGAATTTGTCATTGATAGTTTGTTCTACATCTTGGATTGCTCCTTCATCCTAGATGTAGAATTCCATTTAGTTTGTGTTAAATTAATTTATTACAATAGATTAGATTAGTTCTTGTTAGGTTAGTAATTTAGATTTAGATTTACAATAGAATAGATTTAATTTGTTAGAGTACATCAATTTAATTCGCCTAAGTAGTATTATTTCCTTTCCTAAATTAGCATCAAACAATCATATTGTAAGAGAAACCACACAGGTTCACAGGAGCCCATGATTCTCTTCAACACCAATTACCTTCCACACAAGAGAGAAGCAATGATTATGCTATATTTCCAAAGAATGATTCAATGCAACCTTGATTATGAGTAGGTATACTTCAAGAACTAGCCCCTAGAAATTTATATAGAAAACCTGGTGAAATCCCTATGTAAAGTCATATTCCTCCTAGTGATTTTTCTCTAAAATTGAACCTAAGTGATAAAGTGGATTGTTGTATTATGCTAAAATATAAATTTAAAAATAAATTGTGGGCGATTGGGAAACCAAAATTCATTCTTGCTTTTAATCAATTTGGCAAATGAGGACCTAAATTTTTCATAAAACATTATTTGAGGTGGTGAAAGAAGGCTAAATTTTTGATAATTTTTTAATTGAGGTGGCAAATTAAGGATAGATTTTAAATAATTTTTTAATTGAGGTGGTGAATTAAGCCTAAATTTTCCATTTTTAATTGAGATTGTGAATTAAGGTTAAATTGCCCATAATTTTTTAACTAAGGTGGCGAATCAAGCCTAAATTTCAATAAATTTGTAATTGAGGGGGTGAATTAAAACCTAAATTAATATAAACTTATAATTGTGGTGGTGAATTAAAACCTGAATTTAAAAAATTTGTAAGTTAAGTGGCAAATTATTAAAAATAAAAATATTTGTGCATATCTTACATAACATTCGTGTAATACTTTGTGTTAAAAGACATCCTTGGGCATCATTAAGATTTTGATTTAATTTATTGATACTTTGAGTTTGCGTCATCATTACCATTTTCATTTAATTCAGTTGTTGAAAGACAACCTTCATCATCTTTAAAACATTTTCATTTAATTTAGCACACTAGAAGATCTTTGATTTTCCTAGAATGTCCTCCACATAATCTTAAACAATATCATGTAACATATCATGGAATATGACAGTCATGGCTCTTTGATATGCGGCACCAACATTTTTAGGCCAAAAGGCATGACGTTATAGCAAAATGTGCCCAAAGGGGTGACGAAAGTTATTTTATGTTGGTCTTCTAGTGTGATCTGAATTTGGTTGTACTTGAAAAAGCCATCCATAAAGGACAACATCTCATGTCCAACTTTCAGATCTAATATCATGTTGATATTAAGAAGAGGAAAGTCATATTTAGGGAAATCCTTATTGATGTCTCTAAATTCAATACATATCTTGATGCCTTTAGTCTTTTTGCTTACTGGAACTATATTGGACACTCATTCTATATAGTCAATAGGTCAAATGAATCCAACATCTAGCAATGTCTGAAGTTCTTCTTTTACTAGGAGAGCCACCTTAGGGTGCATTTTTCTCAACTTTGGTTGAATTGCTTTAGCATTGGGTCATACCACATGGTGGTGAATGACCAAGGATGGGTCTAAACTAGGCATGTTAGAATAGAAATGCAAATACATCTGAATAATATCTAAGTACTGCAGAGATGTCTTCTTTCAAATGATGATCTAAAGCAACTACTATCTATGTGAACTAGGTTATGCTTCTATGCCCAAATTCATGTCCATGGCTTCCTCTATAAGGAGGGGTGATCCGTCTTGAAATGGTGTAGGAGCCAATGAAAGATGGAGCTCATTATTAATAGGTGTGTTTGCATCAAGTTTTGATTCAGATGGTTCCTTAGAAGGTTCTTCTTGTTCTACGAAATATGTAGATGAGCTCAGTAGGATCTCAAATCCTTGTTTATGATCTCTTGGAAGGATATCACAGGATTGCATGAGTTCTAGGATGGCCTCATCATTTTGGAATGTGTTTAAGGTGGGAGGGTTTTGTTGGTCCTAGTCAATAAGCTCAGGATATTGAAGGTCAAGATGGATGGAAAAGATGGAATGTTCATGAAACAAGTTTGTGGCAGTAAGCTCTTTAAAAGGACTAGAAATAATAACATCTTCTTTGCTATTGTCAAAGTCAAAAGAGGCATGTCCAGCAGTATCGGGAAAGTCTACAAGGGCATTGTAGTACTTGTCGTAGACATCGTATCCTAGGCCAAATACACCATCATTTGCTGGCAGAACTATAGGATCAGGGTGGCCTTGCATGTGGAGGCCAAGACCTTTGCCTTTATAGTTCATACTGCTATAGAAATGCAAAGGAATATGATACTTGTGTTCTTTGAAGTAGGTATCATATTGTTCATCTTTACAAAGCCACATAGGATCAAAGCCTCCTATGTCTTCATCAACAAGGTAACCACTGAAAATGAAAGTAGTGGGCCCCCATTGTAACATGAGGAAAGGATATTGTATTTTTGGGTGTGGTCGACCAAAGGATCAAGGTGAAATGAGTATTTTAGTGATATGAAGGGATTCATGGATATGATATTCTCCACATCCTTTATCAAGGATTTTGAATGTGGATTTTAGAGATTTTTGTTTAGTAGGTGGAGAGGAAGATGTGGAGGGTAGATCATTAGGAATGATGTATGACTTAGGTTTTGTGAAGGTGAATTTGGAAACAACCTTAGAGGATAGGAAATATTTTTCATATTGACCTTCCAACATTTGGCAATATTGGAAGGGATGAAGGTCGATAGGAATAGTAACCTCTACACCATTGTATGGAAACTTAAGACATTGATAGTAGGTGGGTGGTATGGATTGCATGGCATGGATCCATGGCCGACCAAGAAGGAGATTGTATGGTACCTAGTCTAGGTCTAGGACATGACATATAGTATGCTACAATGAGGGTCCTACCTTAATAAGAAGGTAGATAGTGCCAGCTAATTCTCTCTCTACATTATCATAAGCCTTGATAGTGATAGTATGAGAACCCAAAGCTTCTTCTGAATAGCCCAAATGTTGCACCAATTGAATTGTACAAATATTCAGGCTAGACCCATTGTCTATGAGCACACATTTTATTTTATGCTTGGAGATGACAACTTTGATATGAAGGGGATGGTTGTGTGATGGATCAAGGGAAGTAAAGTCATTTGGAGTGAAGGTAAGGAAATGGTTGATGGAAAGGTGGCCAACAAGGGCTTGTAAATGCAAAGGGTCGATGTTATTAGGCATTTGGGATTTTTGGAGGATTCAATTTAGGATATCCCTATGAGAAGGGGATGTTTGAAGGAGTTCAAGGATGGAAATATGGGTGGGTGTTCACTCGAGGTGATCAATGAGATCATATTTTTTGATAGAATTAGGATTGGTTAGAATGGGGCCTTGAATAGTGACTCTGCCATGTCAAGTAGTGACAACACAGTCATTTTTTTTTATTTTGATGGTTTGAACTTGTTCGTCAGATTGCTCAATGTGTCCAATGACGAAATCATAGGTGTGAGGGTTTTATGGTAATGTATGGTGTTTGAGTGGGAGTCTTGTCCTTGATTTTTCTTAGAGGAGCATTGTTGACCGTGTTTAGGGAATGGATTTTGATAGATCCCTAGGTCTTGATTGGGTGAGGTGTTGGATGGTTATTTGACTTCAATCTCACCTCTATCTATAAGATCTTGGATGTAATGTTTTAGATTCATGTATTTTCTTGTGGCATGACCAGTAATTTGATGATAATTGCAATATTCGTCCTCCTTATACCAAGAGGGTTTAGGTTGGCTTTCATCAAAGGGTTTTATGAGGTGAAAGGTGATCGTGTTGGCTTTGACCAATTAATGGAAGATTACTTCGATGAGTTCACCTAACAATGTGAATTGTCTCCTCTTCCTTTCAGGTTTGGGAGGTGTGGATAGAATTGTGATGGATGAAGGTTGTTGGATGTTTTGGACATGTGTCAAATTAGTGACCCCATTGCCAATTACATTCTTGTTCTTGATAAAGAATTTAGGTTTATCATTCAAAAATTTTGATTTGTCATTTTGATTGTGATCCTTTGAATATAGTTTTGTTACCACTTTAGCAATGAGGGATTTTTCAATTTGAATTCCCCTTTCAATGAGCTCATCAAAAGAAGTGGTACATTGGACTTGTAAATTAAATGCCAATTTCAGGTTGAGATTTGTGAAAAAGATGTAAATAAGTTGCTTTTCTAATTTCAGCCATGGGAATCTACTATCCAAGGTTATCCATCCTTGAGGGAACAATGAAAAGGTCTCCCCTAATTTTTATTTGGTGTTGCATAGGTCCATCATAGTTAACTCATGGTCCATATTATAGGAGAAGTGTTTAACAATGTTTTTTGACTAGGTCTCCAAAGGATGTGATGGACCCCTTAGGTTGGTGCAAGAACCACTCATGTACTTGCCCACCTAAACTATGGGGGAAAAGACATAGTAAGTATATGTCCTCTTGTGCCATTTCTTGGCTTTCCATGAAGAATTATTTGACATGTTCCCTAGGATCCTCCTTTCCCTTGTATTTGTCATATTTTGGAATTTCAAAGGAGATAGGAAATGGGAGTTGTGAGATGGATTGATCAAAAGGGTAGGGACATAATTCTTTGAAAGTATATGATTTTTTATGAGTCCCATCTCGAAGTCCTTTGACCATATCTTTCATGGCTTTCCAATCTTGATCAAAAGATGAGCTAGGTGGTGGTGGAGGTGGATAGGTGTATTAATAGTGTTGCATGTTGTAGTTCTTGGGAGGGGTGAAGTGTTGGTGTTGGTTGATGTTTCCTAGGGAATGGATATTGATCTTAGGTGGAAGCTCAAGGTTAGGGATGGTTACATTGGAAGTGGGAATGTGGGAGGTGTTTTGGTTTGATATGGGAATGGAAATGTACTCCACATGGTGTTTAGCTCTAGATTGGGTGTCTATGGTTGATGTGACTTGACTAGTTGAATGGGGGATTTTGGGACTCATTGTTAAGGGATGTGTGTGTCTTAGGTGGAATTGATTCTTGATAGAGGGGGTTACCCCTAATGGAAAGAGACTGTTTGTCTTGAGAGGAATTGTTCAGTTTAAGTGGGGGTTGGTGTGGTCATGAGAAATATGAAGGATGTCTTTCCCTTTGATGGTAAAGGAGCATGTGGTTTGGGATGTGATGTTGGGGTTTATATGGAGGTTAGTGTGGTCATGAGAAGTGATGGGATTTAGCTCATGGGTATGGCCATGATCTAGACGGTCAAGGTACACTATGTCATCAAGATTGGAGAGGTCATAAATAGGAGGTAATTTAGCCACTGATTTAATGACTTTTCTAAGGATTGGTCACATCTTTGCTTATTTCAAGGAATTTCTCCATTAAATTACGTCCTTGTTCATAATTAAGGATAATGCAGGGGTCACTAGGGTACACCTATTGATCAAGAGGGTCCTCATTATTTTCACTACTATTATGTGGGGGTTTAGATGACCCTCCTAAGAAGGGGAATCATTCTATGAGTGATTAGTTATGGAAATATTTTCTTCAGTCATTCCCATTCTAGCAATTTTCCTAGTGATGGGAGCCATTAATCTTAACTTCGGACTTGTAGTGGTAGAAGATGGATGTGGATGAATTGACGAGATTGGATTTGGATGAAATGAGTGACAAAGAAGAAACCACTTTGGACTCAAAGGTTTATGGTTGGATTTGGATGATTATGTTAAGAGAGGGGTATCAAATCCCAAATGGATGATGGCCTTAGGTGAGCTTATGAGTGACTTTGGGATGACTTGGATGAATAATTTTGATGGATAGGATGATTTCCAAAGGTGGGAATAGATGATTTGGATGAATTATATGGATAAGAGGATTGGTTTGCTAAAATTGGATTAAGTGTATATCACACTATTTTGGATCCTAAGGATGTGTTGGTGTTGATCAAGATTGTTGGAATCCACAAATAGCTGTAGAGTTCCAAAGGATGGATTATGTGCCCTAGGATAGTTAAGGGTTACAAGAATTAGATTTTACGCCCTAGGATGATTAAAGGTCCTAAATGATGGATGGGATGATTTTGACTAAAAATAGATCCAAAAGTGAGATTTAAATTGTCCAAGGATTGCTTAGATAGATGATAGATTTGGATGACAATGGTTGCTATGGATAAGTTGTGTGGATGAGAGGTTGGTTTGAGTGGAACAAGGGATGAAATAAGGTCTAAAATGGATGGAGCGATTAGAACAAAAGTTTCAAGGTTTTCATTAATGTAAGGATGTTGGATGAGGACTAATATGGGAAGGGTAATGGATGGATGCTATGGACTATGGACTTGAATGAACAAAGGGTTAAGGTTTGGAAAATGGGCTAAGGGCTAAAAGGTAGTGGATATGGACTACAAATTATGGATTGAAATGGCGATGGACTTGTTTTGATTATGGACAAGTGGAGTTATGGTTTGGTCTAAGGCATGTTTTTTTTGGATGAAGGTTAGACTAAGGTTATGGATTATGGTTGTTCTAACCTTGGCTTCAATTTTGGTTACAAGGATACCAATTGGATAGTGTTTTCAAACAAGCAAAAAAGATTTCAAAAACTTGACAAGGGATGAAAGGTAACTTACAATCAAGGACTTTGGTATTCACAACACCCAATAAAAAAGACACAACAACAATCCTAGAATTTAATCAAGAAAGAAGTGTCAATCCTCGTGGGCCCACCAATAATGCTATCTACCAAGTGAAGGATAGCTAGGAAATGCAAGGTCATGGACCACCTATGCACCCCTTACCATGGAGGCCAAAGCCTTGCCCATAGTGAGCTCTATCTCAACAACTTGGAGGCATGTGTGTGAGCATCTTCTCGGACCTAACTAGTATCCAATACACCATTAAAAAGAATGGCCAAAAGGTTCATATCTAGGCCAAACAATCTTCTAGGGGATATCCTCCAAATACCTGAAGGTCTATGAGGCCTAATTCTACATAATAGATAAAGAGTATGTCTAAGGATTGGCACGAGATGGTAACCTAGTCTCCACCTTCACAATCCCAAGGTATAAAGTTCTTGGATGCTTAGCTAAAAAATGACAAATGTCCTTTTTCAAGAGGCATGTATTTTGATTCACCCCCCACTTTTTATACTCTTGTCGAAACACTAGAGTTGAGGTCATCCCCTTGGTGATGAAATCCAAGGTAGGCCTCCTAAAAAGAAATTTAGGAAGATGGTATTTGTTTTTTATCCTCAAGTTCACCCAAGGGTGCAAGAGGCTAGCATATGCAAGATATCACTTTGGGATTAAAAAATACACATAAATTGATTAATCCAAATCAAAATATGAAGGTTAATTTTAATCCCAATTTCTAATATGAGCAAACAAGAAAAAAAAGACAAAGCATTCAAAAATGGAAAATGCCTATAATCAATGTCTTTTATAAAACATTCTATAAAACCACCAAGTTAGTAGTTTGATAAAACTTAGCCTTGGACAAGTGAATCTATAAAAGGACAAGTTGAAACACAACAAATAATAAATAAAGATAATTTTCAAAACAAGATTCCAGCATGTGTCAAAATAAAAGATCAATGATGGGCCAATGATTGCACTAAAATAAATAAATATTAGAAAATTTATAAATTGATAGCACCACTATGTAGAACATGAAAAATATTAACTTTCAAAAAAAGAATCACCTGAATCTAAGTCTGTTTGTGAAAGTTATTAAGATCAGAAGGTCCAAAAACTATGACAACTCAAAGACAATGGTGAGAAAATGATTTTTTGGAAAAATAAAGGATCCTAAGAAAAAACAAGTGATACCTCTATGGAGAGCATGAAATTTTACCCCATTTCAAAAAAAAAATCACTCAAAAAGGCCTCCGTATGGCCAAGAAAATGAGATTTGAAAATGACCTCCTTGGTTAAGAGGTTCAATGAAGGAGGCTCAATGCTTAGCCCCCTACGAGCTAGCCCCTGCTCACCCACATGACCTAGTTCTAGGCAATGAGTTTTTAAGTAGCTAGAAGCCTGGGAATTAAGCCCATAGGACTAGGGGCTAAGTGGGTGGCTGAGCTCTTGGTTGGTAATATGACTAGGAGCTGGAGCTCAAGTAAGTCTTAACCATTTTATGTGATTGTCTGCAAATTTAACCTTCAATAGTGAATTTAGATGAAAATTAAACTGGTTCAAATTTTTTAAAAAATCAACATACTTCAAATCAAATGGTTTTAACAAATTCTCCCACAAATTTAAACCAAAAATCATGGATTTCAAATTACTTGCAAAACTTTTAAGTGCCTTCAACAGATTTCAAACAACTTTAATACCAAAAATTTTAATGAAAAAAAAGCTTCTAACCCTATGTGATTTAAATTGAATTTAAACACATTTAAATGACTTTTAGAAAGATTTTGACCCATGTGATTTCAATCAAATTTAAACACATCAAACTTTTAAATCTTTCAATGAATTTAAATGAAAATCTTTCAAATAAAGATTTTAAAATTTTCCAACACATTTAAAGGAGTTTTGAATCTTTCAAACCACAAAAAATTTTAATGTAAGAATTATAAAGAACCCAAACCAATGATAAATTTTTTATTTTACCAAATCCTCGAGAATAAAATGTTGGCACAAAGATGTATGGTCCATATGGAATATGTACAATGAGTATCAAGGGGCCCCAATTTTTTTCTAAAAGTGACTATCACAGAAGTATAGAGTGTTTATTGTCGTTCCTATAGTTTTGGGCCTTCTAGACTCATCTATGAGGTCCTTTTTGCTATAAGAAACTTCCTACAAAACTTGACCAATGAAACCATCTCCAAAAAAGACAAGAACTCACAAATGGATATAGAAAAGGGACAAGTTCCCAGCAGAGTCGCCAAAGATGTGAGCAGTAATTTAGATTTAAACTAAGAAAACAAATGCAAAATGAAATCTTTCCACTCTAAACTACCACACACCTCGGATAGAGCATGCAAATGGAAATCAAACAAGGCAAATAAAAACAATTTTACCACCAATCTTAATTGTTGAAAGTAGATTTGCTCCAAATGATTTAAGATATAGATGATTCTTGCACAAATGACTACTATTTTGACAACATATGGCATGATTTAAGATATAGATGCTTCTTGCACAAATGACTACTATTTCGACAACATATGGCTAGTATAAAAGTGGATTCTAAAATGAGAGCATGAAGCTCCCATTTATAGATTTTTGGGAGAGAAGAATCAACAATGGAGATAAGGTGAAAAGGTCAATGGTTGAGGATGCATAAGAGGACTTTCCTAGGATTGATGAGAGAATGAAGGGTCAAGATTAAACTTGTCAAAAATGAAGGGCTAGGATTTGCATAGGAATTTATTGCAACCATCCTTTATTCTTGGAAATGTTGTAACTATGCAATATGTGTCCCCTTTAATATAGGAAATGATAGAGACAAGGTGGAGAGAATATAGCCCTAGCCACGTGAGGTGGAAAAGAGGATAATTAAATAATAAAATTATTTAATTATGTGTGAGAGGGAAATTGGCTAATAAAATAATAAGATTACTTAATTAGTATGTGGGATATATTACATGGGGTAAATTAACTAAATAATTTGATCATTTAGTTAATTTAGATTAAGGTTGTAGTAGGACAAATTCAGGTGTCTACATTCACCACCCAAATTGCATTTTCAATAGCCAAAGCATCTATTATAAAAATCTTATGAATCTTGACAGAATCATATCTGCCCACATCTTGTGTTTTTTCACTTATTGGGTGACAGTAACACTCTTTTATTACTAACTATCACCATGGGAGGACAAAACCAACTCTATAAATAATAGGCTCAACTAGTATCAAAATCCAACCACTACAAATCTAATTCGCTCTCACAATGAAATTGTTCTCTATCAATTTAAACTCTTAAAGCTCACCATAAAAATACTAGAAACTAATTCTCATTTATGATACCCAATACGAAGTAACTTTTCTTTAGCACAAAAAAAATATCAGTCAAGATCGAAAGTACGTGATGTGTCTTCCAAAGGAGGTAGGAAATGCTTCATACTTTTGAATTCCAACATTAAACTTTTGGAAAAAAAGTGACAAATTGCTTTCATTGGTGGCATTTCAAACTTAAGGATTAAGAAGGTTTTCAAGACTAATGTCATCACCATGCTTCATACAATAAAAAATACCCTTGGAGATAGTTTATGGTAGCCAACCATCACTATAGGGTCAATATAGATATTTCCTCGATGCTGGTGGTTTCTTTCTTGGTGGTTGATGAATCTAAAGATGTGGCCTAGGCAGTGGTGGTCTCTTTGATCTAGCCACAATGGAGGGTAGGGTTGGATGCAATTCTAGATGTTGATTGGTTTGGGTCTCCCATTGCAGATAGGAACATTGCTTATTCATGGTGATGCAGTGGCTGACCCATAGCTCCCATTTATATCTCCAAGTATTATATCAATTAAGGAATAGTGCAAATCTCTAGCCAAGCTTGGTATTAATTTCCTCAAAAGTGCTATTGGAGCCACTCCCACAATTGGCATTGACTACTCCACCATTTTAGATGATGGAGCTGATGAAGAAATCAAAGAGGTTGTGAAAGGGAAATTCCCTCTTGAACTATGATGCATCTTGTCCATCTTAGAAGGTTAGGGTATCTAGCTTGAATACAAGTATTTTACTGGTCTAGATTTTTTTGTTGTTATTTCATTGATGTAAAGGTTTGGTCCATTTTTGGGTTATTTCTTCTACACTACAATTTGTATCTTTGGCCCTCCTTCATGGAGTAGTCATCTATAATATTTTTCTTAAACTTTTATATAAAGGGTATGGTCCCCGAGGCAATTTTTTACTGATAAAAAATGCACAAGCAGTTAATTTAGTGGACATAAAGTAGTATTTATCTTTGAAAACAAACTAACACATCACCTTTTCTGGGCAATGGTGCTACCTCCTTTTCTGTACATGTTCATTTTCTCCTTCAATCATTGCAAGTCATTGATGTGGTTTAATCTAATGATGAGGGATGAAAAAAAATGGCCCTTTATTTTAGTAGTATAGGGGCTAAGCTATTTGTGCAAGACTATGAGAGAAAAGACAACCAACTACAAGCAATCTTCTTAACATTTTTATTTAATTTGGCTATGCTTCTAGGAATAATTAAACCCATAAACCCGTTTACAATGTGCATGTAAACCTATAAACATGTAAACCCATTTACAATGTACACTCATCTCCCTATAGCCCAAAAAACACTTTAATTAAGGACCACATCTATTATTTTACTACATTCAACAAGTATAATTAATGACTTAAATTAAAAACTATAGTAATATATTCTCACAATAATTACCAAAAAATCTAAGATCTTCTCAAAAATTGTGTTTAATAATGTAAGATCTTCTCAAAATAATTATCAAAAAATAATATAATCACACCTGTAAACCCATTTACAATGTACATTCACCTCCCTATAGCCCAAAAAATACTTTAATTAAGGAATGCATCTGTCATGTTGTATTTACTACATTAAAGGAATAGAATAATTACAAAAGAAATAATAAAATCACACACATAATTAATAAATGCATACATAGTCCTATGTTGAGTATAAGAATTAAGGATTACATCCATTATGATAGATTTACATTCAAGCGCCATTGTAATTAAAATTGCAACTATCACATTAATTAAAAACCATACTCTACAGACAAGTGACAATATCAAAGAGCTAAGATATGAAGTACTTGCTTACTTAGGCACATGAGTGAGCCTCAGTGAACATTGAACAAATATAAATGCATAAACCCATTTACATTCACCTCCCAACAGCACGCAAGACATTGTAATTTTGCCATTCCACCCTATAGCATTCATTTAAAAGAGTTTAAAATTAAGTCTTTAATAGCTGTAAATAATTCAAACCTAAAGCATTCCTCTAGAAGTTAATAGAATAAACAATTGCAAGAGGCTTAGATTAATGACATTTATCATAGAAGCTAAGTACAAAAAGTAATTGAATTTGTGTTTAAATTTTTCATAAAAGTCAATTTCGGCTATTTTTTTTAATGATTATCCAAAATGTTGAATTATTTATAATAGTCTAACTAGACTACCTTTTTGGGGCTACACATAATGTTATCAATTGTAACTAACTGGAATGAAGATTTACAAGCCTTTGTTGATTCTAATATATTATGTCAAAATTTAGTAGTTTTGACTCTTACTAATGAGTCGTACTATTACGGCTGGTCAATTGAATTCAACATAGAAAACTTCACATAGGACAAACTTAAAATTAAAATTGATGTGTAGATGTGATAGTGTAATGTGAGTGACAATGATAGTCAAAATGATTGATAAATATAATCCTATTTTTTGGCCTCATTGTTACCCCCACATGGTTTTGTGTTGTACATATACTTCCAACTTCAATCAAATGCTAATTAATGACATTATGGATGACCATATTATTGAATATGTCACATAAAGGTTCCTTATTAATCTAATTATTTTGGATTACAGTGAATTATTTCTTTAGCATCATAGAATTGACAAACAAGAAATATTTTAGAGGACAAGGTCAAGGATGAACTATTCTTGAAGTTGATAGAAAAAAATTTCATTTTTTAAATTTTCGTATGTGTCCATTGTGACATCTCACAACACTAGTCACATTTTTTTGGATTCATTCATAGGTCAGATCAAGTTAGAGACTCTAAAAAGATACCAAAGAACTGCTTGAATTACATAGATGAGGGGTCTTGAAATAAATTTTTTGTTGTTCATAAAAGGTGTTTTGATAACCAGTAAGAGTCTTATATTTTTTGTTTTTTATTGTGTCAAAATAGGTGGTGACATAGCTACAAGCAGTAAGAGTGTATTAGGCATTCAAATCTTTAAACGAATAGGAATCCTTCTAGGTTTCAAATTTTCCTATAGCTTATTTTTGATATTTTTCTTTTAGTTTCTATTATAAGAGGAAGATAACTATTTATAGCTATGTTAGAAGTAGATTGAGGATAAATGTCAATGATTAGAAGCAGGTTATTGTTAGCATTTATATTGTCAAATTTAATACAACAATAGTTGTTTTTAAAATCGATTCTCCATTAATTACACGGTGTTTCAGAGTATTTGACAAATATCTGAAATGTCCATTTGATGTTCTTTCATTGTGGTTATTTATTTTGACATATGGGCATTGGGATATAAAACCTTTTAATGAAAGAAATTCATTGTTTTGTTTAAAATGACAAATATATTTGAAGTTTTATAATACTAACTCTATCCGCAACTACAATCCAAAATATGTCCAATATATGTAGAGACTACATAACTGCTATGACAACCCTATTTCTATTTGTCCTTCGACAAAAGAGCAAAATGCTCTAAGCTAAACATCTCCTACGTACAAATTGGGATTCCATTCTTTATCATTAGCTAAAATAAAATTATGCAAATACAACTCTCATAATTAATTATTCTCTATCTTAGCTTCACTTCCTAAATAAGATTCACAAAATATTATATGTATCTAGGTTTTTTTATGATCCTTCAATCACCCTTTGTACCTATATCTTGTGAAATTGTTCCTGTAGCCATAATGCATACACTCGTATAGGGGGCCTACACTATATCATTTTAATGGCATGCATTGAAATCATTTGAATTTTGTCCCTCAAAACTTGGTTTTCCTGACTTAAATTTTCATGATCAAATTTCTCCATTCTTAATTGTTGCAATTTGTCCTTTTGATTGGTATATATAATGAACAAATCATTTAATAATTTCTCCAATTTACTCTCATGTTCCTTTACAAGAGTTGTTTCTTTAACATTGACTAGAATTAGAGTACCTTTTAATTCTATAACTTTAATTTTAATTGCACTTACCTCCTCTTCTTGTTTCTTGATCAACTCATGAGCCTATTCAAACTCCATCAAACCTATAGCAGACTCATTAACCCTACTACAAGTCCATCCTTTTCAATATCTTCAACAACAAGATCCACAAGTTTTTCTCCCTGTTCTGCCATAAATGTCTTTTCCACATGTATCTTTGATTCAAGTTCTCCTATAACATAGTCTTTTGCTACAGGTATTTCTACTTCAAGGTTCTCCATCATATAATTCTTGGCTACAAGTGTTCTTTTTTATTTAGCGCTCCATGAAATATTTTCCTCCAAAATCTCCACCTTAGAATCAAATTAACCTTCTTTCTCTAATCCTATACCTTGTTTATTGGCCATGGCTACTAAATTCTTAAGTCTTGCAAATAATCTTACATTCCATTTTGAAGGAAGGGGTTTTGCATGTGCTTCATCTTTACATTCAGACTTTTCTATCTAAATTTGTTGCCTCCTTCACTTTCTACTATCTCCTATTATAGTTATAGAAGGCCCTACTTTATCTTCTAGAGCAATACCTGTAAGAGATATTATTTGTTTCAATACTTGCATCATGGCCAGGCGCACAATCCTCCTCCTTTGCAACATCTTCTTATTGTGTGAAAGGTGTTGCAAGGAACACTTCCTAAGTTAATTGTGGTTGCCTTCATTTTAAGGCCTCTGTTACCACCAACTTAATTAACTAATGATGAGCCAGGTATTTGAGTTTCCTATTTTGCACCTCTAGAGACATATTTCTTAAGAATTTGGATAAAAAATGTGGAATGCCCGTGATTCTTTGATGTCTCTAATGCACCATTAAATGAAGATGATAATTATAGATAAATGAGTACCTTCTATTAAAGTCACATATTGGATGAGAACATGTGCCACTTTAGACCATAGCTTTGGCAATGAGGTCCACAAGATGCCTTAACTAGACACCATTTAGGTTCACTCTCTTGGCTTCAAAAACTACTTGTAAATGCTTTCTAAATTTGGTCTACCAATAGAAAAATACTACTCCCCAATGTTAGGTAACCCTATTGCCACCACAAGAAACTCCACATCAAAAGAAAATTCAAAGCCCCTTATCACAATTTTATCCTCCTGGCATCCCATGCTGAAATCTAGGGCTTGCACTTAGTCATTAAATCCTTGCAATTGTTTGAAAAATATTATCCAACCTACTACCTTAAAAATATGATAAATGTCTAGTTTTTCCTTTAACTAGTCAACACCCTTCAATTCTCTTTGATTATGTCTACCACCTATTGTGTACAAGCGCTTAGCCCTATACAACACTACTCTACATAATGTGTTTCCACACCCTGCTGCTATTATCAATGCCTATCGCAATAAGTGGCATGATTAATTAATATTAGACCCTTTTTAAATAACTATCTATTACAAAAAGTGGCATGTCTAAGGTTTCTATGTTAGGATTGGGGGTCAAAGTTCAAAATTGTGTCACACTTTTATAAAAGAAATGGCCAACACAAATACAATTTTTAAACTTGGACCACCTAAAGTGATGTTTATGTTTTGAATTTTAAAATGATATAAACTAATGAAATGCAAAACTCTTAATGTAGTTTATCTTTATATTTTTTTTATTTAAAAAAAAAATTGGATATATTTTTTTTATAAATTTAAGAGAATAATTTTAATTGCTGAATTTTTTTTTTAAAAAGTGAGGCCGATGGGACGTTGCAAAGAAAAAGCAATTTTTTTATTTGATTTTTTTCCCACTTAGATAAACTTGAAAATATAGTGCATGAAAAAAATAAAAATTTAGATGAATATTTATTTTTTAATAATTTTTTAAAGTCAAATTTAATCAAAACGTCATAGTTTTCATGGGATGTCACCTTTTCAAATTTTTTATCATTAAAAAAGAATTATATACTCTCTTGGAAAAGATTCTCTCCTCTAGTGTACCATATATTTTTTAAAAAATTAAATATATTTCATTATTTTTTAAATTTCTAATCAATGTCATGTTTGATTATAATAACCTACTTGCAATAAAATTTAAAAAATCATAATAAAACTAATCAAAATATATAAAAATATATATTTTTAGATTCTACACTCCAAGCTCCACAAAAGGGTATTTTTGAATTTTCATAAAAATACAACCTGATTGGAGAAATTTGGAGGTGAAGTTGAAAGTTTCTTGAAATTGTTGACAAGGTGGGTGCGCTACCACATAAACAGTTTCAGCTGATATGGTATCACCCAAAACCAATGTAGGGTGAGAATGTATTGGCCAAGAAGGTTTCGACCAAAACTCATTATTATTATTATTATTATTATTTCATTTGTGAAAAAAATTATTTTTATAGTGAAGTGAAAAAAATAGTGCTAAGGCAATTTTTTGACCGAGAGCTCACATATTTTTAGGTAAAAATTTAATTTATTTGTTTTAATAAATGTAATATATATATATATATATATATATATATATATATTTGCATTGTGTAATTTAAAAAAATTATATTTTTACAACATAGATGCAGACTTTTCATTTAAAAAAACTACTAATACTTGTTGTGTAGCCACGTTAAACAAAGACTCAAAAATTAAACAAATTAAAATTGTAATTAAATTTAAATTTTATAATTTGTAATTAAATTTGTCTATGTCTATTTAGTCACTTATGTTTCCCAAGTCCATTTGTGTATGCTCTTTTCTCATGTTGTAAGATAATCATGGAAATCATAAATGGTGTGGATTTTTTATTTTCTCTTTCATAGGGGTTTAGAAACTTCGATTTCATCACCAAGCACTAGCCAAAGCCTGTGTTTCAATGGGCTATATAAATTCCAAGGAGGATTTGTCATTTTTGGCTAAGCACTTATGTGTTTTAAGTGCAACATGAAGTGAGGTGGTTTCATCTCATCAATTTACCCAAGTTTCAAGCATCACCCTTGTATCATAGACTTGGGCCTCAAGTAATGTAGGGTATATTAAGGACTCCTCTAGCTGAGCCTTGTTTAAACCTAGATTAGGAAGACATCAACCACTTGTAACCTGTGATGTACCAGTAAGCGGTTATCCTTGAGAAGTTACTCACCTCATACAGTCTTGGAGACATGATAGTGGACTATGGGTACGGTCCTAATCCTCCGTAGTTAGCACTCTAAAGCATTGGGTTGATACTATTTACGAACAAGATCAATATATTGGTGAGCTCATTGGAGAAACACCCTCACCTAACAAGCATAGGTTATATTTGTGTTTTCTTCATCTTACCCCTTTGTCTAAAACTTGTGTAAAACTAAAAAACCTTGAAACCTAAAATCAAACTTGAACCAAACTTTGAATGCGACTTGTAAATGTCAGACTCATGCATGACTAAACTTAGTTGAATTGGCACTTCAATTTTATCTTATATCATATTGCTCCTCCACCATTTTTTATTCTCCTCAAGAGAATATGACATTTAGTATTGCCTCTACAAGTGTCACATCAATTGCCAATAATATCCCATCAAGTGCCCAGGCTCCCACAACCATTCAACTCCTCAAGTTCAACTCAATACCCCACCATTCATATTTCTTCCATTGAACATTCTTTGATAATCCATATTCTACTTCACCTATCCATCCAACTCCACATCATGTTGCACACTCGTTCATACACTCAAGTGCTTATATATCTCATCTCCCTTACCATTCCTACATCTTGTCTCCCTCTCTCCCAATGACTATACATCTCCATCATTTACCACTCCTTACCAATAACGAACATATTACACATCCCATCATTCTCCAACATACCCCACTTCTCCACTATTGTCATCCACCCATGATTTTCCATGTCACATATTCTACACCAAATACAATGAATATGACAAAAACTTCACATCATACCAACAAATTGTAGGGAAAAAACATTATCTAGATCTCCATGATCATAATCCCTTGTCTTATGACATCATTGATATTCCATTTAGCCACCCAACTTCAAGGCATAATCACTTCCCTTGTGTGTAAAAAATGAAATCCTACCATTCACATATGCACATGTTTTATTCCTTTTTATTTGATTATGTGTACATGTTAATCACATCCTATGCAAATTATTCCAATGATAACTTAAAGAACATCTATTATAATGATTGTATTACTTACCACATGGCTGCATCACTACATTGAGATGATTTCTAAAGCCTTCATCAACTATTTCTAAATTAGGTTCAAGGAAATAATCAAACCAAAAGGTGCTCTCCCTAGTGAAAATTCTTTCTCTAATAAATACAAACACTCTAGAGGTCCAATATACACAAACTAAATCTAGTTGACCCTAGTCTTAAACATACTCAATATTGGACTCAACTTATAGGGCTTGCATATACGTGTGGAAGCTTGATGCACTTACAATTATCTTAAATGGCCAATGAACTAGATCCATAGGATCCAAGAGAATAGTTGATGATATCTTGTGCTACCCTAAATGATAGATTGTAGGATCCCATGTCACTAGTATTGGACTAGATTTCAATTTGACTTTTAAAAAGCAAATATTCAAGACGAAATTGGGTTTGTCATACAATATCAATCCCCTAGAAAGGGAGGTCTCAAATTTACCTTTGTTGGTGTAATGCTCCAAGGATTTGAGAGATTCCATATGTCGATCAATTTAATCAAGTGTACATGGCATTCACGATCTCACTTGTACCAATGTTGCCCAAATGATTTTTTTAAAACTATAGGTTTCACTTTGACCTAAATTGGGTCAAGTTTGATATTCAAACTCAATGGAAACCTCATGAGATTTTTGTTGAATGCACATGACAACTAAGAGGGGGGGGGTGAATCAGTTATAACAAAACTTCAAACCCTTACAAATATTCAAATCCACATTAACCTTTAAACATGTTATGATGATTAGGCATGAAAAGCAAATAATTGAAATTGAATCATAACAACACCACACACAAGAGAACACCAGATTTTACGTGGAAAAACCTAAAAGAGAAAAACCATAGTGAGGATTAGCTCACAATTTAATGTAGTAGAAATACCGAATTACAAAGGCTCACTGCCCAAAAGAGAGAATGCTCACTGCAGGTGGACTCACTGCCCACTGAGAAAGAAAGAAAGAAGAGAAGAGTGGATCACTACTAGACTTTGAACTGATATAATTGCATCTAGCCTATGCATGGAGTTCAATTCCAATGAAGCTCAGTATCCATCACAATACAAACAACATCTTCACAACAACACTGAAAATAGCAGACACCATCTGCTCACTACATCCAGTAGCCTAACACATGAAATCTCTCACTGCACTGATCAAATTCACATCACAAACATCATATCCCTCGCGCACACTCATTCATGCATTCTTGACACCTATTTATACCATCATCATCCTTGAAAACATTCTCTAAGGTCGGTGACACAACTTAACCCATAAAATTCAAATTAGGTCTGGACCTAAACATTCCCGCAGAGGAAGGGAATGAATGCAAACCACATCATACCTTAGCATGGACCTAAATCCACTCTGACACACTTCAACATGCTTTCGCAATCAATGAAGCACAACAGCTATTAGTGTAAAACAACCAAGTCGGCCAAACTTGTGTTAACACTATGAACTTTTAAGTGCATGCTTCCTCAAGACCAAAAGACAACATGCGGACCACACACCAAGCTCAAACATGATCTAGAAACATCCACAAGCACCTAAAAATCAATTCAAATTTCTTTGCAACATCTTTCACCTGAAGAAACTTCACACCAAAGTACTTAATCAGCTATATCATTCCCTGTCATCATCTACAACTTAATAAATGTACTTGCGGAGCACCAAACCATGAACCACTTGAGCTAAAGGAAAATATAGACTTTATAAGCACAAATCCAGAACCACAATAGCTGAAACCATTCTGCAGAGAAATGTAGAGCAAAATACTTTCTCCCAAACACATGAAATCTCTCACTGCAGTAATCAAATTCACATCAAAAACATCATATCCCTCGCACACACTCATTCATGAATTCTTGACACTTATGTATACCATCATCATCCTTGAAAACATTCTCCAAGGTCGGCAACACAACTTAACCCATAAAATTCAAATTAGGTCTAGACCTAAACATTCCCGCAGAGGAAGGGAATGAATGCAAACCACATCATACCTTAGGACATACCTAAATCCACTCTGACACACTTCAACATGCTTTCACAATCAACAAAGCACAACTGCTATTAGTGTAAAACAACCAAGTCGGCCAAACTTGTGTAAACACTATGAACTTTTAAGTGCATGCTTCCTCAAGACCAAAAGACAACATGTGGACCACACACCAAGCTCAAACCTGATCTAGAAACATACACAAGCACCTAAAAATCAGTTCAAATTTCTTTAAAACATCTTTCACTTGAAGAAACTTCACACCAGAGTACTTAATCAGCTATATCATGCCCTGTCATCATCTACAACTTAAGAAATGTACTTGCGGATCACCAAACCATGAACCACTTGAGCCGAAGGAAAATATAGACTTTATAAGCACAAATCTAGAACCATAACAGCTGAAACCATTCTGCGGAGAAATGTAGACAAAAATACGTTCTCCCAAACACACTGCAAACACTATTCTCAAACTGGTAAACACAAATTCCACTGCACAACAATCTGGAGCACCAAATTCTAGATTTAGCATCTTCAAACACTTCTAAACAACATATCCAAACCACATACTCAGATCTCCATCACAAAAGAAATGCGGAGCAAAAACTCAAATAGCACTCTATAAGCCAGAAGACTTCTTCAACACATTGTTTCCATAATTAATCAAATTTTCTCAAAAGCACTTGGAAACCCAACAATAGAAGCATATCCTCAACATCTTCAGCACCTCTACAAAGCAACCAAATCACCTTTAGCAAAGCAACTAAATCAAACAACAACAACCTCATCAGAAGACACAGTTGACACCAATGAGAACACAAACTTGTTGGTATCAATGACAACACCGATTAGCACATACTTGCAACAATTTTGACACAAGTGTATGTATGGATGTACATGTATGTGTGCAGATGAATTACAACATAATTTGTGATGGGGAACAAAAGGACTAGATCAAGGTTGTTTGATCGAAGAAGATTGGATGTAGTGAGAAATGCAAAAAGAAGAAATGAGATAAAATTGACTTTAGAAGAATTAGTTGTATCCAGTTAGGAAGAACTAGTTGAAATTATTGATGAACAAGCTGAAGAACATGTTGAGGAAGAAATTATTACAGGTGTAAAGAATATGAATGAAGAGGAAACTGATCATACAATTTTTTCATGATATGGAAAATATAATGGATATGGATGAGGATTCTCTTTTTAGCAAGATTTCATTTAAAGATATGTTGCTTGCAAGTACAATAAAGTTGCACTCTTAAAGAACTTAGGATGATTTTTTTGAACAAAAATATCTAATTGGAAGATCACACTTATGTGAAAAGTTATTTAGGTGAAAAGAAATGACCCCTATTTTGGAGTTATTAGGCCGGTTGATAATTGGAAGAAATAAACAAATTTCTTAAAACAGATAGTAATTGAAAACTTGCAAGAAGCATTGGACTCTATTCAAACTAAGAGTTGAATGACTGATTTAAGTGTTATATGTAAGGCATTGATGACTACAATTTCAAGTAAAAAATTATCACTTAGGAGACAAGTGAAAGCAATTGAAAAATTATTGCATGTATCTAGGAGTACTCAAAGATATATTTGAAGAGGAACAGACCAGATGAAAGCATATAAAATAATTGGGTAAGTATTTGTAGGGTTCCTTGAAGTCCAAAATATGTGAAGAAATAAGTAATTGAATATTAGATCAACCACTCTTATGTTGCCTCTAATAGGAGGGGCAATGTACAATTAATAGGTGAAGATGGTATAAAATTTTCTCATCCAAAACATTTTATAGATACAACACAGTGAATTATTTTAAGCATTCAAACAAGAATTTTCACAGGTGAAGATTTCTCAAAGAATGTTTGAGAAGTTAACACCATGTTTTGTACGTATAAATAAAGTACATGAAACTTGTTGCTATCAAAATCATGTTGAATTTTATCTACACCTTTAGACATATAAATGTTAATTTTAGTAGCTTGGACAGCTGTTTGTCCTCACCCGAATATAGCAGCATTAGTTATGGGTAGTTTGGACAGCTGCTCGTCCTGGCCTAGAATTTAGAAAATAGTTGTTTTTGTCAAACAAATATTGTTAGGATAAAAACAATTGTTATTTAATATTGACTCCTTTTAGGTGACACCTCATAACCAAGGTTGTTAATGGTTATTGAGTTGTCTTAATCTCAGCTGTTCATTTGTATTAATCTCGGCCGTTGATTTTCAACGAAAGTAGTATATAAGGGGGTCATTGGGTCATTTGTAACAAGGAAGTTTTTAGAGAAACTTGCAGTGTTAGCAAGGGCGCAGTGATAGCGTTGGAGATAGCAGTGGAGGAATATCAGCAGGAGGATTAGGAGATTGTCGGAGCTCTGCCAGTAAGAGGCAAGCAGTATTTGTATCTCTTGATTTGCTGAAGTTTAATATATTTCTCATCTGTAGTACTGGTTTTCCCTATGGGGTTTTTCCAAGGACAATTGTCCAAAAATATTGTGTTCACCTTGTTGGGTATTTTTATGAAGTTACAGTTGTGTTATTTTCCAATATTTGTTGATCAAATAATCTTCCAAGATAGGAGGTTAATAATCAGTAACTGTAATAGATTTTTCACATGGTATCAGAGCTAAGTTCGGGTAGAAGAGATTTACCCTAGGTGAAAGAAAGTGAGGGTTTATAAAACCCAGTTTAACCTCTTCAAAATTATTATTATTATTTTCTTTTGAGATGGCCTTAGCAGGTTTAAGAGATCAGGACAGATTGGATGGAGCCTCAAATTTTGGTGTCTGGAAAGCCAGAATTTCTTTATTGCTGGAAGAGAATGGTATCAAGGAATATGTGACCACTGTTGTACCTGTACCTACAGATGCAACACAACTCTTAGCATATAAGAAGGAAGATGCCAAGGTGAAGAGGTTGATTCTTGACGGTGTTAAGGATCATATTGTTCCGCATATTGCAGAGTTAGATACAGCGAAAACGATGTGGGATGCCATTATGAATCTGTACCAGAATGCTACCACTAATCGGAAGCTGATTCTTAGAGAAAAGCTGAGGAATACCTGGATGAATAAGGGAGAAGATGTTACAAGTTACCTCACCAGACTTAGACTTGTCAAGGATGAGTTAGCAGCTATTGGAGACAAACCAAATGATGACGAGCTAGTACGAATAGCCCTAAATGGGTTTACTAAGCAGTGGGATGTCTTTGTTCAAGTCATCAATGGACGAGACACCTTACCGAGTTGGGATCGACTATGGAGTGACTTCACTCAAGAGGAGCTTAGACTAAGTCTTGTCATTGGAGCCAACAATAAGAGTCAGAAAAGTGAGGTGGAACAGGAAAATGTTGCCCTAGCGGGTAAAGGGAAAGCAAAGAAGGGGTCTAGTAAAGGATCAAATTCACAAGGTGAAAAGAAGAAGAAAGATTCTTCAAAGATCAAGTGCTATGGCTGTCACAAGTTTGGCCACTATGTCAGCGATTGCCCAGAAAGGAAGAAGAATGAAAAGAAAGGCAAGAAGCAAGTTGCGGCTTCAGCTAGTGCAGATGAGCTCTCTAGTAGAATGGAAGATGAGTTTGCACTCATAGCATGTATGGTTAGCTCAACCTCACAGAGTGTTTGGTACATAGATAGTGGGGCGTCATATCATATGACAGGAGTTAGAGAATACTTCTCCAGTTATAAGGAGGAGAGCACTAGAATCCAGATCTCTATGGGGAACATGTCCAAAATCAACTCAGTTGGGAAAGGGACTGTTCAGTTTCAAAGGGAGAGTGGTAAGATGATTCCCCTTCATGATGTGTTGCATGTTCCAGGCTTAGGGATGAATTTGATTTCTGTATCTGTCCTTCAGGACAAAGGGTACAATGTACTCTTTAGAGGGGCACATGTGTTGATCAAGCACAAGGATTGGAAATCACCCATAGCTATTGGAGTTAGGAGCAGCCGACTTTATAGGTTGCAGTTTGATACTCCTAAGGCACTAGTGAGCAGCAGTAATCCTAGAGATCAAGGAGAGCTATGGCATAGGAGGATGGGCCATATACATCATGGAGCACTTAAATTGCTTCGTGAGACAGTGACAGGTGTTCCAGACGTAAGCACAGAGCATGATGATGTATGTAAGGGATGCGTGTTGGGGAAGTTTGCTAAAGCATCTTTTCCAAGGAGTGACACCAGATCCAAGGGCATTCTTGATCTAGTACATTCAGATGTATGTGGACCAATGTCGACGAAGTCTCTCAGAGGGTATGAGTACTTTGTTACTTTTATTGATGATTTCTCTAGGAAGACATGGATATACTTCTTGAAGACCAAGGATGAGGTTTTCAGTTGCTTCCAAGAGTTCAAAGCTCTTGTGGAGAATTCGACAGGAAGGAAGATAAAGGTTCTTCGGTCAGACAATGGAGGCGAGTACAAAAGTAATGAGTTCCAGGAGTTTTGTACCAGAGAAGGAATCAAGAGAGAGTGGATTGTTCCCTACAATCCACAACAGAATGGAGTTGCTGAGAGGAAGAATCGGTCTATAACGGAGGCATCAAGGGCTATGTTGCATGACCAGGATATACCCCGTTATCTGTGGGCAGAGGCATGCAGTACAGCAGTATACATATAGAATAGAGTTCCACATAAGGTACTAGGGAAGATGACACCGGAGGAAGCATTCACTGGGAAGAAGCTAGATGTTAGTCACTTCAGGATCTTTGGGAGTTTGGCATATTGTCACATTCCTAAGGATACACGTACCAAGTTAGATCAGACTGCGGAGAGAGGGTACTTTGTGGGGTACAGTGAAACCTCAAAGGCATATCGGATATTCATTCCGGGGACCAGGAGGATTATTGTTCGACGTGATGTCAAGTTCATGGAGGACAAGGCATTCAGAAGGTCTAGAGATTTGCCAGTAGATGATTAGAGTGAGCAACCAACAGAAGCTCCAAGGATCACTCAATCGAGTCAAGGGCAGCAAAGCTCGAGTACAGTTACTAGTACAAGCATAGACTCAGGAGGAGAGAGTTTTCAAAGTATGGAGCAACAGGTGCAAGAAGAGATGCATCAAGAAGATATGGAGGTTGATATTTCATCCTCTACAGTTGGCAACAGGAACCGTGAGGTTCAACAGACACAGAAGAATACTCAGGAGTTAGTGGGTACTCCTAGGAGGAGTAGTAGACAACGGAAACCACCAGCCAGGTATGATGACTATGTTGCATTAGTTAGTAAGTTGGTAGATAGTGAACCTTCTAGCTATCAGGAGGCTGCACAACATCAAGTGTGGCAAGAAGCAATGGTTGAGGAGTATACTTCAATTATGCAGAATGATGTGTGGGAGGTAGTGCCTAGACCAACAGATAGGGCAGTGGTTGGATCACGCTGGATCTATAAGATCAAGCATGGTGCAGATGGTAGCATCGAGAAATATAAGGCAAGGTTCATAGCAAAGGGGTTCTCTCAGAAAGAGGGAATAGACTACGATGAGACATTTGCTCCAGTTGCCAGGTATACTTCTATATGAGCTGTAATCTGAATTTCAACACAGATGGGATGGCAGATCCATCAAATGGATGTCAAGACAGCGTTTCTTAATGGTGAGTTGAAAGAGGAAGTATACATAGAACAACCAGAAGGCTTTGTAGCACACAGCAAAGAGACCCACGTGTGTAGATTGAAGAGAGCATTGTACGGACTCAAGCAAGCTCCCAGAGCGTGGTATGAGCGCATTGATAGTTACTTGCAGGGAATGGGCTTTGTGAAGAGTGAGGCAGATGCTAATCTCTACTACTTAGTAGTTGGAGGTGAGATTCTCATTCTTGTCCTATATGTGGATGACTTGTTTCTTACAGGTTCACTGGGGCTCATAGAAGAATGTAAGAGGGACCTTGCAGTAGAGTTCGAGATGAAGGATTTGGGACTTATGCACTACTTTCTAGGCATGGAGGTATGGCAGAAAGATGGAGAGATTTTCCTTGGGCAAGGGAAATATTGCATGGAAATCTTGAAAAGGTTCAGGATGGAAGATTGCAAAGCCATGTCTACACCCATGATCACGAATTGGAGGAAGGTAGACACATCCAGGGAGAAGGATGTAGACCCCACCTTATACAGGCAGTTGATTGGTTCTCTCATGTATTTGGTCAATACCAGGCCAGATATAGCTTTTGCAGTTAACTCTCTTAGTCAGTTCATGGTTGAGCCAAAGAGAGTGCATTGGACTGCGGCAAAGTATGTGCTGCGTTATTTGCAAGGTACAATCGAGTATGGAATTAGATATGCTCGAGGTGAAGGAATCAGGTTGATGGGCTATACTGACGCAGATTGGGCAGGTAGTACAACGGACAAGAGGAGCACTTCAGGGTGTTGTTTCAGTCTGGGATCAGGAGTTGTATCTTGGTTCAGTAGGAAGCAGAAGTCTGTGGCTCTGAGTTCAACAGAGTCAGAGTACATAGCAGCTAGCATGGCAACATGTGAAGCTATATGGCTTCGGAAGTTGCTAGTAGCTTTGTTTGGTCAGAAGGTTGAGACTACGGTGATACACTGCGACAATCAGAGTTGCATCAAGTTGACCGAGAATCCGGTGTTTCATGATAGGTCGAAACATATAGACATCAGGTATCACTTCATCAGAGATTGTGTACAACGCGGGGTTGTTGAGCTACAGTTTGTACCTATAGATCAGCAGGTAGCAGACATTCTGACAAAGGCATTGGGGAAGGCAAAATTTATCTTCTTCAGAGAGATGTTGGGTGTCATGCAGAACAGCTTCCTCGCTAAGAGGGAGTGTTAATTTTAGTAGCTTGGACAGCTGTTTGTCCTCACCTGAATATAGCAGCATTAGTTATGGGTAGTGTGGACAGCTGCTCGTCCTGGCCTAGAATTTAGAAAATAGTTGTTTTTGTCAAACAAATATTGTTAGGATAAAAACAATTGTTATTTAATATTGACTCCTTTTAGGTGACACCTCATAACCAAGGTTGTTAATGGTTATTGAGTTGTCTTAATCTCAGCCATTCATTTGTATTAATCTCGGCCGTTGATTTTCAACGAGAGTAGTATATAAGGGGGTCATTGGGTCATTTGTAACAAGGAAGTTTTTAGAGAAACTTGCAGTGTTAGCAAGTAGTCTTGCAGTGTTAGCAAGGGCGCAGTGATAGCGTTGGAGATAGCAGTGGAGGAATATCAACAGGAGGATTAGGAGATTGTCGGAGCTCTGCCAGTAAGAGGCAAGCAGTATTTGTATCTCTTGATTTGCTGAAGTTTAATATATTTCTCATCTGTAGTACTAGTTTTCCCTATGGGGTTTTTCCAGGGACAATTGTCCGAAAATATTGTGTTCACCTTGTTGGGTATTTTTATGTGTTTGTATTTGTGAAGTTACAGTTGTGTTATTTTCTAATATTTGTTGATCAAATAATCTTCCAAGATAGGAGGTTAATAATCAGTAACTGTAATAGATTTTTCACAATAAAAATGTTATGGCAATAATTAATCTGAATATAGTTATCCTTGGAAGTACAACACAATTTTTGAAGTCCATTGTATGTGAAAATTAGAAGATTCAGATGAATTCAATGTGGAGTGTACAAAAAATACATGTATAAATTGTAGAGATTTGAAGAAACTTTTACTAATTGAAAATATTGATCATTCAATGGAAGTTGTTTGGAAGAGATTTGAATATGAAAAATATGCAACCAAGTTAGGAGTTGAATCCAAAAAAAATATCCTCAAAGAAAGTGAATTGTCCTGCAATGAGTTATGAATAAAAATTATAGTATCATATATCTGCATACCTAGCATTGTTGGTGCAAGGTGGTAAGCTAAATAGTTTCATAAGTTAAAGAATTGCTTTCCATAGGGTTGTATGAACTCTTTGTTGTGAAATTTTCTAAGAACTATACATTTAGTCTTCAAACTGAGATTCAAAATTAATATTATCATTCAGAGCAGGTCACAATCTTTGTACATATTTGTTATAGACATGCTAAGTTTCATGCGGATGAAGAAGAAAGTAGCACACATGAACATATTATCATCAAGGAGGTTCATTTTTATATCAATGATAATATTGGTCATGATAGAAGCTATGCAGCCCATTGTTTTGGAATGTTTTTTGAAGATTTGAGATTATGTGACATAAATGCTTTAGAACACTAGATTTGGTTTAATGGATGTGTTGGTTAGTGTTGAATTTAATTCTTGAATCTTGTATTGTTTATAAATTTTAAACAACTCAACATATATGGTTTATTTGATGGTTGTCTATTTTATAGGAAAATTTAAGTCTACAAAAGTATTTAATTGGTTAATCCAATAGCATGTTAGACATAGCATAAAGTTTTGTGGATTGTTTTTAGAGTGGACATGGAAAAGGAGAGCACAATGGAGCTAGAGCATGTGTGAAGCGTGCACTTCGCCAACCTGAACTTGCAAGTAACACCATACAGAGTGCAAATGAAATTGTTGAGTGGTGCAAGACTTATTTTGGTGCTCGTGAAGGAAAGAGTGGGTCAATATACACCAAACACTATTTTTGAGAAGTTAAAGGTATTAAACATATCGAACTTTATTTCTAGAGAACATAAATCTTGTAATTTGCATGCATATTTATGAAACTACATACATCATACATATTTGAATTGGATGTTTGAAATTTCACATTTTATTTTTTTTAATATTTGTATATATTGATCTCTCAAAATTGTCAAACAATTATTGGTATTATAATATTGCAGCAAGTGATGATTACGGGGCATAGCAAGCTACTTTCTATTCAAGTGAGAAAGATCATGTTTTTGTGTTGATTGCATTAAGAGAAATATAAATTCTCTATAATATGATAATATTATTGAAGAATATGTTTCACAACGGGAAATGAAACAATTAGTTTCAATGCCTCCTTATGAAGATAATGACATTATAGATATCTATGATCCTTTATATTCAACTAATTATGAACATGTATCTGATCTAGTTGTTGCAGGTAAATTAAACATATTGATTACCAATATTATTTTAGTGGAATATTTGTGATAGTTAATTTGAGTGATAACTATTCAAGAATTGACTCCAACCTGTACATTTGTTGTATGATATATTTTTACTATGTTTGTAAATCCTAACAATACTGAAGGTTTAGATTACTATCTACTTAGATGAACGCAACCAAAATACAAGTTGACATAATATGTCATAGATGATGATGGACAAGAGTATCCCATTGGATCAATTATTGTTGAGGGTATTTATTATCAACAAATCAAGATAGATAAAAGTGGCATTATATTTGTTGCTTATATGCCAGGACAAAAGGTTCTACATTATAGTCATTTATATGAAAAATGGATGTGTCCAAAAAGAATGGAAGTTGAGTATTGAAGACCATGAAAAGATTTTAGAGATAATAAAAGATAGAGAGGACCCAGATTATATGTACCAAGAGCTAAGTTAAATGTATATATTGTACATAGTTGATATATTAAACTCAAATTTGAACATATTTCATTAATTTATATCATGTGGACATGTTCATTGAGTATGTATTTTAGGGATATAATAAAGAGCTAAGTTTTAAATGTATATATTGTGCATAGTTGATATATTTTTCAAATTTTGATATTACATTAATTTCAAATTTTGATATATCAATTTCAGTTCTAATAGATTTTAAGATATCGATTTTGATATAAATTATTTTTTTAATTGATATCAAATGGTATATTTCCGTTCTGATAGCTGATGTTGTTTAGTGCCTTGAGGATAATCTCATCTGGAGTGAAGTACTTTGATTAATTTCTTGGTTGTATGGTGGCAGCTCTCGCATAATGGTAAATCTGACAGGAATGATTTCATTCATTGATTTTGATGTTACTTACCTCTATATTCTTATTTTTTGGTATGAACTATGTAATCTTTTGCAAGTCTTTTTCTTGCTCTATTCTTTCTTCTTTCTGGAAAATTTTAAGAGATTTAAAGCATTGGTTTCTAGTATGGGCTCCGTTCAACAAAATAGCAGAATCCTTTTGCCCATCAGGAGCTAGGAATGACCCTCTCTTGGTTTTCTTAACCCGAATACTATGCAGGAAGTTTTTAAGACATATGAGGATGCTGTTGAAAGAGCTATTACCCAAGTTTGTGGATTACATGTTTTACACTCTCCTACTTCTATTTATCCGTCTCAAGCCGTGTCGTATTTTCTTTCTAATGCTATGGATTTTTTGTAAAACTTTGATTTAGTAAGGAATTTGGGTCTGATGTTTGTTCAAGATGCACATTTTCCTGTAAATACTTTTAATGATGTTTTAGAGGATTATGATTTGCACTTGAGTACTACTCTTGTGGGAGGTTTGTTTGACTGCAGGGATCTTTTTCGCCACCCTGTGATTCACTGCCTTTTTAATGCAATTTTGCATGGCCTCCAAAATAATTGCGTTGTGTCTTTCTAGAACTCTATCCACTGCCACAGGCGAGAATTAGGGAGGCAATTGGCAGACGATGCTATAGAATTTTTTAATGCTTTGAATTTCCTTCTGCATTATGTTTCTCCTCCTCCACCTCCTCCTCCTTAGTCGGCAGAAGAAGAGGCTCGTGATCTGCAGGGTTTTGATGTTGAAGAATTGCATGAGGACAACTAATATTTTGTGTTTTGTAGAAAGTTTCAGTTTTTGTTATCTGTTGACTTTATCAGTTCGATAGTGCTATTTTGTCAAAGATTTAATCTTGTAAGGTTCAGAACCACCAACTTTTTTTGGTTTGATTCATCCCTTTGAGTCAATTTTGTATTGTAATTGTTTAAAAGGGCTACAACCGGAGGTTTTGTTTGCCGATTCTTTCCTGCCGGTATGCCTTATTGAATCTGGCATTTTGTAAATTTTATTATATAATTAATATAATTTTAGTGGCTTTGCCACTTTTTCCAAAAAAAAAAATGGTATATTGATTTCAATTTTGATAGATAAATTTTAATTTTAATATTAATTTTGATTTCAATTTTAATTTTGATATCAATTTCAATTTTGATATCAAATTTGGTATTGATATCAATTTCAATTTTGATATCAATTTCAATTTTGATATCAAATTTGATATTGAAATCAATTTCAATTTTGATATCTTGAAATTGATATCAATTTTAGAAATCAATTAAATTCAATATATTTCAATTTAAATATATTTCAAGATATTAAATTTTTGATAAATTTCAATTTCAAGATATCAATTAAATGATAAATCAATTTTAATTTTGATATCAAATTTGATATAAATACCAATTGATATCAGTTTCAATTTTGATATCAATTTACATTTTGATGTATCAATTTCAATATTGATATCAATTCTAAAAATTAATTAAATTTAATATATTTCAATTTAAATTATCACAAGATATTGAATTTTTGATAAATTTATATTTCAAGATATCAATTAAATGATAAACCAACTTCAATATCAATTTTAATTTTAATATCAAATTTGATATTAATATTAATTTCAATTTTGATATCAATTTACATTTTGATATCTTGAAATGGATATCAATTTTGATATATCAATTTCAATATTGATATCAATTCTAGAAATTAATTAAATTCAATATATTTCAATTTAATTTTTCAATATATTGATTTTTTGATAAATTTCAATTTCAAGATATTAATACCAATTGATATCAATTTCAATTTTGATATCTTGAAATTGATATCAATTTTGTTGTATCAATTTCAATATTGATATCAATTCTAGAAATCAATTAAATTCAATATATTTCAATTTAAAATTTCAAGATATTGAATTTTTGATAAATTTCAATTTCAAGATATAAATTAAATAATAAATCAATTTTAATATCAATTTTAATTTTAATTTCAATATAAAAATTGATATATCAATTTTGGTAGCAATTCAAATTTCCACATCAATTTCATTTCAATTCAAATTCACATATCTTAACATATAAAATTAATAAACTAAAGTTTAAGATATAAATTAGAAATATTGTTTTAAGTAAAAAAATTGTAAATTAGATAAATTGTACAATTGTTTCTATCAATACCAATGTTAGAATTAAAATTGTTTACATTTAAATTATCTAGTTTATTTATAAATTTTGATATACCAATGAATATATTTTAAAAATCATTGTAAATTCATTCAATTGTCAATTTTAATTGTAAATTAGAAAAATTGTACATATGTTACATATTTTATTTTACATCAAATTGTAAATTAGATACTATAAATTATATTGCAACATGTCTTGAATTGTAAATTAAAAGTCTATATTGTACTTCAACATGTAGATCCTATAAATTTTAAATTATAATAAATTAGTTAAATACATATGCATATGATATAAACATTAGATAAAAAACTCAACCTAACTATATAAGATAAAAAGTTTAGTCTAACTACATCATATAAACACCATATAAAAAAGCAATCTACATAAGTCTAAACATAAGTACATGATATAAAGAAATGCCTCTAGATAATAAATAAGTCCAAACATAAGTGTACGCATAGTAAATATCAAACATGACTCAAACAAAACTATGTGTGCACCTACGGGTGGATTGAGTGTCACTCTGCCTAGGACTAAAATCATGCCCTAAGCCCTATCCCGAGGTTGATCCCACCCATCTATGAATATCACCCTATGAGTCATGTGTAGAGACCTACACATAAAATTATATCCATGTATAAGAATTTATATATTTAAGCTCATGGACTCTACATGTACAATTATATATTTAAAAAATAGAATATGAATATCAAATCTATGCATATGCATATACATAGTATAAATTTTTTATATAAAATATAATACCTTTACCTGATATCCACCTACAACATGTAGAGGCATTCATTGAATATGACTCTAAGAAGAAACATGAGCCGGTACCAAAACCTGTACATGCATGTTTAGAAAGAAAAAAATTACTAAATTAGAAAACTTGTACTAGAGTTTTTAATTGTACATGTCTATAAAAATTTATATACAAATGTAAAGTTAGTGTACTATACTTAACCTAGGTAATTTATACCTCAGGATGATGCACTGGATCACCATCATACCGCAAATCTTTAAAGCCTACCTGCTGTAAAGTGTTACCCACCATTCTGATCACCTGATGTAGGATTGATCAAGAGTCAACACATATGATCCATTTTATGTTGTACTATCTAAAATTTGTACATATATTAACATTGCTAGATTAAAACTTGTAAACTGTAAAATATAAATTTCAATATATACCTGATCATCGATGAACTATGAAGTCAAATTTGTTGCAATATCCATGACCCCCCAATCCCATTGAGGTCAGAAGAATTAAGGGTCATGGAAATCCTAGTCAGTCCCAACTATAGAATTGATGTAGCTCATCAAAAAGAAGGTTGTCAAAAGATCCTGGTGTAAAATTTGGAGTAACATCAACCTGCTCAGAAATCTATTATGGAGGTGCCATATAATCACCTAGAATAGCCTAATTTCCCCCTAAGCACTATTTAATTACCTGACCATGGGTCGCCCATCTATCAGAATGACGCTTGATATGTGAAAACATGACATTGAGAGGGATCCCATACTCTGAGATGATGAAATAGTATGCATCTAATAGATCATAGGTGAGACATGTGTTCAACCTACACAACTCATTCTCTCTAATCATCCATGCCATATCATGTGGCGAATATTAGCACAGATGAAAGGATCATAATTGGTAGATGTGAGCTTGACAACTCTGGGAATGTTGGTACATAGGCACAACATGTATTTGCTCACGCGTTCAGATGTCAAGTGATCAACCTCATTAGCAATAGTGGCTATACTTTAAAAATGTCATATCTCGATAAGGTGAGTGCAGGCTCTATGGCTACTCCTAGGTCTAAAAATTTTGGAAGTAGAGATTTCTTGTGAAGAAAGTTAAATTCAAGGTTGATGAAATTAGGAATATAGTGAACTAGTTTCATAAGTGAACAATTGAACTAGGTTTTAAATATTGTTGAGTGTTGTTAAAATCAACAAAAGATTGATTTCAATGATTAAACTTAGAAAATTAGATTTGAAAGTAAGCCCTAGTATTGGACAAATCTAGGAGAGAGAAACCCAAAACTCTATGAAAATTAAAGACTTGAAAAGATTAAAAACACTATTATAAAAATGAGTAGTGAATTTAAGTTGAAATTAGACTATTGAATGTTATGTATGTTGTTTAACACATATTGGATTAGTCAATTTTGGTCTTGTGACATTGGGAATTGTGTAATTTTTCTTTGTACTTGAATTTGTCACTTGATGATGATTTGTGTCAATTTGGATAATTAAACTTGATTATTGTTGGAATATTTATGAGTTTTCATTAGGATTGTTGGGATATTAGTGATTGGTCAATATGTACTTTGTACCTCAAATTTGTGATTAATTCATTTTTTTTTTTAAATTCTTATTCCCAGTGTGTTGAGGTTAAGTTAAAATTTTGGGTTGACTAAATCTCATGAAACTTTATCCTAATGAACAAATATGGGTAGAATTTTTTTGAGAACTATGTGCTAGGATGCTACTATATTTAGTAGGTGACCACTACGATTATTAGGTCCCCACCATGTTTTATAGGCTACCATAATGCTAAGTAGGTCTTTACTATGCTATGTAGGTTGGAACCTTGATTTCTACAAAATTATCTAAAAAATGTATTATTTGAGGTTTTGACTAACTATCTTGTGATTTTTATTATTACCTCTATTATAAAATAGTGAGTATAACTTCCCATAGCGTAATGTTCCATAAAAGTATATGGGGATGAAATTAAGATTCTTATCTAACTTTCTATCATGATGAAATTTGGAAATTGTTGTTTGTTTGTGAGTAATTGATTATTTTGTGATTTTGGGGTGTGTGTGTGTTCCTAGAGTGGAATGATCAACCTTTAGGTTACAAAAAAATCTAAGAGGTGTTTGAGAATACAAGTGGATCTAGAGGTACATTGTCGGTCCAAGTTAACTAAATGTTATAACTATATACATAATGCATTAGATGAAGACTTAGTGGATAGAGTATAGAGGGCATAGGTATGTTTTATACACATATATATCATACATCTACCACTATTTCCCATGAGATCTCTTAATATGATGCAGCTTGATTATTATAGAAATATATGGTTTGCCTATATGTAGTGGTAACAATGCTCTATGAAGTAAGAAAAAGAGGGTAGTGAAGGAGTATACTTGTGTTCTAACAATGAATATCCTTATATTGTTATGTGTAGTCAACCATAATTAGGGATCTATGTTGGAGTGACCCATTGTGAAAGTTGATGCACATAGAGGAGTATCCATAGAGGTACTGCCTGGTTGTAAATGTATTAGATGACACTTATAAAAAATATTTTCTAGGGTGTCTATTGGAATTGAAGTAGGATTACAACATAGTAATCCTAGTCATTTTAAGGTATGGCTCATGTTCTTTGTATTGATTTATAATGTTTTTTATGCGTTGTGTTGTTTGCTTTAGTTTATATGTTGTCTTGTATGTTCTTTGTATTGCTTATTATGCATTGAATAAGAAACATTTTAGGTTCCATTTTTGGGGTTGTTACATTGGTATCAAATTACAATTTGAAATTCTAGGGCTTACTGCTCACTATGAGTTACCTTAGATGAAATTGTAATGAAAACTTTTGAAACTCACCTAGTCTAAAACTATTATGAATATTTTCTTTATAAATTTATTTGAAGAGTAATGTTGAGCATATTAAAATTTGAATGAATCCTTAACCTTTGTTATCAGATGACTAGAACAAGGAAAAATTTTGGGCATTGTCATGTGGTAACTAACAATGCTAAAAGGGCATATAACTCTTTGGGAAACCAAGATTTGCTAGAAGCCTTGATAGAATAGTTAGACATGTTAAGAGAAAATATAGATCTACAAGAGAAGTAGATTGAGGAGTTGCATAAACTCTAGTATGAGGGTAATGAAAATAATTACCATAAGACTACTCTCATTTTTTAAAATGGTCTTCAACAAGATCCAAGTCAAGAACATGGAAGTAGAAAGGAAAATATAGTTTAGTCTTTGTATTCTATTTGAGAGATTCAACAAAATCAATCTAATAAGAGAAAGGCAAATCCACTACTCAAGGAACTCAAGAAGATGAAACCTCCTAAGTTTGATGGTATGGGTGGTGGTGATACAACAAAAGCCTGGATTATAAGCATGGACAACTATTTTGGTCTTTTCGATATAGAATATAATACTAAAGCAAGAGTTTCTATTTACCAATTCGAAGGTGAAGCAACCTCATGTTGGGATCACTTAAATACCATGAAGAGTTGTGAGATTTCAAAAATCACATGGAAGAAATTTGAAAAGAGGTTAAGATAGGAATATTTATAAGCACAACATAAAGATAACAAGTTCATAGAATTTCATTATTTAAATCAAGGAACATCTAAGTAGCTAAGTATAAATTTAAATTCATGAGTTTTTTTAGAAGACCATGTGAGTAAAATTTCTTTTGGGATTGAATAAGATTATATTGTTTGCCACCAAGATTGTGAAGCCAAAGAGTATGACTCAAGAAGTAGAAGAAACTACAATTGATAAAGAGAAGAAACAAAACAAATCTAAAAGTAAATAAAAGATTAAATCTATGAATAATTATAAATTTTAGGATTGTAATAATTTCAAAGGGCCTCAAGCAAATAAGATAGGAAATATGTTCAAAAGGAACTTCAGTAACAAGTCAAATAATGTACCACAGAATAAAAATATTGGAGCAAGGAAACCGAGGGTAAAATTTGAACCTAAAGGACCAAGTACATAATGTTAGATGTGTGGTGGAATAATTTTTAGAAGGATTGTCCATAGGATACTAGTAGAGATTTAGGAAGGCAACCTAAGATCTATGCTACAATGGATAGAAGGGAAGGATATAACCAAGTTGCATTGATTGAGTTGAGATGTATTTTTATGACCATATTATTAGTATATTAGCATATTTGGGAGCTACAGATAGTTTTATTTCACTTTCTATGTTGAATAAATTTATAATATTTCTTTTAACAAATTAAATAAAGAAAGTATGGATGTAGAATTTGAATTTGGTAAGACATAATGGATTTATCATTATTTTAAAAATATTGATATTGATATAGGATCAATGAGGATATATATGTATTGTTACATGTTCAAGGGATCCTATGAATGTTAGAAATGAAGGAAAACCACTACAATATGAAAATCTGAAATAAACTGTAAATCTAAAATTTATTCTATAGAATGCCAAAACAGGGATTTAAACACTAGAAGAAATATGGCAAATAAATGACCAGGTGACTAAAACTTTTAGTCACGTGACTAAAATTTTTTGCAACACAACTATAAATGACTAAATAAATGACCAAATAAATGACTAATTTAGTCATCGGGCAAAAAACACAACTAAATAATTGGTCAGACAAACTAGATAGATATTATTATTAAATATATAATATAATATATATTATAATATTATATATTATTATATTATATTATTAATATTATATAATATTATAATATATTTAATAATATCTATTGTATAAAAGCCAGAGATTTATATATCTTAATTTATTTAATTTCGATTCCATTTTGAATTTTTTTTAGTGGGCAAAAATAGGTAGGCATAATGGGCGGGCAAATACAAAATCTCATCCATCTTCTATCCCTTCATTAATTCCAACATGCCTATAGGGAAGATGAAGATGGAGGACATCGAAGCATTCAGGATGGCCTAGAGAGCCGATGACCCTACCACCGTGTTCGCCATCGGCACCGCCACTCCCTCGAACGCCATCGACCAGAGCTCCTACCTGGATTATTATTTTACAATCACCAACAACGAACACAAGACCAAGCTCAAGGAAAAATTAAAGCCCATGTGTAAGAAAGATACCCACTTGCAATTATAGTGTCAATTGATTATATGTGTGTATGAATGCTTTAATGTAATGCTATGTATGTTGCAGGCGAGAAGTCGATGATAAAAAAGAGGTACATGTATCTGACTAAGGAGATTTTGAAGGAGAATCCCAATGTGTGCGCTTACATGGCCCCCTTGTTGGACGCTCGGCAAGATATGGTGGTAGTGGAAGTTCCGCGGCTGGGAAAAGAGGTGGCCGCCAAGGCCATAAAGGAATGGGGTCAGCCCAAATCCAAGATTACTGAATTCTGGATGCATCATCCATCTCCGCGATAGATTTGGGTCCGACTCCGCCGTCTCCACTTTCCATTTACAGGGACTTTCTCCACCGAAGAAGGGCTGAAGCAGAACGACTCCTCTCATCTGAAGCAACTTCATATCAGCCCATGCACACCGTAATGCAAACGTGATGAGCGCTATTACCTCTCGCACTATCGCCGGCCAAAAAGCACCATGAGAAGTCAGCGTAGGATGATAACCATGAATTGTGAGACTGTAATATTTGTTGCCTTGTTTGCCGTCGGACCCACTCAATGGCACTAAAACAATCGTCATAGGCAACAAGAAGATGATGCTCGGGGGAGAGCCTGTAGCCTACCGACATTATGACACAATTTGTTTCAGAAGCCAATCCGCACATAAATAAGTGGTAAATAGACCACGTCGGTGAGCCCAACACAAAGCCTCCGCCATGAAAGTAAATGAAATGTGCGGGGGCCAAAGGTCGTAGCGGAAGGCCCCTATGAGCGAAAACAACCTGTGAGTGAAAACAACCTATTCAGGTCAAAAATGCTAGCTGTTTGGCCGAAAACACCTATAGGATTGGCGAAAACCACCTATTTTCTCACTGAAACTGGCCTTGTTTTCATTGAAACAGCCGGTGTTTGGCCGACAAAACGGCCTGTGACAGTCGAAAACTACCTTCTTTTCAGCTGTGATAATGGTTTTGCAGGCGAGTTTAGATTAACCGCATGTGGTTTAGGGTTGCTGACTGTTTCAAAATCGTTGACAATAGTGGTAGTCACCACCGGAAGAAGGAAACACTGACGAGCATAGAAGATTTTTTCGGCGTTGATTGAAATCAACGACAAGACCGCCAAGGGTTTGGTGACCTGTTTTAGATCTGTTGGTTTCTTGAGATTGCCGATAGTAGGGATAACTACCAGAGAAGTGTATGCTGAAGATTAAATGTCGGTGAGGATGTTTAATGTCACTACTGACGAGATTTAAGATGACCGACGAGATTTGAATGCACTACCAGATTTGTAGATCACTACTGGTTTGGATTGTTAAACGCTGCTAATGTGGATTTGGAGGCCGTGGTGGTTTGGAAGTAGTTTGATTAATATAAAAAGTTATATTAATCAAACTATATTGAAATAATTGTAAAGTTTCCAATTAAAAAGTTGATTGTGTGGATTAAGTTTTCTTAAAATAAAGATGCAAATGAAGTAGTGGCAGTGATTGCAACTTTTAATTATTTATTGTTTTTTAATCAATAATCAGTTAACAACAATCAGTGACTAAATTAATGACTAAACATACTACCAAATTGATGACTAAATATACTACCAAATTAATGACTAAAATTTGGTTAGTCATAAATTTGGTCGCGAGATAAATGACCGGCAATAAACTACCAATGGTCATGTGACCAAACTAATGGTTACATGACCAATTTTTGGTAGTTTATTTAGTCATTTATTTCTATTTTTCTACTAGTGAAACTAATGTAAATCAACAACAAAGAAATCAAAAAAATCAAGATAATAACACGACACATATTTGCATGGAGAAACCCTTTTGGGAAAAAACTTCGCCAGAAAATAGAATGAGTTCGTATTATCTTCAAAATATATTACAATACAATCACTTCCTTCAATCCTACATCTAATCTGATTGCATCTATGTACCTATAAAAAAATCAACTCATATTCTACACTTATCAAGCTTCTATTAAATATAAATGCAAGCTTACAGAAGAAGTTTCTCAAGCATGGCACCCAAACTTGGGAATCCCACAATCAGGGTATTATTAGCCTCTTATAGATGTCATAAAACCACCTTACAAATTATTGCACCCAAGATAGACAAAATCCCATGCCCACCTCTCAGAAAGTCAACGACAAGCTAAAAATAGCCTCTTACACCTTCTTATAGGTTGTCATAAGATGCTCTCTAATAATGGTCTAATTATAGTTGATTCCTTACAGCATGTAAGGAACTAATATTAGAAGATGCTCTTACACCTGTCATAAACCATTAATAAAATTGGATGCCCCACATTTACCTGTTTACTATCCTAAGGTAAAATAACATAAATTACCATCACTGTAATTAAATAATTATTGCAATCATTGGAATGTTCATCCCTTATGGAGTGCATTTAAAAAATAATGTTAGGATAATTAAATATATCAGATTTACAAGGTTGATAGCACCTTAATCCTAACATTATCCCACTTGACATCATACATTGTAAATAAATCCATTGAAAAACATAAATCAACCAAGTACAAGAAACAAGGCCCATGGCCTCCCTGCACCAAGTGAACTTTTATGTGCTCACATGTTTAGTAAGATAATTTGCAACATTCTCTTGGGTGTCAACCTTCTTCAACTTGATCTATCCATTTGCAACCATTTCTCAAACAAAGTGATACTAAACATCCCCATACTTAGTCTGAATATGATACATAGGATTCTTAGCTAAACAAATTGCATTTTGGCTATCACAACCAATTTGAATTATCCTGCAATCAAAACCAATACATTTACATAATCCTTGTAACCATGTTGCCTCCTTAAAGACATGGGTAGAATCCATATACTCTACTTTGATAGTGGATAAAGCAACCATAGCTTGCCTCTTACTCATCCAACTCATAGCTCCTCCAAACAGAGTAAATACATACCCACTAGTGGACCTTCAACTATCCAAGTCACCTAACCAATCTACATAAAAAAAAATCCTGTATGTCCAATGTCTTATCCACACTATTAGTACCAAAATAAACCAAATAATAAACAAAAGTACCACACAAATATCTTTAACATCCTCTTCACATAATTATAATGCTCTCTACCAGGTTAGACATACATCTACTCAATACTCCCACTGCTTAGGCAATATCTGGCCTAGTGCAAACTAATACATATATTAAACTTCCTACTGCACTAACATATAACACGTTAGACATATCCTCAAAATCATCTTCACAATTGGGACACATATCTAATGTAATCTTAGTGCCAACTGGTAAAGGAATTCTAACTGGCTTACAATCCTACATATTAAATTTGTGCAAAATAGTATTCACATACTTACTTTGTAATAACCAAAGCTTTATGTTACCTTAATTTCTATTGATTTCCATTCCCAATATATACATTGTTGCCCCTAGATCCTTCATCTAAAATGCACTTGAAAGTTGAGCTTTCAACTCACTAATCATACCCTTAGTGTTACTCAAAAATATGTCATCCACATACAAGGCAACAATTAGTATATGATCATCAATACATAATGCAAACACAATGATCCTCTTTGCTTCTCATAAAACTCAATTTCAAAATAAAAGAATCAAATTTTTTATGCCACATTCGAGGTGATCATTTCAAACCATAAAGAGATCATTTTAATATGCAAACCAAGTGTTTTTTCACTTTTACCTCAAAACCTTTAGGTTGTTGCATATAAATTTCCTCTTCTAGATCTCCATGCAAAAATGCAGTCTTAATATCCATTTGATCAATTTCAAAATCATAAGTAGTAGCTATGCATTAAAAAAATTTAATAGAAGATAATTTAGCAACAGGAGAGAATATTTCGCTAAAATTAACTCCCTCTCTCTAGAAGTAGCCCTTGGCTACAAGTCTAGCCTTGTACTTTTCCAACGAACCATTTGCTCCAAATTTCTTCTTGTAGACCCACTTACATCCAATGGCCTTCCATCTTTTGGGAAAATGAACAAGATACCAAGTATCACAAGAGTTTAAAGCCATTATCTCCTCCTACATGGTTTGTTGCCAAGACTCACTATCATCTACAAGAATAGCATCCATTTAGGATCTAGGTTCTTGGTCATTACTTAATGAAGAAAATACACAACAAAAATCTAGTGGGCTCTACCAATCAACTATATTTCATTGTCTTGTGGATCTTCTCAAGGGTGGAGTAAGGGATTCTTCCTCTTGCTCTTCTACATGCTCAACCTCTTATGTAATCTCAAATTCATTCTACTTAGAACTTCCACTTGAACCCTCTTCTTCCTCTCCATCCTCAAATCCATCATTTTGCTCTTCCTTACATGCATCTTCTTGATCAATTCAAAATGCACTATCTTTTTCCCTTGTTTATCTTTTGGTTGTTTGAGATCAAAAATAGCTCTAAGTTCCTTGAAAATCACATCTATAGTATAGACACCTTTCTTGGTCAAAGGATTCCAAATCTTATAACCTTTAACATTCTCACCATATCCAATGAAGATGCATTTATATGCTTTTGGATCCAACTTAGAACGCTTTTCTTTAGGTACATGAACAAAAGCCTCATACCCAAAGACCTTTAAATGTGAAACATAAGATTTCTTACCTATCTACATTTCATAAGGCATCGAATCAAGAGCCTTACACGGAGATCTATTGATCAAATAACAAGTGGCACACACAACTTCTACCCAAAAACATTTATCCAATTATGCATCACTTAACATACATCTCGCTCTTTCTATTAAAGTTCAGTTCATCCTTTCTACAACCCCATTTCGTTGACGTGTGTATGGAGCAGTCTTTTTCCTTATGATACATGCATGCTTGCAAAACTCATAAAATTACTTAGAATGATATTCCCCTCCATTTCAAATCTCAATACTTTTATCTTATGTTCTCATTGATTCTCTACTAAGACTTTAAATTTATTAAACTTAGTGAAAACCTTATATTTATGTCTCATAAAATACAGCCATGTATATCTTGAAACATAATTAATGAGGGGATGACCCTTTGGTGAAATGGTGGGGCTTCTTACCTGTAGTGCCAACAACCAAGGTTCAAACCCCACGCGGTCGCCCTCTACTGTGTAAAAAATTGAGGTTGCTTACCCTCCAAGAGGGGAGACTCTAAGATGAAATGGTGGGGCTTCGGCCTATAGAGCCAACAACCCAGATTCAAACTTCCTGGTATTTATAATTTATTGGATTTTGAAATGGGCTCTCTTGCTCCTCTTCCCGCCCATATTCCTGGTTCACAGGATTCATTTGTTGCTGGGCTAATTATAGGGTTTTCTTCTGTTGCTGGTGTGGCTGCAACTGTTGGTGCACCATCTGTGGGCTCAGCTGCTAGAGTTGCCATTGGAGCACCGTCCATGTCTATGACTGCTACTTTACAGGGTTCGTCTGATGCTGGGGTGTCTGCAGCTGTTGGGTTTTCTTCTATTACTGGTGTGGCTACGGCTATTGGTGCGTCGTCCATGGGCTCAGCTACTAGAGTTGTTGTTGGAGAGCCATCTGTGTCTATGGCTGCTGCTTTACAAGGTTCGTCTGTTGCTTTATATGCAAGGGTTCCGTCTGCTACTGGGGTGTCTGCGGCTGTTGGTATGTCGTTCGTATCTAGGACTGCTGCTATTGCTGCTACCTCTTATGCAAAGATTATTAGTATTGGTTCTCCTCGAAGGTGTGAGGAGTCTGCTAATGCTGTTGCTACTCTAGTTTCTAGGAGATTTATTTCTCAGTCAGACTTGCCTCCCCCTGTAGTGGTCCTAGGGGATGAGGTTTTAAAACATGTGGACCATTTCTCTAAGCAGAGTTTGATTTGTAGATTTGACCAGTGGTGGCCTTGGTTGGGTGATTTGGACCTCTGGGTTTCAGAGCATTGGTGCCCTATCATGGAAGGGAAAATAGAAATTTACCCTTGTGCAAAGGGTTTCTTTGTAGTTGCTTTTGATTTAGTTTCTGATCAGAATGTTGTTATTGATAATCATGCTTGGTTTTGGAGCCATCATGCCCTCCTTCTCAAGCCTTGGGTTCCCTCCTTTAACCCGTTGACTGATTCTTTCAATAGAATGCCTATTTGGATTCATATCCTGAATCTTCTGCTGCATCTTTGGTGCAATTCTTGTTATGAGGGTATTGTTAATCTTTGGGTTCTTTTATTATGGTGGATCAAGCGACTACCTTGTTCTCTCATACCACTTACGCTCGTGTTCTTGTGGATCTGGATCTCTCTAAGCCTCTCCCTACAGAGATTGTGCTGCAGGTTGCTGATAGTTCTTGGAGGCAGATTTTGGACTATGAAGGTATTCCCTCCCTGTGTCATAGGTGCTTTGCTATGGGTCATCTGGCTTCTGGGTGCCCTCGCTTAAAGATCCCTCATACTTCCTCCTAGTGGAAGAATGCTTTGCCTAAACATCTTACAATTGATGCTACTAAGGATATTCCTAGGTCAGAGGTGGTTGAACCTTCCTCTGATGATGATGGGTCTGCTCCTAATATTAAGGTGGCCCTGATTTTGTGGCAGAGGCTACTGCTGGTGGTTCTGCTGCTGGGACTGTTGCCGAGACATCTATCATTGTTTCTGCTAATACTGCTATTGGGGCAACTTCTTCTGTTGGGACTACTGTTGTGTTGTTAGGGTCCTCCCCTATTGCTGGTGTTGCTAGGTGTGCTACAAGGACCTCCCTTGTTACTGTTGTTGTTTCCAGAACTGCTACAGGGACCTCCCCTACTGTTGCTACTGCTGCCAAGTCTGCTATTGAGATCTCGGCTACTGATGTTATTATGTCTTGGATTGATACTATAGGTAAACAGGTTGTTGCCGGGGCTGGTGTTGTTGTGCCCCAGGCTCCGCCCCCTTTCGAGGATTTGGAGAGAGTTTCTCCTCCTCCTTTTTCTATGGATGGAGATGATGTTTTTTGGACTGTTGTCCAAAGGAGGAAGCGAGGTCTTCCCAAGCATGTTTCACTGAACCGCACTCAAGCCAAGGGTGTTCAACCTGATAGGTCTGGTTCTGTAATTGTTTAGGTCGTTGTTCCTTGCAGCCTTGTTGCTTAGCCTGTTGGGCTTTGCTGTCTGTCTGCTGTTAAAGCACTGTTTCTAGCCTGTGTGAGGCCTTTTCTTTCCCTATGGGCTATGTTGTATAGGGATCTACACCCTTGTTTTGCAGCTTACCATAATCAAAAACATCATCAATGAAAGTCACAAATTATCAAAATTTTCCAAAAGAATCATTATCCACAAGTCTAAATACATATGTATGAATAACTTCTAATTTGCTCTTTGTTTTATTACTTCCTAAAGGAAATGATGCTCTATTTTGTTTTCCAAACACACAATGCTCACAAAAATCAAAATACTCATTAGAATAGGAGAAACCGTTAAGCAACTTTGTATTCATAATAGTTTTTAAAACTTTTTCACTTATGTGGCCCAATCTATGGTGCCACAACATACATGTATTTTCAAAATTTTTGTCACATAGGTGGATTTACATAAAGTAGTGGCATTCAGTCTAAACAGAGTTCCCAATCTTGTCCCTCTTTCTACCACCAAGCTTCCTCTCACCAATCTACATGTAACACCCCACCACAAAACCCTAGGGAACAGCTCAACTATGCTATACAAAAGACCAATTTATTTTTTTAAAGAAAGAAATAACAAGAAATGTAAATCATATTTAATCATACATCAAGTTAAGCTATACCCTCTAGGGATTCCATGGCTGCAATACTAGCAACTATTAACAGGATCTAACCAACATTATTATTTAACTAACAACCATAGTTCATTCTAAGTCTAATTGTATCAAATGAATAAACACATACATTTCCATATTATAACATCAGATAAGTAATCATTAAGGTCCTATATAAAGGATTACAAGTACATATACAATTCCCTTTACATGAGGGTACACCATTACATTGCTTACAATATCGCTTTCCTGTTTACATTGGAGTACATACATCAAGAATAATAGTACATGATTCTAGAAGGCAAGAACATAAATATATGTTTCCTTGAGTTAGATCAAGATCTGAAATCTGCTATAAGTAATACATCCTTCTCGCTCACGATCAATACCAAGAAAACCAATGGAGATAAAGCACAACCACCTGACCATGTGGAACCCTAAGATCCACCCCTTGTGCTAGGAGATAACATAAAGTCCCACAACATAAAACAGTCAGAAAGATAGAAGACTAACAGGTGCAAGGACTACACATGACTCCAGTACAACACAAGTCAATATGAACATTACACGCAACTTAAACAACACTTCCAGAGGGAATCACACAATAAAAGAGGAAAACAAACTTAGGGAATGCTAGGCTGCAGTAGGGAAGAGTGTCATCGCATGGTCCTAACATGGGTTATCCTAGCAGTCTCTCACCAGATGTTAGTCCCCATCCATGGGTTATCCTGGCCGTCCAGACGCTGGCCCCCATCTATGGTTATCTTGGCAGTCTCTCACTAGACACCGGCCCCATAGGATGACACATGCGGAACTAACATTCCTTTCGTGAGGACAAGAAAGTTGATCTTGCCAACCACGGCCTTCTCATCCCATCCTTAGCCTAAACGAGCACTATAGGCATGGGTGAGGCATCCAGTTATCTTATTTAGTGTGGAAACTACCCAACCCTCTAAATTTATTATTAAGTTATCACTGGATTAAAAACTTCTAATGGGTTATCCTGGCAGCCACTTTGGGCACCGGCCCCACATTGAAAGCCACTCCCCTGCTTGCATCTAGAAGACCCTATCCATGAAGCAAGACAATTACCGTGACAATGACAAGTAACATAAACAATGCAAGGCATTTACCTTCTTGCATACAAAACATAATCACATGGACCAATTCTTATATCCTTGTCCCAAAACATAAACCAAGCATGAAATATCACATTCTCATCATGATGCATTTACAACACAAAATACACATCATTTCACATCACACAGAGCAAGGCATTATCCATCTTGCATAGTCATCATAACCACATGAATAGGTACACTGAGCAAGGCATTACCCATCTTGCACATGTATCATACCAACATGAATAGGAGGCAACATTTCAAGCATGCAATTCATTCAACTCACATGATGCACACATAGCCAACCCCCACACAATCACACCCTCCTAGGCCTCTGGAAACAACTTCCCCAAATGACACAACACTTGACACCATTAAAAACACAATGGTTACACATCACATTCACTTTCCAATGCACATCATAAACCAAGATCCCACAAATGCAACATATGATCTGATGCACTAATAATGGGTCTTAAAGAATGAAACATTAATTCCAATCATGGTCAATCATTCAACAAACATAAAGTGACTCTATCTCAACAATGCAGAACAATATTATTCTAACTACTAGTAGCAGTTACTAATATGATCAAATGATATAAGTGCCATAAGTAACAATATTTAATCCATTCCTATGCTATTGGCAATAGATAATATTAAGAGTCTTACTTAGACTAATTGCAAGGTTAACATTTAGTAGTTGAAAGTCACAGACTATTATCAATGACTCATCATTGAATGATTTCTAATTAAAACCCAAAATTGATACTTCTACCTTAAATTATAACTAGGTTGATTCCATTCCCTTCAAACATAATAAGTCTCAAAAATTATCATCCAATTTAATTCGTTTTCCTTCTACCATAATCTAAGTTTCAAATAAAAGATATAACTTGATAAACGTTATGTTATTTCTAATGCATTTAAGAGAATATAATTCAATTCCAACATAAACATTTTCATAATCACTACCCCATGTATGATTTCTAAAATCTTTTAAGTTATGTTTCTATTATTAAATCCAGATTAGACTATATTACTAAATTCAAATCCTAGGAAAAGAACTTAAAAACAAGAATCGGTCTTCAGATAATAAATATCATGTTTAAAGGCACTAAAATAAACCACTAAGAAAGAAACATAATAATATGATCGATTAAGATATGCAAGAACAGATACTATATCAAAAAGAATATAAATATAGAATGTTTTGATAATGATAAGAGATTTTGAAAAGGAAATGCTCTAGTAGACATGTATGCAAAAGTGAGAGCACAGACAAAGTGCATTAATTGTTCAGCAAATTGCCTCAAAGAGATGTCAAATTATTGAATGCAATGATTAAAGGATATGCACAGAATGGATTTGTAGATTTAATAACAACAACCAAGATGGCATAAGAATTGTCTGTCACTAATTGATACATATCTCTAAATTGCCAAACTGGGTCACTCTAATTTTTGGATATGATTTAGATAACAGGGCATGCACCACATATTAACAAATGTAGAGGAACCCAATTCATAAAAAAATAAAGTTATGGCTAACGCAACAGACTGTTAAAACAAAGACGAAATGAATGAGAGATAGACAGTCACAAAATATTCATATCTCCAAAATAACAAACTGGGTAAGGCTGATTTTTGGCTATGATTTGGATAACTAGGTCATGCACCATATATAAACAAATTAGAGGAACCCAGTTCGTAAAACTAAAGTTATGGTTGACACAACAAACTATAAAAATAGAGATGAAATGGGTGAGAGATAGACAGTCACAAAATATTCATATCTCCAAAATGACAAACTGGGTAAGGCTGATTTTCAGATATGATTTGGACAACTAGGTCTTGCACCATATATAAAAAAATTAGAGGAACCTAGTTCGTAAAACTAAAGTTATGGTTGACGCAACATACTGTAAAAATAGAGATGAAGTGGGTGAGAGATAGATAGTCACTTCAATCGGTGATTCCCAAAAATGCAATGATACAAACATGCACAATTGGATATGATAACAAGGCTTCTAACCTCTCAAGAAAATTTCAATCAACAGGAAAAATCATAAATCAAACATTTGCTTCAACAGAAAACTGAGACATAAATTAGAACCAAAGGAACCTGATTTCGCTTGCTTGACTAGGCTGAAGATTCGATGTCGGGTTCAACAGCTGTAGCCACAAACCAGTCTCTCCCATCTCCTCTTCCCCCAAAAGTTCCCTCTGCTGAAGATTATTATGAGAGAGAAATCCACCCCAAAATCTTCCAGAAGATTCTTCCCATTAAAGGCAATAAATTGTCTAAATCCCTTTCTTACAATTTGCTATTTTTTAATCATTTACAACCAGACCAGACAATATATTTTTTATCTTATTTATTTCCTTTACAACTAGACAAGAATCATTTTTATTCTTATTTATTTAGTATTTACTATATATGAGTTTTATGACAACTCATAAATATTATCTATTTTTATTGCCACTTAACACAACATTTAATTATATTAATTTATTTATTTATCTTTAGCTAGCATTTAATTTATTATTATTTTTATTATTTATTTCCATAAACTCAAATTCTCATAAAGGCATTTATATATATTTATTTATTTAACAAAAATGCTTTCATAAATAATAATATTATTTTAATGCAACAATTAACCAAAGCAGTAATCAAACAATGTCAAACTAAATAACCCAAATGTCGAACAATACCTGACACAATGCACGATTGAAAGCATGACCACAATGACAACGACTGATTGGGTACAAAACTGGATACTCATCCTTTTTAAGGATGATGGCTAACTAGGGGACCATATGTCATCTATGTCCAACAGTTTTCATTAGGTTTAAGGCACACTTAGACCTGTCAATTCAGGTGGAATTGATGCCTAATACCTGCAACCTACAGCAACCAAAAAATGGTCAAACATATAGATGTATATATAATCATACAATCAAACACACCGTGAAAGGAAATCACAACGTAGCAAGGTACTAATGCATGAGTAATGCGACACTGTTCCTCTCACAAACACACATCAAACAAGTAACCACATCACGCATAATAATCAATAACTAATCGACCAGATAAGAAACATCATTAGATAATCATGTGATGCACATAATAAGATCGATCCACATAATCAATTAAGTCCATAAAGTTGTCATAACATATGCATAACTCAAGTAAATATCAGTGTCGCAACAAAGATTATCGATAAAACATACTAACTATCATATGAAACCACATGAGGAAAATCAGGAATGTCACCAACATGAATGTAGCATCTACCAACATCATATAACATACAACATCAACTGTCTAATATACCCTAAATATTCCTATTATTTTACCTTCACCTTCATGCTCCTTAGCCAGACCACTTGCACATCCAAGGTGAGAATGGAGGGGCACTACACTACAACCATGCTTATCAAACGTTATATGCATTCCCAAACCATTCAACTTAGATACCAAAATTAAATTTCTAGCCAACATAGGAATATTTAAAACACCAGGGAGGGTTTTTATCCTCCCATCACTGAAACACAATTGTACCTTGCCCCATCTAGCTATCAGATATGAACTATTGTCTCCAAGGTAGACTTCACCTCCATCATATTCTTCATATGTGGGAAACCACTTCTTATGAGGAGTCGTGTGATGTGAGCATCCTGATTCAACCAACCAGTGTTTGTTAGAAACAATATTACATGCAAAAATTAAGATTTCATCACTTGTTTCTGAGGACTTTTCTATAGAGGAATCCCACTATTTCTTTTTATTTTTTCATTCCTTCTTAGCATGTCCTTTCTTTTCGCAATTCCAACACTTTACTCTATTCTTTTTACCAAGATTTTTAGATCTAACCTTAGACTTGTCTTTAGGCCCCTTCTATTCTCCTTTAGATCCACCTCTTTCCTTGGACCTTCCCTTGACATGAAGAGCATCCGATGAGCTATCTATAGCTTTCTTTCTCATTTCCTATGACAAAAATGTTGTAACAAGAGCATCTAGCTTGGGATCTTTGAGATTAGTACTATAAGCAAAAATGAAATTCTCCCATGACTCAAGCAAAGAAAAAAGAAGCATAATGCATTTATCTTCTTCCTAAATCTTAACACCAATAGAGGCCATTTGAATCAAAATCAAATTAAAGGTATTTAAATGCTCAACAATCAAATCACCTTCCTTCATTTTTAGAGAAAACATTTTTCTTTTAAAATATAATTTATTTATTAGACTCTTGGCTTGGTATATCTCACCTAACCATTTCCATAGAAAATATGTAGTGGAATCTTCAGCTACATTCAATAGAATTGAATCTACAAGAAAAAGTCTAATTATACTCGTGCTTTCTTGTCCATCTTATCCCACTCATCTTGATCTATTTTATCAAGTTTCTTTTCCTTTGTTGCACCCAACCATTGATCCCTCTCTTCAAGGAGATCCTCCATCTTCAGCTTCCATAACTCATAGTTAGTTCTATTGAACTTTTCAACATCCAATTGAGATGTAGATGTAGCCATGGCTTTCACAAACAAATCTGCAAAACAAATTTAACCAAAATTCCCACTATAGCACATAAAACCTTCACTCTTCCACCCAAGAAGCAAAGATGGCCAAGCTTTGATACCAAATGTTAGAAATGACAACAAACCACTACAATATGGAAAACTAAAATTATTATATAGAATGCTAAAACAGAGATTTAAACTAATGTAAATCAACAACAAAGAAATCAGAAAACTCAAGAGAATAACACATGAAACGAAGATTTACTTGGAGAAACTCTTTTGGGAAAAAAACTCCACGATAAAAGAGGACAAGTTTGTATTAACTTCAAAAGAGATTACAATATAATCACTTCCTTCAATCTTGCATCCAATTTGACTACACTTGTGTACCTATAAAACATTCAATTCATATTCTACACTCTCAAGCTTCTATTAAATAGAAATCCAAGCTTATAGAAGAAGTTTCTTAAACATGGCACCAAAACATAGGAATATTCAACACCCTATCTTGGGAATCCCACAATTAGGCTATATTAGCCTCTTATAGATGTCATAAAACCACCTTATAGGATATTGTGCCTAAGATAGACAAAATCCCATGCCCACCCCTAGGAAAGTCAACAGCATGCTAAAAATAGCCTCTTACACCTTCTTAGAGGTTGTCATAGGATGTTATGTGATAATGGTCCAATTATAGTTGATTCCTTACAACATGTAAGGCACTAATATCAGTAGATGCTCTTACACCTGCCATAAATCATTAATAGACTTGGATGACCCGCATTTACTTGTTTACTATCTTGAGGTAAAATAACATAAATTACCATCACTGTAATTAAATAATTACTATAGTCATTGGAACCTTCATCCCTTATGGAGTGCATTTACAAAATAATGTTAGGAGTAATTAAATATATCAAATTTATAAGGTTTATGGCTGATGAAGGAGCATCCCTGGTTCAAGAGCAATCTTGCATCAACCAAAAACATTTGCATTTCAGTTTGTTTGCAGTTCAGTTTGTTTCTTTTCATTTTCCAGTTCAGTTCAGGCAGTTTAGTCAGTAGCAGTTTTTGTGTTTTGGTCCGCATTCTACTGCAGTTGCATTTCAAACCTTGCAGAACTAGATTTAGCATCTAGATTTATTCATCTACAACATATCCAAAATACAAAGCATTTGGATCAAGTACCAGAAATATATCGCTATCAGAAGATCGACTGTTTCTCAGAGCAGAGCATCCTAACAGTCTTCGACAATTAACTAAAGGAGAAGACCTGTGGAGCATTTCACAACCTTCGAAGCTTAATGACACATCATTCAATGTTGTTTGGTTCATGGCTAACCTTCCCTAAGATCTGCACATCATTCCATTCATTTGCAAAGGAATTCTATTCATTTAGGTCTGACCTATCCATGTACACATGTTACAACTCTTCATTGGAGTTTGTGATCTTCCTTGGCTGACACGGAGGAATCTTTTGCACCGAAGATGATATGTAAGGATGTAATAGATCTCTAAGAAAGTAGTTAGAAAAAGTGATTCATATAGTGATAGTTTGATAGTGGAATTTGTACGAAGGAGCTTCAAAGCTATATCTTGTGCATATTTTGATATTCTGTAACTAGGCTTGTGAGCCCTAATTGTAAGCCCACATATTGCCGGCTGATCTATATTTGAATTCTATGATATACTGAATGACTAGATCTGTATTTGTTTCATATCTTTGAGTTGTTTCTATTATGTTTACTCCAGCTGCACGGTCTGGACTATTCATTTTGTGAACCCTCCTACCGTGACTGCACCAAGTGGTATCAAAGTGAAAGTTTGAATCTTTGGGAGTGAATTGAGCAAAGTTGGCAAAGGAATTCTATAAGATCTTGATGTGGACAGATCACCAAATCTAAGGTAGGTTACATGTGTCACAACTGATCACCGATTATAAGGTAGTTGTCACCTTGTAGCCCGATCGCTGAACTTGAGGTAGTTTGCACTTGATCCTAGGAAGATGTTGCCGAGGAGAATCCCTACTGTTGGGACAATGGCTGGTAAGATGGATGAGATGATGGAAATGATGAAAATAATGATAATTTGATTAGATGTTGTCGAGGAAGATAGGCAAAGAGGATTGACACCTAGACCTAATGTTGAAAGCGATGATGAAGAGGAATTTCAATCTGTTGATCAAATTGGTGAAACCCTAGGAGGTGCTGAAGAAGAAGAATCAGATCAAGTCAAGATGTTGTGAGCTATTTCAAAGATCGAAAAAAGACCTAGAGTTGATGTACCTAATTACACTAGAAATTTGAACCCTGAAGAGTTGATTGACTAGATAAATGACATGGAGGAGTATTTTGAGTATGAAGAAGTTGAAGATCCAGAGAAGGTGAAATTTACAAAAACAAAGTTGAAAGGGCATGCTGCTATATGGTGGAAGGAAGTTCAATTGGATAGAAATAGAAGAGGAAAAGAAAAGATTACAAAGTGGGATAGGATGGTGACAAAATTGAAGAATCAGTTTGTACCTATTGACTATGACTTGGAGTGGTTGAAGAGATTACAAAACCTGAGACAAAAGGAGAAATATGTGAAGGAGTATACTGAAGAATTTTATAAGATGATCATAAGGACATGACATAGTGAAGCAAGTAAGGAGAAAGTAGCTAGATACATCAATGGACTGAGATTGAACATTCAATAAGAACTAAGCGTGGTAAGGATGGCATCTCTGGAAGAAGCAAATCAGTTTGCTCTGAAAGTCAAAAAAAAATTGAATAGGAGGCATGATCAAAGATAGAGAGGTAGAGGAGGTAAATTTCAGAGAGGGAGAACATTTTCCAGAGGAGATAGATCATTTGTGGAGTAGAATAGACCAGAGAACACATTCAAGAAGGATGACAGAGATAACAATGCTTACCAGAGAGATGACAGAAATTTCTACTGCAAAGGAAACCCTAGTCCATACCGGAGTGAAGGATATAGAAGAGAAGGAAGAGGACTTGATAGGAGAACATTTAGAGGAACATGTTTTAAGTGTGGAGGTGAAGGATATAAAGCATTTAAGAATATCAGGGAAGTACAAGCAAGAAGACAGAGAACAGTGGGAGAGCATCTTATGTGGAAGAAGAACCTGTTGGATCACGTAATTTAGAATTGGTAAACCTGAGAAAGGAGAATCACTTGTGATGAGGAGTGCACTATTTCAAGTAGAGACAAATGAGGAACCACCGCAGATGAAAACTTTGTTCAAAACCAGATGCAAATCAGGAGGTAAATGTTGTAAAGTTGTTATTGATAGTGGTAGTTCTGATAACCTAGTTTTAGAGGAAATGGTGACTAAGCTGAAGTTGGAAAGATTGAAACACCTTAAGCCCTATCAAATAGCATGGATTTAGGATGATCATAAGGTACTGGTGAGTGAACAATGTTTGGTGAAATTTTATATTGGATCTTATCATGATGAAGTATTGTGTGATATTATGCCTATGGATGTTTGTCATATCTTGTTGGGTAGACCTTGGCAGTATGATAGGAAATCTATACATGATGGGAGAAAGAATACATACACTATAACATCAAATGGGACAAAAATTACTTTAATTCATTTGGAAGATGATTCTAAGAGTGAATTATGTGGAAATGCTAGAATCTATTTGGTAGATGGGAGAAAATTTTTGGATGGCTTGAGACATGAGAATATGTGTTATGCTTTGATCCCTAAGAAGCCTGAAACATTAAAGGAGACTGAAGAATCACTACCAGAGGAGATAAAGGAGTTCCTGAAAGAGTATGAAGACATCATATCAGACAATGTACCTGAAGGATTGCCACCAATCAGAAGTATCAGTCATCACATGGATCTTATACCTGGAGCTAGTTTGCCTAACAAAGCAGGACACAGAATGACACTGGTAAATAATGAAGAATTGAATAGGTAGATACAAGAATTGTTGAGGAAGAGTTTGATCAGAGAAAGTTTGAGTCCTTGTGCAGTACCTGTAGTGTTAGCACCAAAGAAAGATGGAGAATGGAGAATGTGTACTGACTCTAGAGCAATCAACAAGATCACAATTAAGTATAGATTTCCTTTACCTAGGATGGATGATATCATGGATTGTTTGAGTGGAGCAAAATATTTCACAAAGATAGATTTGAAGAGTGGATACCATCAAATCAAAATCAGAGAAGGAGATGAATGGAAGACTACTTTTAAGACAAATGAAGGATTGTATGAGTGGTTAGTGATGCCTTTTGGATTGACAAATTAACCTAGTACTTTCATGAGATTGATGAATGAAGTTTTGAAGAAATTCTTGGGTAAGTTTGTTATTGTATATTTGGATGACATTATGATTTTTAGTAAGACAAAAGATGAACATTTGCAGCATCTGAGACAAGTATTACAGAGACTGAGAGAAGAGAAATTGTTGATAAACATCAAGAAGTGTAGTTTCATGAAGGAAGAATTGGTATACTTGGGATTTGTGATTTCTGTGAAAGGATTGAAGATGGATCCTGAGAAAGTAAGAGCAATAGTTGAATGGCCTACACTGGAGAGCATTGGAGAAGTCAGATCATTTCATAGATTAGCTAGTTTCTACCGGAAGTTCATTAGAAATTTTAGTTCAGTTTGTAACCCTATGACAGAGACAATGAGAGGTGACAGAAAAGATTTATGGTGGACATCAGGAGCAGATAAAAGTTTTGAGTTGTTGAAGTAGAAAGTAACAAAGCAACCCATTTGGGCATTACCAAATTTCAATAAGGTATTTCAAGTACATTGTGATGCAAGTGGGAATGCAATTGGAGCAGTGTTAAGTCAAGAAGGTAGACTTGTGGCATATTTCAATGAGAAGTTGAATGATGCAAGGAGAAGATATTCAGTCTATGATCAAGAGTTCTATGCCATAATTCAAGTGTTGAAGAAGAGGAGACATTACTTGTTACCTAAGGATTTTTTGTTGTATACAGATCATCAAGCTTTGCAATATTTGAACAGTCAAGGAAAGTTGAATCAGAGACATATGAGATGAGTAGAGTTCATGTAGAGTTATACTTTTGTGTTGAAGCATAAGAGTGGAAAATCAAACAAAGTTGATGATGCCTTGCATAGGAGAAGAAATTTGTTGACAGAGATGCAAGTTGAAGTGTTGGGATTTGATGAATTGAAGAACATGTATGAGGAAGATCTTGATTTTGTAGAACATTGGAAAGCATGTAAGGAACCTATTGTGATAGATAGAAGTAACTGGTTGGATTATTTCATTCAGGAAGATATGTTGTTCAGAGGAAATCAGTTATGCATATCTAAAAGTTCAATGAGAGATAATTTGATCAAGGAAAAGCACAGTGGTGGATTGGCAGGAAATTTTGGCATTGATAAGACATTAGCTTTGGTGAGTGAGAATTACTTTTGGCCTCAGATACATAAGGATGTTAGGAAATTTGTGTAGAGTTGTAGATTTTATCAAGTTACAAAAGGGAGTAGTCAGAATACTGGATTGTATAAACCTTTGACAGTACCAAAGAGACCTTGGGAAGACATAAATATGGATTTTGTGATGGGATTGCCTAAGCCGCAAAGAGGACATGATTCAATATTTGTAGTGGTGGACAGATTTTCAAAGATGACACATTTCATACCTTGTAAGAAGACAACTGATGCAGTGCATGTAGCTGACCTATTTTTCAAGGAGATTGTGAGATTGCATGGATTACCTAAGAGCATAATTTCAGACAGAGACACAAAGCTTGTGGGATACTTTTGGAAGACACTTTGGAAGAAGATGAAGACAAACTTGAAGTTCAGTTCAACATTTCATCCATAGACGGATGGACAGAGAGAGGTAGTAAATAGGAGGCTGGAAAATTTGTTGAGATGTTTGGTTGGAGAGAAGGTAGGAAGTTGGCATTTGATTCTTTTAGAAGCAGAGTTTGCATATAATAATTTAGTGAACAGGAGTACCAGAAGAACACCTTTTGAGATTGTTATCGGAGTAAACCCTAGAGGAGTGGCAAAGTTGAGAGATATCGGTATGGAAGAAAAATGGAGTGCAAAAGCAGAAGAATTTGCAGGACACATGGAGATAATGCATAATCAGGTAAAGAAGCATTTGGAGGAGATGAATAGTAAGTATAAGGAAAAGGCAGATGAGAAGAGAAGACAAAGAATTTGAAGTTGGAGATGAAGTGATGGTATATTTGAGAAAAGAAATATTTCTAGTTGGGACATATAATAAGTTGAAGATGAAGAAGTTTGGACCTTGTAGGATACTTAGAAAATTTGATTCAGAAAGTGCATATGAAGTAGAGTTACCAGAGACATTGGGTATATCACCTATTTTCAACATTGTAGACCTATATCAGTATCATGAAGCAGAGTTCAGTGACAACATTGAAGAAGACTTGAAGAAGCAGTTACCACAGCAACCACCGGAGTAGATTGAAGACATTTTGGATAGCAGCATGTGACACTAGAGGAAGACAATACAAAGAATACCTTGTGAAGTGGAAAGGCAAACTAGAAGAAGATTCATCATGGATTTCCCTCTAGTCCTAGCAAAGTGAGGGACTCACTTTTTCAATAACCCTGGATGTCTAATGCAGGAGCATCCCTGGTTCAAGAGCAATCTTGCATCAACCAAAAACATTTGCATTTCAGTTTGTTTGCAATTCAGTTTGTTTCTTTTCATTTTCCAATTCAATTCAAACAGTTTAGTCAATAGTAGTTTATGTGTTTTAGTTCATATTCTACCACAATTGCATTTTAGACTTACAGAGTTGGATTTAGCATCTAGATTCATTCATCTAGAACATATCCAAAATACAGAGCATTTGGATCAAGTACCAGAAAGATATCGCTATCATAAGAGTGACTGTTTCTCAGAGCAGAGCATCCTGACAGTCTCAGACAATTAGCTAAAGGAGAAGACCTACGGAGAATTTTATGACCTTTGAATCTTAATGACACATTATTCAATGTTGTTTGGTTCATGGCCGACCTTCCCTGAGATCTGCACATCATTCCATTCATTTGCGGAGGAATTCTATTTATATAGGTCCGACCTATCCGTGTACACACATTACAACTCTTCATTGGAGTTTGTGATCTTCCTTGGCCGACGCGGAGCAATCTTTTGTACCAGAGATGATACATAAGGATGTAATAGATCTCTAGGAAAGCAGTTAGAAAAAGTGATGAACATATAGTGATAGTTTGATAGTGGAATTTGTACGAAGGAGCTTCAAAGCTATATCTTGTGCATATTCTGATATTTTGTAACCAGGCCTGTGAGCCCTAATTGTAAGTGCACACATTTTCAGCCGATCTATATTTGAGTTCTATGATATACTGAATGATTGAATCTGTATTTGTTTCATATCTTTGAGTTGTTTCTGTTGTGTTTACTCTAGCAGCACGGTCTGGACTATTCATTCTGTGAACCCTCCTACCATGATTGTACCAATGGAACCTTAATCCTAATAATGAAATGATCTTAGGTATGGGTTGGTTTCGGCCACATAGAGTACACTTTGATCTTGTTTTGAGAAAAATATTGAGTGTATGGATGAGAAAGGGAACCTAGTAACTTTTGAAGGTATTCATAGGTTAGTTTTGTTAAGGACTATTTCATCTATATAAGCTAAGAAAGCAATTAGAAGATGATGTAAATATTTTATGGTTAAGGTTGAGGAAAAAGAGGAAAGTTAAATTCCTAAAATAGAATATCACTTGATTTTGTATGAATTTAATGATGTGTTCTCAAAGGATTTACCTAGTTTACCACCTAAGAGGGAGTTGATTTTTCTATTGATTTTGTGCAAGGGGTTGGACCTATATTTAAGGCTCCTTATAGGATGAATATTGATAAATTCCAAGAATTGAAATTTAGTTACAAAATCTATTGGATAAGGAACTCATGCATTCTAGTGTATCTCCATGAGTTGCACCACTTTGTTTGTGAAGAAGAAAATGGTACTTTTAGATTGTGCATAGATTACAAAATGACCAATAAGGTTACCATCAAGAATTGTTATCCTTTTCCTAGGATTGATGATTTTTTATTAGATGAAAGGTTTTTCAATGTTTTCTCACATACATTTAAGATTAAAGTATCGTCAAGTGAGGATTAAGGATGAGGATATTTCAAAGATTACATTTCATACTAGATATGGGCACTATAATTTGTAGTAACTAATGCTCCATCTATATTTATGAGTCATGAATCATATATTCCATGATTTATTATACAATTATGTGTTAGTTTTCTTCAATATTATTCTAAGAATTAAGAAGAGCATCAAAATTATTTAAGAATAGTATTGCAAAGTTTGAGAAACAAAAACTTTATGGGAAATTGAGTAAGTGTTTGCTCTTTTAATCTAAGATTTATTATCTTGGGCATATAATTTCTAAAGAGGGAATATTAGTGGATCTAACAAAGATTAAATTTATTATTGAATGGACTACACCTAAGAATGTAAGTGAAGTCCAAAGTTTCATGTTTCATGGGATTAATACGATACTATCATAGACTTGTGGAAGAGTTTTCCAAAATAGCATAGACTATCACTTCATTGAAAAATAAAGGAAAGAAGTTTGAGTGGACACCAAAGTGTGAATTTTTTTTCAAAAGTTCAATGTATCTTTAATCATAGCTTCAATTATATAGGTACCTAATCCTAAGAAAGAGTTTATAGTTTGGACTAATGCTTCTTTGGAAGGGTTGGGAAGAGTATTACTATAAGATGGAAGGGTTGTACCTTATAAGTCAAGAAATCTAAAGGAACATGAGAAGAATTATCCTACTTATAGTTTAGAGTTGGTAACTTTGATTCATGCTTTGAAAAAATGGAAACATTATCTTATGGGTAGACCTCTTAAGTTAGGAACATATCATATATAGGATTGGAATATATTTTTACGTGCAACTGTCAAACTCCATTATTAACCAATACATTAATGCAGAAAGGGCATGCACACAACTCAACGAACCAATGGATCCTATATCAAGCAACCTACTAGCTATATAATGTGTTACATTTAAATTGTCAAACCAGGGAATCATATTCTTCTTAGATGATGCCTGTACTATGTGTATAGTTAAGGATTCCTGAGTTTTAATCTAGAGGTTGTGCGTAGGAATATAAATTAATTGAAAGATAAACAACTCTAATTGCAAGGATTGACAATACTCTAAGTAAGAAATACTGGTGATAAATAACCAATGCTATTCAATTGCTTGTAATCAAATGGTTTTATATAATTCCAGATAAAGAGCAACTAACAATTAGTTCGGTGATCACCTTGACTCAAAAACAAAAATTATCAAAATCTAACTAATTCATATAACACAACTCATTACAACATGCATTAATCATATATACATAAACATACAACATAAACTAACTGTTGATAACTGAGAGGGGGGGGTGAATCAGTTATCCTAATTATTTCTTCTATCTGAACTTTCTTTTTAATCAATGCAACATTAATTCAAATAAGCAAACATTATCATGAAATGGAAAAACACATGAAATAGTATTTTTGACGTGGAAACCCTGTTAAGGGAGAAAACCAGGGGGTGATTAACCCAAAGATTATTCTCTGTTAGAAGAATAAGGAAATACAAAATGGCACTTGCTAATTAGGGCTCACTGCCCGAGCACACTGCTCACAAAGGAGGCACACTACCTACAAGGAGACACACTATCTACAAAAGAATGTTATACAATACTTGAACTGATTGGAAGCATCCACATATGTTGGAGTTCAGTTCTGGTTAGGCTCAGTACACTAATCTGCTGCACTTCATCTTTCCTCTTCTCTTATGCTGCTTTCCTTTCACATACCGGACCTTCCTTACTGCTTCTTCTCTGCTCTGCTTTTTCGCATATCACATGTAACAACAAAACTTCTCACAACTAAATCCATCCTATATATATATCCGCACAAGTGATTTCATTATCTTTCTAGTCAGCACCCGAAATAGTCAATCTTCTCACAAACTCTGTTCTGTCGGTTGAATCCTTACACATCAAGTAATGCGGATCAAGTATATTCTTGTAGAAATCATTAATCATGTCGGCCAAACATGATTCATGCCTTCATAACCTTTAACACCATCAGTAACACATCCGAAAAGTAGTCTGATGTTCTGTCAGTCAATTCTTCCTCTGTTCACACTGTCACTCAAGAATCCGGTACTCAACTATTCATATTTTTTTCCTTGTCCATCACCGGAAGCTAAATCCTTGGAATCTATTACTCAAGGTAGTCCTCTTAACTTTCCCAAATCCACACTTCACCAAGATACTTTCTCTGAGAGATCCGGACCTGTCTGTCGAACCTTGCCACAAGCTCTGTTCTTGTTTACCGGACCTCAACAATCTTCATTCTGACTTCCGGTAGAGACACACCATGTCCTGCAGATGTGTGGGATGAACTTTGTTGCCATCAATGACAACAATCATTTTTCCATATAGTATCTTTTGCCAACACTAACATATGAGCAGATTAGAGAGACACAGTACCTCAAGTGACCCTTGCTTGAGTGACTGTGATCCCATGAAATATAACTAGATCTCTACTGTATCTTTGAAATCCTTGACTAAACTCAAAACATGCGTTCCTTTATTGAATGTTGAAGAGAAATGTACAATAACAAATCTGCTAACACAATCTCTGTCTAACCTCTTTCATATATAGAAATCTAATCTATCTATAGACAAGATCAGACTTGTCTATTTGAACAAAAATACTAAATAATAAATACCATAACTGTCCATCATCCAACAACGTAGGAAGAGGACTTTATTACAAAGAAAAATAGGAATAGGAAACTAAACTATCATGAAGGTAATATAGATGGCACAGTCCTATTATAACTCTCTCTAGTCTTTATGAAGAACAGTCAAGACTAGAAACAGAACATGGAGCATGATCTAAGATTCCTTCGTTATTCATGACTGCATCAATTGTCGAAGGATAATTGTCAAAGAGTGGAGAGTTATGGATGACTCATTCCAATCAATTCAGGGTCTTCTTCCTTTGGCTGCATATTCGAGGTCTTCTTCCTTTGGCTGCAGGTGCCTGTACTGTCTACTATGGATATCAACACCTCCTTTGTTGTGGGTTGCCCAGTGGTCTTCATGAAATGTAGCCATGTTCTTGCTACATGAGGGGTTAGTCCATCACATGATATCTATACATCACAATTACTAAAATTAACATAAAGTAGCATCATATTTTATGAGCAATCAGTAATTCACACATAATTAATTAACAACATATTATATAGCCATCTTCATGATTTCAATGTCTTAAGGATGATTATAGACATAGTTAATATATATAAAAGTCTAGGAATATCTTAGGAAACATGTACTTAAAGCAAGAAAAACAAGACAAAACATGGCCTCATCAGCAACTAGAATTGAATACAAGACAAAGAAGATGATTGGAATTCCTAAGTAATTTTGATATTGGCATATCATCTATTAAGGGAAAGAGAATAGAGTGGTAGATGCTCTTAACAAAAGTGCAATCTTGGAAGACATGTTCTAGTTTAAAGTAGATTTGAGGGAACCTATTTGAAAATCTCAAAGAAATGCTGAATTTTAATTATTAATAAAAAAAGAGTTAACACAAAATCTAGATAATTTAGATTATCAAATACTGAGAATGATGGGTTATTGAGATTTTAAAGGATTTATGTACCAGTTGAAGGTGAATTAATAGAATGTCTTGGTTGAGGACCATAGTGCTCTTTATAGTGCACATCCATGGGTTATAATTTTTTATGTAGATTTGAAGATGTATTTTTAGCTAGGGATGAAAAAGATCTAGCTACTTTTGTGGCTAAATGATTAGAGTGTCAATGAGTAAAGGATAAACATAGACGTCTACTTGGAAAGTTATATCCACATGATGTACCTTTCAATAAGTGGGTAGTAATTTCTATGGACTTTGTCACAACACTACCTAAGTCTCACAATAATCATGATTCTATTTTAGTATTTGTGGATAAGTTGACAGAGGTGGTTAATTTTATACTTGAAAATATTAAAGATAATGTACAAACTTTAGCTAAAAAATCATTAAGTGATTTGTTTGAAGGGGATTATGGAAGTGATTATTTTAGATAAAGATAAGTTGTTCACTCTAGATTTTTAGAAACTTTGATGAAGGATTTTAGGTCTAAGATTAACTTTAGTTCATCCTATCATCTAGAGGCTAATGAAGAAACAAAAAGAGTCAATCAAGTAATGGAAGACATGCTTAGGTTGTATTGTATTGATCAACCAATAAAGTGAGGAATCTTTACAACCTTTAGAGTTTACTTATAATAATTCATATCATGTATCACTTAAAATAGTACCATTGAGGCTTTGCATGGAAGGAAGTGTAGAACATTATTTGATTTGAATGGTTTAGAGAATTAGATTATAATCAGACCAGATATGCTTCAAGAGTATGATAGAAAATTTTATATTATCAACGAGAAGCTCAAGGAAAATACAGTAGATAAAAGAGTTATAGAAATCTAAAGAAAATTTTTAGAGAGTTTGAAGTAAGAGAGAAAGTATTTTTGAGTGTTAGACCTTAGAAAAATTTAATTAAGTTTGGAAAGGTATCCAAATTGGATTTAGGTTATGTAGGACCTTTTAAAATCTTGGAAAAGATCAATCTAGTGGCATACCGTCTAACTTCAACCTTCATTTTCTAGGATTCGTGATGTTTTTCATATATCATTGCTTAAGAAATTTGTTTATGATCCTTCTCATATCATTGACTGGTAGGCTCCTTAGGCAAATTCCCAAGGGGAAATACTTTTGTAACCAATCAAAATTTTAGACCAAAAAAAGGTCACACTTAGAAATAGGAATATTAAACAAGTAAAAAAATTGTGAGAACAATTTGGTGAGAACTGAGAAAGGTGCTACTTGGGAAGATTAAGACATATTTTGCAAGGAGGATCTTTCAATATTTGTTTGATGTTCAAGATGACATTAGTTTTAAGAGGGGGAGTATGTAATACCAAGAAATATTGACCTCTTTAATTCATTATTCTTTGACTCATCCCATTATAAGTTAGATGTAGGGATTTTACTTGTTAGGTATTTATTATGATATGTTTGAATATTTTGTGTATTAAATAATTATTTCTATGATTATATTCATTGAGAGTGTGTGTTTGATGTGTGAGGAATAGTTAACTGAATTATTTGTGATTTCATTATGCAATTTTGATCATGCAATGTAAATGCTACTAATGATACACTTTAGTGTGTGATGTTTTAGGAATAGGTTGTGTGGAGGTTAATTGGAACTAGGCTTGGATTATGACGTCACAAATACTTGGTCTTGTTCATGAAATAATATCTAGTTATCTCTTTTAAATTCTATTAAAATTGAAAAATTATTGTAAGAATAAAAGCCCTTTTATATAAACTTAATCTAATTAAATAGATGCAATCAATAATCAAACAATTAACCTAGATGAATTAGAAATGGGGTTGATCATTTCCACAAATGTACATAAATATAGAAATTAAATTAAATCAAATAATATTTAGATAGAATTTGACGAGGAGGAATTGTTTTTTATTAGATAAAACAGGAAAAACTAGGGTCCAGACTCCTTTTACAAAGCTAGCCTAGATGCAAAATAGATAGAGGCCCACATAGAGAACTAACCAACTAACTAACAGTAGAGAAACAACTAACCAACAACACAAAGAAAAACATAATATAAAAAGACACAACCAACAAAAGACTAACTCTGGAGGATAGAAACATTCCCCCAATCATCTAAGAAGAAATTATACAGATCATCTAAGGATGTGTTCTTATTCTTCTCATGCTTGAGACTAGTATCAGAGTACCTATTCCTCCGGCATATTTCATGTTCATTTGCTTTAGATTGTGTGTTATTTGCAATTGTGAGGGTGATTTGTAATGAAATTTAAGAAAATTAAAAGAAATACTTCTAAATTTGGTGAACCTTTAGCTACTGAGTCACATACATTCCAGATAGAGTCATGAAGAGAAGAAATCAAACCATAATTTCACCAGGATGTTCCATAGCTAAGTATGGTTGATGCTAACTTTAAAGGAACAAGGAATGAAAACAACACATGTAGATTGATAAGCACTTCAAGGGACGCAACTAATCAATGCATATATCCAGATCTCATTCAATAATTACTCAAGATTTACAATGATTTGTAATCAAACAGATTCTCTTTCATTAAGTATGCAAAAACATGTACATTCACAATAACCTTGAAATCAGTCGTAAATTCTTGAGCAATCAATTTTCAATTAAGTTTCTAATGTCTAAAAGAGTGCACTCCTTCTCCTTTTATAGAATAAAGAGAGGAGGCGGTTACAAATGACCAATGGTCAATATTTATCTATTCAGATCAACGGTCAACATTTCTTCATTGACTTAGTCAACATCTTCATCCGTGGCACGAGTTGCCAGCTGGCAACTATCTAGCAAAACTTATTTTCTTGTAAGTAGCCCATGCATATGTTTACATTATGATACACCTTTGCTTACTCTTTATCTCCTTCTTCCTCTTCGCTTTCTTCTTCTTCTTCATCATTCTCTACATCATCTTCATCTTCATTGTCATTGTGATGTAGATCATCTCTTATATATATCTTTATTGCAACCCTGATGGTCTCATATGATTGCACTATTCTATCAATCTCACCTCCATCTTGGACTTTGGCTTTTACTACTACATGCCGGTGAGAATGAAACTTAGCCTGAAGTGTATCCATCTTGCTTTTCCTGTTGTTTAGTGTTTCATTATAAGTCTCCACCCTGACCTTTATTCTCATGACCTTATTCATCACCTCTTCTATTAGGTGGTTTAGGGGGTCCTCTGCAACTTGTTTGAAATTATCATGGAAGGCCTGGACAACAAAATCTACATCCTAATTTTCAATCTTCCCTTCTACCTTCCCTTCCAATGCCTCTAGGATTTCTGCCTCATGTGCCATTAGATTGTGCAGTTTGACACTTATATCCCTGATCTTTCCGCTACATCTCTTTAGTATATCACATTCAAATCTGATATCTTCATACCAGATACTTACCAGCTAGGAGATGTTATTATCTAGGATATTGTTACTTATCAATATCCAAGTATCAATCCTCTTCATTTCACCTAAAGCATCTAGGTGCTTCTCCAGCTTAAATGACCTCCTACCTACCTCATTTTGTAATTTATCTACCTTCCTTTTCAGGGTACTCAAAGAATTCCAACTCTACAAAGAGGTTTTTACTACATCCTCAGCCTCAAAAATAGATGACATCATCCACTTTTCCATTACCTGTGCTTTATGCCTCATCAGGTCTAATCCTGTAATCTCCTCCTGGGATATGATGGTTAATGGAGTGGATGTACTGACTGGTGTATGCTTTGGATCAATTAATCCTTTAATAAAAGAATGTAACTGAGCAATGTGCTCTTTATGTTTTTTATTCTTCTCTTTCTGTCTCTTCACCCTTTGTGTTAGAGAGTCAATGATATCTTTGCCTTCTTGACCTTCTCAGTCCTTATTTGTAAAACCCAGATCAACATTAGTGATCTGAAACTCTTCAAGGTTTATCTGGCCTTTCTCTTTCTCAACTATAGGCAGGGCCACTTGTGCAGTTCTCCTACCTGTAGTAGGGTCCCTTTTGATTGCCAAAGTCAACCTGGCCTTTCTTCTGGGTTTTATCATGCTCCTAGCAAATAATGTAGACACATCAAAATCTTGTACCTCCTTAACCTGTTGTAGATGTACTTCTCGTTGAAACCAATAAGGTACATCACCTTTAGGCTCTTGATGATCACCCTCTTCATTTTGGGTGTCCTGTGCTCTTGTGTTGGATTCTATCCTTGGCGGTGAATGTTCTTTCCTGATATTTTCCTCATTTACCTTTTCATGAGGGGGATCTTGCTGGGGCACCTCCTGTTGAGGGATCTCCTTTTGTGGAGGGGGCTCTTGCAGAGTGTGTACACCTTGATCTTGCACTTCCTCCTGTTCACTTTCTTTGGGAGCCTCAAGAACATTTTGACTTTGTTTATCTTGTGGCACCATGATTTCCTGAGCAGACTGTGTATTTTGACCTTGGGGATCACCCAGATCACCCTTGGTCACATCCTCTATCTCTTCGTCAAGACCCTTGTAATGTGAGATTATGTTCATCACCTTTAGGTACACTGACATTCTCCAAACTGGTCCCTCTATCACTTGATTTCTTTTTTGTTTCAGGATTACTTCCCTGATCACCCACCTCAGTATGTGGTGGTGAAACACTTTGCTTTTGACCAGCATCCTTGTGAGGCATCTCCTAATCACCCCTATTTTAAGGGTGGGATTCTATCTTTTCTTGTTCCATGGGCATGTCTTGACCTTTGTTTGTGTTGGGTGTCGTCCCACCAACCTCTACATGCACTGTACTATCATCCTTTTCAAGCTCCAAAGGTGGATCATTATCTTTATTTGGGCTGATACCCCCCTGGTATGTTAGGTCTACTGCTGCAGGACTAGTAACTTGCTCAACCAAATTAGATAACCCTATCTGCTGGGCTACCTCCTCAGGGTTATCCTATTATGTTTCATCTTTTTCACCCCTTGCCTAGCTAGTTATCTTTTGGGCCATTAGGGTCCCATGAGGGGTCATCTTGGTATTGGCAACCAAGGTCTCCATATACTGAGCAGTCACATCTTGAACTATCTCATCATCTGATAACTCTACAGTATCATCCAGAGCTAAAGGGGACTCCCTACTAGCCATATGCACCTCTTTCTCTTTCTGCTCCTCCATCCTCTCAGTCTTAAACTAAATTATCTCAGGGATGGGGACTTCGTGCTGCAACTCTCTCCTGAAGGCTGAACCACCCATACCTCTCAATATGATGGGATCAGTGCTAACACCTCCCCTCATGGTTGTTCTTTGCTTCTTAGGTGGTGGTGTTTGTAGCACCTCCTTTCTTTTCTTCCTTGTAATTAATAAATCATCATCCCTAGGTTCCAAATCCACCTATTCTTGCTCCAAGGGATCTTCCTGTAGAGGCTCATTCTCTATTTGCTTCTCTGCTTCTTCAGTAACAGGCTTCACTATCCGCTTGGTCTTTTGTTTATCAAGGGGTGGGTGTGATGTGGATGCATGGGCTGATGTGGATGCCCCATCACCTTTTGATGTAAGCCTTTTGATAATCACCTTTCTGTTCATCCTCCACCTTCTTACCCTTAGATGGCAGCTTTTGTTCTTTAGCAAGTAATCTCTCTCCATTAGATTTTCTCTTCTCAATAAGAAAATCGTCACATTCTTCATCTAACAATTCTTGTCTCTTCTTTTTGTTGTCAACCGTGAGAGCCATGCCCTTCTTCTTCAATTTGGTGATCTCTGCATCTACCCAACTTTAGGTCAGTTGAATGACCCCTTGCATTATTTGGTCGAAGAAGGTCTCCTCTGGTTGTGTCAGATCAGGGGCTGAAATAGTGGCATTATACACCTTCTTGTCTTCATACTCATTTGACATTATCTTTCCATCATCATGATGTAGTTGTGCAGGTACTAAGATGCAATCAAAGGTCTGGATTTGATTTAGGGTGAGCCTTTGATATTTTTTTCTTCTAACCTCTGCCTCATCATCACAATCTGTCCAGAAGTTCTCCAAATGCCTTTGATGTATTTGCTTTCCTAATAGCTTTTGCATCCTGCCATAAGGGTCATATGATGTGGTGATAGGTAATGGTTGCAAGTACATGAGTTTCAACCCCTTGATAGCATCCTTGATGCTCTGTCTGTCTGGGCATAAGTACCAGCCTATGTAAACTGGGAATAATACAGGAGGGATCTTCTTCTTCTCCATGTGAGCTTCAACAAAAGTAGATATTTGTCTAACAAACTCCATTAAAATAACCCTATCAGTAGGGTATCTTGGCAACATGAGGGGTTGTCCCTCAAATCCCTCAATCCTTATGTATGAAAAGGTGGAGAATTGGATAAACCAAGCTCCATATTTGTAAATAACTTCTTGAGCTTCCATGCTCAAGCTCTTGGTTCGATCCTCCTCGATTGTTCTAACTAGATGCATTGAAAATGAATCATTTTCCATCTTGTAATTCTGGAGGTATGCCTTTCTCTGTAATTGGGAATAGTGATCCCAAATATTAACATCACCAACACTATTTCCTACCTTGCCTATTGTTTGCAAGGCATCAAATGTTCCTCGGAAGGCACAAGAATATACAACATAGGAGGTCATGTAAAATATACATGCCTTACCTCCTAGCTTCCTCATCCCCTCATTTAGGCAATCACTAATGATTTTGGCCCATAGAGGCTTGTTATCTGAGTATAATACCATATGGATAATTCTAAACATCCAGTTCTCAAAGTTACCAACATGTGATCTACCGGCCATCCTACTCAACAAGGCAATTAGATACTGATATTCATTATCAAAGTCAAACTTATATAGGTATACTGGTAACTTGGCCGAAGCTATGTAGGTACTATTCTTTGCCCTCCACTAATACATTCTCTTCCTAGCCTCTTTCTTATTGTTGTTATACTCCTTTTCTAGTTTATTGAGGTCTACATTTACTATCTTATTCCCCACTGGCAAGTTAAATGTAGCAGTGATGCCCTTGACTGAGAAGTCAGCATATACTCTGCCATGTCTCTCTACTCTCTTGGTTTCTAGTTTATAATTTCTGGCACATTCTACCACCAGTTCAATGGCATCCATAGCATATGGGAATCCTGCTGCGTGCCACATACCTATTGTAAATATCTTATCTAGTATAGGGTTGTCAGTATCATTGTCCAATTTCCTTGACCATTCATCCAAGTTTGTTTGTCCCTGATGCATGTCACTGATAACACCATATCTGAACTCCACTCCCTTGGGCCGTACAAAGATAGGTTTTCAAGAACTCAGCCTCAGATCTGTTCCTTCTAACCTCTGCCATTGATTCATGCAATAGACATATGCATGTCTTACCCTATGGTGCTTGTATGAACATTTAACAATATTATGCATCCCCTAGCTAGTATTCATCATTTTAATTCTTTTCATACATCATCATGCAAAATTAACCTAGTAAAGAATCATTTTACCTGGATACTTGCAAAAAATGACAATGGAGAGGGTTTTTAAATTACTTACCTGATATCACTTTTCCCTTTTCTAATTATGTGACTGATAACATGAAATGTAGATGTGCAGGGTCAACCGTTCCATTTTGTTTCATCGAGGGTCATGATCTGCTAGCAGATGACTGAGAAGGGTTTGACTTTCAGAGCTATGTAATTCTCAATTAGTCACAAGGTAAATGTAAATAACCTTTGAATTTTACTTTTAAACGGATTAATAGGAAGAATTAGGGCATATGAGTTGTTCTGATTGAATCCGTCGATTATTTGCATGGAACCCATAGATGCTGCCAAGTGTTGAATTTGTATTTGAAAACGGCAGGGATTCATCTACCATTTCGATTGTAGTTAATGCTAGAGGGTGATATTTCAAAGATCAAGGATATTTGAAAATATGACCCCTAACGGATAATATGACCCCCCTTTATGTGCGAGATAATTGTTTACTAAAGATCGGGGTGATATGGTCAACCCTTGACCACGAAGCTAGATCGGGTCATCAAATTAAGATCAGGGATACTTTGAAATGTGACCCCCTCGGGGCTAGATTGTGATGACATCATCATGCCATCAGTTCTCTTTAGTTATCAGGTTTTGGTGATGTCATTGTCATATTGAGAAATATGACGGATAGTTGGATATATGACCCTCCGTGGTTCGGGTGAGATGATTACGTCATCACCAAGGTAATTTGTTTCATTCCTTGAAACTGAATGATATCATAGTCATACTAGTGTAGGGTGATATTCATGCGGGAGTGATATTTTGTAAGATGACTGATATCAAGAAATATGACCCCCCCCACGAATACATGAGGTTCTTGATGGGCAGGTACATGGTCCTATTTAATTTTGACGTTCGCATATCAGGTATCTAATGGTTGTCGGGTGATTTTCTAAGTCAGGGTCATTTTAGCGAATATGACTGATGTTTAGAAATATGACCCCCTATGTGAAATATCAAGGTTGACTAAAATTTGACTCAACATAACTTTCTTCCCTTAAACAATACCAAAGTGATCCAAAAGCCAAACCTGCTTAGAATTTTGTACTCTTTCCAACCATGAGGTTTGTGATAGCAAATATGCTAACTTGGCAACTGATCTCTTCTTATCATCATGCACATGCATAAGCAAAGGTGACACACATGACTGATTTTACCAAACCGCCCAAAGTAAGAAAACAAGAAAGCAAAAGCAGAAAAAAGGGTTGGGTCCCTATTTTGCTAAGGAAAAATGGGGCGTGTTGTGTAACCACACAACACTTACCCACTAATTTATTTTCCTCAAGCACTACTAGTTTCCCCTTTTCATCCTTACACTTGTTGGCATCCTTACCCATAGTCTTATCTTCCTCAAACACCACTACTTTCCTTTTTCCACCCTTGGAATTGTTAACAACTTTTTTCTTGACATTGAGGACTTCATTCTTTTTCTTACTAAGAAGAGGAGAATCCTTCTTTAAGGAGCATAGGCTAGCTACCACACCCTCCTCAGGGATGAAGACTCTAGCATCAAACACCTTGACTAGACAAGACATGGCAGGGGGTATATATATCCTTAGTTCTTGCAGAAGGCTTTTTGTTGTCAACTAGGTTAAGTCTCTTGTTCACAGTATTACCTACCTTCCTAGGGTTTCCACCAACATTTTTGGTCCCTTTTTCTCGAGGCTCAAAGAGAGGCATGAGATTAGCTGTTGATGGAGGGCTTGACCCAAAACACATTTTCCCAATAGGAGATTTCTTAACATTTTTACCCTTTCCCTAAGAATGGCTAGAAGGGAAGAGTAGATTATTAGAGTCTACAATGAAAGATTTGATGGATTTAACAGAACAAAAGGAAAGATGGAATTTATAAAGCCTATAAATGAGACCACGCTGCAAGGGTTTAAGAAGCCAGCTAGGATTTTGGTTTTCCTACACTTCTGTAATAGAACTTTCCAAAGAGATAAGGAGGAGAAAGGAAAACTAATGATAATTTACATGGCGTGGATGATTGAGGAGTAGAAAATGATAATGGAAAATGCATTTAAATCTACCCTCAAGAGTAAAATATTTGATAAGGAACCAACTTACCACATCCTAGGGATAATAAAAACCCTCCCACATATAACCATTCTAGAATTTGATGAGATCTTCTCCCTCTTTCAAGAAGGTTTTGATACTATAAGTATCCCTAGATTTCCCTTGCCTTCTAACCTATTGGGACTCCCATTTTTCAAGCCAAATATTTAAAAAATCTTGCCAAGTTGCCCAAACAAGCTAATCTTGCCAAATCCATAAAACAATTCCTACCTTGTTCCTTTTGAAATTCAAGGAAAAAACCCACAAAATGGCTAAGTCCCAAAATCTTATGTGTTTCCTAGTATTTTCTACCTTTTCAGAGTTTTAGGTTCATGTCTTCCGTCGTGCCACTCCTATCGGCTCTGAAATTCCCTTGGTTTCTTGCAAGATCTCCTAAGTGTTTCAAGCGTTGGAGGTCGAGTTTGTAGTTTTCCGTCTTCTTCAAAGCATGTGTTAATGGAAAGGCCCAATTGACGAAATCCACCATGGATTTTAAACATTTTCTAATTACTGTGGATTTCAAAGGTTGGGATGGTGGTCTTTCGTCTTCCTCTGGGAGGGTGAAAGGAAGAAGGTACAGTGGTCGAGGTCTGCCAAGGTATTTCTTTAAACTCTTATGGGTGGTGGCAAGTGGAAATTTTCCTTTCATCCTTCCTTTTGGAAGGCAGAAGGAAGAAGGCCCGATGGCCGAAGTCCGATGAGATGAAATTCTTCCAAGTATTGAGGAAGGAAGAAGACCCAAGGCCGGATCCCCGACGCTCTTCTTTTCTTCAAAGTTTTTTAGGTCGAGTGGCTCTTTTCTTCCTTTTCAAAGTGCATGGTGTAGGGTGGAGGCCTGACCTTCGAAGTCTGATTTGTCAGAAGCTAATTGTTTGGCCTTCCATACTCTTCCCACTGCCTAGGAACGTGCCAACAACCCCTAGGATGGCCATTAATGTGAAATGGGTGGCTGAAATCAATGTTTCTATTGCAGTTGGTGGGGTTGTTGAGGGTTTTCCCACTCGTTTCACTCTCAGGTCCGCATTAAGAAGGCTATAAAAGAAAGACTGAAACTCTTTCTGAGGGTTGGTCTTTTGGCAGTTCTTCAGGCGACAAAGTGCAGAGCTCTTTAGGGTTTCAAAGAACAAAAAGTTTTAGTTCTTTAGTAGGGCAAATAAAGGTTATGAAAGGTTTTCATATTGATTTCAAGGATCAGTGTATGAACTTCTCCTTCTTCTCATGTAATTTTTCAAGGAAATCCTAAGTTTCAGCTAGGGTTTCCTCTTGCCACACTTCATGGTATGACTGTAACCATTGATCAAATGAATATGACAGATTCTCAAAACATTACATGCTATGTGATGATCTATTCTATGGTTGTAGATGAATGATTGTATTTTGACAAAGGATTACTAAGTATATTTTTCATTGATCGTTGTTCTTCTTCCATCTAGGTGTCCAGAAAGTGCTTGTTTCATTTCTATGTTGTCTTTCCCTCTGCTGGACTGTGGACTCTGTAGCCCATCATAATAGGCACTGATCTAAAATGTATGATCACCCACACCTATTTTAAAAACTAAAACAAAAGTATCAAGTGTGAAATAAATAGTTAGTATTGCATGTGTTGTTGTGGTTCTGTATTGAAAACAGGAAATATTGTTAGCAAGTCTTCAAAGTATCAATTTTGGAAAACCAAACAAGCATACCCACACCTTCCATTATTACAGGAAGTGCCTTTCATCATCTTAAAAAGAGGTTTTAGTGCAGCAAGCTTGTCTTAATCTAGTGACTATTTTTAGGGATTAGGATAGCAGTTGGGTATTGTTGCAATAATATGACCTTGAGATCATCTTTTATTATTCTTAATCATTGTTAAGGGATACCTCTAGGAACACCCTCCTTGGTTTAATTGAGCCAAAAGTGAAGGGGAGATTACCCAATACCAACCATTGGCCCTTAATCATCCTTATCATGTTAATGAACCTCTTCTCTATCTCCCTGATGACAACCCTAGCCTCAAAGATTGAAGAATGTTCTAGGGATTAGGATAAGCTATTTTGGGACCCAACATAACCTATCTCCCTTCAAATTTCAAATTTATAGTCGTGCCAGTAGTTTCTTAAGAGACTTCAAACCTAACCCCTCCCACTTGCACTTTCCTTTTGTTCCAAGACTCAGCAAACTACATCAAGAGGAGTTGATCAAAACCACCTAAAATTTTGAGGTATAGTGTAATACCTCCCTCCTTGTAGATATACCATAGTGTATTATCCTTATAAACCTCATCATAGGAGGTATGTTTTATTCCACACCTGTCATCACCCATGGTAAATAGGAGAAAGACGAGAGATTTGATTGCAAAATTTTCTAGACTCCTAAAAATATCCCATGATGAATCATTAAAAATATCCACGCTTTGGCATAAAGAAATGACCTTGCCATAATATGAAATGCCATCATAATATGAAATTCTATTAATTTCACATATTTTTGACATGTGATTTCCCTTCCCATAAATAGTCATTATTATTTAATCCCATTTAGTCATGTGATATCTATGAAGCCTAACATCATACTCTAGGGTGGTCAAGAAAGGGTAATTGTTATGTAAGATAGCATTATGATCTTTATACTTCAAATCCATCTTCCCTTTGTGTGAACATATATCCAACCAATGCTTAACATTATAAGAGTAACCAATTTGAGATTAGGGTCAAGCACCTTTGTTCTCCTTATGATAGGAAAAATTTAACTTACAATGTTCTTTCAATATTCTAACATCATAGGGCTTAAGGTGTGACCCGACCAATAACTTTTTAGCAACAAACATGAAAATGAGAGCCTCAAGTGGAGGCTTGAACGTTGGGGATTTTTTACAAGTCATACTTTAAAAGGGGGTATAGTCTCTAGTAAATTTGACTCCCTACGCCAACAATGTCAGTATTTAAGAGTGATGCCCAAATTGGCCATAGCATCCAAAAATGTGTTCCCTTCATGATAAGTATGGATAGTTTCAAACTTATAAAAAATTGTAGTAAACCTATGTATACCATTAATGAAGTTCCCTAATGTTCCAGCCAAGTTTCAAGTGAACTTTGATGGCATCAAGGATGAGTTTTGAGTATCCTTCAATCAAGAATTTTTGAATTCTCAAGGCATGGGCTAATTTGAGTCCCCAAAAGGTAGCAATAGCTTCTACAACATTATTGGTCTTTATACCAAGGCCTCCAGCATAAGCAGCAATAAGGTTGCCAATGTTTGATATTATGACACCCCCCACACTAGCTAACCCCAAATTCCCCTTGGAAACACCATCAAAATTCAATTTGTCCGAGCCAAACGGAGGTGGTTTCCAATGCATATTATTGATGAGGTTCTTCTTATGCATATCAACATTATCAAGGTCCTTATTAATACTCCAACTCCTTGCAATTCTGACTTCCTGATATGAAGGGAAGGTGTCAGGTTTCTTGATTTTAGTGTTGGTCACATTCTCAAAAATAGATTTGGGGAAGGAATGAAAAATATGTCTTTATCATTTCTTGAAGAATCACAGAAGATAGATTGATCCTTTCTTTCTAAATAAATTCCTTAATAACAAGATGAGAAAAGTGGAAATACTTATTCACAATCCAATCATTGAGTTGTGCATGCCCTAACAAATCTCAAATTTTTAAAAGGTATTTTCTCAAATTTATCCAGAGAAATCACAATGGAAAAAGAGATGATCCAAAATCTCATCCCTCTTGAGACAAAAGACACATCTATTACAAAGTGGAAACCCACACCTTTGTAAGTTATCCCGAGTTAGAATTTTATTGTGGGTAGCAGTCCACCAGAAAAAAATGATTTTGGGTAGCAGTCTATGCTTCCAAATTTTTTTCTCTAATATATCCATGTTAAGGGGTCCAAAAAAAAAGAGTAAGTGAGCTGACTCTGAAGTTTTACATATCATCCCAAGCCCAAAATGAGTCATCTTCATTGGGGAAGATTGGAAGCCTATAAGCAACCAACTGGCTTGCAATTCAATAGCAATATTAACCAGCCTTCTCTGAGTGTGGAAATAGTCTTGAAGGTTTTTCCATTGGATATTTAAGTCATGCCTAAAAATATAACCAGTCACTAGAGAACTAAAGTAACTAGTTGAAGATTTTTGGAGAAAACCTAAACTATGATGGGAATTTAAGGGTTGTTGTTCTAGCCAACAATCTTCCTAGAACCTTGTCCTCAACCCATTACCAATCCTCCACTGGATATCCTTTCGTATAAGACTTATGGTCTTAAGCACATTGTTCCAAATAACAGACCCTTTAGGAATAGTAATGTCAAATAAGAAAGTGTTTACCTCCTCCCCTCTCAAATATTTTGCTTTCATAATGGTAATCCAGTCTTTGTTATCTTTCATTAACCCCCAACCTATTTTATCCAGCAAGGCCTCATTATTCAAGTAAATTTTCCTTAAGCCTAACCCCCTAACCTTTAGGTTTGAAGACCTTATCCCAGCTAACTAGAGAAATCCTTCTTTTTCTTCAACCCCTGTCCAAATGAATCTTCTTTAGATTTATTCAAAATTTTCAACTAGATATTTAGGTATTTTGAACAATAAAAGGAAATAAATTAGGATACCCTAGAGAGAATCTTTAAGTAGCTAAAATTCTCCTACTTAACTCAATATTTTCCCTTTCCAACCAACCAACTTCCTCTACAAACGTTTAAGAACATTATTTCAATACATGGGGTGTAGTTTTTTAACCATTAGCAACAACCCTAAATAAGTAGCTGGTAAATGGGCACAAGCACATCCAAGAATAGAGATAATTTTCTATTGTAAATCTATCTTAGTGTTAAAAAAGTATAGATTATTTTTTTCATAATTTATATGCTGACATGAAGCAACAACATACTCTTCCAATAAGTGCTTCCAATTTTTAGCCTCAATAATAGAGGACTTACCAAAGAGGATATTGTCATCAAAGAAGAGACAACTTTAATACCCTAAAAAGAGCCATTCCTAGTGATTTTAAAGATAGTTATGCCAAGCATTTCAACCACCAAAATGAAGAGATAAGGAGACAGGGGGTCTCAATGCCACAGGCCTCTCCCACTATTAAAGAATCCCCTCAATGAACCATTAATTAAAAGAAAAAAATTGGGTGTGGTAATACATTCCTAAATAATTCCTAAAATCTTTTCCTGAAACCTAAATTTCTTAATAACCTTGAATAGGAAATCCCATAAAACCTTCTCATAGGCTTTTGAGATGTCCAATTTGAGCATCATACCTTGTTTTTTACTTCTCTCCATGGAGTGTAAGACCTCATGAGTGGTGCTGGTAGAATCGAGAATTCTTTGACTTGGGAAAAATCCATTTTGATTATTGGAGATCATCTCAGAAAGGAAAAGTTGGATTCTAAAGACCAAAATTTTAGAGAACTTCTTATAGATGATTGTGCAGAGACTTATAGGATAAACACTAGCCATAGTGTCTATGTCATTTTTCTTAGAATTAGGGAAATAAAGGTATTACTAAGCTGCTTCAACATATTTCCTAATTTGAAAAATTCTCATGTAGCAACACTAACATCATGTCCAACTATATCCCAAAAGTTCTAAAAGAAGGCAGGAGGAAAACCATTCAAACTAGGTGCCTTAAAATCCTTGAAGGAGAAAACAATGGCCTTAACTTCTTCCTCTAACATTACCTTAGAGTTTTGATGGTTGTCCTCCTTAGAAAGTGTTGGAGGTCAAATTTGAGGCTCCTCAAATCCCTAAATCCAAGCAATTCTTGAGTGCCAGGGGTGTCAAACTCAAGATCAATACTTGAACTTGTGTTCAGGATGAGGCAACTAAGGACAACATTGATATGGTGGGTAAGACCTTCTTCTTCTTTTAGATGCTAGACCAACGGGGTATTTCCTAACATATAAAGGATAGAATAGGTAATATCATAAAATTAGACCTTTCTACAAACCATACCCAATGCACAAGGTACTCCAAAATTTGTCACTAAGTGCTTGTATGTTGGTTTGAAGAGCACAAGGATACTATACCTTCATTAAGTAGATACACAACCTCGCAATGAGTCTAAAAATGATGTTGTGATAAACCCTTATGCTAGTTCATACATCTATACATGGGTGTGGATAAAAAACAACACAAAATAATTAAAAGAATATGATTTTGTTATGTTTTGAGTGTGTTGGAGGGAAAAGAGCTCGAGCAGAATGCAGATTGGTGCCTTTATCCAGTGAGGATAGGAGAGTTTATTTCTTTAATCAAATGGGATATCAATTTAATGAAATAATGATATCTTAACCAAGATACCAATAAATACCACATCTAAATGTTTAATGCATAAGGTAGGCTCTACACACACAAAGAAGCAGCTAGAAGGGATTACAGAACATCAACTTAAGCATTATTTAATAACCCATAAACAACCCATAGACTTCCTATATTATCATGAAAAGATACCTCACAAAATCATTACAAAGCATTTTACAATATCCAATAATCAACTAATCAAGAACAACACTCAAATCAACAAATGTGACTAGGGTAAGTTATCAAAATACCAAAAGTTTACAGAATGTTCATGGAGATAATTGAAAAGATGCTAAATCTACACTTTAAATTTGTTCTTTGAATGTTAAAATTCCCTCTCATAACCGTTTAGAGAAAACCTAGAAGAAATTACAATGAAAATACTCTTTACATAGCCACTAGAAGAAACCCTAGATATTCAAGCTTGTCTTCTTCTATAGTTGTCTGCAACCAAGATTTCATCTCTAAAAAATGAATAAAAAATGTATTATGTACCTTTTTTAATCCATCAAGAACTTTGGAGAGAGGGATTTGATGTTTGAAAGGTGAAATGGGTGACCATGCCTACTTGCATTAAATCCACATGGGTTGTACCAGAAAACCATGCATATTTAGAGTGTTTGCCCATGCTTTGGTATAAATATTTCATCATTCAAGGGTATACAAGAGTCTTGAGGTGTATGGAGTTTATCTACCATGACATAGGGCCTCAAAAAGATCATTAATGGTGGTTCTAAGAGTTGTTGAAGTGTCTCATTGCATCCTTGAAAATTCACAAAAAATTAAGTTTTTTGCACTGTCAAGGTTCGGGGTTCTGACGGAACCTGGAACTTGGAACCTGGGGGGTGGGGAAAATATTGGAACTAGGGACATCCCTATTTCCATGAAAATCCCAAAATCGCTAAAGTGCAAAAATACACTTGGGGTTCAAAAATTCTGGAGGAAATGAGGAAAGGACAACATAGGGATATGAGGAAATGAATTTGGGGGAATGGGGGTTTTGGAGGAAAGTAGAACCTTGGAAATTTTAGGAAATACATTGGGGGAATGGGGATCCCAAAGGAATCAAGGACCTTGAAATATGGTGCCCAACACTAGAAAATGGGGGTTCCAGAAGAACTTAGAACCTTGGAACTTGGAGGAAATACATTGGGGGAATGGAGATCCCAGAGGAATCAAGGACCTTGAAACATGGTGCGCAACACTAAGGAAATGGGGGTTTTGGAGGAACTTAGAACCTTGGAACTTGGAGGAAATACATTGTGGGAATGGGGATCTCAAAGGAATCGAGGACCTTGGAACATGATGTCCAACACTAGGGAAATAGGAGTTCTTGAGGAACTTGGAACCAGGGACCAATACACTGGGGGCGAGGAAACTCATGGAACCTAGAACATTGCTATGTCAATGAAAACATGAAATTCCCAAAATTCCTAAAACACCCAAATGAAAGTCCTATTTTCTTAAAAGTAACAAACATAACCTCAATTGTCAACTGGACCCCAAAATTTCAAACCTATACACATCAAATTACTCCATGGGATTTTGGGGGTTCCAGAGGAACTTGGAACCAAGTACCAATACACTAGGGGTGGGTAAACTCATGGACCTCGAAACATCCCTATGTCCATGAAAAACTCAAAATAACCAAAATGACCAAAACACCCAAACAAAAGTCTCATTTGTTTCAAAGTGACAAACATAACAACATTTATCAATTGAAGCCCAAAATTTTAAACCAATAGACATCAAATTACTCCATGGGGTTTTGGGGATTCTAGACGAACTTGGAACTAGGGACCAATACACTAGGTTCAAGGAAACTAATGGAACCCAAAACATCCCTATGTCCATGAAAAACCTAAAATCCCCAAAATGCCAAAAAAGAGACAAGGAAAGTGTTGAACTTAAAAATTTTGAGATTTTTGGAAACAACACATGGCCAAGGCATAGGGAAGGTAAAGGATCATTTCAACACAAAATTTTGACTAAGGTAAACCCATTGAAAATTTCTCAGATTGGCTATCAGTAATGCATGAAAATTTTCCAAGACAACAATGAGGCACAAAACTTAGGATTTTTTTTGCAAATTTTAGGCATGTGCCAACATTGGCTCTGGTTGTGGACATGTGTCTCTTGTGGGCATAATTAGGATCCAATTATCTCAGGTTGCAGACCAAAAGGAAAGAGCAAGGACTAAGCCAAAATAAAGGGGAAGGAGAAGGGCAACAAAAAACCCAAACACAAAACACCCACAAGGAAAAATATGCACATTGGCACAGAGAACTATTGCACATGTGTGGTTGTCATTGATGTCAACACTCAATATGGTTGTCATTGATGTCAAAACCTAGTATGGTTATCATTGATGTGGTTGTGTGGTTGTCATTCAGTTTGGAACACTCAGTTTGGACACTATGCTTGGATATTTATGATGATGATATACTATCTTGATGATGTGCTAGCAATGGTTGTTGATGTTCATGGTTGGATGTCATGCCTTGATTAATGTCAAGTAAAGTTGTATTGAGCATGTTTGTGGTTAGCAAAGATAATTTCATGATGATATATTAAGATGGAAATTAGAAGCATTAAGATGAATGATAATATATTAAGATGGGAATTAGAAGTTATGTTGAGGATGAGAAGATGTTGCTGATGACCTATAGCATGTTGTAGACTCTTTCCTAATGATTCTAAGAAATTATGTATTGTTACAAGATGGTTCTAGTCTCCGGATGTTGGTAAAGGTTGTTGTTGCAAGAAACTGCCTGGAAGACTAATCAGTAAAATGCTCCGCATTCCTCCGCATTAGAAGATATGGTCATGTGGTTTAGAAGTTAATTTTAGTCTACTGTAAATGTGTTAAATCCAAAGTTTCAGATCATTTTCTCCTCCACAATGGAAGTTACAAGTGACAAAATTCTGGTCTATGCTCTGGCAGTATAATGTGATGATGAAGGTTGATTGGATGCTCCACATTCCTCTGCAAATGAAGGTTTGCTCATGTGGTTTTGTGAACATGATAATAGATTCTCAATGAATACTACTTTGCAGTATCAATTGATTTGATGGTCCACAAATTTAGTTTCCAAATGATTGTGTACTACAGATGGTTCTGGATGCCTAATTGTTCTCAAGACACATGTTTGAGTACTTGCGGTAGTTGGAGATTGCACAGATCAGTTATATGAGTTAATGTGGACATTCTACAGGTCTCTATGCTTCTCAGGTTTGATGCACATGCAAATCTTTCAAGTTTCCAATACCGCACAAAGTTTTCAAGTTAGTTTGTGAAGAGTCGTTGTTTTTGAGGCCAACCAAGGAGTGTTGATGATGTGCGCCACAAAGTTGTTGATGTGTGTCCAGTTCAAGGAGTGTTTGTAGATGTTGTGTAGGTTCTGCCAACTCATCTAGAAGAAGAACAAGTAATGTTTAATCATTCATGAGTACCGCCAAGATTGTAAAGATCGATGTGCTACAAGCTTCATGTTTTCTTTCTTAAGGGTGACCTAATTCAATATTGTGAAGCATGTGGATGTTGTTCTTTGAAGGATGATGATGTGAAGGATGTTTAGGACCGTACTAAGCATGTGTTGGGATCTGCAAGGCGTGTTTCTCTTTCTGAGTTGCATGTAGTTCATGTTAGGGCTTGCCCTCTACATGTTTCATGTTTTGTGATCTCTGGCTGACTTCTAAATTGTAATATTCTTGTTGTGTTGGCCGACAGGCAATGTAATCAATGTAATATCATGTATATATTGTAAACCTAATTGATCTAGGTGAGGTATGATTGCAAAGATGAATATGTGAGGAGCAAAATATGAATGTGTAATGCATTGTGATGTGCGACTAAAGGAGAAAGAGAAGAAGTGATAGATTTTGTCTGGATTCATCTTGAAGATATTTTTATGACAGAAAGGAAGTGAAGAGTGTGCCTAAATAAATCAATCATCAAAAGAGGAAGAATTGCAATCATCAAAGGAGTAAACTTCATTGTTAATTTCAGACAGTAGAAGGACTGTCATGCTGTAATCTTTTCTGAGTTTATTCTCAGTTTAGGGAGTAGTCTCTTCCTTGAGTTGTAACCCTAAAACAAAGTTTACAGGGAGTTCTAGCTTCTTTGGGAGTGACCCTAAAACCTTTCTTCAGGGAGTAGTAGCTTCCTTGGGTTGTAGCCCTAAAGCAAAGTTAGTAGGGAGTAGTAGCTTCCTTGGGTTGTAGCCCTAAAACAAATTTGTAATTTTGAGCTTCATATATTGTGAGTTAATCCTCACTGTGGTTTTTCCTCTTTTGGGGTTTTCCACGTATATATGGTGTTATGTGTTGTTATGCATTGTCTTGATCTTTCATGTTTATGTTAATGTTTTAAAGTTTAAGTTTTAATCTACTCTGAAGGATTTGAAGTTTGTTTGGATACTGATTCACCCCCCCTCTTAGTATCTGGGTGTGTTCAATAATTGGTATCAGAGCCAAGTTACTCAGAAGAAGCTTAACCGCTTGAGGAAGGTCTAGGATGGATCATAATGGCTCTCACAAGGCACCTATGTTTGATGGAACAAATTATTCCTTTTGGAAGCTAAGGATGGAAAACTATCTATCTTCTTTAGGGTTTGGTGTTTGGCAAGCTGTCAAGAATGGTTATACTACTCCTGCTTCTGATCCTACAGATGCTAATGAGATTAAGTTGTCTGATAATAATGCCAAGGAAAAGAGTGCTATCTTGAGTGGGATAGTTGATTCAAAAATTCTGAAGGTAATGAGTTGCAAATCTGCTAAGGATGTCTGGGTAAAACTTGGTAGCATTTATGAAGGAGATAGTAAAGTAAAGCAAGATAAGATGTAAATTTTCAAGAGAAAATTTGAGACTCTGAGGATGACAGAAGATGAAGACATTGCTAGTTATATGCTCCCGGTGGATGAAATAGTTAATGGCATCAGAGGTCTTGGTGGAGAAGTGAAAGAAGATGAGATTGTGAAGAAGGTTCTAAGATCTCTTGCTAAATCTTACAATCATAAGGTATCTTCCATTGAAGAGACTCGAGATTTGAATCAATATATAGTAGATTAATTGTTTGGCTCTCTCACAGCCTTTGAAATGAGAGAGTTTGACAAAGGTGCTCCAAAGAAGGAAGCAGCATTCAAAGCAAGTAAGAAGATAGAAGATGAAGCATATGATCAAGATGATGACCTTGATGAGGTAGAGGCAAACTTTGTAAGAAGATTGAAAAAGGGCACCGGCAAATACAAAGGTAAGTTACCTTTCAAATGCTTCAATTGTGGGAAAATTGGTCATTTTGCTTCCAAATGTCCTTTTAAAGATTCAAAGCATAACAAAAAAAGAGAGAAGCACAAAAGAAGTATGTATTCCATAGAGAGAAGATGTTCTTCAAAAGATGAGCATCATGATGATTCAAATGATGAAACACTTTTCATGGCCTTGAATGCTAGTGACAAAAAGGATGATATTAGGAATTGTGAAAAGTCTGATATCTTGCAGGATGTTCAAGATAATGAAAAATCAATGGCTGTATGGACTGTCTTTCATACAAAAGAAGAATACAATGCTTGGGTAATTGACAGTGGTTGCTCTAACCACATGACTAGTGACAAGGAGAAGTTTATCAGCCTCAAGAAATGGAATGGTGGAACTGTTAAGTTTGGTGGTGATGAGTCAACAGAAATTTGTGGAAAGGGTGCTATAACTATTGATGGGAAGAATAGGACTGAGGATGTACTCTATGTCAAAGGGCTAAAGCACAATCTTCTTAGTGTCAGTCAAATGTGTAGTAAAGGATACATTCTTACTTTTCATGCCAAAGGATGTGAAATCAGGAAGGCAGGGTCTAAAAGACTAGTTGTAGAAGGTATTAAGACATATGGAGATATATATCATCTAAAGGAGGTAAATGGGAGAACCTATTTATTGGCTCAATTTGGTGAGTGTTGGTTGTTGCACAAGAGAATGGGACACATCAACTTTGATAATATAGTAAATATCATCTCTATTCATGCAGTGAGAGATATGCCCAAGATAATCAAGTCTGCAAATAGATTATGCAAGGAATATCAAATGGGAAAGAAGACAAAGACAAGTTTCAAGAGCAAGGTGTATTCTTCTACAATGCCATTGGAGCTAATTCACACTGACCTATGTGGTCCTACAAGAACAAAGAGTCAACAAGGTGAAAGGCATTTCATGTTGCTTATTGATGATTATTCTAGAATGACTTGGGTTACTTTCTTAAGAGAAAAATTAGAATCCTTTGATGTGTTTAAGATTTTCAAAGCCATGGTTGAGAATGAAATGGATGTTAAGATCAAATTCTTAAGGTCTGATAGAGGAGGAGAGTTTACTTCAAATGAATTTGAAAAGTTTTGTGAAGATCATGGTATTAGGAGACACATGTCTGCTCCTAGGACCCCTCAGCAGAATGGGGTGGTGGAAAGAAAGAATAGGATTGTGCAAGAGATAGCTAGGGCAATGTTGAAAGATGCAGATCTACCTAATATGTATTGGAAGGAAGCAGTTCACACTGCTTTCTATCTGCTCAATAGAGTACAATTTAGGGCTAATAACATTAAGACCCCTTATGAGCTATGGTATGGAATACCTCCCACTGTTAGATACTTCAGGATCTTTGGTAGCAAATACTACATCAGGAGAGATGAATAAGACCTTGGGATGTTTGATGCAAGGTGTGATGAAGGAATCTTTCTTGGATACTCAACCAGAAGCAAGGCCTATAGATGCTACAACAAGAGATTGGGAAAGATGATTGAAAGCACAAATGTCAAGGTAGATGAAGACTTGTATCAGATCTCACAAGAACCAGAGGACTACAAATCTGATATACTTCCCTGCATTGAATAAGAAGAAGAGGAGGAGAAGGAAGAAAAGGAACAAGATTCAGAGCAGATCCCTAAGACTCCAGCAAAGTATGTTTAGAGGAATCATTCAGTAGATCAGATCATTGGAGATCAGAATGAAGGTATATAGACCAGGAGAAGGCTTGCAAAAATAAGTGAGCAAGTGAACTTGTGTTTACTATCAAAGGTAGAGCCCAAAACCTTTGCTGATGATAGTAAAAATGATGATTGGTTGAAAGAAATGGAAGAAGAATTGAATTAAATAGAGAAGAATCATACATGGGAATTGGTTCCCAACCAGCAAATAAGAATATCATAGGAACAAAGTGGGTGTTTCAGAAAAAACTGAATGAAGATGGTGAAGTTGTGAGGAACAAAGCAAGATTGGTGTGTGAAGGTTATTCACAAGTTGAAGGTATTAATTTTGAGGAGACTTTTGCTCCAATAGCTAGGATGGAGGCAATCAGAATGTTTCTTGCCCTTGATGCTCACAAGAACTTCAAGGTTTATCAGATGGATGTCAAGTCAGCATTTTTGAATGGTGATCTAGAGGAAGAAGTCTACATTGAGCAACTGGATGGTTTTTAATTATCAAAAGATCCGGACATGGTATGAAGACTGAAAAAGGCTTTGTATGGACTCAAGCAAGCTCCTAGAGCTTGGTATGCCAGATTGAATAAGTACTTACTTCATCAAGGTTTCAAGAAAGGTACAACATATAGTAATCTTTACATTAGAGAAGAGGGAGACATGATTTTGATAGTTGCAGTATATGTTGATGACATTATCTTTGGTGGAGATGATGATATGTGTAAGAGGTTTGCAGAAGAGATACAGAAAGAGTTTGAGATGTCTATGATTGGTGAGATGTCTTTCTTTCTTGTGCTTCAAATTGTTCAACTAGATGATGGTATCTTTATTTCTCATGATAAGTATGTTAGAGAGATGTTGAAGAAGATTGGTATGGAAGATTCCAAATGGTGCAGTCATGGTAGGAGGGTTCACAGAATGAACTATCTAGACCATGCAGCAACAGTAAACACAATGGAAACAACTCAAGAAATGGAACAAATGTAGATTCAGTCATTCAATATATCAAAGAATTCAAATTCAAATACAATCTGGCCGGCAACATGCGGGCTTACAATTAGGGCTCACAGGCCTGATTACATACATGCGCAAGATAAAGCTTTGAAGGTCCTTCGCACAAAATCTAAACTATAGAATATGAATCAATTTCTAACTTATAACTACATTCCTAAGGATCTATTACATCAATATATCATTTTCAAACCAATAGATTCCTTCGCATCGGCCAAGGAAGATCACAAACTCCAATGAAGAGTTGTAACATGTTCACAGATAGGTCAGACCTAAATGCAGAGAACACTTACTCAAATGAATGGAACAACATGCAGACCTTTGGGGAAGGTCGGTCATGAACCAAAGGACATTGAATGATGTGTCATTGAGATCTGCAAGTCAAGGAATGATTCGCAAGCCTTCTCCTTTAGCTGATTATCAGGAACTGCCAAGATGCTCTACTCTAAGAAAATAGTCAACTTCTGATAGCGATAAATTTCTGGTAATTGATCCAAATGTTCTAAATTCTTGGTATGATGTAGATGAATTAATGTAGATGCTAAGTCTAGATCCGCAAGATGTGAAATGCCAAAACTAGACCACAAGCTAAAATTGCTTCTGACTGAACTTCCTGAACTGAACTGGAAAATGAGAACTGAAATGCAAATAAACTGAAATGCAAATGTTTTTGGTTGATGCAAGATTACTCTTGAACTAGGGTTGCTCCTGCATCAAACATCTGGGGTTATTGAAAAAGTGAGTCTCTCACTTGGCTAGGGCTAGGGAAGAACCAAGACGGTCTACCTCAACCTAAGAAATCCAAGATGAGTCTTCTTCCAGTCTGCCTGTCCACTTCATAAGATATTCTTTGTATTGTCTTCCTCTAGTGTTACGTCCAACTTTGTTGTCCAATATGTCTTCAATCTATTCCAGTGCTTGTTGTGGTAACTACTTCTTCAAGTCTTCTTAGATGTTGTCACTAAACTCTGCTTCATGATACTGATAAAGATCTGCAATGTTGAAAATAGGTGATATACCCAAAGTCTCCGGTAACTCCACTTCATATGCATTTCCTGAATCAAATTTCCTGAGTATCTTACAAGATCCAAACTTCTTAATCTTCAACTTGTTCTATGTCCCAACTGGAAATCTTTATTTTCTCAAGTATACCATTACTTCATTTCCAACTTCAAATTCCGTATGTCTTCTCTTCTCATCTACCTTATCCTTATACTTACTATTCATATCCTCCAAATGCTTCTTCACCTGATTATGCACTATCTTCCTATGATCTGCAAATTCTTCTACTTCTGCACTCCTCTCTTCCTCTGTACTGATATCTCTTAGTTCTGTAACTCCTCTAGGATTCACTCTAGTAACAATCTCAAAAGGTGTTCTTTCGGTACTCCTATTTACTAAATTATTGTATGCAAACTTTGCTTGTGAAATAATCAAATCCCAACTGCCAGCTTTCTCTCCAATCAAACATCTCAACAAATTTCCCAAACTCCTATTTACTACCTCTATCTGTCCATCTGTCTGTGGATGAAAAGTAGAACTGAAATTCAAATCTATCTTCATCTTCTTCCAAAGTGTCTTCCAAAAATATCCAACAAACTTTGTACCTCTGTCTAAAACTATACTCTTAGGTAATCCATGCAATCTCACAATCTCTTTGAAAAATAGGTCAGCTACATGCACTGCATCAGTTGTCTTCTTACAATGTATGAAATGAGCCATCTTTGAAAATCTGTCAACCACTACAAATATTGAATCATGTCCTCTCTGTGTCTTCGGCAATCCCATTACAAGATCCATGATTATGTCTTCCCAAGGTCTCTCCAGAACTGTCAAAGGTTTATACAATCCAGTGTTCTGACTACTCCCTTTTGCAACTTGACAAACTCTACAACTCTGCACAAATCTTCGAACATCCTTTGTATCTGAGGCCAAAAGTAATTTTCACTCACCAAAGCCACTATCTTATCAATGCCAATGTGTCTTGTCAATCCACCACTATGTTTCTCCTTGATCAAATTATCCCTCATTAAACTTTTAGGTATGCACAACTGACTTCCTCTGAACAACATATCTTCCTAAATGAAATAGTCCAACCACTTACTCCTATCTACCACAACAGATTCCTTACATGCTTTCCAAGGTTCTGCAAAATCAGTGCCTCTCTCATACATGTTCTTCAATTCATCAAAACCCAACACTTCAACTCTCATCTCTGTCAACAAGTTTCTTCTTCTACTCAAGGCATCAACAACTTTGTTTGATTTACCACTCCTATGCTTCAACACAAAAGTATAACTTGCATGAACTCTACCCATCTCATATGTCTCTGATTCAACTTACCTTGACTGTTCAAATATTGCAAAGCTTGATGATCTGTATATAACACAAACTCCTTAGGCAACAAATAATGTCTCCACTTCTTCAAGGCTTGAATTATGGCATAGAACTCTTGATCATAAACTGAATATCTTCTCCTTGCATCATTCAACTTCTCACTGAAATAAGCTATAGGTCTACCTTCTTGACTTAACACTGCTCCAATTGCATTTCCACTTGCATCACAATCAACTTGAAATACCTTATTGAAATCCAGTAATGCTAAAATAGGTTGCTCTGTTACTTTCTGCTTCAACAACTCAAAACTCTTATCTGCTCTAGATGTCCACTTAAAATCCTTTCTGTCACCTCTTATTGTCTCTGTCATAGGGTTACAAACTAAACTAAAATTTCTGATGAACTTCCAGTACAAATTAGCCAATCCATGAAATGATCTAACTTCTCCAATGCTCTCTAGTGTAGGCCACTCAATAATTGCTCTCACTTTCTCAGGGTCCATCTTCAATCCTTCCGCAGAAATCCCAACTCCCAAATATACTAATTCTTCCTTCATGAAACTACACTTCTTGATGTTTATCAACAATTTCTCTTCTCTCAACCTCTGCAAAACTTGTCTAATCTACAACAAATGTTCCTCTTTTGTCCTACTAAAAATTAGAATATCATCCAAGTACACAATTACAAACTTACCCAAGAATTTCTTCAAGACTTCATTCATCAACCTCATGAAAGTACTCGGTGCATTTGTCAATCCAAAAGGCATCACTAACCACTCATACAATCCTTCATTTGTCTTAAAAGCAGTCTTCCATTTGTCACCTCCTCTAATTCTAATCTGATGGTATCCACTCTTCAAATCTATCTTTGTGAAATATCTTGCTCCACTCAAACAATCCATGATATCATCCATCATAGGTAAAGGAAATCTATACTTAACTGTGATCTTGTTTATTACTCTAGAATTAGTACACATTCTCCATTCTCCATCCTTCTTAGATGCTAACACTTCAAGCACTGCACAAGGGTTCAAACTTTCTCTAATCAAACCTTTCCTCAACAACTCTTGTATCTGTCTATTTAGTTCTTCATTCTTTGTCGGTGTCTTCCGGTGTGTTGCTTTGTTAGGCAAACTTGCTCCTGGTATAAGGTCCATGTGATGACTGATACTCCTTATAGGTGGTAATCCATCAGGCACATTATCTAATATGATGTCTTCAAACTCTGTTAGCAACTCTTTTATCTCCTCCGATTCAGTTTCTTTCTTCAATGCTTCAAGCTTCTTAGGAATCAAGGCATAATACATACTTTCCTGTTTCAAACCATCCAAAAAATTTCTTCCATCTACTAAATAGATTCTAGCATTCCCACATACCATATCTTTAGGATCATCTTCTAAAGGAATCAAAGTAATTCTTTTCCCATTTGATGTTATAGTATATGTATGCTTTCTCCCATCATGTATATCTTTTCTATCATACTGTCAAGGTCTACCCAACAAGATATGACAAACATTCATAGGCATAATATCACACAAGACTTCATCATGATAAGATCCAATATGAAATTTCACCAAACATTGTTTACTCACCAGTATCTTATGATCATCCTGAATCCATGCTATCTGATAGGGCTTAGGGGGTTTCAATCTTTCCAACTTTAGCTTAGTCACCATCTCCTCCGAAACTAGGTTATCTGAACTACCACTATCAATTACAACTTTACAACACTTACCTCCTGATTTCAATCTAGTTCTAAATAGACTTTTCCTCTGTGATGGTTCTTCATTTGTTTAATCTTGAAATAGTGCTCTCCTCATCACCAAGGATTCTCCTTTCTCCAGTTTACCAACAAAACTGGGTGATTCAACAGGGTCTTCAACATAGGCTGCCCTCCCACTATTCTTTGTCTTCTTGCTTGTACTACCCTAATTACATTCAAATGCTCTATGTCCTTCACCTCCACACTTGAAACAAGTACCTATGAATGTCTTCTTATCAAATCCTCTTCCTTCCCTTTTGTATCCTTCATTCCGGTATGCACTAGGGTTTCCTCTCTGGTAAAAATTTATGTCATCTCTCCAGTAAGCATGGTTATCTCTGTCATCCTTCCTAACTGGGTTGTCAAACTTGTTCTGCTCTAGAAATGATCTGTCTCCTTCAGAATAAGTCCTGCCTCTCTAAAATTTACCTCCTCTGCCTCTTTGTCTTTGATCATGTCTCTTATTCAACTTCTCTTCAACTTTCAGGGCAAACTGATATGGTTCTTCCAAAGATGTCATCCTTACCAAGCTTAGTTCTTCTTGAATGTTCAATCTCAGTCCATTGATGTATCTTGCCACTTTCTCCTTGTTTGCTTCACTATGTCCTGTCCTTATGATCATCTTATGAAATTCTTCAGTGTACTCCTTCACAGATTTCTCCTTTTGTCTCAGGTTTTTCAATCTTTTCAACAATTCCAACTCATAGTCAGCAGGTATGAACTGATTCTTCAACTTTGTCACCATTCAGTCCCACTTTGTAATCTTTTCTTTTCCTCTTCTATGTCTTTCCAACTGAACTTCTTTCCACCATATAGCAGCATGTCCTTTCAACTTTGTCTTTGCAAATTTCACCTTCTCCGAATCTTCAATTTCTTCATATTTGAAGTATTCTTCCATATCATTTATCCAATCGATCAATTATTCGGGATTCAAATTACTAGTATAATTCAGCACATCAACTCTAGGTCTCTTTCTAATCTTTGAAATAGCTCGCAACATCTTTATCTGATCTGATTCTTCTTCTTCATTACCTTCTAGGGTTTCGCCAATTTGTTCAGCAGATTGAAATTCTTCCTCATCATCACTTTCAACATTAGGTCTAGGTGTCAATCCTCTTCGCCTATCTTCCTCAACAACATCCAAACAAATTCACATTGTTCTCATCAATTCCATCATCTCATCCATTCTATTAGCCATTGTACCAATAGGAGGAACTCTTCACAATGGCATCTTCCTAAGATCAAATGCAAACTACCTCAGGTTCAGCGATCAAGCTACAAGCGACAACTGCCTCTCAATCGGTGATCGGTTGCGCACAAGTAACCTACCTTAGATCGGTGATCAGTTGCATACAAGTAACCTACCTCAGATTGGTGATCTACTCACAACAAGATCTTACAGAATCCCCTTTGCCAATTCGCTCCAAAGAATCAAACTTTCGCTCTGATACCACTTGGTGTAGTCACGGTAGGAGGGTTCACAGAATGAACTATCCTAACCGTGCAGCAAGAGTAAACACAATGGAAACAACTCAAGAAATAGAACAAATGCAAATTCATTCATTTAATATATCAAAGAATTCAAGTACAATATGGTCGGCAACATGTGGGCTTACAATTAGGGCTCACAGGCCTGATTACATACATGCGCAAGATAAAGCTTTGAAGCTCCTTCACACAAAATCTAAACTGTAGAATATGAATCAATTGCTAACTTCTAACTGCCTTCCTAAGGATCTATTACATCAATATATATCATTTTCAGACCAATAGATTCCTCCGCATCGGCCAAGGAAGATCACAAACTCCAATGAAGAGCTATAAGGTGTTCACAAACAAGTCAGACCTAAATGCATAGAACACTTCCTCAAATGAATAGAACAACGTGCGGACCTTTGGGGAAGGTCAGCCATGAACCAAAGGACATTAAATGATGTGTCATTGATATTCACAAGTCAAGGAATGATCCGAAAGCCTTCTCCTTCAGATGATTATCAGGAACTGCCAAGATGCTCTGCTCTGAGAAAACAGTCAACTTCTAATAGCGATAAATTTCTGGTAACTGATCCAAATGTTCTAAATTCTTGGTATGATGTAGATGAATGAATGTATATGCTAAGTCCAGATCCGTAATATGTGAAATGCCAAAATCAGACCACAAGATGAAACTGCTTCTGATTGAACTGCCTAAACTGAACTGGAAAATGAAAGAACTGAAATGCAAATGTTTTTGGTTGATGTAAGATTACTCTTGAACCAGGGATGCTCCTGCATCACCAAACTAGTAAGTACTCCTATGGTTACTAGTTGTCATTTGAGAAAGACTGATGAGTCACCAGAGGTTGATCAGACTCTTTATAGATCTATGATTGGAGGATTATTGTACTTGACTGCTTCTAGACCTGATATTATGCATGCAGTAAGTGTGGTTGCCAGCTATCAAGCTAATCCTAAGCAAACTCATGAGAAGGCAATGAAAAGAATATTCAGATACCTGAAGGGAACTCCAGATTATGGCTTATGGTATCCAAGAGGTAATGATTTTGATCTGAGTGCTTACACTAATGCTAATTGGTCTGGTTGTGTTGATGATAGAAGAAGTACAAGTGGTAGTGTATTATTGTTAGGAAGCAAATTGGTTTCATGGCACAATAAGAAACAAGATTCAATATCCTTATCAACTGCAGAGGTAGAGTATATTGCAGCAACATCCTGATGTACACAAGTGTTGTGGATGAAGCAAACTTTGAAGGATATCAAGGTATTGTATGATGAGCCTATTCCTATTTTTTGTGATAACACCAATTTGTTATCAATATTTCTAAAAATCCAGTGATGCATTCTAGAACCAAGCATATATCAATCAAGTATCACTTTTTGAGAGAGAAGGTTATAGATAAGGAAGTGAAGTTGGAATATGTTTTAACAAAGGATCAAATTGCAGATATTTTCACAAAGGCTCTTGCAAAGGATACTTTTGAGTATCTCCAGTAGAAGTTACGGGTAATTGCCCCTCCTAGCTAGATACATAGTTGGTGCATCTATCCAGGGAGAGTAATTCATGCTATATTTGTTTCCTGGACTGATGGTGGCTACCTCTCAGGGGGAACAGGTAGTGATTGTTGCTAATAGGAGGAGAAAGTTGAAAAGGAAAGTTTGTGACCTAAGAAGGAGAAGTTGTTGCCCTTTGTCCTTGATGTCAAAGGGGGAGAATGAGCAGGTGTGTGTTGCCATCAATACCAAAGGGGGAGATTATTGCACATGTGTGGTTGTCATTGATTTCAATGCTCAGTGTGGTTGTAATTGATGTCAACACTCAATATGGTTGTTACTGATGTGGTTGTGTGGTTGTCATTCAGTTTGGACACTATGTTTGGATACTTATGATAATGATATACTATGTTAATGATGTGCTAGCAGTGGTGCTGATGTTCATGGTTGGATGTCATGCCTTGATTAATGTTAAGTAAAGTTGTATTGAGCATGTTTGTGGTCAGCAAAGATGATTTCATGATGATATATTAAGATGGGAATTAGAAGCTATGCTGAGGATGAGAAGATGTTGTTGATGACCTGTAGCATGTTGTATGCTCTTTCCTAACGATTCTAAGAAAATATGTATTGTTACAAGATGGTTATGGTCTTCGGATGTTGGTAAAGGTTGTTGTTGCAGGAAACTGCCTGGAAGATTGATCAGTAAAATGCTCCACATTCCTCTGCATTAGAATATATGGTCATGTGGTTCAAAAGTAAAGTTTAGTATGCTATAAAGGTGCTAAATCCAAAGTTTCAGATCATTTTCTCCTCCGTAGTGGAAGTTACAAGTGACATAATTTCAGTCTGTGCTCTGGCAATATAATGTGATGATGAAGATTGATTGGAATGCTCTGCATTCCTCCACAAATGAAGGTTTACTCATGTGGTTTTGTGAACATGATAAGAGATGCTCAATACATACTACTTTATAGTATCAAGTGATTTGGTGGTCCGCAAATTTAGTTTTCAAATGATTGTGTACTACAGATGCTTCTGGATGCCTAATTGTTCTCAAGACACATGTTTGATTCCTTGCGCCAGTTGGAGATTGTAGAGATTAGTTATATGAGTTAATGTGGACATTCTACAAGTCTCTAATGTTTCTCAAGTTTGTTGAACATGCAAATCTTTCAAGTTTCTAGTACCGCACAAAGTTTTCAAGTCAGTTTGTGAAGAGTTGTTGTTGAGGCCGACTGAGGCACTACAACAAACCCCTATGATTAGCTCCCTTTTTTGCTCTGTTTTTTGCTTCCACCCACTGTTTTAATGCATTTTTCTCCAATTTTTTGAAAAATTCAACGCTATTTATCGGTATGGCACTATTTTTAACATTTTTTGCACCAATTAGAACATGTAGGTACTAAATTAGGCACAATTTAGCTCTAAATTTAGCACTCAATTTAGCACTCAATTTAGCACCAAATTTAGTGCCAAATTTAGCACCAAATGTAGCGCCGAATTTAGCGCCTAGTTTAGTGCCTAATCAATGTCCAAATGTATGAATGTCTTATAAAGTGAATATCACACCGTTGTTAAGCATATCAGATGATGCCAGCACCCAGTCGCGATGCTGCAAAAGGATGCCACCTAGGTGTCCAATCTGCTTACGAGGTGTTTACTTCAAATTCTTACCTCAGCCAACTGTCCATCGCCACATGTCCATAGAGCAAGCCTAAGATCCAACGGCTACGCTCCAACGCAAGGGAATCTTTCCAGGAGGAATATTTGTTGCGAGGCAGTGAGATAACAACATGTGGCGTGCACTGATTGAAAAGCAAGTATAATAAATGCGCATGGATGCTATATCACACCATCGCACGGTAGGTATATGGTGGGCCCTCCCTGATTGCGATGCCACAAAAAGGTGACACGCGTCCAATCTGGGCTAAGGATGACATAAAGTGCAGGGAAGGTACTAATGATTTGGCTCATTTTCATTGGGTGATGACTTGTCAACAAAGATTACTAAGATTGTCAAATCTAGTCAATGAATCGAAGCCGTGGATTCCAGAAAGGCATGAAGCGATCAACTGTCCAAATTCAAACTTGCAAACAAAGGATATTTTTGAATGACTGGGCACAAGCAGAGTTATGGTTGCAGTGACCTCCATTAATACAGAGAGTGGTACAGGAATTCTATGTTATAACAACATAATTCTAAGCATTTCCTTTCATTTTTTAAGGAGCAATCGCGTTCAGATCCAAAGAATCATCAAAACAAGAAAGGAGAAGCAATTCTAAGCCTCTAGGATGTAAAAAAACTAGTAAGTTATTGTCTCTCCCCTGCACTTAGTCTTTCTATCTGTAAGTACTTTCTGAAGCATTTAGAGCAGTTGTTGATTTCATAAACCCTAGGTTGCTTGCACAAATACAAAATGAGTCAATCAAGTCAAGCTTCAACCTCAAAACACATCCTAGATGAGGATATCATGATTTAATGTCCTGGATCGTCTAAGAAACCTCTGACAAAATTAGGAGAGGTTGGAAAAAATGAAAAAATATATGACCTCTGTGTAGATTGTCGAGATGCTAGGATCCTTGTGTCTTCTTGGAGTTTGTTTGAGTTCTGGAACAAGTGAATTGATTACAGAGCCCCAATCTGCCATGCCTGGACCCTTGACTTAGCCAAATTAATATGCCCTGATGTCTTCGTAAACACAGACTTGATGAGAGCTATAGCAACTAGGTATGACCCTAGGACCATGTCTGTCTTGTCTAGAAATGGTAATGTTATCATTAGGTTCACAAAGGCCTATATTTCTATTAGGACTAAAAAAATCTCAGAATTTTCTTAGTCCACATCTGCTTATCCTTGATATATACCACACATAAATTGGCCACTCTGTAATTTTATGATCAATACAAATTGCGAAAATTTGTGTGACAAGATCCATTTTAGCCTAAAATTTGTATGACAAGATCCATATTATAACCTCTATTAAATCCCATCAATCTGACCTTGATAAACATTTCCATGATCATAGTTAAGAAAACCTTAATTTCATCCTCATCGGAAAGACCTTGGGCATATCTTTCAAGATCCTAAAGTCATAATCTTATACAAAGTATTTTATCCATGGTCAGGGAGAGACAAGTAAACTCTCAGCGATAAGAGGTCCATAGACAGAAAGAATAAATGATCGGCAAGATGTCACTTAACGTTTCACCGATGAATATTCATCGACAAAAACAAGATAGTCAGAACAAGATCCCCAAGTTATATTGATCTTGTGCCTCATACCGATGGATGTGTATCGGGGAGAGATGTGCACACTCACACCGACAGAGAAAAATAGTTTAACAATTGTGTCGGGGAAACATATATAATCGGAGCAAGTTCCCTAGGTCTCTTCGACTGCATGGGTCACTTCGATGATAAAGACCACAAAGTTTCGATAAGAGTCTTTCTGACTTGTCCCATCACATTAAATAACAAAGGATGCACATCGGAGGGACATATACAATCGGAGTGAATTCATTTGATCTCGCTAACTATGTGGGTTATGTCGATAGTGAAAATTGCAAGGATATTTTGGGAAGAGTCCTACCGATGAATAAAGTAATGGAGAAACATGTCGGGAAGACCCAGAGCATCGAAATGGCATGTGAATCTCATAGTGATGGTTTAAGTTACACCGATGATGGTATGAATCATTCCTCCAACTAGTACATTGGGTAAGCTTTACAATGTCTCCCCGAAAAGTTAAGAATTAAGGGTAAAAGACAAGCACATTGACCAAAAAACTAAGAAGTCCTCCCAACATAATAAAATTGCCAAACGATACATCTTTTGTTGGATGCATTGAAAATAGAGGTGGAAAATGAGATGAGAGAGATGACTCCTAATAAGGGAAGACAATTATTAGTGGAGTCTGGTGTGATGATCTTTCTAGGTTTAGACATGAATTATGCTTTAATCTTTGATAGTTTGTTACATAGTGATAATGATAAATACAGACTCAGTCTAGAAGGAGTGACATAAGTTTATACTGGGACAAAATACAATGCTAATGAAAATTCTCTTATGATTTGGGCTTTGTACCCTCCACACAAGAAGCTTGCAGTTATCGATACATAAAAGGCATTTGGACATGTCATGACATTGAAAGCAGGTGAGACTGATCCTATAGTCATAGCTGATATTGGCATAAATGTTGCCAAATTAAACAAAGCTCAAATTCAAATGTTGATCAAGGAAAGAGATATGTACAAGCTGAGCTGTGAGAAAATGACTAAGGAAAATGATTTTCTAAAGGATGCATTTGGAGGATCTACCAGAAGATTGACTCGGGGAGAGGGTTCACAAGCAAAAAACAAAGGCAAAGAATTACAGTTGGATGATCAGGTATCTCAAGTCAAGATTGACACACTTTCTGTGGTACTTCAAAAGAGGTATACAAACATGATGGTTTGGATGAAAAGGTTTTGGGATATACATGCCAAAAATCACAATATCATTCAAGAGCATAATAGGGTAAACGACAGGCTCCATGAGAAACTTCGTGAAATATAGAACAGAGAAGCTCCTGATATTGAAGCAATCACCAATGCTGAAGACTTAATTAAGAAACATAAAAGGTATCATGAAGAACTTCAAGTAGAGGGTGAAGAATTTATAGAGGCTTCAAAAGAAGGCATTCCTACATTGTCCAGTGACAAGAAAGATTTGAAAAATCAGGAAGAGTGGACAAAGGAATGCCAATTGATATTACAGGTATCTTTGGAGGCAGCCAAAGACAAGGATCCGGCATTAGGAGAAGCCTGTCAAGATCTGGAGAAGATGATATCAATGGACATAGCAGCAAGGAATGTTGTGGAGTATGCCAGTACACACCTGAGCCAAAAGTACTTAGATCATATGTCCCAGATCCATTTATGGCTAACTAGAGCTTAAAGTGTTGTTTATTATTGTTAAGTTGTTATTAAGTTCCAAAAGACACTTATGAAGAGGCACATCCTCTTCAAAATACTATTATATAAGTCAGTCATTTTATGATAGAGAAAGGAGGCAATAGTAGGAAGTAGAAGCATATTTAGTAAATTACTTTTCATCCATCATCTCTCATAGTTTCAGAAGACTTATGCAAATTGATATATATATATATATAGTATTTGAAGAAAATATAATGGAGCAAAATATTCTCAGATGGTGATCTATTTCAGTGTTCAATTGTTGTGTTAATTTTCATGCTTACATGTTGTTGTGTTGTCTCCAGAGTGGTTCTTTTAAATTATTCAAATTCATATAATTTGTTAGGACACATTTGTTGTTCATGTGTGGTTATCTGATTGGTTTCTGGTTGAAGTTGATTTAAGTCCATCTGAATGATTTATATCTATTGGTCTCTTCCCTTAGTGAAAATCCTTTAACTTTGATCATTTGGTTGGTTTCCTTCAAAATAGAATTAAAAATCCTTTCATTAAAAATATAAAGCAATGAAAAGGAAATTACATCCAAGTAATCCTAATTTTTTCTGCCAACAATTCATACCAAATATTGAACAATTTAAGGATATTGCAACAGGTAATTTGTATCGACACAAATAATACTACTGAAGCATTACAAAGTTTAGGCCATAAGAATCATCCTTTTTTAAACATGGATTACAAATAATTCTAAAAATTTAATAATTCTAAAAATTTAGAAGTCTTGGTCATTAACATTATTGTCTGCTACAATGTCATCAAGTGTACCATTGTCAATGTTCAAATGTTCTTTCAAGAATTTAATATTATCATCATCCTCATCTTGACTTGTATCATCTTCATCATCATTGAAATTTGACTGTAGACCATCTATATTGTTACCAGATGTATTTGGATCATCATTTTCTATACCATCCATATTGTTGTCTTCCATAACATCATCTAACTCTGGATTGTTGTCTTCTTGTGCCTGAACATAACCATCTTCAACATCATCATGGATGTCAATTTCTTCGATGTTCTCTAATCCCTCTCTCTCATTTTGTTGGCCATCATTGTTTTGGTCAGTATCCACTAATGCATCGTCAAATCCATGCCTTAATCTTGGATCATAATGTATGACAAATATCCATTTTGGGTCCAAAATATCTTCATAGAAAAATACCTACACATGAACGACATACATATATTAGACGTATGGTATAACAATTTTATTGATTAATAAACACATGTATATATTCGCAATAAACTATGAATTAATAGATTAACGATCACTATCGCTTCTTGTTTGAGTTAAAGAAATACCTACTCACAATGAATTGGTAGAACATGAGACTCCTTATCCTCCGGTAGGAAACATGAGGAATCTATAGAAAACAATCCATTATGGGTATCATGTCTTCGTGTCCTCTCAAATGCTTCATACCATCTATACTTAAAAACACAACATTTAAAAGAGCAGTAATCCAACTCAATAATTTCTTGTATTTTCCCAACATATTATAGATTCCCTTCAATTATATTCTTATCTTTTGAGCTTGATCGAGTGGATTGCTTGAAGTCAACCATGATGCCACAATCAAAGGATCATCTCTTTACATCTACACTTTCTACACGATAATGTCAACCATATGACCACATTGCTGGATATTTCCTCACTTATGAAAGACCATTTATTTCAGTGAAAACAAATATAATGACGAATAATAAAATAGTTAATAGTGTCAAAACTGTAACTTCTGTAACTGTATGTGGTCTTGTGAAAGCCTATGGTAAAGGGTTTGGACGAGGAAAATATTGTTAACTGTGAGAGTTCAGACTTAAGATCATGGGACTTACGAACTGTGGCAAACTATTGGTTATTGAGTTTTAGATTTCTATCATGAAGGAAGCTACATTAATTTGGTCATAGTTTGAGGTGGATTTTCAAACCCTGGCTAGAATTGCTAGAATGCTATCATTGCAACATATCATGAGTCTTGAGGAAACCTGGCCTTGTTCATGGTTATCTTTTTTGACATGGTTGTAAACTCTAATGGTGTTGGTATTTCACCTATAAATGTCCACTCTCTCAATTGTGATTCGAGGTCTTCTTGGGATTAATAATGCCACTCCTAGGTGGGGTTTTGGGATGGTTTTGGATCCTTGGTTTGGGTCAACTTGCCCCCCAACACTCCCTCCAAGGTTATGAGGTTTGCATTACTGAAGCCACAATGGAATACAATGTTGAAACAACACTACATGATTGTATTCGATTACCAGTTGACTCTTGGAAAGAATGGGTTTTGTGAATTGCATACAGTTGTGTAACATTGCAATAGTTGTATTGTACTTGTAACTAGAACAATCTATTGTGAAGGCATTCGTTTGATGAGAATGACCTTTGAGTTCATTGTAATGACTTGCACTAACTTAGAAATGTGATTTCAAACTAGTATTTATTAAATTGGATTTGTGAACAAATTTATCTTAGTATGGACTTCCCTATGTTTGAATGACTAAGCACTACCCATGGAATAGTAGATATTATGTACATGTGATCACTGCGTCATTTGGATAGAGGACTCATAAATGGAATATAGGACCTTTTGTTTTATTGTCCATAAAATACTAAGGGTTGATTAAGTTATTGTGCATGGATGTAAATGGAAACTTTAATCTCTCTGAAGGCTTGCTTATTGTTTGCAAAGTAGCATTAATTTCTTATTTTAACTATGGAAATATCTTGTGGACACTAGTATGGTGTTGACTAAGGAATTATCTTGTAAACACTAGAAAGGTCTATGCATGTTAATCATAGACTGTAACCCTACATTTGAAAGGAAATTGTTACTGTAGATGTGATATATACTGTACAGTGGTGTCTAGTCTATGGCATGACATCTTTAGTAGGAGGTACCTTTAGATTTCTCTAGCATCATGTCTAGGCTAAGGTATCGTAAAGTTAAGTGTGCATTGTATGGTGTAATTGTATTGGAGGTTGTTGTATGCAAATCTACAGTGATATAAGGAGACTCAACTCTCATTATTTCATTGCACAAAGTGAGTGACAAAACAACTACCTAGTTTAAAATTGGCCCTTCTTTAAGCAACATATGTAACAATGAGACTTAGGATTCTTGAAAATGAGAAGCATCCTTCTCCCCATACAACCTGCTAACTAGGGCCACTATGTTTTTTACTGAACCCTTGAGGTTGATGGAAGGGTACCATTTAGTGCTCCTAGAAGTTAATTGTCTAACTCCTCCTCTTCAGCCAATTTCCTTGTATGATGAACTAGATGATTGGGATGACCATCTTGAAGATGTAATTGAAGACTTTTGTGCTTGTGTAGTTTTGTAAATGTACACTCCATGGGGAAAAAACTTGTAGATCTTAGTGTTAATCATGATATAGGCACAATTTTTTTAATTGTTGGTCATGTAAATGTGAGTTTTCAGCTACCACAAGTGTACTCTTAAGGATAGTCTCACTAAGGAAAGCATGGATGTAAGAGTCGAACTTCAGATACATGATCTTGACTTTCTTCTTGGTATACCTAAAGTTTCTAATCTCTTTATTAATGAGCTAGATGTCAATTTGAACCAAGAATGTGTTTCCAACATTTGTGATGATGTTTGCGTTCATGAGGATGATAAGTTACATCAAAATATCAAAAGTTACATAGCCTCTGAGATGGAGTTTATCCCATCCGTGAGGGAGTTAATTTGTTCCAGCTATTTTGCTGAGAACAAATCACCATATAGGCTTACAAAGTTTGCAAAAGCAGTCATGTCACAGTTTTCCAGTCCCTCTCTGAAGATCTTGAGGGCTTCTTCAATTTTCTTCTTCTTGATTGCCTCCGCGTTAAAGGCTCCAAAAATGAAACATTTTTTTGGATTTGGTTTGGTGTGCTGGCTTGCAATAATAACATCATCCCTGATCCCCTCATTGACCAGAAAACCCGTAAATCTTGACGCTCTGGCAAGAGACCCTGTGGCTTAGATGACAGTCACGTAGAAATGCTCTAAAAGGACACTGTCATGGATATGGCTGCCCTGCGCTCCCCTTATCCCTGTAATCTCTTTGATGGCATTGCGTAGCCCCTCCTCCTCTGTACTGAATAAGCGGCAGACTTGCTAGTCCACTGACTCCTCCAAGCACTCATAGCAGACTCTGAAGTTGGAGAAATTGGCTTAGAAGATGAAGGCGGCAAGGTATTTTCCAAATTCAAGAATTTACTTAATGCTGTGGAAGGATGGGAAAAAGAATTATTTCTCTACCACCATGGTGAAAAGTTGGCAATTGCATTTGGTTTGTTAAACATGCCCCATGGAACAACTATTAGACCTTTATCTTAAGGTTACTCATGAACCTTAAGATAAATAATTATTGAAAAAAAACTATGCATTCATTAATGACATGTAAGAGAATTTAATCAACTGCTACTTAAAAACTCTTTAATGTTTCTGTCTAATGCAGGTTATTAGATTAATAGTGAAAAAGAACATACATTGACCATGCAATTTGTGGCACATAAGGTTATGTAATAGAATTTACAGTTGATAGTTAAATTGTATAGCAATTTTTTTTATGATCTTTAGTAACGTTTATTAGAATTGTTGCATGTTTTACATCATTGGAATGACATATTAGCTGTAACTTTTTTGAAATTTTATTATGGTATGTGCACTTTGATATGATGTAATATGATTATGGTTTTGTTTCATATGTTGGAATATTAGATATATAACATAAAAATAAATTATTACCTGAAATAAATAATAACTTTTCATTTTAAATGTTTTTTTTGGCAGAACAAGGGTTTTCCAGAAGATGAAGATGATCTTGATGATATAGATCCAGATTATATTGGTTCTAGTACAGATCACATGGTAGAGGATGATGATGATGCGGATACAGAAGACAACGAGGCCAATGATGATGATGATGACGACAATGATAATCATAATGATGATGATCATGATGATGATGATGATCAAGATGGTGATGATGATGAGGCAATTATTGGTAGTAGCCAGTGACATTCATGATCATATAGACTGCATCATGGATCATTGTTGATATATTGTTATGATGGCTCTTTTCATGGTTACTATCATATGTATCATTTTCACGGCTGTAGTACCATATTATTGAGTTGTATCATTTTCACATGTATCAATTTGACTTGTATCATTTGGACATGTATCATCTTGACTTGTATCATTTTAAGTTACATAATTTATTATTTTTACTTATATCATTTGTAGATGTATCATTTTGACTTATGTCGACTGTTGGACATGTATCATTTTGACATGTTATTGATCTACTGGCATATTTGAATTTCACTTGTTTTAGTTATATATGATGACAATCTTATCAATATTGACTTGTCAATTTATATATATTGAAAGTGGTCGATGATTTTTGGATGGATATTTATTACGTATGATGATTTTAATTTACTGCTCAGGATGGATGTTGTAAAATTCAATTAAATTATAGATATTTGACTCACTTATTTTAATTATAGATGATGATCATGTTATAATAATTATCTTGTTATTTTATAATAATTATCTTGTTTTTTTATATAATTATCTTGTTAAATTGGAAGCAAAACCCAAAGCAACAAAGGAGTTCATAATGGAAGCAAAACTTGGCATCAATTAAGAAGCCAAAAAAGAAGCTATTTTTGATGCCATACAAGAAGCAAAATACAAAGCATGACTGAGAGCAAAACTAGAAGCAAAAATGGGAGCAGACATGGAAGCAAAACTAGAAGCTAAATTGGGTGCCAAATCTGGCGCTAAATTGGAAGCAAACCTGGAAGCAAAAATGGAAGCAAATCTGGAAGCAAAACCCGAAGCAAACCTGGAAGCAAAATTGGAAGCAAAACTGGAAGCAAACCTGGAAGCAAACCTGGAAGCAAAACCGGAAGCAAAACTAGAAGCAAACCTGGAAGCAACACAAGAAGCCAAACCAGAAGCAAAATCAGAAGCCAAACTGGAAGCCAAATCTAGCGCTAAATTGGAAGAAAATCTAGAAACAAAATCGAAAGCAAAATGGGAAGCAAAACTGGAAGCAAAAATTGAAGCAAAACCAAAAGAAAAACTGAAAGCAAACTTTGAAGCAACACAAGAAGCAAAACCAAAAGAAAAATTGGAAGCAAACTTGGAAGCAACACAAGAAGCAAAACTAGAAGCAAAACCAGAAACAAAATCAAAAGCCAAATTGGGTGCCAAATCTGGCACTAAATTGGAAGCAAAATGGGAAGTAAAATTGGAAGCAAAAATTGAAGCAAAACCAGAAGCAAACCTAGAAGCAAAACCAGAAGAAAAACTGGAAGCAAACCTGGAAGCAACACAAGAAGCAAAACCAGAAGCAAAATCAAAAGCCAAATTGGGTGCCAAATCCAGCGCTAAATTGGAAGCAAAATCAAAAGCAACACTAGAAGAAAAAATGGAAGCAAAACAAAAAGCAAAACCAGAAGCAAAATCGTAAGCCAAATTGGGTGTCAAATTTGGTGCTAAATCTGGTGTCAAATTCGGCTATTGCTTTCTGGCACTAAAGTCAGTGCTAAATCCAGCGCAGAAGTAAGCATGCAATCTTGTACCAAGTTTTGTGCTAAGAAAAGTGTCCAATTCTTGAGCTCAATTGCACTAAATTTTGGTGCTATTTTAGGCGCTAATTGCATGTTCTGTTATAGTGAGGAGTGTTGATGATGTGTGCCACAAAGTTATTGATGTGCAAAGTTCAAGGAGTATTTGGAGATGTTGTGTAGGTCCTACTGACTCATTTGGAAGAAGAATAAGTAATGTTTAATCATTCATGAGTACTGCCAAGATTGTAAAGATTGATGTGCTACAAGATTCATGTTTTCTTGCTTAAGGGCGACCTAATTCAATATTGTGAAGTGTTAGGATGTTGTTCTTTGAAGGATTATGCTATGAAGGATGTTTAGGACTGGACTAAGCATGTGTTGGGATCCACAATGCATGTTTCTCTTTCTGAGTTGCGTGTAGTTCATGTTAGGGCTTGCCCTCTACATGTTTCATGTTGTGTGATCTCTGGCCGACTTGTAAATTGTAATATTCTTGTTGTGTTGGCCGACAGGTAATGTAATCAATGTAATATCATATATATATTGTAAACCTAGTTGATCTAGGTGAGGTATGATTGCAAAGATGAATATGTGAGGAGTAGAATATGAATGTGTAATGCATTGTGATGTGTGACTAAAGGAGAAAGAGTAGAAGTGGTAGATACTATTTGGATTCATCTTGAAGATATTTTTGTGACAGAAAAGAAGTAAAGAGTGTGCCAACTGAATCAATCATCAAAAGAGGAAGAGTTGCAATCAAGGAGTAAGCTTCATTGTCAGTTTTAGACAGTAGAAGGATTGTCATGTTGTAATCTTTTGTGAGTTTATTCTTAGTTTAGGGAGTAGTTGCTTCCTTGGGTTGTAGCCCTAAAATAAAGTCTATAGGGAGTTGTAGCTTCCTTGGGAGTGACCCTAAAACCTTTCTTCAGGGAGTAGTAGCTTCCTTAGGTTGTAGCCCTAAAACAAAGTTAGCAGGGAGTAGTAGCTTCCTTAGGAGTGACCCTAAAACCTTTCTTCAAGGAGTAGTAGCTTCCTTGGGTTGTAGCCCTAAAACAAAGTTGTAATTTTTAGCTTCATATATTGTTGTTTAATCCTCACTGTGGTTTTTCCCCTTTTTAGGTTTTCCACATATATCTTGTGTTATGTGTTGTTATGCATTTTGTTGATCTTTCATATTTATGTTAATGTTGTAAAGTTTAAGTTTTGATCTGCTCCAGAGGATTTGAAGTTTGTTTGGATACTGATTCACCCCCCTCTTAGTATCTCGGTGTGTTCAACAAGAACCACATATCATCAAGAGAAATAGTGCTTGAGGTGTTGACCATGGACTGACATCTCTATGAATTCTCCATCTAAACTCTTGAGGTAAAAAGTGTCTTGACTTCACTTGTTTGCAATCTGATAAGGCCCAACCCACAAGGCTTCAAATTTTCCATACTTGCCCTTATCTTCATCCCTATAATTCCACATGAGGACTAGATAACCAACTTGGAAGCTCCTCTAGACTGACCTCTTGTCAAACAAATGCTTGACCTTTTGTTTCTATAACAAGTTTTGTTCGTGTGCAATCCTCCTAGCTTCATCAAGTTCAATCAACCCATGCATTCTTAAGGAAATGGCATCATCCTCATTTCCTTCAATCAGTTATAGTAGTTTTTACATAGGTGGGTCAAGACTAATTGGCATCTTAGCTTCTACTCCATAAACCAACTCAAAGGGGCTCCTACCAATAGCTTTTTTAAAATTTATGCTATCTACCCAAACAACAAGCCTGGGCATCCCACCTCTTCTTGTTTGAGTTTAGTGTCTGCTTGATGATATTCATGATGCTCTTGTTACTGTTGGGAATTAAGGTGTCTCAACCTTTACAATTTCCTAATGTTGTATTTATTTATTTTTGCATACTATTGTAATTTCCTATGTAAATCTTATTTTGTCACTTTGTGGGAGTTGGCACGGTGATGTGTCATCCTACATGGAAGGTGACTAGATGTAACTTTGTCCTCATATGAGGAGGTAGGCATCCCATTTTGTGGTAGATTTATTTTTCCATGTGTCGACATCTTTTGGGTGTTGTAAGAGGTTTATGATGCGTAAGAACTATGACAGATTCTATGACATTGTAAGAGCCTGAAATAGAAGGGATGAGATAAGTGTCTTTTACATGTATGACATTGTAAGAGGCATCTTTGACTTATCCCATTTTGGGGCACCCAAGTTTGGGATATGATAGGTTGTAAGAGAATCATTTATTAATAGTCAGTTATGACAGATTTTCTTACTGTTGTAAGTGTTGTCATATATGATAGATTTTATGATGATGTAAGATCATTTGTCATACCTATTTTGGGCAAATTTGGGGTGCCCAAGTATGGAGGGTTGTAAGAGGTGTAAGGGAATATTGTACATGTGTCACCGAAGTCAAACATGTGTTAATAAAGTGTGCCACATGGATTTGGATTCCCATCTCTTGTTGATTGCTCTAGAAACTTCATTCATGCTTGTATCTCTCTATAAAGAAGGTGCTTGTTGCAGTAGTTTGTATGGTTCATTTGCAGATGTTGTTATGCTGCCGAAATTACTCCAGATACTACTTGTTGGTGAACTCTTGAAAGAGCTTGGATTTTTAATTGTATTGTAACCATTATTTGATTACTGAATAATACATTGGGTTGCACTTTGGAGTGTAGGGTTTTTTACCTAAAAAGGTTTTTCCCGCATGCATTTTGTGTTATGGTATTCTGATTTGATTTATGTTGTGTATCTTCTTCTATGTTAACTGTAAAGATTAAAAATATGCATAACTCTCCCCTCATTAGTTTGGTGTAGGAAGCTATTCTGCGTACCTTGCTTCCTTTCAGTTGGTATCAGAGCCTGGCTAGTTTTGGTCCTAGTTGTTGGGTAGAGGTTTTTTTGTATTGATCTTCGATTGAGTGGGATTTTGTGCAAAGTATTTTTTGATCCTGTTGCAGGAAGGAGATGACAAGAACATCTGGAAGAATAGAGATGGAGAAGTTTAATGGTAGTAATTTTCATTTGTGGAAACTCAAAATGGAGGACATGCTTGTAGATCGGGATCTATGGGTTGCTATGTTCGAAAAGATGCCAACGGGCATGAAAAAAGAAGATTGGAATCTGATAGATTGAAAGGCTAAGGGTCTAATAAGACTCTATTTGGTTGACGCTATTTTGTTAAATGTCCATGAAGAGACTCTGGCTGAAAACTTGTGAAAGAAACTTGGTCAAATTTATCAGGCTAAATCCTTGGTAAATAAGTTATTCATGAGGAAGAATATGTACTCTCTGAGGATGGAAGATGGAGGATCTATCACAAATCACCTAAATAGTTTTAATATGCTTGTAGCCCAGTTGAGCTTTGTTGGAGTGAAGATTGAGGAGGAGGATCAATATTGCATGACTTCCCTATGTTCTTTGCTAGATTTGTGGGACCACCTTGTTATGTCCATTGGGAGTACCACTACCACCTTCAAGATGGATGAAGTGGTTGCATCATTACTGTCTGAAGAGATGCCAAGAAAATCTTTCAAATTGGCTAAGGAGGCTCTTGCGGTTTGTGGTCAATCAAAAGACAAAGGGAAAAAGAAGGACAAGAAAGCAAATAAAGGAAGATCCAAATCCTGTGGGAGATCTAAGTCTCCTAGAAAGTCCAAGGCACTATGTTTGAATTGTGGCAAACCTAAGAACTTCTAAAAAGAGTGTAAGGAGGAGAAGAAGAAAAGAAGAACTTCTCTGATTCAGATTCTGACAAGTCCAAAGATGATGGTGATGCTTTTGTTGGTATCTTGGCCACCCATGCATCAGAAGATGTGTGGTTGATAGATTCTGGTGCTTCCTCCCACATGACATCACATCAGGGTTGGTTTACAAAGTACAAAGAATATGATGGTGGGAAGGTGTACCTAGGTGAAGACTCTCACCTAAAGATTGTTGGTTGTGGAAGAGTTTGTTGCAAATATGTGTCTGATGTGTTGTCATTGATGTCAACATATCCTTCTGTCAGAAATAGTGAAGACAGTGCAGAGGAGTGATCAGTATTTCCAGTAAGGTGAAGATCAGAGTTTGTGGATTAAAGGGTTTGTATAGGGTTGTCTATTGTTTCTCTAGTTGAGATTTGAGAGGTCTGCATGAAGATTTGGTGAAGTTATGGCCCTCTGAGTAGAATAGGTTTATGTAATTGTTATATGATGACAGAGTGGTAAGAAGTTGGTCCGGATTGGTCCGGTATGAGAATATTGTGATCTGCGGATCTAGAGGCATGTCTGGGATGTTGGTGTGTTCCCTCAACTCGAGTGGCTCATGGTTTGGAGATCCAGAAGCAATCTTTCTAGTATGACAGTCATGGCAGTGTGTGTTCTTGAGGTTCAGTGTGAAGATGCGAGTGATTCTGGCGATGCGAAGTGGTGTGGTTATTTCTGTTGACTTAATTATGCTTGTGGTGGTCTCTGGATCATGTGGCTATTGTGTTGGTGGTCTGCATTGACAAAAGAGCTCGTGATTGAAGGTTTCCTCTTGGTTGTTGTTGTTCTTCCCAGTCTTGGCCGACCGGATGTTCCTAGCATGGTGTAGATGATCTAAAGATCATTTTATGAAGCATGGTATGTTAATAGAGGAAGATTCAAGTCTCAGCTATGATTGGCCTACAGTGTAAAGATCCACGTTAAGTTTGGCTAACCTTGTTAATCATTCCAAGATGGATGAAGTGTATAAATACTTGTTGAAGAGTTGTCAAACATCATCCTTGAGAAAAATAGATTAAATTTGAATAAAGGATTAGAAGCTGAGCAGAGAAGAAAAGGAGCGAGAGAAGTATAGAGTGTGAAGTTAGTAAAGAAGAATTGGGGCAAAGCAAAAGTTTTTGAACATTCATTGAAACTAAACCAGGCATGAAGTAGATGCTACTTTTCAGTTAATTCATTCTATTCTAAATTAATTTTGTAGGCAGTGAGCCTCCTCTCTTGAGCAGTGAGCTCTGGGCAGTGCGCTTGAAGGCATGTGCCTTCTATTTTTCTAAAGTACTTTTAACAGGGTACAAATCTTTTTGGATTAACCCCCACCATGGTTTTTCCCTTAACCGAGTTTCCACGTCAAAATATTGGTGTCAAGTGTGTTGATTATGTTTATGCCCTTATGTTGTTGATATATGCTTTAATGTTTACATCACTAATCTGGTAGTAAGATAATAAAGAAGGTTAAAAATAGAAAAAGATTAAATTGTGTGACAACTAATTCACCCCCCTCTCAGTTGTCCTATCTAATTCCAACAATTGGTATCAGAGCTAGATCCTCTTATAAAAGCTTGACCATTTGAGGAGATCTAGGATGTCGACCTACAAGAAGGATAGTCTAAGATTTGATGGAACAAATTATTCTATTTGGAAGAATCGCATGGAGTGCCATTTACAATGCATGGATGATGCGTATTGGGCAATAACCAATGTTGATTATAAACCTCCAGAGAAAGGTCCTTCAACTCTAGATCAAGTCAAAGATGCTGAAAATAACCTTCGAGCTAAAGCAGCCTTGTTGAGTGCCCTGACTGATTCTGAAATGACAAATGTCTTTGGTCTAAAAACTGCTTATGAAATCTAGAAAAAGTTGGAATATCTGTATGAAGGTGATAAATATGTCAAATGTGCCAAGCTGCAAAGTCTGAGAGGAAAATTTGAAACTATGAGGATGAGCAAAGATGAAAACATCACAATCTACATGCAAAAGATAAATGAACTTGTGTGTGGTATCAGGTGTGCTGGTGGAACTTTGGAAGAATCAGAGATTGTATCAAAAGTACTCGGATCTTTACCTGATTCATACAAACATAAGGTTGTTGCTATAGAGGAGATCAGGACTGTCTCAGATGTTACAAGAGATCATCTGGTTGGCAAAATTTCAGCTTTTGAATTAAGTGAGTTTGGTGATTCTCTTCCCAAGTCTGAATCTGCATTTAAGGCCAGTGTATATGGAAAACAAAGATATGATCCAGGTGAAATCTCTTCTCCAAGATCAAATAAATTAGTGAATACAAGGAAGGATCTTGAAGATATTAAACTTGAAATTGTTGATCTTGAAGCTCTTCTCACCAAAAGATTACCAAGAGGATCCGATAAGTATGAAGGAAAATTGCCACTCAAATGTTTTACTTGTAATAAGATTGGTCATTTTGCCTCAAGATGTTCGGAGAGGTTTTCAAAACCAAACCCTAAAAGATATCAAAATTAGAACAAATGTTACTATGTCCAAGAAACTAGTGAAGAAGGAGTCACAGATGATGAATCTGATCATGGAGGTTCCCCTAAAAATGATTGGGTGTCCATTGCCATTAAAGAAAAAGATTTGGTGTCTATTGAATTTGCTAGCTATGCAAATATGGAAAGTGCCTTGGTTGCTCAGGTTGTTGAGAAAGATGAATGGATGATTGATAGTGCATGTTCTCATCATATGACTGGAGACAAGAGTAAGTTTGTGAATTTTGAAAATTATGAAGGTGGGCTTGTGAAATTTGGAGATAACTCAACTGGTAGAATCCGTGGAAGAGGATCCATCTCTTTTGATGGTAAGAATAGCACAAATGATGTTCTGTATGTGGAAGGACTGAAACATAATCTTCTCAGTTTTGGACAGTTGGTTGATAAAGATTATGATCTTTGATTCAAAGATAGAAAGTGCAGAATCTTGGAGAGTTTTGAAACTGACATTGCATCTAGCACTCAAACCAGAGGCAACATTTTTCATTTAAATAGCTCTGGCAAAAGCTGTTTAATTACTCAGATAGATTAGAGTTGGTTATGACATAGGAGGATGTGTCATGTGAATTTTGATAATATTGTCAAAATAAGTACCACTCAGGCTGTGAGAGATCTTCCCAAACTTGTGAAACCTAATAGCATGTGTAGAGAATGTCAATTGGGGAAACAGAGTAACATTTCATTCAAAAGTAAGGAACAAGTCTCAAATGGACAATTGGAACTGGTACATACTAATCTCTATGGTCCTACTAGAATTAGGAGTGTGCAAGGAGATAGATATTTCATGTTGTTGATAGATGACTACTCCAGGATGATGTGGGTAACCTTCCTAAAAGAAAAATCAGAAGCTCTTGAAAAATTCAAGGTGTTCAAAGTGTTGGTGGAAAATGAAATTGGTGAAAAATTGAAATATCTGAGATCCGACAGAGGTGGAGAATTTACTTCCCATGAGTTTGATGCTTTCTATGAAAAGCATGGCATAAAAAGACAGTTATTTGCTCCTAGGACTCCCCAACAAAATGGAGTTGTGGAAAGAAAGAACTGGACCATTCAAGAAGCTGCCACCATGATGATGGAAACAAATGTTCCTCAAGCTTATTGGAGAGAAGCTGTAAGTACTGTTGTTTACACTCTTAACCGGGTGCAAATCAGAGGCAATTCTGGTAAGACCCTTTATGATCTATGGTTTGGTCATCCTCCCACTGTGAGATATTTTAGAATTTTTGGTAGTAAATGCTACATCAAAAGAGATGAGGATTTAGGCAAATTTGATACAAGAAGTGATGAGGGAATATTTTTGGGATACTCTACTCAAAGTAAGGCTTACCGGTGCTTTAACAAGAGGTTGAAAAAGATTGTTGAAAGTGCTAATGTTAGAGTTGATGAGATCAAGGAAGGACATTCTAGGTTCTGCGGATATGATTTAGATGATCAAAATGGAAGTCAAAGTCAAGGAAAGTTAGTTCAAACTCTGATTCAGATGCAGATTGATCTGGAAACTCCAGAGACTCAAGGAATTAGTACAGATGTTGAGGAACAAGCTCAAGAAACAGAAGCCCAAGCAATTCCCAAAACCCCCAGGTATGTAAGAATGAATCATCCTAGAGATTAAATCATAAGAGATAGAAATAAAGGTGTTCGAACTAGGAAAAGGGTCATTGAAGATCAAGAAGAAATTTGTTTGATTTCAAGGATTAAACCTAAATCAGTTGATGAAGCCTACAGTAATGAAAATTGGGTAAAAGCAATGGAAGAAGAATTAATGCAAATTGAAAAGAACCACACTTGGGATCTTGTTCCTAGGCCAGAGGACAAAAATGTAATTGGAACCAAATGGGTCTTCCGGAATAAACTAAATGAAGATGGTGAAGTGGTAAGAAACAAAGCAAGGTTGGTATGCAAAGGCTGTTCTCAAGTAGAAGGAATAGATTTTGAAGAAACTTTTGCTCCGGTGGCAAGAATAAAGGCAGTCAGATTGTTTCTTGCATTTGTTGCTTTCAAATATTTTAAAGTGTATTAGATGGATGCCAAATCAGCATTCCTAAATGGAGATTTGGAGGAAGAAGTCTGCATTGAGCAACTGAAAGGATTTTAGTTGTCTGATCAGGGTGACATGGTTTGTAGACTGAGAAAAGCCTTGTATGGACTCAAGCAAGCTCCAAGAGCCTGGTATGCAAGATTGGATAAATATGTGCTTAAGATAGGTTTTAGCAAAGGTATTGCTGATAGTAATCTTTATTTCAAGATTAATCATGAGGACATCCTGATTGTTGAGGTCTTTGTTGATGATATCATTTTTGGTGGAAATGAATGTATGTGCAAAGTATTTGTCGACCAAATGAAAAGTGAATTTTAAATGTCTATGTTTGGAGAGATGAATTTCTTCCTAGGTCTACAAATTGTTTAGTCAAACAAAGGTACCTTTATATCTCAATCCAATTATGTGAAAGAATTGCTGAAGAAGTTGGAATGGGAGATTCAAAGCCAGTAGGTACACCTATGGTAACCGGATGCAAGTTAAGTAAAGATGATGATTCACCCAAGGCAAATTAGAAAAGGTATAGATCAATGACTGGAGGACTGCTCTATCTGACCCAGACCAGACCTAACATCATGAACGTCGTTGGACTTGTTGCTAGATTCCAATCTGATCCAAAAGAATCCCACGTTGTGGCAATCAAAAGAGTTTTCAGATATCTCAAGGGGACAATTGATTATGGATTGTGGTATCCAAAAGACAATGGCTTTACTCTTCATGCACACACAGATGCTGATTGGGCAGGAGATGTGGATGACAGAAAGAGTACTAGTGGTGGTGCCTTTTTATTAGGAAAACGATTAGTCTCTTGGATGAGCAAAAAGCAAGAGGCAATATCTATGTCTACTGCAGAAGCAGAATATACAGCAGCAGCAAATAATTGTACTCAGGTTCCATGGATGAAGCAAATGTTGAAGGACATCAGAGTTCTGTTTGAGGAGCCAGTCACAATCTGTCACAATCTTTTGTGATAATTCTAGTGCAATAAGTATCTCAAAGAATCCAATGTTGCATTCAAAGACAAAGCATATATCTATCAGATTTCATTTCTTGAGAGAGAAGGTAAATGAGAATGAAGTCAAGTTGGAGTTTGTGTCATTCAAAGATCAGATTGCAGATATCTTCACTAAGCCTCTTCCCAAGGATACCTTTGAATATCTCAGAGAAAAGTTAGGGGTTATTACCCCTCTGAATCAGAACTAAGATGCACTAAGGTGCATCAGTCTAGTGGAATTCTCAGTCATATCTTGAGATCCATATTGATGTTGAGAAAATACTACTCTAAGGAGTAGTCAGTATGTAAACATTGGAGATCTATCTGAAATAAAAAAAGGGGAAGAGATGATTGCAAATATGCACCCTTTGCCATTGATGTCAAAGGGGAAGAGAAGTCATGTGAAAAACTTGGAAGTAAGTAGTTGCTGGTGAAAGGGGGAGTAGTGAAGAAAGTGGTTGCAGGTGTGACAAGAGAAAGGGGGAGAAGTTCTTGTCTTGATGGCTAAATTAGTTTTTCACATCATATGTTGCCATCAATGACAAAGGGGGAGATTGTTGCAAATATGTGCCTGATGTGTTGTCATTGATGTCAACATATCCTTCTATCAGAAATAGTGAAGACAGTGCAGAGGAGTGATCAGTATTTCCAGTAAGGTGAAGACCAAAGTTTGCAGATTAAAGGGTTTGTATAGGGTTGTCTATTGTTGCTCCAGTTGAGATTTGAGAGGTCCGCATGAAGATTTGGTGAAGTTATGGCCCTCTGAGTAGAACAGGTTTTTGCAGTTGTTCTGTGATGACAGAGTGGCAAGAAGTTGGTCTGGATTGGTCCAGTATGAGAATATTGTGATCTACGGATCTAGAGGCATGTCTGGGATGTTGGTGTGTTCTCTCAACTCGAGTGGCTCATGGTTTGGAGATCCAGAAGCAATCTTTCTAGTATGACAGTCATGGAAGTGTGTGTTCTTGAGGTTCAGTGTGAATATGCGAGTGATTCTAGTGATACGAAGTGGTGTGGTTGTTCCTGTTGACTTAATTGTGCTTGTGGTGGTCTTTGGATCATGTGTCTATTGTTTTGGTGGTCCGCATTGACAAAGGAGCTCGTGATTAAAGGTTTACTCTTGGTTGTTGTTGTTCTTCCTAGTCTTGGCTGACAGGATGTTCCTAGCGTGTTGTAGATGATCTAAAGATCATTTTATGAAGCATGGTGTGTTAATAGAGGAAGATTCAAGTCTCAGCTATGATTGGCCGATAGTGTAAAGATCTGCATTAAGTTTGGCCGACCTTGTTGATTATTCCAAGATGGATGAAGTGTATAAATACTTGTTGAAGAGTTGTCAAACATCATCCTTGAGCAAAACAGATTAAATTCAAATAAAGGATCAGAAGTAGAGCAGAGAAGAAAAGGAGCGAGAGCAATATAGAGTGTGAAGTTAGTAAAGAAGAATCTGGGGCAAAGAAGAAGTTTTTGAACATTCATTGAAACTAAACCAGGCATGAAGTAGATGCTACTTTTCAATTAATTCATTCTATTCTAAATTAATTTTGTAGGCAGTGAGCCTCCTCTCTTGAGCAGTCACCCGAAGGCATGTGCCTTCTATTTTTCTAAAGTACTTTTAACAAGGTACAAATCTTTGTGGGTTAACCCCCACCATGGTTTTTCCCTTAACCGGGTTTCCACATCAAAATCTTGGTGTCAAGTGTGTTGATTATGTTTATGCTCTTATGTTGTTGATCTATGCTTTAATGTTTACATCACTAATCTGGTGGTAAGATAATAAAGGAGGTTAAAAGCAGAAAAAGATTAAATTGTGTGACAACTGATTCACCCCCCTCTTAGTTGTTCGGTCTAATTCCAACAGAGTATTGATTTGATTCTTGATGGATGAATGAAGGGGACCAGTGGTGTTCTAATTATCCCTAGTTTGGAATAGAACCTTCTTTCTATAAGTAAGTTGAATGATGTGGGTGTGCAACTTATCTTCTTGAACGGAGGATGCAAGATAACGAGAGGAGCTATAGTGCTTGTTAAGGGTGTTCGGAGAGGCACTCTATTTCAGTTGTATGCATGCGCTATTCAGTGCAATAGTTTTTTTTTTAATTTTGAAGAAAAGAGCTTCAAATTCTTCATCCTCGCCATTGGAAACAACAATGAAGAAGTGTGTTATGTCTACTTTCGATGGTTATGTTTTCTGGGTACCTAAGGGTGCTCATGCTTTGGAGAAGAAACTTCCTGCTAAGAAGACAATGTTGTGGCATGAGAGACTTGGTCACATTGGTGAGAAGGGTCTTAGAGCCCTAAAAAATAAAAACCTTGTCGAGGGGTTAAATGATTGTAATCTCAAGTTTAATTTTTGAGAACATTGCGTATATGGAAAGAAAAACCATGTTCAATTTTACTCTAGTTCTCACAAATCTTCTGATGTATTGGATCTGATTCATTTTGATGTGATTGGTCCTGTGAATGTTCCTTCAATTTCTAAATCTATAAATTTTGTGTCATTCATTGATGATTACAGTAGAAGGACATGGGTTTATTTCCTTAGAAGAAAATTTGAAGTCCTTAGTCGATTCAAAGAGTTTAAAGCTTTTGTAGAGAATCAGACTGGTAAAAAGATTAAGTGTTTGTGGATAGACAATGGTGGTGAGTTTTGTTTGATAGATTTTGAGAAGTTCTGTAAAGAACATGGGATTTAAAGACATAAGACAACTCCATACACCCCTCAATAAAATGGACTTGCAGAGAGGATGAACAAGTCGTTGATGGAGAGGGCTAGGCGTATACTTAGTGGAGCTATCCTCGAATAGAAGTTTTGGGTTGAAGCTGTAGCCACTGCCTGGTACCTAATTAATAGGTCTCCTACTTCAGTACTTATTGAGAAGACACCCATGGAGGTGTGGTCTAGTAAAAATCCTTCTTGAGACATCTTCTAGTATTTGGTTGTGAGGCATATGCACATGTGCCTAAGGAGGAGAGGTCAAAATTGGAGAACAAGGTTGTTAAATATATCTCCATTGGCTATGGTGTCAATGTGAAAGGGTAGAAGCTTTGGGATCCTTTGGCCGAAAAAGTCTTGTATAGATAAAGTGTTATCTTTAGAGAAGTAAGTCCTTCTCCTATTGTTCTACAGCCAGAAGAGAAAGAAAAGAAAGAGGATGTGGTTTAGTTTCCTTCTACCCCTGAGGAGACTGAACCGAAAGCTCCTATTGGACCTAGTGATGTGGAGAGCTCTAGCAGCTCTAAAAGTTTAGAAGAAGAAGAACCTCAACCTCAACATTTGAGGAGGTCTACATGGATTAACCTAAGATGTTTGGTTATTCATTTCTTGATTCTAGTTGTATTTTTTCCTTGATTTCTAACACTGATGAGCCTAGAACTGTGAAAGAGGCTATGGGTATGAAAGATGTAGGTTCTAGGGAAGAGGCCATGGAAGAAGAGATGGTTGCTTTGGATAAGAATAATACTTGTGACTTGGTGCCTTTGCCTAAAGGACAGAAACCTGTTGGATGCAAATAGGTGTTCAAAAAGAAATTTGGTGTAGATAGCATTGTTGAGAAGTATAAGACTAGATTCGTTGTGAAGGGGTATTCCCAAGTTGAGGGCATAGATTATGGTGAGATTTTCTCTCCCATTGCAAAGATGACATCCATTAGATTCTTATTATCACTTGTTGAAGCGTATGATCTTGAAGTTGAGTAGATGGATGTGAAAACAATTTTCCTTCATGGTGATTTGGAGGAGGTTTATATGTCACAGCCAAAGTACTACATTGTTGAAGGTAAATAAAATCTAGTTTGTAAGTTGAAAATTTCTTTGTATGGTTTGAAACAGTCTCCTAAGATGTGGTACCAGAAGTTTGATGCCTTTGTGTTAAGTTTGGGATTTTTGAGATCAAAAGCAAATCATTGTATTTATTATAAGAAGGATAATGATTGCATTCTCATTATTGCTTTATATGTTGACAATGTGTTGTTTTTTGGGAATGGAAAGAACTTGGTTTTTTATATGAAGTGTCAACTTTTAGCACAATTTGAGATGAAAAATCTAGGGGCAGCTCAGTACATTCTAGGGATGGAAATCAAAATAAATAGGGAAAACAAAAAACTTTGGTTAAGGCAAAGTAAGTATGTGAATTTTTTGTTGGAGAGATTCAACATGGAAGCTTGTAGACTGATGAGTGTTCCTCTGATGATGGGGATGAATTTATTTATTTTGGATTGTCCAAAATCTCCTACTGAGGTGGACATGATGAGATTTCCTTATGCTATTATTGTTGGCAGCTTGTTGTATGTTATGGCTTGTACGAGACCAAACATTGCTCAAGCAGTGGGAGTCCTTAGTCAATTTATGGCTAATCCTAGATGGGTACATTGGGATACAGTGAAGAGAGTATTCCCTATGTTATCATGGTTATCCTATAGGACCTCGACATTCTATGAGTATTCATGGATTTGTGGATTCAAATTGGGTTGGAGATATTGACAACAGAAGATCCACCTGTGGTTATGTTTTTACTATGTTTGGTGGTACAATTAGCTAGATAAGTAAGCGACAAGGTGTCATCGCTTTGTCCACTATAGAAGCAGAGTACATGGCAGCAACTCATGCTTGTAACGAAGCCATTTGGCTTAAGAGATTGTGTTCTGACATTGGTTTTGATGTAGGGAAGATTACTAATTGTTGTGACAGTCAGAGTGCCATATGTTTGGTGAAGAATCCTACTTTCCACGCAAGGACAAAGAATATTGATGTTCATTACCATTTTTTTCATGACATGGTACAAGATGGGAAGGTGGATTTAGAGAAATTTGACACTTTGACAAATGTTTCAGATTCCTTGACAAAGCCTGTGAGCACGGAGAAGTTCAAATGGTGTTTGAAGTCTATGGGTCTTTTGGCCCCTAGAAATTACTCCATGATTATCTATTGGCTCTTGAAAGGTGTTCGAAAAGTGGGAGAATGTTTGGAATTAAGGTGTCTCAACCTTTGCAAGTTCCTAATGTTGTATTTATTTGTTTTTGCCTACTATTGTAATTTTCTATGTAAATCTTATTTTGTCACTTTGTGGGAGTTGGCATGGTGATGTGTCATCCTACATAGAAGGTGACTAGATGTATTTTGTCCTCATATAAGGAGGTAGGTGTCCCATTTTGTGGTAGAGGTATTTTTCCATGTGTCAAAATCTTTTGGGTGTTGTAAGAGGTTTATGACGCGTAAGAACTATGACAAATTCTATGACATTGTAAGAGCTGGAAATAGAAGGGATGAGACAAGTGTCATTTACATGTATGACATTGTGAGAAGCATCTTTTACTTAGCCCATTTTGGGGTTCCCAAGTTTGGGATATGACAGGTTGTAAGAGAATCGTTTATTAATAGTCAATTATGACAGATTCTCTTATAGTTGTAAGTGTTGTCATATATGACAGATTTTATGATGATGTAAGAGCATCTGTTATACCTATTTTGGATAAATTATGGGCGCCCAAGTATAAAGGGTTGTAATAGGTGTAAGGGAATATTTAACAAGTGCCACATGAGTCAAACATGCATTGGGAAAGTGTGCCACATGGATTTGGGTGCCCATCTCTTGTTGCTTGCTCTAGAGGCTTCCTTCATGCTTGTATCTCTCTATAAACAAGGTGCTTGTTGGAGTAGTTTGTGTTATAGGAAATATAAACAATAGTATTAAACTACTTACTATCCAATAACTCAATGAAATTGATGTAAATACAATAAACAAAGATATTACCTTCGTAGACCAATTCACCTCATAGCTTCCATTGTTGCCTATCTCTTATTGATCTTATGAATGAGTTGAGCTCTTAGAAGTGTGTACTTCCTTGCTGTTGAAGATGACAATGGGAGAATGGCTATAGATGGATAATGCAATGAAGATTAAACTAACAATGCAACTCTATGAAGATGGATAATGGAGATATGGAGACATGGTTGGATGGTTGTGATAATAATGAGGTTTTGGAAGTGCAATGAGGATACTTTGCCAAAGGCACGCTGGTAGAATTTTTGCAGAGTAAGTTTACAAAAGCTCTTGGATTGTTGAAATGAGGGAATGAGGGTTCCTTTTATAGGCCAAGGAGGGGCCAATTCCAAGTGTCACGATCTCAACATTGGAGAAGAAGTCTTGTGATGTATATGATGGAGATCAAATTGGTTGGGATGAGGGAGAAAAATATGGAAGATGTTCCTCTCACCTTGACAAAGTGGAGAGAAAGGTGTGACATGAGGCCATATGTCACAAGGCTCACAAAGACCATAAAGTGAAGGTCAAAGAAGGAGCCCTTGTTTGTAGGATGGTTGGAAGGAATATAGGGAATTATGGGACAAGTGTCTCAAGGTGTCTTTTGACCAAGATGACATGGAGAGACCATGCTCATGAGAATAGGGATGGTTAGAGGAATAATAGGAGATGTGGGTGAGGGAAAATAGATAATTAAATATTAAAATATTTAATTATGTGTGCAACATGATGAGGTGGATTGTGAGGTGGATTGGATGATGTGGATTAGATGATGTGGAATTATGGACTTTTGACTTTGAGATATGATGATTGATTAAATAATTTAGAATTATTTAATTAGGGATGGCATTAGAAGAATTGATAAATTGATTTGTTGTAGAATTATGATGATGTGAATCATATAAATAAATTAGTGAATTTATTCATTGATAGAGGAATAAGAATAAAATAAATATTAAATATGTATTTAATTCGACTTAGCCATTTTTAGGTGTATATAGTTTGTATGGTTGATTTGCAGATGTTGCTATGTTGTCGAAATTACTCTAGATACTACGTGTTGGTGAACTCCTAAAAGATCTTGGATTTGTAATTGCATTGTCACCATTATTTGATTACTGAATAATACATTGGGTTGTGCTTTGGAGTGTGGGGTTTTTTACCTGAAAAGGTTTTCCCCACGTACATCTTGTGTTATGGTATTGCTGATTTGTTTTATGTTGTGTATCTTCTTCTACGCTAATTGTAAAGATTAAAAATTTGCATAACTCTCCCCTCATTAGTTCGATGTAAGAAGCTATTCCACATACCTTGCTTCATTTCAGTTACTAGATTCAACCTGGCCATTTCCATGTGGTTGATAAGGGGAAGAATGTTTTAAATCTATCCCATACTTAGAACATGTGTCAAGGAGATAATGGTATCTAAAACACATTGCATTGTCAACAATAATCCAAGTAGGCACACCATACCTTGTGATGATGTTATTTATTAGGAAGTCAATCACTACTTTAGATGTTGTATTCTAGTAGGTATTGCTTCCATGCATTTCATGAAGTAGTCAATGGCTACAAGGATCCATTTGTATTCATTACTAGATTTTTCCACAATCTCCATGATAAAATCAAGACCCCACTACTGAAATGGAGCCTCGAGTGTTATGGATGTGAGGGGGAGTGTGCTTGCAAACCTCTGGCAAGGATCACACTTTCTAACAAATTCAGCCACATCTTTAAACATTGTAGGCCACCAATATCCTAATTTTATTACTTTGTGGGAAGTGGTCTTCGACATGAAATATGCCCCACAAAGTCCTTGATGACATTCATTCATGACCTTGACATATTGCTCATGATTTAAACATTTGAGAAGCAATCATCAAGGTTTCTCCATATTAGTTGGCCCTACATCAACACATACTTTTGGGCTACCAACTTCAAGGTTCTCCCTTGATAATCATTCAATCCTGGAGGGAAACTCAAGTTTTCCAAATAGAAAACTACATCTTTATATTAAGGATCATCTTTCAAAGAGTAAGGAGGGAGTGTTGGACTGGAAGTTACCTAATGTACTTCTATTGCATTCAAGTTTGTATCTTCCATTAGCTTAGGAAGGCCTTGACCTCTATCTAACCTTGTAGTTTGTACCTCCATATCATATTCCTAGATCTTATTGATCCATTTGCACCTCCTTCTAGAAGCTTCTTGCTAACACAATATGTCCCTCACAGCAGTATGAGGCACATAAGCGATGATCTTGGCTCCCACAAGATAAGGTCTAAAATTCTTGATTGCCTTGACTAGAGCATGCACATGCTTTTCCATGATGAAGTAATTTAACTGAGCATTTTGCAATGATTTTCTAAAGAAAGCATTAGGCTGCTCATATCCATTAGCATTCTTTTGAAGCAACACTACACCAATGGTGTAGAAAGAAGCAAAAGAAAAGAGTTGAAAAGGCCTGGAATAATTAGGACTAGCCAACATTGGTGTCTTCTTAAGTGCATCCTTGATTTCCATGAAGGATTCATTTGATTCCTTATCCCAACTAGTTGATTGCCTATTCTTAAGTACTTTGGAAATAGCCTTTGTCTTTTCAACAAATTTAGGAACAAACCTCCTAACAAAATTAATTTGTCCGAAGAAGGACTACACTTCTTTAACTATTTTGGGTTGAGGAATGAGGTCTATTTATTTGACTCTCTCTAGATCAATCATTATACCCTCCTTAGACACAATATGCCCAAGAAGCTTACCTTCTTCAACACTAGATGTGTACTTCTTAGGATTTAAGGAAATCCCATATTCTAAGCATCGCTAGAAAATCAACTTTGTGTTTGTAATGGTTGTGCTTCTATCCTTAGAATAGGTCATCAAATCATCATGATAAACAACCATGATTTCATTTATCAATCCTACAAAGGAAACATCCATTGCCCTCTGAAAGGTGGCTCCTACATTCTTGAGTTTGAAAGGCATCCTCACATAAATAAATGTTCACCAAGGGGTGGTGAAGGTTATCTTTTGTTGCTCAAACTCTTTGATCATTACCTGATTATATTCTGAGAAGTCATCCATCATTGACATTAATTCAAACCCTATCACAACAAATGGTCCATGCTAGGCAATGGGTAGTTGTCCTTGAGGGACTTAATGTTCAAATTCTCAAAGTCTACACAAATCCTTATGTCCCCATTCTTCTTTCTCACTAGGACCGGGTTTGACACCCATTCTAAATGCTTGATTTCTTTAATTATACCACTCTCCTTCAACTTCATCAATTTCTTTTACATCTAACAAGACATTGTAGGATTAATAGGCCTTTGATTTTACCTAAATGGTTTTGTACTAGGTTCTAAAGGAATGGTATGTTCGAACAAATCTTCTCTATATGTTTTCAACTCATCATATTACCATGTAAATCATTGCTTAAACTTCCTCAATAGACAAATCAACAATTTCTTCTCTACTGGCTTCAACTTATTTCCAACGTAAATTATCTTTGGAGCTCATTCAGTTCCTAAATTCATTCCAACATCATCTAGGCTAATTGGTTTGCTCCTTGTCTTGTAGCAGACCCCACTTGGTTGGACAATCAACAATGATTATGTCCATCATAGATATGTAACAAGTTGTACCTCCACACCATTGACAACTCCAATAACATTTAGCTTGTAGGAGCCCATTGCATAACACTTGCCATAAGGCCTAGAAACTTTCAAGCCTAGCAATTTCATGACTTCTAATGGCATTAAATTACTTGATGCACCAAAATCCAGTATGTAGTTATGCACAAACCATCCCTTTATCAACAAACAAGTATAAAAGGGATCAACCATGGTTTGATTACTTACAGATGTTGTACCAAGGAAGACCTCAGGTATTTCTTGGGCATTTGTTTTAGCACTTATATATTCTACAAAATCATTTAGAGGATTTGTTTGGTCTTCAAATATGGTTGGAGCATTGATATTTTGCAATACACTATCTTTATGTTCAGGGATTCTCAGCATTTCCTGAACCAGTACTAGGACTTTCATTTGGCTCAAAGTGGGATCCATGTCAATAGGGACATAATCAAGAAGAGGGGTGGACAAGGGCACAATTATTGCATGAGTGTGAGGAATAAAAGGCATTATCTAACCACCCTTGTTATTTCCAATTGCCTTCGTTGTAGTTGTGCTTCTTGAGGACTTTGCTTGATTCAACTTCTTGCCTGCCTCTATCACCTTTGGATTTTTAACCTTGTTTGATGGTACACTTCCATTTTTGTTCTTTGGAACATATTTCTTCTACATAGGGGTATCAATACCCGTGATCTTTTCTTTTGTGCTAACCTTTTTGTAGTCTTTCTCACACTCTTATCCGCAATGTCATCTCTTCTAGCATCGATGACCACTTTTTCTTTTCCTTTATCAACAAATGTATTTGACACTTTTGGTGCTATTGCAATCTAATTGTTACTCAAGGAATTTACTTGTATGCCTCTAAGTTGGTATTCACTTTGAACTTGCATGACAACTACATCAATAAGGTCATTAATTATCTTCATTTGAGGGCCTTGCTCTTTTGTATCAATGTTGCATGAGTTCTTTCAGATGTTGGAATTCATGGGCTAGCAGTTCATACTAAACTTGATGTTCATTGAATGCATATTGGAAGAATTCATCTTCTTCATACTTATCAAATTTATGTACATCAACACCTTCATAATATTTAGGGGTTCCCTCCTCATTAAGGAACTCTTTCTCCTTTAATATATTGGTTACAATAGCACAGTTTACTATATCATGAGGTAGGAAGCATGTTTCACACCATAATGAATTATCCTACACATTCACATGACCTTTCCTTAAAGGATCAAGTGTATCCTTGTCTTGGTGCCTTGGATTTACTTGCCTTGGAAGAACCTATTTATCATTTTGTCTTGGTCTCTTAGACCAATTAGTATTGTAAGGCATGTTATGTAACCTCTGCCACTCATTGAAGTGACTAACAGTACTTTTAGAAGGCAAACCCTTCTCATTTTGTACAACCCAGTATGATAGATCTTTCATTGCCCCCATCAACATGTCTAGATTTTCTTCAGCAATAAGGAGCTTGCCTAAAGTTGCTACATATAGTTTTAAAATCTTTATATGTCAACTCTTTTTACATGTTTTCTAGACACCCTCATGTTACTTTCTATGTTAATTGCCATGGTATAAGCCTCTCTTAAAGTTTGGGGGTTTTTATCATGAAGGCAATATCCTTTTGCATCAAATGCTCTACAATAAAGAACCAAACACATGGATTCATTTGTGCTCAGATTATGAGGCACTTTTCTCATCATCATGGCAAATCTACGGTTGAACTTTGCAACAGTCTCATTCACACCTAAAGTATTTTTTTATTTTTTCTAACTCATGAATTACAAACTTAGGATCAATCCTATGTCTATACTGTAACCTGAAAACTCTTATGAATTCTTCCCATGAGTTAATATTGTTGTCTGGAAGACTTCTATACCACTCTTTTGCACTTTCTTCTAATGACTGCACAAAAAATTCATCATAACATCCTCATCTTTAATGACTACACAAAAAACTTCATCATAACATACTCATCAATCACATTGATTTATTTCCTTAGTTGTTCTTCACTAGTGATAACATTATTGCCTTGAAATTTGGGCACCTTACCCCTAATCTCATTTAGTATTAGATTACAATAATTTGGGGTGCTATAAATTCCAACTATCTATATCTTTCCATTCCTATAGGATGTCTTGGTGGTGGGAATATTTGACCATGCCTCCTATTATGGGCTCTCATATTCTATTGGTTATGTTGTTGCTAATGGCGTTGATTAGGAATATAATGATGCTAAGGCTAATTTTGTTGTTGATCATTTTGTGTAAGTTGAGCTTATTGCAAATCAATTTGATCTTGCAGTTCTCTTTGTCTTTGCCTAAGGTGATCAAGAAGATCCAACCTTTCATCAATTTCTCTTTCCCTATGCTCATTTTTTGATTGTGTAGTAGCATTAGTATCATGAAATGAAGCATCTTGTTTAGGTTTAGTCCTATGTGCTGAGGTAGGTGAATTAAGATGTGATCCTACTCTTGCAATTCTTATGTTTGTAAGATTTGATTTATTTGAATCTTCATACTGTGCCTCTTTATATATGTTTCTATCCCATCCAGTCATGTTCATTGTATCTCTTGGAATGCCATATTCATGTCTATGATTTCCTCTACTATATCTAACCATTTTATCCCTAGAATCATCTGAAGTATAAGGATAGTGATCCCTTAAATCAATATGGACATTATCTCTAATAGAAGGGCCAACATCATTTCTTTGAAAACTGTATCTAGTAGACATACCTTTATTTGTAGCTTTCTAGGCACTACGCTATCTTCCTAAGTGTGTTGCCATATCATCATACTCTTGTGAATTTTTTAAATGCCTCCCTCTTTCCATATTTGATTCTTGCTTTTAATTTTTTAATGGGTTCAGTTGAAGAGAGTCTCCACTCTTCACTTGGGAAGAGATAAACTTTTTTTAGTAGCAAAGACTTTCAAATTGAGAACCAAAACTTAACCTCCCTTGAAAACTTTACCCGATTGTTGAAGTCTTAAAATAGATTTAGATGATTATGTCCCACGTAATGGCACCAGTATTTTTGGTGCTCAAAGTTGAGGCTCCTCCAATTCCTAAAGCCAAGCAATTCTTGAGTGCCTAGAGTGTCAAACTCAAGACCAATACTTCAACTTATGTCCAAGAAGAGGCAACTAAGGACTACATTGATAAGGTGGGTAAGAACTTTTTCTTTTAGATCTACTAGACCAAGGGGGGTATTCCCTAAGGTATAAAGGATGAGACATGTAAAATCATGAAATTAGACCTTGATACAAACCATACCCGATGCACAAGGTACTTCAAAATTTGTCACTAAGTACATGTATGTTGGGTTGAAGAGCACAAGGACACTATACCTTCATTAAGAAGATACACAACCATGAAATTAGTCTAAAAATGATGTTGTGATAACCCCTAATGTTGGTGCATACATCTAGACATGGGAAAGACTAAGATTTTGTTATGTTTTGAGTGTGTTGGAGGGAAAAGAGGTCAATAATAATGTAGATATGTTCCTATCTTGTGAATAATGTTGGGGGGAAAAGAGGTTTTGATAACCCTTGAGAGAAAACCCAAAAGAAATTACAATGAAAATGCTCTTTGCACAGCCACTGGAAGAAACCTAGATATTCAAGATTGTCTTCTTCTATTTCTGCTCTGCAACCAAGATTCCATCTTTGAAAAATGAATTAAAAATGCATTATATACCTTGTTCAATCCATCAAGTATCTTTGGAGGTGTTGGAACTTCATTGTCTGAATCCTTGAAATTTGCAAAATTCTTATTCCCATCCTCATTGTATGCCTAAATCCGCAATGCATAAATTTGAAAAAATATTCAAGTATGTGGAAATACCTATGTGTTTACTCTTCCTAATGTATTTGAAATGGCCCCCAAGTGTTTGAAAATAAACCATGTGACTTACCTTTCAGCGGTTCCTAAGTTCATAGAACTCTTGATTCACCGACAAGGGTCTGCGAGGAACTAAAATTGCCGCAAGTGAAGAATTAACCAATGAGAAACATAAATAGTGTCACACCCCATTCTAAAACAAACATACTTATCATTTTTATTTCAAGAGGACAGATAGTCAATGAAAATATTATGATTAAAGTAATGTTGTGTTATAATAGAAAATGCATTTGATTTATATTATTTTTTATGCAAGGAATAATTGTCTATGACCTTTTTTTATGCACGTGGTTAAATAATGTGATGGAGTAACTATTGTTCTATGGTTGCATTAACAAAGTGAAAGGAATAGTGTTTTTTTCCCCTCCAAGATGAGAGGGTAAGAGTATCACCATGGAGAGGGTGCTAGATTGTGTGAATACAATGATCATTGTGCTATCTGGAAACACACACACTCACATTGTAGGTTATGTTAATTTTGGAATAAGTCTTATTTTTTATGTTGTTGGTCACCTCAGTAATATTGTAATGATGTGATCATCTTGTACTTGTTTAATATTATCATCGTCATGTCAATGATTCAATCTTTTACATCAACAATCAATAAGGTTGTGTACATCTTTGAATGCCAAGATGACATTAGTAATTGACCAATCAAGTCTAGTCTTGACATAAAGGCCTAAGTCGGCTTTGCAAGACTCCATTGTTGATATTGTGCTCATGAATAGTATAATTTAAGCATTCAAAAGAATGCATGAGTGACATCTATGAATTAGGTGTACTATTGTTGTTTTATTTTAAATTATTTATAAGCCTAGTGATGGTTAAATTTTTAACGTCTAGCTTGTGGTAAAGGAAGTTAAGACATTAAGACTCTCATCGTGTTCTTCCCTAGATACTTTGAGGAGTGGAAAGGAGCATTAGCTCCATACTCATATTTTCAAGCTCTTTAGACCATGGATGGTTGAGAGAAAGTTGGGAATAATTATGTGCAACTATTCTATAACCGACAGGGAGTGTGGTTATGATGGGAGGATAAGGGATCTCGATAAGGAAGTCGAGAGCGGAAGTAGGACAATATCTCTTGGATTGGGAGAATAAAAGTGAGGAGAAGGAGCTCGATAGGAGAGAGTATCAGATGCATTAACAAAGTGATGGGTATTCCAATGAACCAGTAGTAAACTGTTGATATTAAGCTTCATACTATATGTAAAGTCATTTATATTTTCTAAGTAAGCCTCAAGAGGACGCAGGTTTATATGAATCAATTGCTATTTGTGGAAAATAAAGCTTCTCTATATTTATATACACTTTTGACATAGGAATATATATGTAGATACTCCTAGAATGGTATTATATTTCAGTATACTATTGAAGTTATATGCCTTCAGAAAACTGTGAATGTTGTTCTGGGCAGATTATGATAGATATAGATATGATTCATATCATTTAGAATTTGATCTGTAGAATGATCGAAATGTCAGAGATATATATATAGATGATAGGAAGTCATGTATTTATATTATTTTTAAAGATAGTTTAAATGCAAGTTAAACCTGTGTATAGGCCGAATGATATATATATATTAAATGCAAGTTAAACCTATGTATAGGCTGAACGATATATATATACTGACTGGTCAATAATCTTGGATAAATTATGTTCTTATATGAACGTATTGTGTGTGAGATATTACCTTAGTATATATGTTGTGAGAACATTGTATATAAGCCAATATAGGTTGAATGGTTCGGTGTGTTGTCGACTGTGTAAGGTCAATTTAAGAATATAGCTATCTATATCTATCAGTTTGATGTTGAGAGGTATCATTACTCTTGTTAATCATAAAAGTTTATATCTTGTGAATGATCAATGACTTGATTAAAAGACTCTAGTCAAATAGATTTCATATTCAGATAATCATGCAAAAGCATCTATTTATCTTATGTCGTAGAGGTAGATAATATAAGTATTATCATTTTGATTTCTATGTGTAACCAAAAATTCTCATATACTAATTTTATTGCTAGTTAAGAGGAAACCATTCTTTTATCTTATATTTTGGCCAAGATGGGTCAATAGATTATTGTAAATTGGTTTTACCTCATTATGATAATATTATAGTCATTTTATATAGTTCACTTCGACAGGAAATTAGTCAAACAATAGACTAAGGCAGACATATCTTAGTGGCAAGAGTCTTAGAAGTCTATAGTCATCAAAATCAATGACTTTATAATAGAATCAAGTATACCTTGAGAATGTATACCAAATTTATTTATGAGCATGGAAATGGGTTGACAAGACTTTGAGTAGAATGATAGGTTGTCATAGAACCAAGATTGCAAGGATGCAAAGAGGGGCTTAATGCATTCTTTTAAGTCAGCTAAACTCTCACCTTAGACTTGTCTTATAGTAAAGGGTATATTTTGTCTTTAAGACTGATATTGAATAAACAAGTCAAAGTATGTTGATATAATATCTACTGAAATATAAGAATGTTGTCTCCAAGTTGAGAAAAGAGTGTGTGAACATATGACTTATTATATGAAACTTTGGCTAAAGTAATGCAAAAGTCATTGCTTGCATTGTCGGTTCACTGTGTACCAAATAGCTAAAGAGTCAGAGTGGGTTATGTTAGTGGAAAATGTGAACAATAGTATTAAACAACTAATCATCCAATAACTCAATGGAAATTGATGTAAACACAAGTAAACAAAGAATATACCTTTGAAGACCGTTTTACCTCTATGCTTCCATTGTTCGCCTATCTCCTCTTGATCTTGATGGTAATGGAGCTCTCAAAAGTGTGTATTTCCTTGTTGTTGAAGATGACAAGAGTAGAACGGATGTAGGTGGATAATGTAATGGAGATCATGCTACAATGCAATACTAATGGAGATGGATTGATGGAGACATAATTGAATGATGATTATGATAATGAGGTTGTGTAAATGCAAATGAAGATAACTTTGCAAAAGGCACGCTGGTATGATTCCTACATAGTAAGATTACGAATGCTTGAGATGGATGCAAATGGGTGTGAAGACCTTGCTTATATAGGCTGAGGGAAGACCAAATCCAAGTGTCAATAGATCCATGACTGGAGGAATTACCTATGATGTGTATGGTTGAGGAAGCTTGAGGGAATGTGCACAAATCAGGAGAGGACAAATGTCCATGCCTTCTTCATGAGTTATGGGAATTAACAGAATAGATTGAGGAGTTAATTGGGTTGATTGATCAGCTAACTGGGTTGATTGGGGAGTCAACAAAATAGATTGACCAGTGAACTCAATTGACTAATTAGTTAACAGATTTGATTGATGAGTTAACTAATCTGACTGGAAAAGAAATAGGACATGTGGGTGAGGGAATATTAGCTAATTAAATATTAAAATATTTAATTACATGTGCAACATGGTGAGGTGGAAAGGTGATGTGGAAGAATGAGGTGGAATGGTGAGGTGGATTTATGGGATTTAGACTTTGGAATAGAAGAATTTAGGATTAATTAAATAATTTAGGATTATTTAATTAGATGAGACATTAGAAGAATTGGGGAATTTAATTAAATAAATTGATTGTATTTAATTTTGGGATAATGAACCAATCAAATAAATTAGAATATTTATTTAATTTGATGGAAGAATAAGAATTAAGATAAATATTAAAATATTTACTTAATTTGACACAAGCCATTTTTAGGTGTATACATTCTGCCCCTCTTTGATGCAATGTGGTTTAACATGTTGCTTCAAAGAAATAAAAATTTTCTGTGATTGATACATGCCCCAGTTTGCCCCTGGTATAGGTTATGACATTAAGATGCCCCCTTGGGAGATTGGACGAGAAGAAACTGATAGGATGGAGGACAATCTCATGATGAGATAGGTTTTGAGCAATTAGGTTGACTGGATAGACGGGTGAAGAAATTGGTTGACCTAGAAGATAGACTATATGAAAATCATGCCCCAGCATGGACAACGTCAATCACCTCCCATTAGGGTTCCATGTGCTATATTTAGGAGTTTGACTTGCATTTGAGAGAGATCCTAGTGAAGAGCAGAGCCATTTAAGCACAGAGCAGTCAGCGAAGATGCAGTAGTTTCCTCTTGAGCTTCATCGATTCGAGCGGATCCGACGTTTCAACCGTCTAGCAGACTATGGGCTGCCGGTAAGTACTACTTCATTTCTAGCTTAGGGTCATTAATGATAGCAATAAATGTAGGCCAAAGTTGTAGGTTTTAAATGCGCCGAAAGGCAGAACTGCGCATCTGGTTTTGCTTATCAAAACACTTAGAAATTTGATAAAGTTGACTGTGCGATTGATGCTGGTCAACTGATAGGTCATCTCTAAGATTGATTGAATCTCTGGAGAGATGATAGGAATGTGTTCCTGTTAGAATTGCTAAGTTTTTGATGTTGGATAGATAGATTTGTAGTGTAGTCGATTTGATGGACTAATGCGTGCTTGCTTGATTGCAGGAGGAGCTAGACGACATTCTAATGTCGAGAGAGCATTATACAATTACATAATTATTAAGGCCCCAGCTTACAGAGACTGATCTTCTTATTCTTAGATCAGCTGGATTGTCTTTCGTTTGCTTCATGCCCGAGATTCATGCGAATCTCGGTATGCTAACTGCCCTGTTGGAGCTTTTTCACAGTGAGGACGGGACCTTTCATCTCCCCACTGGGGAGATTATAGTTACTCTAGAGGATGTTCATAGGATCCTTCACATACCCATTGATGGAGAGCTCATGGAGTACGAGCCGCAGACTAGGGCAGGTTTGGATGAGTGCAGACGGGTTTTTGATGATGATAGCATCAAGGGTACTAAGATCAATTGGGCTGACATGCTGGTGTACTATGAGCCACTTCCTTCAGTTGTGGCAGGGTTGATTGGAGGTATTGTGTGTCTTGACAAATGCTCTCATGGATTTGCAGTTGGATGGGGTCGAGTGTTAGAGCAGATTGTGACTAAGGGTACTAGATATGATTGGGGAGTTTGCATCCTTGGACATTTGTATCATGATTTACACCAGTTCGTATATGATGGTTCCTCTAGCTTGGCTTGTAGACTTTCATTGCTACAGATATGGGCACGGACTCACATAGCGATTACTCGTCCTATTGGCATTGATACTTGGGGTAGGGATCAGCCCTACTCCTATATGTTGTACGAGAGTCTTTCCTAGCCCAAGCTGGGAAAGCTAGAGTACTGGAGGTATGCTTTTGATAATGTTGACTCAGTTGTTTGGCGACCATACCTGAATTGTGAGGTATGGAATGAGGATGCACATGAGCTACGCTTCTACTTTCAGATGAGATGGCTTATAGGGAGGACATTGTATATTTTAGAGAGACACATTATTTCACATGTATATAGGCAGTTTGGCAGAATCCAAGGGATGCCCATGGGTAATGCCATATTTGCCCATACGCACAAGGAGTGGGGACGATGGGGACACAGCCCATCCTATGAGACAGTTCATGATGAGTTTCTACATATTTCATATCAGTCTTGGTTGATGCATAGGGTAGTGGCAGACGCAGGTATGACACAGGACTACTTTGATTGGTTCACAACACATCCCTTTCCTCGCTACTCCAGTCCAGGAGAGTGATCCCTGATTCTGGATGATCAGGAGGAGGACGGTGAGGGGCCACGAAGGTGACACAGGAGACGAGGAGTACGGGGAGATGGCAGAGGAGGAGGAGGAGGGCATGATGGCAATGGTGGAGGAGGAGGAGGAGGTGGTGGTGGTCATGATGGTGGTGTCGGTGGCGGAGGAGGTCATGATGGTGGACATGATGGTGTACATGATGGGGATGATGGCAGAGATGGAGATGGGAGGAGGGTTCGACGGAGGATTGACCCTACTTAGCAAGCTCAGCTAGCCCTACCGAGATAGGTTCAGCCTCCAGTACCACCACAGGGACAGGGGCCAGATGATGGAAGACGGTGAGATTATGAGCCCAAATGGCTCAGATGCAGTCTATGTTGGGACAACAGCAGGGATAGATAGGGTAGATACAGGCCTAGATGATACAGTTATAGAGTGACCTACAGACCGCTCGGTTAGAGAGAGATACATCCATTCAGAGGTATACTAGGGCAGAGGCATTCTTAGAGCAGGTACAGCTGACTGTGGGACAGGGTTCTACCGGCTAGACAGTGACAAAGATGGTGAGGGCAGGCCAGGAGATCTTCTACTAGAGAGGGTTATATGAGCAGGCAGTGCCACTAGAGCGTAGGGCAAGTAGTTACCACCCCAGTTACCGCAGTAGATCACAGAGGGCACTTACAGAGAGTGGCGGGGTGATGGGACCTACGAGGCCACCTCCTAGACCACCAGGAGAGGGGTGCACCAAGGATAGGGACATCAGGTAGGGGAGGAGGAGGTATCCCGCCGCCACAGCCAGCACCATCAAGGGGAAGCCATTCCTAGCTATTTTGAGACATGTATCAGTTTTAGTACCTTTATTTGGACATGTATACACCACTTCGGTTTGGACACTTCGAGATGTATTGTTATTTTGACATCATTGTATACTTGGACACTTTTATTCTTTTTGATGATGATTAAATGATATCATGATTTGACTAACTATGATTATGATATACTGTGATGGAGATGACTTACATTATCATGTTATGATATGCTATGCTTATAGATGACCTATGTGGTTTATGACTCTGATGCATATGTTTACATTTATGCGATGGACATGATGATCTATGTGATGACCTTACATGATTATGGTTGTACGTGATGTGTCTAACATGTTTATTAGATTTTATGATGCACTTTATGTTTATGTGACATGATGTTTCTATGAGCTATATGATGGATATGATGACCTATATGCATGTTTATGATCCTATATGTTCACATTCAATGATGATCTAATGCAGACACTATGATAACTGAGATGTTTACTTATGTCGTTTGCCATTGTTTTATTTATGGATGATGATCTAATATGCAAATGCAATGATAGCTATGTTTTTGTGAGATTTTTGGTTAATGCAATGTTATGGTGACTCATGCATTTAAATGACAAAATTATATGCAAAACATGATCTAAATGTTTATTACCATTAATGCATTTTATGTGATGATAATATATGATGACACACCTATTCATGACATGCAAATGAATTGTTTTTGTTGTTCCAAGTATACTCAATCTTAATAATAATACACCTAAGAAGAATGGACTTTAATAATAATCTACCAATCAAAATGTTTCTTGCCTTCCACATGCCAAAATAGGGGTCTTTTTTTCTTTTTGGCATAACTTTCTCGAAACAAGTCAGATTTTCACAAATTTATAGTCATTGGAAAGCTGATTTGGCAAACATCACAATGGTATAGGTATCTTTAGTCCAATTGGTCAAAATCATTAGGCATTATTAGTCAAAAGTCTAACCTTACCTTGGGAACTTCAAATAGCTATAACTTTTGCATTTTTTAATGAATTTTCGTGAAATTTTTTTTGAAACAGCATAGATTTTCATGTAGATTCTGATTTTGATATCTATTTTTCTGTCACAAATCACATTTCTTAGAAATTTTCCAGATTATGTGTTTTTCACCTAAACATTTGATTTGCAATCTTCTTGATTCTTTTTTGTTTTTGTGGACTACAGGTGGACATCAGGACCCTTTGCATATCATGTGACAAAGAAAACAATAAATAATTGAGACTACTAATCTGGTTTTGGTGCAGAACGTCCACTGAAGACAATCATTTTTACACTAAGTGTTGAATAGGCTTGGTTTAGGCATTATCATACAATTTGCATACAATATTCACTTAGTTTTTAACCAGGAGGAAAGTAAATCATTTTTTTGCATCACAACTTTCATCTAGTCCCAACCTAGGGGTTAAAAACTAAACAATTTCTCTATGTTTTTACTATCTTGCACTACAATCTATCACATAGCTTAATAGGGAAAAGTAACACTTGTTTATGTCTTCAAACAAAAATCTACACCTAGATTTGTTAGAAGGTTAAAATTAACAAAATCTTTTCCAAGTTATTGCTATCTTGTTAAGAACTTCTGTGCTTGATAGATTTAACACATTTAGTTATTTTTCTTTTAACTAGGAGGATAAAGAACCATTGTTTTCCATGCTTGTAAATGATAATAGGCCTATGCTCTTCCCTTAACTGGGTGACCAAAATGCCAAACTTATCATTTTATCTTTGTCATCTTTAGAAGAAGCCTACCCTTGGGATTGTGTTTCTTCCAAGCGGTAAGACCTCGAGCGATAATGGGCTAAAGCTAAGCCACTTCCAAGTCACTATAAATAAATTGTGTTTGTGACGAAAGTTACAAACAATGGGTGCTGTTATGTTACACTGATAAATGTTTCCCCCAAAACCCTGTAGAGCGTAACCTCTGCAGGCTGGGAAGCCTCCTTATCGGAGCAAATGCCACATGTGTAACCACCCGAATGGATGTCCATACTAAATGTTAAGGGAAAATTGGAGTAAACATGAATAATCAATATAGTATGTCAATAATACCCAAAACTCAATGAAATAATGAACAAAGAAGGTTAATTAAGCAAAGAACAATACAAAGCAAACCTCCTTTAATTCTCAGCGTCCATTGATCGCCTATCACAAATGATCTTGTCTATGAATATGTCCCTCAGAAGGTGCACTTTCTTGCTATGATTCCAAGCTGTCAAATGGGAACGGCTATGATAGTTTCACCATGAAAATGAGCTTCACAACAATGATAATAGTATGGTAACAAGTTTTATCACAAGCAATGAAGGAATTGGTGCCAAAGGTGCGCTGTAATTCCTACAGAGTAAGTTAACTTAAAGCTTAGATGATTGAAATGGAAGAATAGGATTTAATTTATAGACTTGGGAGAGAAGAGATCAACGGTATAGAGAGAATGAGAAGATCAACGATATAGAACGGTTGAGGAATGTGCACGAATAGGAAGACAAGTGTCTTGCTCTATTTTGCATAAGAGGAATTAATAAAATAGAAGAATGAGTTAACTGAAGAAATTAATCAATTAAAAGAATAGATCAATCAATTAAGAGAATAGAACTAGAAAAATAGAAATTGCATGACGATGAGAAGATATTTTAGCTCAATTAATATTTGCAATATTCAATTGCATGTGCACAAGGATTGAATTATATTTAGAGATAACTCAATTTAGAAGAAATAGACAACTTAAATAAATAATTAATTTATTTAAATTTAGAGAAGAAATTATTGGAAGAAATAATTAAATAATTGATTTTATTTAATTTAGAATGATTTTGGGAGAACTAATTAAATAATTGGTATTATTAAAATTGTTGGAGGAATTAGAAGAATTTTAATTAAATGAATTGATTTTATTTAATTGTTGGAAGAATGTGAATCAAATAAATAAATTTGTTCATTTATTTATTGATAGAGGAATTAGACTTAAATAAATATTAAGAATATTTATTTGGATAGATTCGTGTCATTTTTAGGCGTATACACTAAAAAGCCATTGTTTTTAGAATGCCAAAAAACCCTATTTGATGACACGGGAGGAGGAACCTCTAGAGCCATCCCACTTCATACACTCATTTAGTGTGGAGATAGAAAAGTTCAACTCTTCGGAGAAACTGTAACTTGGTATGTGTGAGAAGTGAGTGTCGTGGAGGGGAGCCGGTGCTACCAAGTTACTATCTGTCACTCCTTTATGTAAGTGGTTGGGGTAAAACCCAAGTTGGAACTCATCAAATACTATCCTTGCCAACCCTAGGATTGTGCTTGCTTTTGGTCACAAATTTGTAAAAACAACATGGAATCTTCTTATTTGACGTGTTTTCTTGCAACTAATTGATACAAATCATCAGCGAAAATACCAAACTTGCTTCAAGAAACATTGTGAAAACAAGCCAAGATCAAAAAAATTGAAACAAAAAGACAACACTACCTGCAGTTCTATGCATTTAGACCATTATGTTGCGCATTTAATCATGTTGCACAATTGGCCCATTATGTTGCACCTTTGAGACATTTTGTTGCGCATACAATACTTCTGCGCATTTGACGCACAGAGCGGCGCATGAAAACCACAGTACTGCACATCTAAAAATCAGAGCATTTCAACCAAACCTGCACGTTTGACCTACATAGCTGCACATTTGACCATTTTTCCTATGCATCTGAAGCTACACATGCAAAACAAAGAGCTATTCTGTACACTTTTGAGGAAAATTTAAACTAGTTCAGGGTACCCATTATTACATATACCTTGTTTATGATCTCAAGAAAACCATACAAATCTGTTTCGCATCTTTTTTTCAAAAACATTTCCATTTGCCATGTCATCCAAAGCATTAAATAGTTTAAAGAAAAAACATCAAACAAAACAAACCAAGTTTCCTACTAAGGTGTCATTAAAATCTTCCAAAACTCAAAACAAAAATATAGTTGGTTTCATAACAGGATATACCATCCTTCATCTCGGAACTACACTAGTGTAATCTTGATAAAAAGTAGTCCATATAAATAGCGGTGATCAACTCTCCCTACTTTGACTATCTTTTACCTCAAGAGCACATTTGTTTGAGCAAACAGTAGATCAAAATTTGAGCCTTAGGAAAATCTTGTCATCTAAAACTCACCAAGAACATCCATTCACATTCACAAGCATTTTCATCCAACATTCACCCCCATCAAATGGTTTTTATGATTGCAACTAAATCAAAATCTAAAGAAAATCATGATATGGATCCTTTGAAAAAAGACATACCATCTCCATCTCACAGTGATGGAGAGGACGAAATCCCATATGAGGAAGTAATTGGTGCTCTACAAGACTCAAAATTTCAAAAGATGATGGACAAGGTCCTAAACATGGACCCTCAAAAGTATTTCCTTATGCTATCACAACAAGGGACCAAACTTCCGTCATATTTTGACACCTCCACCTTAAAAGACACCACCTCTATGAATGACATGGAAACTCCCAAGATCACACAAGAAGTTCCCAAAACAGACAAGACCAAGGATAACACAAACCCTCTAGACTTATTGACACAACAAATCCAAGTCTTGGAGCAACAACTCTCAGACATTCAAACCGGAGCATCCTCAAAGCACTACACTCTAGAGGATATTTCATTGTATCCTTTTGACAAAGGCTTGATCATGATACCTTTCCCCTCAAACTTTGAGGTACCAAAATTTGACAAATATCAAGGAAAGGGTGATTCAAGAGACCATATCAGAGAATTTAGTGCAGCATGTCTCGAAGTCACCCACAATGAAACCTATCTCATGTGACTATTCCCAAGGAGCTTGGGAGGACAAGCTATGGAATGGTTCTCTCGCCTACCTCCCAACATCCAAACTTTCAATGAACTAGTGGATAAGTTTGTCACTCACTTCTCCTACAATATTGAGCATGAAATCTCAATGTTAGATCTTTGTAACACTAAACAAAAGGGTGGAGAATCCTTCACCTCTTTCTTACAAAGATGGAGATAACTGGCCAGCAAATGTCCATATCATATGCCAGAAAAACAAATGCTTGAAATGTTTGTACACAACCTAAATGTTGATCTAAGCTATCAAATATCAATCCAATGTCCTTTTAGTAAGGTCATTGAGATGGGTTTACTTATTGAAAAAGATTTGATAGCAAAGGGGCAAATAAAACTTCACAAGGACACCCCTAGTGCAAATGTTAACACAAATAAGCCATGATTTTGGACCAAAAATAAGAACATCGTCAATGATGGGATAGTTGATGCTAAAAATGTGATGCCAAAGCAACCAATTTTCAACTTATCAAACCCACAAAACAACCCCCAACAAAATAAACCACAAAACACCGAATCACGGTCTACAAATTTTCCTCCTCGAAGAAAGTTCACACCTCTAGGGGAAACACTAGAATCCACCCTATGGAAGCTAATATTAAACAATCTTATAAATCTTCCAATGGCGCAGGAATATGAACCAAAAGTTAAAGCTCCTTGGCAGAAAGACACAGACTTCTGCGAATACCATGGAAGCAAAGGCCACAAGACAAATGACTGCCAAAAATTAAAGCACACCATTCAAGACTTGTTGGATCAAAAATGGATATCACTTGATGGGCATGCCTCTAATGATGATCATATAGCATTCAAGAATCCACTCCCCAACTATGAGAAGGGAGGTCCTTCAAATCAAAATAAATGTGGGGCTAACAACACCAACTATACAAACATGTCATATGACTATGTTGTAAACCATATTTCTGGAAGTGATTCACATATCAATGTGATCACTATAAGTAAAACCCCTGATTGTAATGTAACCACTCACAGTGGAAAGGTTACTCTTAAGGGAACTCCATCCAAACCATCCTCTACATCCAACTAGTACAACATCCTGGATCAACTTCACAAGACACCCGTACACATCTCCATTTTGGAACTTTTACGCCTATCTCCGTCCCACAAAGCCATACTCGAAAAGGCTCTTTCAGAAACCACTGTCCCAACCAACCTCACCAAAGAGTAGTTTCAGACCATGGTAGGTCATCTTACCACACCTCATTTCCTATCATTCACGGAAAAGGATGACATGTCAATCACCCAACCACATAATGTGTCCCTCCACATCGAAGCCTTCATACACAACATAAAATAAAAAGGGTTCTAATCGATGGAGGAGCGGGTTTAAATATTTGCACCTTAAAGCTAATCCTTGCATTGGGGTTTTCAGAGAATGCTATCAATCCTAAAAAGAAAATCACCATCAAAGCCTACGATGAAGAGGAAAGAACTTCAAATAGAACTGTTCTTTTTCCTATCAGAGTGGGACTTGTAGTAAAGGATGTGGTGTGTCAAGTGCTTGACATGGAGCTTGCATATAATATTCTCCTAGGAAGACCTTGGATACACGCAATGAAGGTGATGCCATCAACCTATCACCAGTGTATCAAGTTCCCCCATGACGGCCAAGAGATCACCATCCAAGGTGATCCCAATCCATTTCAATATTGCAACTCCATACAATCTAAACCTGACATTGTAATTCCCAATAACTGTGCCTCTGCTTCATCCTCATCTCATGTTGACCATACTTCAATCCCTTCCACATCCGAGGCACCCTAAATCAACCTCAAGCTCAAAGACAAGGGTGTTGGTGAATATACAATCGCACAATACTTTTGCTTAGCGTAGCTACCTATATCCCCCATATCCTATGGAAAGCCATCCATGAGAAAACCCAAGGCATTAAAAACTCCTAAAGGTCCGTTCGTAAAATGGGGAAGCCTTGAAGATGAGAGCGATGAGAAAGACATCCTACAATGGCTATATAAGGATGAAGATAGTCTATCCAAATCACAAGACCATCAATCCACATTGCAAACCGAACAGTATGGTCAAGGATTCTCAATACTACAAAGAATGGGATATGAAGGTCATGGCCCCATAGGATTGAGGAAAGAAGGTATCACTGAACCTATCTAGCCTCCTTCATTAACAGCCTGAGACACTACAGGGCTAGGTTACACCAACAAAGCAAAGACCAAGGGAAAAGACAAGCATAAAGGAAAACAATCAGAAACATCTACTACTAACCTAGTAGAGCAGATTCACCAACTACAAGGATGAAGTGAGACAGACTCTAATGAGTATGAATTGGATAGTCTCTCTGAACTATCTTGTGATGAAAAATATGTTGATGTGATCCATGAATATGTCCCTATCCATGCAACTCATGAGTGACAAAGTTCAAGGTCTAGATCTCTAGAGTCTGATCTGCATAATAACGATAGAGAGTTTCATGAGGAAAGAATGATGCCACACTTGACAGATCAACTTGTCGAGAGTACCATCACAGGCATTGTCAATGCTTACAATAACCACACTAACTCCTCCATCTTGACCATCACCACCCTCGAACCAGACCAATCCAATGACTCATTACCACTATTACATCCTAAACTCATAGATTGGGATTTGCAAGACTCTACCCCTGAGCTAGATACCTTTCAGAATGATGAAGCCATCATAGACTATCTAGAGCTTAGAGACCATATACCCACAGGGGATCATAGAGTTGGCTATGTCATAGAACTCAATGATAGGGCTTATTTTGGAGAGAGTGCCAAGCCTTTCAGTCTCAAAAATGTAAAAATGAAAGATAGATCTAACAGTGAAAACCGCTCTGCGGCAGTGTTAGATCGTGAAAATAGTAAAATATAAAAGACGTATCTGATGGTGAAAACCTCTCTGAGGTGCCAAAGGATGAAAGGCTTGACCCTCTTCCCAATCTAGCACATCAGGAGAGATCCCCAATCTTGATGGAACTAGCAGAACAGATCAACATCGGCACAGGGGAAAATCCAAAGATGATCCATATGCCAAAATCTTTAACCGCACAAGAGAAGCCAGAGTTCTCAGAATTCTTCAAAAAGAAACAAATCAACTTTGCTTGGTCATACGCAGATATTCCAAGTCTAGATCCAAACCTTATAATGCATCACTTATCACTAGCTCTAGGAGCTAAGCTAGTTAAATAAAAACTAAGAAAGATGCACCCGCATATCACACTCATGGTAAAAGAAGAACTGAAGAAGCTACTAGATGTTAGGTTTATCAGACCAATAGACTATCTAGAGTGGATTTCAAATATAGTGCCTGTTGCCAAACCAAATGGAAGAGTTTGACTATGTAATGACTTCATGGATCTAAACTGTTGGTGCTCATCTTGACCTGGTGGCTGAGCTTGCTTGTTGGAGGGTTTCTTCAATTGAACCCTAGGTATTCCTGTCCATCGACTGGAGCTTGATCTATCGGCTGAAGTATTTTTGGTTCCACCAATGTGGTGGTGATGTGCCATCGGGATGACTTCTGTCATCGGCGTATCTTCTTTCTGGTTTCCCGATGGGCATGTGTCTAGCCAACAAGGGGGCAGAGTGAGGCTTGTTGGTCATCGATGTGATTAGTGCTATCGGCCAGGGTTCCTTTTGTTGCTCCGACGATATGTGTCTGGCCGATGGGAGCGAGGGTTTTGATGTGCCATTGGCACGACATAGAATATCGGGTGAGCGGGCAAGTGTTGGGCCGACGGCATATGTTTGGCTGATGAGGAGTCATTGGCGTGTGTCTTGCCGAAGAGGGTGTATTTTGCTTAGCCATTGGAGGGACTTGATAGGTCGGCAGGAGATCTGCGAGGTTGGCCGATGGCTTAGGTCTGGGCGATGGGGCTTTGGGCGAAGGAGCGTGTGTCGAGCGTGGCAAAAGCACTCGACACCTATTATGCATATGGCCATGTTTATAAAGTGATAAGGAGGTCTTTGCACCGTGCATGTGGGATTAATTTCCCTACACTTTTTAACCTTCAGTAAAGCACATTTTGGCGGGAGGCTTCTGTTCGAACACTGCGATAGTTTCCAAGTGAAATACGGGTGGTTGAGCCATCAATGACGGTCGTGCAGGGGTATGGGCAATGGTACAAACGGTGAAGCTGCCTGATCGTGGATGAAGACTTTCAGATGGCGGCGCAAAGCTCGAGATCCCCCCTGTCTGTCGCATTTAATCTGTGAAGGCCATTTTCAAATGGAAGGAATGTATCTGGCAAATTTTTGACTTCTGGCCATGTAATTAATTGCTGAATGTACACGGTTCTGTATAAATGGTCTGGCTGTGTTACATTTTAGGGGTTGGATGTTTTTTGGGCTTTCAGCTCTGACTCTGAACATAAGGTGTTCACATTTTGAAAGGCATTTTTTGCTACAGACTCGGTCCTTAGTCTGGTGTACTAATCTATCTTGGATTGTAAATGATGATTTTCTCTGTGATGACCTTCTATGCAGATTGATTTTAAATGAAAAACACCTGTGTGTGTATTGTTTCTGATTGTCTCCTGTATGTTATTTGTTTTCCTTTCAAACAAGGTTGTCAAGGACTTCCAAGTTTTTTAGTGTATGCATACTGTGTGTCTAATTTATTGCGTCTGCTCAAGGAGTGGTTAAATAGGCTTTTGATCAGATACAAAGGGAAATAGATTGCATCATAGGATATGTTAAGCATGATCATTAATGATACTCTTTCTTGGATGTGTTGCTGTTAGGCAGCAGCATTATTCTTAGGTCCTCTGGATATGAATTTATGTTGTCATGGGGAGACATTTACAGTCTTAGATATGACTCTGCTACCCAGAGAAGGCACTGGTTTGGGAATTTGTCTGTTCAATGGGTCTAGGAAAGTCCCATCCCTCCAAACACCATTTCAAACCATCTCATCCTTCCATCTGTCAGTTGTAGGATTAGAAGTAGGAAACCCCTGCATGCTCTCATCCTTAACCAGACATTATGTCCAAGAATGTTGCCAACCTTGTGATTTGTTATATAAATCTTGGTCCTTACGTGAGAGTATTCTTCCTGTTGCTGTCAAGTTATATCTTTCTGTCATTGAGCTAGTCAAGGTCATACTTTTATCAAATAGGGACACCCCCCTTGGTGCGGCAGAACCAGAAGTGAAGGGGAGGAGCTCATGCAACCTCCTGTATTCAGTTGGCTGAATCTGCCTGTGCATTAGATACTGGCAAACCCTAATGCTGATTCAGAAGCAAAAACCAACAAAAATGGTGACTCTGCTGGGGAGATCAATGTCATATCCATGAAAGTTTGAGTCTACGAGATTGAAGAATTAGGCCTGGATGTGTTTGTTGCAGCAGAGAAAAAGGTTGTATATGTGACTCTGCTGGTGGATGACCCAGAAAGAAAGAAATCAATTTACAGCTTCAGCTTGTTTGAAGCTCATTCCTCTTCAAGGAGGTGGCGACTCTGCATCAAAGAACTTGATAAAAGAACAAAATCAATCAGAGAAGAATTTGCAGCTCCTGCAACATATCCAGGTATTTCATATTGTTTGACAGACTCCCTATTTGGTGAGATAGCACTGGTTAAAAGGGAAACATTGGTGAAAGCAGAGCTTGCATGCTTTTATTAGAACTTATTATGTATTTCAAAGGGCATGCAATGTTGCTAAAAAGAATCATTTAAAGGACTTTAGGAAAGTTTGAAAAAATAGTCTAAATTATGAGTGCCTAAAGTCATTGTTTGTAGAAAATCTGAGTAGAGAGGAGGGTTGCAAAAACATAAAGGATGTATTATCAGCCTATGCACCCTTGTGAAGTGTCAAGTGCAAAACTGTATAGTAGTCAGTCCCAACAATGTAATAAAAGAAGTTTCAACATAGACAGATATAAGCCCATAAATTTCAGTGGCATTTGTGGCTATCCAAATGCTCTTCCACCTAAAATCAAAAAAATTTTGCCTAAATTTAATGGTATAAAGGATGAATCAGCTGAGAGACACTTACAGCAGTTTATGAATGTGATAGATGACTTTGAGATTGACCATGAGGATGTGGTTATGAGATTATTTGTTCAATCTCTAGATGAAGATGCAAGGGACTGGTTTTCCTACCTTCCAGCTCACTCTGTCAGCTCTTGGCATGATTTTAAATCTGCATTTCTAGTACAATATGGTAAAAGAATTTATGAATATGCAGCTATTAGTGACTTCATGTACATCCATATTGAAGAAGATGAGTTGATCCCAGCCTTTAACCTCAGATTTATGAGGGCATTGAATAGAATACCAGAATGTATGAGACCTAATGATGCACTGTGCTTAGTTGTCTATTTGGGAGCTTTTGATAAGAAAATGAGTTACAGATTAAGAGACAAGGAGCCCACCACATTGCATCAGGCACATCAGTTTGTAATTGATATTGAAAACAATTGGAGGTATGGAATACAAAAGGGTTATTTTTCTAAAAAAATTTGTTGTCCTGCAGCCCCCAGTGTTAATGAAAGATTTAATTCAGGAGTTGACAATGAATGTCAAAGTATTCACACCCCTGTTGTCCCAGTTTTTGCATCATTCCAAGTTGATGATGTTTCTGTTACAAAGGAGGATGTCTTGTTTTGCCCAACAAATGAAGTTGAAAACAATGGTTTTTCAAGTAATATTTACATACCAGCCCTTATTAAAGAGCCATCATGTTTAAATGATCCAGTCGTGCAAAGTTGTGATCATGTGGATCAACAGTCAGTATCAGTTTCATCAGGAAGTATTAGAGGGCTGGAAAATGATGCAGATAGTTCAACTTCAGAGTACATTGAAACAGCAGAAATCTTGCATATGGGGCAATCAGATGATAAAAATGATATCCATGATCAATTCATGGACCAGGTTTGTACTTCTTATGACTCTGGATCTGATGGTAATGAAGAAGAGTTGGAGTGTTATGAAGAAGAAGCAGAGGCCTTTGCATTGACTGTTAATCCCCTTTATGATGAGTCTACAGATGTCTTTGATGCTGTGAATCTTGACTTTCAGTGGTGCAGGATTAATCCTCTTTTTAAGGATGATGATGAATATAAGGAGACTGTTGACCTTGGTGTTACATCAGTTTGTGAGGAGGGGACATATGAATCAGATATCTTCAGTTCTTGTGAAGATACTATGGATTTGCAAACTGTAAATAATGGATGTTCATCATCACCTGGTTTAGATATGTGCAACGTTGGGTGTGTGGATCAGGATTTGTTTTCAATATCAGTAGATATTGGGGGTCTCATTTTTTCTGAGTATTTTGAGTTTTTGGATCAGCTGGATGAGTGCCTGATGGTGTGCAGTAGCCAGATAAATGATGAAGACTGCCAAGGGCAGTATGATGTACCATCTGAGGGATATAACATGCATGTGTTGCCTAATGTTGAAGAATATTATGTGTGTGGTTATATGTCTAATTTTGAAATCCAGAATGACAGAGATAAAAATGATAGTGGTAAGCTTTCAAAAGAGGTGGAATATCTAATTGAGCAGATGACATTATGGGCAGATTATGCCAATCTTTTCAGCTGTGGTTGGGATTATTCAATTTGGAATTAGGCATTTGACTTGAAAAAATTATGGTTCTTCCTTTTTGGCTGCCTGGGGCCTCCAAAGTGATGTTTGAAAATGTGATCTATGATGCAGGTCAGTGTAGTTTTATGATTCTGTGCCCATTGGATAAAGACTGGTCTACATCCCAGAGATCTGGTTCTCGCTGTAGTTTTGCACCTGCACGTCCCCAGACAGAGCCAGTGTTGGTGCTCATCTTGACCTGGTGGCTGAGCTTGCTTGTTGGAGGGTTTCTTCAATCGAACCCTAGGTATTCTTGTCCATCGACTAGAGCTTGATCTATCAGCTGAAGTATTTTTGGTTCCATCGATGTGGTGGTGATGTGCCATCAGGATGACTTCTGTCATCGGCATATCTTCTTTCTGGTTTCCCGATGGGCATGTGTCTAGCCGACAAGGGGGCAGAGTGAGGCTTGTTGGTCATCGCTGTGACTAGTGCTATCGGCTAGGGTTCCTTTTGTTGCTCCGACGATATGTGTCTGGCCGATGGGAGCGAGGGTTTTGATGTGCCATCAGCACGACATAGAATATCGGGTGAGCAGGCAAGTGTTGGGCCGACGGCGTATGTTTGGCTGATGAGGAGTCATCGGCATGTGTCTTGCCGAAGAGGGTGTATTTTGCTTAGCCATCGGAGGGACTTGATAGGTCGGCAGGAGATCTACGGGGTTGGCTGATGGCTTAGGTCTGGGCGATGGGGCTTTGGGAGAAGGAGCATGTGTCGAGCGTGGCAAAAGCGCTCGACACCTATTATGCATATGGCCATGTTTATAAAGTGATAAGGAGGTCTTTGCACCATGCATGTGGGATTAATTTCCCTACACTTTTGAACCTTCAGTAAAGCACATTTTGGCGGGAGGCTTCTGTTCGAACACTGTGACAGTTTCCAAGTGAAATGCGGGTGGTTGAGCCATCAATGACGGTCGTGCAGGGGTATGGGCAATGGTACAAACGGTGAAGCTGCCTGATCGTGGATGAAGACTTTCAGATGGCGGCGCAAAGCTCGAGATCCCCCTGTCTGTCACATTTAATCTGTGAAGGCCATTTTCAAATGGAAGGAATGTATCTGGCAAATTTTTGACTTCTGGCCATGTAATTAATTGTTGAATGTACACGATTCTGTATAAATGGTCTGGTTGTGTTACATTTTAGGGGTTGGATTTTTTTTGGGCTTTCAGCTCTGACTCTGAACATAAGGTGTTCACATTTTGAAAGGCATTTTTTGCTACAGACTCGGTCCTTAGTCTGGTGTACTAATCTATCTTGGATTGTAAATGATGATTTTCTCTGTGATGACCTTCTATGCAGATTGATTTTAAATGAAAAACACCTGTGTGTGTATTGTTTCTGATTGTCTCCTGTATGTTATTTGTTTTCCTTTCAAACAAGGTTGTCAAGGACTTCCAAGTTTTTCAGTGTATGCATACTGTGTGTCTGATTTATTGCGTCTGCTCAAGGAGTGGTTAAATAGGCTTTTGATCAGATACAAAGGGAAATAGATTGCATCATAGGATCTGTTAAGCATGATCATTAATGATACTCTTTCTTGGACGTGTTGCTGTTAGGCAGCAACATTATTCTTAGGTCCTCTAGATATGAATTTATGTTGTCATGGGGAGACATTTACAGTCTTAGATATGACTCTGCTGCCCAGATAAGGCACTGGTTTGGGAATTTGTCTGTTCAATGGGTCTAGGAAAGTCCCATCCCTCCAAACACCATTTCAAACCATCTCATCCTTCCATCTATCAGTTGTAGGATTAGAAGTAGGAAACCCCTGAATGCTCTCATCCTTAACCAAACATTATGTCCAAGAATGTTGCCAACCTTGTGATTTGTTATACAAATCTTGGTCCTTACGTGAGAGTATTCTACCTATTGCTGTCAAGTTATATCTTTCTGTCATTGAGCTAGTCAAGGTCATACTTTTATCAAATAGGGACACCCCCCTTGGTGCGGCAGAACCAAAAGTGAAGGGGAGGAGCTCACGCAACCTCCTGTATTTAGTTGGCTGAATCTGCCTGTGCATTAGATACTGGCAAACCCTAATGCTGATTCAGAAGCAAAAACCAACATGAACAAAGCTTGTCCCAAAGATGACTTTCCTCTGCCTAACATCGACATCATTGTAGATCTTATAGCAGGGTACACCATGTTTTCATTAATGGATGGATTCTCTGGCTATAACCAAATCAAGATAGCACCAGAGGATCAGCATAAAATAGTATTCACATGTCCATGCGATACCTATTGTTGGTGCGTCATGCCATTTGGGCTAAAGAATGCGGGGGCAACATATCAGCAGGCAATGACAACAATCTTTCATGACATGATGCATACCATCATGGAAGATTACGTAGATGACATTCTATCCAAATCAAAAACCAAAGAAAGGCATCTAGAAGTCCTAGACAAGATCTTCACAAGATGAGCAATTTAATGTATGGTTAAATCTAAAAAAGTGTGTTTTTGGAGTCACATCCAGTAAACTCCTGGGATGTATCATATCAGCTAATGGAATAGAGGTGGACCTGGCCAAGGTAAAAGCAATCATAGAATTGTCACCACCTAAGAATCAAATTACGGTCGCTACAAGGAAAGTCACAGTCCATCAGAAGGTTCATCTCTCAGCTGGCAGATAAGTGTCACCCATTCATGCATCTCCTACACAAAAACATTCCTTTCAAATGGGATGACATGTGTGAGAAACCATTTCAACATCTAAAGGAGTATTTGATGAATCCACCTGTCTTAATGCCGCCAATTCAGGGCAAGCCATTGCTACTCTACATTTCAGCCACACCAACAGCTCTGGGAGCTCTGCTAGCACAATAGAATCATGAAGGAAAAGAACAAGCAATCTACTACATTATCCGAACACTGGTAGGTTACGAGCTACAATATACACCAATTGAAAGAGCATACCTCAATGTGGTCTTTGCTTCACAAAAATGGAGACATTACATGCTATCACATTCCATCAAGCTAGTGGCGAAGATCGATCCATTCAAATACTTGCTCAACAAAGCTACCCTAACAGGTAGAATATCAAAATGGGTCATGATACTCAGTGAATTTGACATTGAGTATGTAGATAGAAGAGCAATAAAGGGGCAAGTGATTGCAGATCAGCTGGCAAATGCACCTTTAATAGATGACAACCCATTAAGCTTTGAATTTCTAGATGAGTCTATCTTTCACATAACAACAACAACCTGGAAACTCTACTTCCATGGATCATATATTCAACATGGGTCTGGGGTAGGTATCTTATTAATCAAACCTAATAGAGACACCATTCCAAAGTCATGCAGACTACTCTTTCCATGCACTAACAATGTGGCAGAGTACAAAGCCCTATTTATTGGCATCAAGCTGGCAGTAGAATGGAAAATCACAAAACTTCATGTGTATGGTGACTCGCAACTTGTCATCAACCAAATGAACAATGACTATCAAACAAAGGATGAGAAGTTAATACCATACAAACACATGGTCAATGACTTCAAAGAATACGTTGTTGTGATCTCTTTTGAACAGATACCAAGGTTAGAGAACAAAGCAGTAGACGTCATGGCAACGATTTCATCTCTCCTCGATATCCCTGAAAACCAATCACGTTATGAGTTCTTGGTAGAGCCAGTGTCCCATCCTACGTATGACACCCCCAAATACCACATCATTTGTCATATCGTAGGATCCGATTCTCCCTTATATGGCAAAGTGTATACTTATCTAAAAGAGAACACCCTACCTCCTGATCTATCAAGTAACCAAAAGAGATCCTTTATCCATCAAGCCTCTCATTTTACCATAATTGCTAACACCTTATATCGACGAGGACTCGATGGCACTCTCCTGAGGTGTCTCGACAGTGAGGAATATCAAACAGCCCTAAGAGTAGTTCACAATGGTATATGCGAGACCGCTCTAGTGGTCCTACCCTGGCTAAGAAACTCATACATATGGGATACTACTGGCCAACTATGGAAAATGACTCCTATCATTTTGTAAAGAGGTACAAGAATGCCAAATCCACGGGAACCTAATACATGCACCAGCACATGAGCTACAGCCTTTAACGACTCCTTGGCCTTTCTGTTAATGGGGACTCGACTTAGTGGGCAAGATACACCCTCCATCATCCAGCAGCCATAAATTCATAATCACCACCACTGAGTACTTTACAAAGTGGATTGAAGCCGTACCCCTTGCCAATGTCACAGGCAAACAAATTACTTCTTTCATCCTAAATTACATCATTTACCGCTATGGCATCCATGTATCCATTATCACTGATAATGGAAGACCATTTAAAAAGCAAGATGTCAAAGAGCTATGTGACAAATTCCACATCCAACACCGCTTTTCCACCCCATATTATCCCCAAGGAAACAGCCAGGCAGAGGCATCAAATAAAACTATCTTAAAAATCTTGAAAAAGATTGTCAATGATGCCGGCCGCAATTGGCACATCCAATTGAATCCCATGTTGTGGGCCTACCGTACAAGTATTCGCACACCCACAGGTGCAACTCCATACTCCCTAGTCTATGGCTCTGAAGCCATCTTGCCCATTGAAGGTGAGATTCCATCCTTGCGAGTATCATTAAATGGCATCATATCTGATGAAGAATACAGAGTTTCCAGACTTCAAGAGTTAGAATTGCTCGAAGTAAGAAGACAACATGCCTTTAACCATCTCAAGGCTTATCAACAAAGGATGTCCAGGAGTTACAATCACAGAGTCAAACCTTAGGTATTTCAAGTTGGTGACCTAGTCCTCAGAGAGAATCCCAGGAATCAGCAAGACAGAGAGAAGAAAGGTAAGTTCAAATCCAACTGGTTGGGTCCTTATGTCATCATTGTTGCCTATGGATCAGGTGTTTACCAATTGGCTACATAAAAAGGTGAATTGTTCGATGATCACATCAACAGCATGCATCTTTGCAAGTTCTACACCTAAACCCCAATGCAAGGGAGTCAGAAATAGCAAAAAAAAAATCAAAAAATGGAAAAATAGCAAAAAAATCAAAAAATGGAAAAGCAACAAAAAAATCATCCTCTGGTGAAAACCTGGTAAAAAGGCGTCTTGGATAGATACCATGATGAAAACCTGGCAAACAGGCATCATGTGTATTTTGACTATCATGCAAAAAAATGCAAGTGGCAAAAACCTGGTAAACAGGCGCTACTTGTGATAAACCGCCTCCTCCATCTTTTCAGACCTCATTCCTCATCCATCCCTTCTAACCGCATCCACCCAATCACATTGAGATACCTACCATGGCTTGTTGTTCACTCATCCTTATCGCCTTCTTCCACCAGACGGCCAATCCAAACTTGCATCCATCTTGTCATCCATCCTCAACCAATCCATTGAACCATTGTCAAACTACGTCGCCTCTAAGCTATCATGTAGGCAAGGCCATCATTGATGCGCCCCTGAGGCTCCTTTCCCATCCATTCCATCCCATGTCACCCATCCTTTTGTCCTTCCAATCCCACTTTTCCCATCACCTAGGTCCTAGGTCCACAAAGTCCACACCCCGAACTACGTTGCCTCTGCGTTGTCACATAGGTAAGGCCATTTATCAATGAGCTCCTGAGGCACTAGGTCAATCCCTTAGGGCCCATTTCTTCATGTCAATTATCAGTTCATCCACAATAAATCAATCCTTTACTTGATTGGGCACAACTCCTTGATCTAGTTGGAGAATTTGATTCTTGAATGTCACGCCCCTCAGAGGATAACAATAAGGATCATGATACTATCGCCAGACAATAGGCAGCATTACAAACACACTTTTTTAACAAAACACTTGACACAAGAACTAGACCTATAAGCAGGACACAATGAGCCTCAACCACCATGATGATTGTATCTGTTTTCATTGCAAGAAAACATAACTATGGCAAGAAACTTCATGCTTATTAAAAAGGTTTAAGTCACTAAGTCTTGATTTTTGTTATTATGTCTTTTTATGCTACTCAAGGATGTCAAAAACTAGAGGAGCTATGATGGGGGCATAATTATCTTATTTGTTTGTTGTTTGTGGATCAATCTTTAGTAATGTGATGACTTTGTCTAACGACATGAATGACAAAAGATCATTGAGGACGTTCTAGGTCTGAACATGAAATAGGGAAATCCTTGTCTGTTGACACATGCAAGAAATACTCAGGTCATCTAGATTCAATTTTGACTAGATGCTTGTACTAACTTGCCATATCAAAATCCATGTAAGTAATACTCAGGTCATCATGGTTTAATTATACCTCAATGCTTGTATTTTCTAGCGCCCCACGGTGGGCACCAAAAATGTTAGTGGAAAATGTGAACAATAGTATTAAACAACTAATCATCCAATAACTCAATGGAAATTGATGTAAACACAAGTAAACAAAGAATATACCTTCGAAGACCATTTTACCTCTATGCTTCCATTGTTCGCTTATCTCCTCTTGATCTTGATGGTAATGGAGCTCTCAGAAGTGTGTACTTCCTTGCTGTTGAAGATGACAAGAGTAGAATGGTTGTAGGTGGATAATGCAATGGAGATCATGCTACAATGCAATACTAATGGAGATGGATTGATGAGACATGATTAGATGATGATTATGATAATGAGGTTGTGTAAATGCAAATGGAGATAAATTTGCCAAAGGAACGCTTGTATGATTCCTGCAAAGTAAGATTATGAATGCTTGAGATGGATGCAAATGGGTGTGAAGACCTTGCTTATATAGGCTGAGGGAAGACCAAATCCAAGTGTCAATAGATCCATGACTGGAGGAATTACCTGTGATGTGTATGGTTGAGGAAGCTTGAGGAAATGTGCACAAATCAAGAGAGGACAAGTGTCCAAGCCTTCTTCATGAGTTATGGGAATTAATAGAATAGATTGAGGAGTTAACTCAGATGATTGATCAGTTAACTAGGTTGATTGGGGAGTCAACAGAATAGATTGACCAGTGAACTCAATTGACTAATTAGTTAACAGATTTGATTGTTGAGTTAACTAATCTGAATGGAGGAGAAATAGGACATGTGGGTGAGGGAATATTAGCTAATTAAATATTAAAATATTTAATTACATGTGCAACATGGTGAGGTGGAAAGGTGATGTGGAAGAATGAGGTGGAATGGTGAGGTGGATTTATGGGATTTGGACTTTGGAATAGAGGAATTAAGGATTATTTAATTAGATGAGACATTAGAAGAATTAGGGAATTTAATTAAATAAATTGATTTTATTTAATTTTGGGATAATGAACCAATCAAATAAATTAGAATATTTATTTAATTTGATGGAAGAATAAGAATTAAGATAAATGTTAAAATATTTACTTAATTTGACACAAGCCATTTTTAGGTGTATATAGGTTATACATAGCTAGAGCTAGACTACAGTTGTAAGCTTGATTTTTTTTAGCTAGGACACTGCACTAGTTCTCATATGGCACAAAGAATCAGTTAATTCTCATTATCTATACCCTTGTGAAGGGAAGGACCACTTCCAGAAGGAAGGTGTGCGGGGGACCACCGGTCTGTGGTTGGAGGAAAAGCACCAAGATGATGCTCTCTCTCTCCTAGAGTTGACTTTCGAAGACTTGTGAACAGGAAACATTACTTATTATGTAAATGAAAATGATAAATACTGTAAGTCACAAGGAATGTGACCATCTATTATGTGTTCTTGATAAAGTGTAAAATTTGTAAGTCGTATGTGAAGCAACCATCAATTGAAATTATATATTGTACTTTGAAATTGCAAATGTATTATTATTTGATTTTTTGTTATAAAAAAAAAGAAATAAGATTTTTGCATTTATTTTATTTATTTTATTGAATTTTCCATTTGGGATGTTCAACATGGTATCAGATCTATCGAGTTCAACACTTGGACCTAGTAGCTCATTGTGAGGTTTCGCAAATTGGAAAGATATGTTAATGATTAAAACATTTGTTCTTGTGCCAGAATGGCAGGAAAGAGAAGGAAAAGAAAGCAAGCCAAGAAAACAAAACCTAGGGATATGCCTAAGGTCACCGTTAAGAAAGAGCCATCTCCTGAGTCAAAAATGAAGGAACCAGTGAGTTACTCAGAAGGAGCTTGGCTCACTAATTCAGAAACACTAGCCGATGCACTCAAACGTATCTGCCTAGAGAGGAGGAAACAAATTAAGGTAGCAAAAAGGTTGCCAACCCCTACTATTGTTAAGATTAGTAAACCATCCACCCACCGTGATATGCCTTTCAAGTGTGGTCGGGATGTGCCTGTAATAGGAAAAGAGGTGTTGATTGAGTACTCACGAGTACACCCACCCACTAAGTTTGTGTTAGTCAATTCTGATAAGGAGGAGGAACCCGAGGAAATTCCTTTGTCAAAAAGTGATATGTAAACACTTTTTATGCACGAAAATAGAAAAAATTTGTACTCTTTTCAAGGATGTAAAAATCCATTAAGAGAATAAAGTAAAAATTTTGGTTTTTGTATTAACAAATGTATATGTAATGCATCTCTGATTTTCTGTATTGAAATTTTATGATAGTATATCAAAAGTTCAATGTTTTGATAAATTTCTATGCAAATGTTAGGTGTGGATAAGTATTGTTATGGAACATACTGGAAATCAACTAGGAGGGAGCCCTGACATCCCAGATCCTAAAAATAATCATATGGAAAATTAGATCAAATTTTGTCAGTTTTAAACGAAACAAAAGAAAGACTAGAAACCCTAAAACAGGAAGTTAGAGGGGGAGAAAACAATCAAGAACACCACTGTGATGAAAGAGAAGAATTTAGTTTTCATGGTGAACCAAGAGTAAGTAAACAAGACTCTCTAATTCACAATGAGGAAAAAACTTGTCTTACCAATGAGTTAGCCCGAGATATTAAGAAAGTTATACCTCCTATGTTCAATAGAATTGTGAATAGAGATGTACCCAAGGCTTGGCTAACAGAGATGGACAAGTACTTTGAGATAAGAAATTACTCTGAGATCACTAAATCTATATGGGGAGCATACCAGTTAGTAGGAGAAGCATCCACGTGGTGGATGAACAAGAAAATAGAATTAGGGTTGAACTCCTTAAGTCTAACTTGGGAACAATTTGTGGTCACATTCAGGAAAAGGTGGTTGCCCCAACTATACTTTGACTAGAAATTGACATATTTCCAAAATCTGTGTCAAGGAGATATGACTTTCACTGAATACTGTGAAAATTTATTAGGTTGTTGAAGTATGTGCCACAATATCAGAAGGATAAGAGATTTCGGATAAGGAAGTTTATTATGGGATTGAATGCTCAGATAGGCAGAGAAGTAGACATCCATGGATCAAGTCTTTGAGAAAGCCATCAAGCAGGAGCAAAAGCTCAAATCCATCTCATCATATCGATAAAAATCTTGAAAGAAATTTAACTGGAGTTGTTTTTTGACATCTTTCAAAAAGAGAAGCAGAAATTAGGAAACCAGAGAGAAACCATGGTAAAAGTTCTAGATATAACAGAAGTGAACCCAGGGATGGAAATAGGGATTTTAATCCTAGAAAGAATGACGATAATTCCAACTGATCTTCAGGTAAGAAAGGTCCTCCTGGAGGGTGTTTTATGTGTGGAGGAGATCACTATACTAACCAGTGCCCCACTAAGAGCCAAGGAAATTCATATCGTGCCAATCCTTTACCTTCACAACAAACAGCCTTCCAGCAAAGAATTCATGATGCTTTAGATAGTCACCAAACTCAGCATCAAGTTACTCCTATTGAAACTTCAGGTACACTTTTTGTAATCCCGATTTCTAATCTTATAGATATAGGAGCAACTGAAAATTTTTTGTGAACCCTAGTATACTTAATAAGATGTCTAGGAAAGTTATTTTAATAGCAAATTTGTGGATAGTAGAGTTTATAAACCAGTCAAGAGCTCAGGTAGAGCAATGTTTGTGTTGGTGTCCAAATCTGCAGAGGGTTTGCCAGTTCCAATGCACGGGCGGATTCGGCCAACAAATTATGAAAGGTTGCATGAGCTGCCTCCCCTTCACTTCTGGTCCTACCGCACCAAGGGGGGTATCCCTATAACTAAAGATATAACCTTGACTAGACCAATAACACAATGATTTAGCTTTACAATAACAGGCAAAATACTCTCATGTATGGACCAAGATCTTCATGACAGATCACAAGGTTGGCAACATTCTTGGACATATGTGTCTGGTTGGGTATGAGAGTATGCAGGGATCCTAATCCTACTCCTACAATTAACAAGTGGAAGTGAAGAAATGGGTGGACATAATGTCCTGGATGCAAGACAAGGGGTTTTGTCTCATAACTACTAACCCAGAAACAGACTGGTGCCTATCCATTGGGCAAGGAGTCAACTAGACATATACAATAGATGGTTTGCAACTTTCACTCAAGTTTCAAGGGGTTTGAACTGATGCATGCCTTACAAACATCACCCAAGAATGGGTATCTAGCTGCCTCTACTTACAGATATCCCTGCTGACATGCAACCTTCTCCATGCATTGACCTAAAACAATTTAATCCACTCCTTGAATGGAAGTTATAGATCAAACATGTGATACAGAATCCTGTACCCTAGAATCTATGAAACCCTTAGCAACCAGATTCAAAAGAAGGAGAATAACATGCAGCAAATGGAGACAAGCAGATAGACACATGCAATAAGCATTTTTTATATAAATCAACACTGAAACTGAACATATGTGCAAAATACATACATGCTGCAACACATAAACTCCACAATGGGATAGAACAACCAAGATCATGCCAGGCTGTTCTTCATTATTTACACAAAAATTTCCCAGGCCTTCAACAACCTCAAAATGGGTCACACAGTCTGCTTAAATAGCAAGAAAATGTACCCAGCAAATTAATTACATGGCACATCAAAAATTTGCCAGATACACAGTATCAGAAAAATGGTGCTCAAAATAGTTAATGCAGCAGAGGGACAAGGAGGAGGGAATAGGTGAGATCAGAATCTGGGCTGCCACCTGAAGATTTTCATCATAAAAATGGTGGTTGAGCCATCAACTCGACCCATGCCTGCCTGCACGATCGCCATTACAGTTTCACCAACCCGCAGCCCCAGAGTGCAGCCACAGCAAGTTTCCTCAGAGTTTCCTGCCAAAAATAGTTGCAAACGCGAGAAAAAACCCATCGCTACAAGATTAAAACCTGGCCGTCGATCAAAAACCCTCCCATCGCTGCGATCAATGGTGTCAAAAATGTAGAAAAGTCACTGGCCAGTGAAAACGTGCCACGTAGGCACTTCAAGTTTCTAATGCTGGGTCATCGCTTACCTTTTCCCTTTACTTCCCCACCGAGAGCCTTCTACTGGGAACATGTGTGGAAGCCACCACGTGGCAAGCTATGCAGCATCCTTGAAACTTTAAAGGGCTCTCCTTGAAACTCTCGTGGAGACCAACACGTGGCAGGTTCCGCGTCACCACCGAGAGATACAAAAGGGGCAAATGAAACTCCGCGGGGGCCGACACTTGGCGGGCTCCGCATTAACTTTGAAACACATAGAAACTATAGTGAGAAACCTCGGCGGAAGCAACCACGCGGCACCTTCCGTGATACTTTACAAAACTATGTCGAAAGATAGAAGTGGCCCCACTTGTGACACTTGGCGCCCTCCGCCACATTCATGAAACATTAGAGACCCTCCGTTTTACTTTTGAGAAAGGGACATGTGGCAGCCTCCGCAGTGTCTCTGAAACATAAAGATCCTCCAAAGAAACTCCAACAGAAGCTCATGCGGGTGCCAACACATGTCGCCTCCCACACCACTCCTGAGAAACATTTGAAACTTTGTTGGGAAACAAGGAGAGGCACGCGGAAGCGGACACCTGGCAAGCTCCGCAGCATCTTAGAAACTGTAGAGACCCTTTTTTGAAACATTACAGACTGCGACACTTGGCACCTTCCGCGCTCCACTTGATACTCAAACCGGGTCCCACCTCCAGCCTCACCAAACCAAGAAACAAAAAGTAACAACGCGGAGTCCGACACGTGTTGGCTTCTGCAGCAGCTACAAAAGACACGTGGCACGCTCGGCCCCTGCTCAAAAACTTTTAGAAACTTTAACAGGGAGTGACACGTGGCACTTTCCGCGAGGCTCCGATCTGCTTGAAACATAAAAGAAACACTTAAAGGGTCTTCGAAGCCTTTAGCGGAGACTACGAAACATTTAGACTCTTTCAGGTGCTTCCACGTGGTGCCCTCCGTGCCACTCTCAGAAACTTTTAGAAACTGCGTTGAGACTCTAGTGGAAGCTGACACGTGGTGCCTTCCGCGCTCAGTTGAAACTTTAAGGGACTGCTTCCGCCGCCGACACGTGGCGCCTTCCATGGGAAGCAACTAGAAACTACATCGGAAACATTAAAGATACGTGGCATGATCCGCAGCTCTTGAGGAACATTTGAAACCCTCTCAACCACTGCAAGAAACAATCACAGTAACTGAGCATTGTGACCCGATACGCATTTTTATGCATTTGACCCAATTTTTATCAATTTTCAGGGGCCGATGGAGATTTCTGACCTGCCACAGCATATTTTGACTTGCACTTTAACTAATTTTTGGCATTTTTAACAACTGCAGGGGCCAAAATGTGTCAGGATTTTTTGGATTCTTGGGAGGAGACCTGACTCAAAACCCCATACATAAATTATTACTAACAATGGCTCCGATTGGGGAAGCATGCCTCTTGTAGGCATGGCGAGAACCTCAGATCTCTGGGATGCAGACTAGTCCCTTATTCATTGGGAACAGAATCATGAAGATATATTGATCTACATCATAAAACACACCTAATGGGCTAAGGCCACCAAGAAAAGAAAAACCTGTATCTCCCTTTGTCAAACACCTTGTTTTCATCTGCATACATTGGATCAAGCCTGGAGATACTGTCATGACCTTCCCACAAATAAACTTTGCCATCTGCATATTTAACCCTCTGATTTAGCTTGTCACTGTTACCCCTATTCAGACAACACTCAGCATCTAGCAACAAATGAATGCAGTATTTATCAGGCAATGCATATTCATATAGTATATAACACTTATCATCATCTGCATCAGCAGTATGCATTACAAAATGATCCCCTAGCTGGACTGAAAACAGGAAACACTCAAAGTCCACCACACAGCTAGGAAGATCAGGGATCATTGTATCATATGCTGGCACATCAAAAGAAAAGCTTTCAAAATCATAATTGTGCACATCTTGCACACAACCATCAGCAGCACCAAACTGGAAAAGCTCAGGCTTTGACACCTCTTTACAATCAGGCACATTTTTACAATCACTTACCTGATGAATGTGGGTTTCTTCTTCATCAAGATGAGAAACAAAATCCAAACCAAAAACAATGTCTAGATCCTCACCATACTCAGACAGATCCTCGTCACCACATGTGTCATAAATAGGTGATCCAGGTGCATCAGTCTCATCATGGTATGCCATTGGTTCATGGGCAGTAGAACATGCATCTTCACTACCAATGGATTCACTCTGTGGAGGAGTATCAGCTTGTGTGTCATAAGCAAAACAACCACCAAATAAAGAACAATCATGCTCTACACTAGCACTTGTTTCAGTCTTTGATTGCTCTTCATCATCTCCATGTGTTTGGAAAGAAGGCAATGGTTCACACATGAAACTATTTCTCTGTTTGCTTATATCTTCTCTGTCTTGAGTACAATACTCACAATTATCTCCACAAATCCATTCAAAAAGTTGCTCATTGCTGTCCACAACCACATCATTATTTCTTTCATGGTCAAACACCTTAACCTTGCAATGGGAGTCCTCATTAGTTTTTTCACTGGCATCCTCAACTGATATCTTTTTATTTTCACTTCTATCTTCACAAAATGTCATGATCTCAAGGTCATACTGAGGATCAAAAGGGCTGAGAAGAGGTTTAGCCTTCTGACTGGCAGACACAACATGGTTACTGCTTTTTAACTAGGCCTGCCTAGCCTCTAAGAATATCAACCTATTTTTTATCTCTTCTATTCTTTTATTCAACATATCATTCCCTTTTGACTGAGTATGGGATAATACATATTTGGATTCACAAAAAACTCACTTTTAGACATCCTATGATCGCCTAAGACCTAAGGTTTCCCCTGGCATCTAACTTATGCAGTAAACAACACATATAAAGGGGAAGAAGTTAGGTACCTTTTCTCATCTAGATGCAGAAATATGAACATCTTTGTCACATCACATACATCCATCTTTCATGTGCATTTAGATCTTTTTTGTAGAGTTGCCACCTCTCCAGAGAGGACAAAATTTTCAACAGCTGAAAGCTACTTTCCAAGTTCATTCAACCAGCAGAGCATCATTCTGTTGGTGACTCGGATGGGCCACAAGTCTATTCCTTTTTATCAATTCTCCCCAGCGGAGTTGCCAAAATATGTCGGTGTCCAAATCTACAGAGGGTTTGCCAGTTCCAATGCACGGGCGGATTCAGCCAACAGATTATGGGAGGTTGCGTGAGTTGCCTCCCTTTCACTTCTGGTTCTGCCGCACCAAGGGGGGTATCCCTATAACTAAAGATATAACCTTGACTAGACCAATAACACAATGATTTAGCTTTACAATAACAGGCAGAATACTCTCATGTATGGACCAAGATCTTCATGACAGATCACAAGGTTGGCAACATTCTTGGACATATGTGTCTGGTTGGGTATGAGAGTATGCAGGGATCCTAATCCTACTCCTACAATTAACAGGTGGAAGTGAAGAAATGGGTGGACATAATGTCCTGGATGCAAGACAAGGGGTTTTGTCTCATAACTACTGACCCAGAAACAGACTGGTGCTTATCCATTGGGCAAGGAGTCAACTAGACATATACAACAGATGGTTTGCAACTTTCACTCAAGTTTCAAGGGGTTTGAACTGATGCATGCCTTACAAACATCACCCAAGAATCGGTATCTAGCTACCTCTACTTACGGATATCCTTGCTGACATGCAACCTTCTCCATGCATTGACCTAAAACAGTTTAATCCACTCCTTGAATGGAAGTTAGAGATCAAACTTGTGATACAGAATCCTGTACCCTAGAATCTATGAAACCCTTAGCAACTAGATTCAAAAGAAGGAGAATAACATGCAGCAAATGGAGACAAGCAGATAGACACATGCAATAAGCATTTTTCATATAAATCAACACTGAAACTGAACATATGTGCAAAATACATACATGCTGCAACACATAAACTCCACAATGAGATAGAACAACCAAGATCATGCCCTATTCTTCATTATTTACACAAAAATTTCCCAGGCCTTCAACAACCTCAAAATGGGTCACACAGTCTGCTTAAATAGCAAGAAAATGTACCCAGCAAATTAATTACATGGCACATCAAAAATTTGCCAGATACACAGTATCAAAAAAATGGTGCTCAAAATAGTTAATGCAGCAGAGGGGCAAGGAGGAGGGAATAGGTGAGATCAAAATCTGAACCGCCGCCTGAAGATTTTCATCATAAAAATGGTGGTTGAGCCATCAACTCGACCCATGCCTGCCTGCACGATCGCCATTATAGTTTCACCAACCCGCAGCCCCAGAGTGTAGCCACAGCAAGTTTCCTCAAAGTTTCCCGCCAAAAATAGTTGCAAACGCGGGAAAAAACCCATTGCTACAAGATTAAAACATGGCCGTCGATCAAAAACCCTCCTGTCGCTACGATCAATGGTGTCAAAAATGTAGAAAAGTCACTGGCCAGTGAAAACGTGCCACGTAGGCACTTCAAGTTTCTAATGCTGGGTCATCGCTTACCTTTTCCCTTTACTTCCCCACCGAGAGCCTTCTGCTGGGAACATGTGTGGAAGCCGCCACGTGGCAAGCTCCGCGGCATCCTTGAAACTTTAAGGGGCTCTCCTTGAAACTCTCGCAGAGACAACACATGGTAGGTTCCGGGTCGCCGCCGAGAGATACAAAAGGGGCAAATGAAACTCTGTGGGGACCGACACTTGGCAGGCTCCGCATTAACCTTGAAACACATAGAAACTATAGTGAGAAATCTCAGCGGAAGCAGCCAAGCGGTGCCTTCCGCGATACTTTACAAAACTATGTCGAAAGACAGAAGTGGCCCCGCTTGTGACACTTGGCGCCCTCCGCCACATTCATGAAACATTAGAGACCCTCCATTTTACTTTTGAGAAAGGGACATGTGGCGGCCTCCGCAGTGTCTCTGAAACATAAAGACCCTCCAAAGAAACTCCAACGGAAGCTCATGCGGGTGCCGACACATGTCGCCTCCCGCGCCACTCCTGAGAAACATTTGAAACTTTGTTGGGAAACAGGGAGAGGCACATGGAAGTGGACACCTGGCAAGCTCCGCAGCATCTTAGAAACTGTAGAGACCCTTTTTTGAAACATTGTGGACTGCGACACTTGGCGCCTTCCACGCTCCACTTGATACTCAAACTGAGTCCCACCTCCAGCCTCGCCAAACCAAGAAACAAAAAGAAACAATGCGAAGTCTAACACGTGTCAGCTTCCGTAGCAGCTACAAAAGACACGTGGCACACTCCGCCCCTGCTCAGAAACTTTTAGAAACTTTAACGGGGAGTGACACGTGGCACTTTCTGTGGGGCTCCGAGCTGCTTGAAACATAAAAGAAACACTTAAAGGGTCTTCGAAGCCTTTGGCGGAGACTGTGAAACATGTAGACTCTTTCAGGTGCTTCCACGTGGTGCCCTCCGCGACACTCTCAGAAACTTTTAGAAACTGCGTTGAGACTCTAGCGGAAGCCGACATGTGGCGCCTTCCGTGCTCAGTTGAAACTTTAAGGGGTTGCTTCCACCGCCGACACGTGGCACCTTCCGCGGGAAGCAACTAGAAACTGCATCAGAAACATTAAAGATACGTGGCATGATCCGCAGCTCTTGAGGAACATTTGAAACCCTCTCAGCCACTGCAAGAAACAATCACAGTAACTGAGCATTGTGACCCGATACACATTTTTATGCATTTGACCCAATTTTTATCAATTTTCAGGGGCCGATGGAGATTTCTAACCTGCCACAGCATATTTTGACTTGTACCTTAACTGATTTCTAGCATTTTTAACAACTGCAGGGGCTAAAATGTGTCAGGATTTTTTGGATTCTTGGGAGGAGACCTGACTCAAAACCCCATACATAAATTATTACTAACAGTTTGTTTGAAGCCAAATTAACCTTACCCACTTTTTCCACAGAGGTCAATCTGTATGTAGCACCTTTAGGGTCTTATGATGTCATTTTAGGGATGAAATGGCTATCGCAACATAGGGAAAAAGTTGATTGTTTCTCCAAAATAGTAGAATGCCTAGATGATGTTGGAAATGCTATCGTAATCCAAGGATTTCAGCATGAAATAAAAATCAAGCAAATTTCTACGATGCAATTGAAAAGAGCAAAGCAGAAAGGTTTCCAGATGTTTGTAGCTAAGATGGATGAGGTAAAAGAAGAAGTGAAGGAGAAATCTAAGGAAAATTCAATAGAAGCATACCCTTATCTTCATGAATTTTGGGATGTATTTCTTGAAGACCTTCCAACTCCCAAAAAAGGTTTTTGATTTTTCAATTGATATTATTCCAGATTCTGAACCGGTGTCCAAAGCACCTTATCGGATGACTACCACTGAGTTGATGGAGCTGAAGGCCCAACTTCAGGAATTGTTATCAAAAGGGTTGATTAGACCTAGTGTGTCACCTTGGGGAGTGTCAGTGATCTTTGTCAAGAAGAAATATGGCACTCTACACCTTTGTATAGACTATCGTATGCTTAACAAAGCAACGATTAAAAACAAGTACTCTCTACTATGCATCGATGATCTCTATGACCAAATGTGTGGCACAACTATATTTTCAAAGATCGACCTAAGGTCAAGTTATCATCAATTGAGGCTGAAAGAAGAGGACATTCCTAAGACATCTTTTCGAACAAGGCATGGGCATTACGAGTTCACAGTCTTACCTTTTGGTTTGACAAATGCCCCAATAGCCTTCATGAATTTGATGAACAGAGGTTTTAGAGATTGTCTAGATAAATTTGTTCTAGTTTTTATAGAGGATATTCTAATTTATTCTTGCAATGAGTAGGAACACCTTCAACACTTGCGGATAGTTCTACGTCTCAGAGAGCACAAGAATTTTGGAAAATATCCAAATGCACTTTCTTTCATAAAGAAGTGTAGTACTTAGGCCACATCATATCAGCTAAGGGAATTGATGTGGATCCCTCAAAGATAAAGCCCATTTTGGAATGGCCTACACCTAAAAATGTTCATGAAGTATGTAGCTTTATGGGATTAGTAGGATATTACAAAAAGTTCATTTTGAACTTCTCTAGAATTGCCCATCCCATCACTTCCTTGCAAAGGAAAAGAAAATGATTTGAATGGTTAGACAAGTGCGAAGAAGACTTCAATATTCTTAAAGGGAAATTAACTTCGGCACCAATTCTTAGAGTGCCAGACCCAAAGGGTCATTTTTTTGTTGTGACTGATGCTTCAGGAGAAGGGTTGGGTTGAGTGCAAATGCAAGAAGACCAAGTTGTGGCCTACTAATCTAGGAATTTATGACCCTATGAGTAGAATTATGCTCCTCACGATCTGGAATTAGCAGCAATTGTACATGCTCTCCAAGTATGGAGGCATTATTTGTTAGGAAAGCAATTTGAACTAAAAGCTACCAATCAAGGTTTGAAGTATATCTTCACTCAACCTAACCTTAATGCCCGATAGAGAAGATGGTTAGAGCTCAAATTTCTGACTATGATTTTGAGATTAATTATATTAAGGGTAAAGAAAATTGAGTGGTTGATGCCTTAAGTCGTAGAAGGCGTATTATGGCAATATTGTCAATACACTCTTATTTCTAAGCTCATGTATTGAATAATTTGGTCAGAGATGAATATTATGAGTAGATTCTAAAATCTCTAATAGAAAATTCTCAAGACACAAGGTATGATGGATTTTATTTTGAATCTGATGGATTATTGAGATACAATATGTTATGTGACTTTTTATCCAAAATGGAAAAGAGAGATATTTATGAATAACCCTCTAAAATTATAAGAGGATAAAGTTTATTTACCCTTTATAATTAAAAGGGAGATGTAAAATAAAGGATATTATGATCCTTTGGTTAAAAGGGAGATAAATAAAGAATAATTATGAAAAACCCCTTTTAAAAGGGAGGAGTTATTATGTTTATTAAACCATTATTAATGACAACCTTTGTGAAAAGGTGTGATGGTTTAGAAATCACCCTTAAAAGGTTATATAAGGCATTTGTGTGAGACTTGAAATGGGCATGGAGAACACTCAAGGAAAGATAAGGAAAGAAAGGCAAGAAATCACGAAAGAGAAGGATTATAGATTTGATAGAGGAAAAGTATATAGGAAAGTATACATGAAAATGTTGGCAATATGTGTTGTCATTGATGTGAACATAGTATACATTGATGTCAATATAACAGATGGAAATGTATAGACAAACTTGTGCAAAGGAAGATTCAGTATAGTCAAGGCAAATCAGTCTAGGAGAAGAGAAAATAGTCTAAGTATGGATCAGTTTTGGGCCTGAACATGATGCAAAGGTAAACACTCATATCCTTGCATGGTTCCTGCATACACACTTACATATCTCATCAATTGGGAGTGCTGCACTCAAGGGTAAGAAGTAGAAAATTGACTAAGGCATTTATAGTATACATTCTAAGGCAGAGTCAACTTGAGTTGGTCCACACTTCTCTACAAAGAAAGCTCTTGCCTTGCGGTTCTAAAGATAGCATCTTGCATGTATTGACATGATATATCCAAGGTTTCAGCCTCTCACATATTCAGCATGAAAAGTTACAAGGAATAGTACTTTGACCATCACCCAAAACAGAGTAGAGCAGTAATGGGGAGACAATAGAATGCTCTGCATTCCTCTGGAAGAGATCTGTTTGTAATGTGGTTCTGAGGAATGACTAAGACTTGTATGATATATGCTATGTTGAAGTTTGAATTGCTCTGGTGGTCGGCAAAGACAATGCTCAAGTGACAGAGGCATCACAATGTACTCTGGAGCCTGAATGCACAAGTTAAGTTCTAAAGAAGTTGAAACACATATGAATCTATTACCAAAGCTTGTACGGAGGTAGTATATGGTCCAAGGTACATTAGGTATGATCCGCATGTAGATAATTCTCATTTTCTGGTACTGCATCAAAGTATCATGGTTGTAAGTATAACTGTCCTCTGAAACTCTAAGTACCTAAGTCATTCTTGAATTCCTCCAGAAACTTTAGACAAAGGTGTGCAAATCTGGTAAGTAGCATACATTGATGTCTATGATAATTCCCAAAAGGTTTCAGGCCTGCATTCCACCGCAACATCATATCTTGGGTTGTGAAGCATTACATAAGGTCTGGAAGACCCTGTTCTTTACAGATAGATATATTTATTGTCATGCAGATACACATTTTGGTATGATACTTCTTCTGCAAGGAGTATGGATGTTGTTGAGTTCATGTGTGATCGAATCCTTGGTCTGTATTGAGTTTTTGGCTTCTCCCCAGCAGTTGAAAGATGAACAACTAACAGTGCTAAGCAGTATGAGCCGATCGGTTAAGTACCTATTGCATGTGGAGGCTCCTGACTAGTTTCTCCAAGTCTGAAAGGTATGGAATGATGTGTCCTGATGTTTTTCATAATGCCCTAAGGTCCACAACAAGTTTTCTTATCATTGTGCATGTGTTGAGGCTGACCAGTGACAAGTTACACGTTACATTCAATATTGTTCTTAATGTCGACCTAATCAATGTTTCAAGGTGTTGCGGAGGATATATATAGAAGATGTAATTCATTTGAAATACAGTTAAAATGAATGATTAGTAGAGTAGAGGAAGATATGAAATGTGCAAAATCAGTTTGAAGATATGTATTGAGAAAGAATAGTAGACTACACCATCAGCATACAATAGATGTATTCTCCATAGCAGTCCTTATATCTATATTATCATTGTAATAGCAGTGAGTTGAGCAGTCAGGGAATAGTAGCTTCCTTGGGTTGTAACCCTAAATCAAAGTTGTAAATCAAGGAGTAGCAGCTTCCTTGGGTTGAAGCCCTAAAACAATGTTGTAATACTTTTTGCAGTGAGCATATTATCTTGTGAGCTAATCCTCACCATGGTTTTTCCCTGTTTTAGGGTTTTCCATGTAAAAACACTAGTGTTATGTGTTGACTCTTGAATTGCATGTTTTTCTTCATGTTTTCAAAGTTATTCAGTTTTATCAGCAAATGGTTTGTTAAAGTTTAAATTAAGTGTGTTGATTCACCCCTCCTCTCAGCACCCCATTGTATTCAACAGAGTATACAGGAAAGTATACAGGAACCAGAGAGCACAAAGGAGTGATGATTAGGGTCTTTGGCTGAGCACTGAGCATTTGGAGAAAGGGCACACAGATTGTGTCCAACTCAGGGTATAGCATATGCCCAAAAGTGTCATAGCCAGGGCTATGTTTTTATGCCATGAGGCATGGTTGGTTCTATGTAAGAACCGGTTCCTCCGAGGGTGCTTCTCTGTTAGGAACAACTGAGACCTGTGATCATTCCTCCGAGTGTCGTATAATAGCATCTCAGTGCTTCACAGATAAGTGGTTTATATATTTATTTGCAGTATATGTTACAAATGTTGCATTGATTTAATTATTGTTGCAAATTGATGTTATTAAAGTTTATTGATGAAATATATTGTTGTAAAATGTCATTTACTATGTTTTAATGTTTATTCAATATATGGAAAATAGATTAATTTATTTCTATTTCAAATAATTTACCTTAAAATGCATTAAATATTATGTGAGGACTTTATAGTTGTTAAGAAAATAATAACTTTCCGGTAAATGATTGTTACTTGGGTGAAAAGGAGATCACATTTGGTATCAGAGCTTAATAATCAGGTCATCCTATCTAAAATGTACTATATGCTTTATATCTTTAATATAATCATTGTGTATATCCAACATTATACATTGACTCTCACCTCTAAGTCATCAAACCTGATTCTACAAGCTCAAACTTATAAACTTTGCCCATATGCTAACTTTGGCTTCTTCATTTGTTCATTAGCATTATTGAAAATCTTGTTCATAGTTAATGTTGCTTTGAGAACTCCCTACTTGTACTCAAACTTATCCTAAGGCACCATGTGCATAGCTAGTCAATAGTCCTCTCTATGTGTATTTAAGTAGGATATTGATCTATGTAGTCATTCTTGTGCCTTGTTCAAAGGTAAACATCCATGGTAAAATACTCTTAGAAGGTTTCACTCCATGGCATAGGTCCTTTTTTTCTAGTTCTTCAGTAACCAATTTTCAATGGTAGTAGGGTGATAAGTAAGTTGGCTTACATTTCAAAATGATAGGAGACTTGGTCCTTGGGTTTCAGAGAGTGGGTATGCATGCCCATGGAACATATTTTCATACTAGCTCTTACCTATTGTAATGGAATAACAAAACCATTTATCAACTTTGATATTACATAAATATATCCCACTTTATGAAATGAGCAATAAAGAATTTACATTTGCTATTCATTCATGTTAGCTTATATGTTCCATAAACAAGTCCTAGTGCTAGACCATTCTTAGATGGACAAGGTTGAAAGATGCTTCAAATATTTTCTGAAGTTGTAATTACGAGAATTTTGTGTGCTTTAGTTTCTTAAAACTTGAACACCACTAGCCTAAAACAATCTTATTCCTATTGGAAGCCTTCCTTTGATGTAAAGGAAGGAATTTTTGTTGAGAAAACCTAGGATATAGTTAGTAATTTTAAAGATAAAGATAACCATAGCCACAAATCCAACATCTAAAGAGCTTGAAATACCTCTATATTTAGTGGTCTATAAGGAACAAATTTGGAATCCCTAAATTAGGAATCACATACAAATGAGAAAAGCAAGAGCATGGCCAAATAGAGCATGGAAACTAATAGTTGAACTATGAAGGTTGGTTCCTAGAAGTAGTAAGACCTATGATTCCACATAAGACCAAAATGGACAAGTTCCTTCATATCACACCACCAAGATGTCTATCAATCTCAATATATTGCAAAACTATGCATGTTGCATTCTTGAATTGTCTTGGAAATTATTGATCAAAATATAGAACTATGGATATGGCAACATTTATGGAGCAGTAAGATAGTGCATTAGGGTTATATTCATCTATCTAAGGCTATGGGATGAGTATAATGACGTTTAAATTATAGCAAAGATCAAATAAAAATATGTAATTGAAGTCTAAATCACTAGAATCTATACATAGAATGTAACTCAAGAATATAAACATAATGCTATAAGACCTTGAAATGTTATAGTAAAAAAAATTATGCTATATATAAAGAATAATTATATTGTAATAGCAACACAAGTTTATGCCCACCTATATCCTTGCCAAAGTTTTTTTTTATGTGTTCCTCTTTCCATTGGCTGTTCAAATGCTCCATGATAGGCAAGCCATGAATTTTACAAATTACCAAGAACTCGGTGTACAAATGATCCATGGTTGTTTTTATCTATCAACTAATGCTAAGCACTCCCCAATAAATTTATATTGCTTAGTTACATTTTACCAATCAGATTCTAAATCTACAATGTAGAAATGAAATATGGTATAGTTGGTCAAATACAATTACAACTACCAACTATACAATTATAATTTCTATCAATTATGTTCAATAAGAAAAATATTTGTAATCAAATGTGGTAAAATATATATAAAAGATGAAAAAAAAAACTTAACTAAATTATTAGGAGTTGGTGGTATTTACAAACATGAGATAGTATAGATATACTTCAAATGTAAGACTACATATAGAGAAACTTATCAACGACCATCTACTATTCGACTAAGTTTCAATCTAAAAGGTCACGTTTCTACCATAGAGGGACATGACTCTCCTTACTAGAAGTAAGATTAAAAAAATAAAGAATTTAGTTACCGTGTTACACAAGATGGGAAGGAAGAATGGCGAGAAAGCCTTAACTATGTAGATGATACCAATTGTAGTCTGAGTACATAACAAACGAAGCATTTGTGTATGTAGACACCCTAAAATGACCGTGTCGTCGAATCACTTGCATTTCGTCATCTGTCTAATCACTGGTATCTCAACGTTAATTAAATAATCTAATTATTTAATTAATTTCACCAGATTCTTCTAAATCACATACTTGCGACGTTAATTAAATAAATCCTCTTTATTTAATTAATTAAATTAAATTCCTCTGTTATTGTTCCACAATTAAATAATTTTAATTATTTAATTATCCTCTTTCCAAAATTCAAGTCTCCATTAATTAGATAAATCCAATTATTTAATTAATTTATCACAATTCTATCTTATCTACAATTAAATAATTTACATTATTTAATTAAATCAATTGTTCTTCTAAATTTAAATAAATCATGCAAATTTATTTAAATTATCTTAATGCTCTAAAAATAAATAAAATCAAATATTTTATTTATAATCTTCTATTCTTCCAAAACCATGCACAACAATTAAATAAATTTATTTATTTAATTTGCTTTCAAATCTTCTAAATTGAATAATTCTAATTATTTAATTGTTTCTTCCATAATATCTTCTCTAAATTTAAATAAATCAAATATTTATTTAAATTGCTTTTTCTTCTAAATTTGAGTTATCTCTAAAATAACTCAAGTTTTCTATATTTAATAAAGCAAAATATCTTCTTTTCTCATGCAAATCCCTTCTTCTGGCTTTAAATCACTTAACTGATCATTACATTCTGTTAATTGCTATAACTCATTCTTCTATTCTTGATAACTCCTCTCATGCAAAAGAAAGCAGGACACTTGGCTTCTTCTTATTCGTTGCACGTTCCTCAACTATTCTCCTCTATTGATTCTTCTGAATTATCTAGACCGTTGATTGATCTCTGTTGAAACCTATATAAACCCCCCTCATCTACTTCATTGAGCCTCTCTCTTCAATCGTATTCTCAGGCATACTTAACAGAGCTTTGAGCATACAAAACGCGTCGATTGAGCAACCTTACGATCTCTTGACATTGATCTTTGAGTACATTGAGCACACTACTTGCTTGTTGCAGCTATGGTTTCGCAACTTGATTGAGCAATCCACACTTCTCCAAAAGGGAACAATATAGGTTTTGGTAAGAGCTTTCGTTGGGTCTTTGATTTTATGATAATGGCTTTTACTTAGATTGGTTCACTTTATGTGATTGGTTTTTGGTTTTATTAGTTTAGATTTAATCAATTTTTCCTCATACACAGTGTAAAATATCAATGTCAATGTTGTTGCAGAGGTAGTGATTTAAGGTGGCATTAATCTGGGATATGTCTCGCATTACTAGATGAAGTATATATGAAGTATTTTCATACATTGTCACCACCATCCATACTGGTCTCCACAAAGTAGCGTCAACCACTTATGGTGTGCTTGGTCTCCACAAGGGGGATTATTATTAATCCTTGATTCCTTTGTAAGGGTCTCAACATATTATTTATCCTCTCGTCAGGTCTAAAGAAAATCAATACACCAACATATATATGTTTGTCAATTTCGTCTGTGCATTCAATAGTTTTAATGAGGTTTGAAGTGATAAGAAAGGATGTGATATGAATTTTATGTGATGGGGACTCTATATGATGCTGCAGCAACAACAAGATCATTGGGCTTTTTCCATATTAATAACTCTATTGATACTAAATGGGTGTACTGTAATAATCCTACCCTCGTTACAGGCCCATGTGTAATGCAATACGAAAAGTACCCACTTCTTCTACTCAAAGAATATCTCGGTATTCTGGTCTGAAATGCTTGTTTTTTTAAGAAAATAGAGAGTGGCATGGAAACATATTTGTTTTAATTCTTCTGTCTTTCAGGTCCTTCCCATGATATTTTGGCTAATAAAAATAGGATAAATATTTACCACCTTTTGTTATGAATGGGGTGTAAAATCCCTATTGACCTTTGCCCTTTTAGTGCATTTTTGTACAACTTAGTTCCTACTTTGGTACTTTACCTATATGGCTGTTGTCTCAAGCATCTAGATAAATTTATAAGAATATTGATCTTCCACCTGCAAGGTCAATGCATTTTGAGAAATGGGAACAAATGAAATGCAAGATAGTATTAATCAATTTCTATCAAGTAATTCCTATTGATACATGTTAGAAAAGTGAAAGCAAGAGATCAATGAAGAAACTATTCTTCCACTAATATGAAGAACTTGATTACATGACCACTAAGCTATTGGTTTTAAAGTTTTTCCTATGCTAACAACCATTGATGGCAAGGTTGGGTTGAGTAAAATTTTGTTTTTAAGAGACTCGAGAGTTAAGGCTATTAGAATCACATGGAAGTGTGTTTGTAGATGGGAACAAACATATAGTTTTTGCATTGCACACACTTGATGATAGGAAGATTCCCATAGTGGATTGGTAATTTCACATCTATATATGGTAGGTATACTTTATAATATATGATATCATATTTCATATCTTAATAATTTAGAAGATTTTTCAGACTTTGAAAACTATAGATGGTGTGGCATAACATTAGTATCCAAATTGCATACATTTCGTCTTGACTTAGTGGTGTGTTGAAACATGGGTGTTGTGAAAAAGCAATAACTTACCTTCATTTGAGAACATTGTAAACCTTTTGAAAACTAGTATGGGTTAAGTTTAAGGCATATTATTATAAATATTTCAAGAGATGGCAACTTTAGTGATATTAAGTCTCTGTCTTGTTAAATATATTTCTACTTGGCTGCCCATAACATAAATTACATTTGTGGACCCATAACCCACAGGTCCTAGGATCATTTTCACGTCTTCAACTTGACAAAAATGACACTATGTTTGGACCAAGTTGTTGAATAACACTATTTTTAGGATGTGATAAAGGTTCCTTTAGGATCAAACATGGGGACATATCAAATTTTACAAGGGGAGAAACAACCTCTAATTTTCTTTTGATAGGGAAGTTTAACGAGAATTATATTAGTATAAACATATTTTATACATTATTTTGTTTGTTGTAAATAGTAGTAGTTTTTTTGTTGTTTTATTTTTCCTTAGGATGTTTTATTGAATTCTTTGTACCATCTTTTGTTTTATTGTACTTTGTTATTGGACTTGATCAACCCAATAACTTTGTACATGTGTTTTATAAATTATTGTATAGAAAATTTATATTTAGAATGTTATATCATGTCATTAATTACCATGAGTCTATGACAAGGTGATATATGTTGAAAGATGTTTTTGACTAGATTAGGGGTTACATTTACACCCTATTGATAGAAATATTCTAATTTACATTATATCCTTGTTGGATACCAAACTATGTTTTGAGTGACCATGTGACATGATATGAACTCTATTTAAGGGTAATTGTGTATTTTCTTTCTACTCAATTGTATTTGGTATATGAAAAGAGGATATTCATGTAGTCTAGAATGCATGATTATCATCTTTTGTATTTTGAGTATATGGTACTCAATGATGAGTGACTACATGTTGCAAGTATGTGCCTAATCGGTGTTGTCATTGATGTCAACATATCTGTGTTGTCATTGGTGTCAACTATACTCCTATCTTGTTGTTTTCTTGTAATGAGTAAGATGCTTTGTATTTACTTATGTAAGTAATCTTGATGTTGAGGATATTGAGAAAATTAGCTTCTCCGGTAGAAATAGTGAGTTGCAGTGGAAATAGTGTATTGCATACAAAAGAACAATCCAAGAGATTGCTCCGCATTTCTTGTAGGATGAATATCTTTGTCTGCAGATTGGAAGTTATTTAGAAGTCCATGTGAAGATGCTATGTTCTGAGTTTGAGCCTCCGGTATGAAGAATCAAGTGAGTTATGTTCACTAGAGTGAAAACAGCTTTTTTGTATGTTTGGCAAAGACAGGGAAAGAGTATTATGCTCTGCATTCCTCCGCATTGAAGTATTTTGATATGCGGTTCTAGATTTAAGTCTGAGATGATGTTAAGTGCTTTTGACTCCAATGGTTTGTGATTTGACAGTCCGCAAGCTATCCTTTCTTTATGATAGTAGCTAGCAGTGTTGTTCTTGTGCTCCAATTTGAAGAATCTTCTTGACAGAGTGGTTAGAGATCATGCAGTTGTTCCTAGTGTTTACAATGTGCTTGTGGATGTCTCCTGATCGTGTTCCTACCTTTGGATTGGTCCACAAAGAGAAGTTTGGATTGTGAAAGAATGTTCTTAGAAGACCTAGTGTTAACTCCAGTCCTAGCCGACTTGGTTGATTTCACTATTTACGGAGATGCATTGAAGATTGTAGAAGCATGTTGTGGCGTGGAGGATTGCATTTGAGTCCCAGCTAAGGCATGATGTGTTCATCATACCTACATCTTTCCTTAGCTAAATTTTGTAATAGGTCTAGACTTATTTCTATGTATGTTTTGTAATGCCGACCTTGGAGAATGTTCCAATGGTTGATGAATGTAATGCCAACCTTGATGTACATTCCAAGGTTGATGAATTGTATAAAAGCATGTAATAGAATTACGAAAAAGGTGGGTGAATGTGAATATGAAGAGATAAGTGTTAAGATGTGAAAGAGCATAACAGAGAAGTTATATTGTGCTTCAATGGAACTAAATCCTAGCATGGAGTAGATGCTACTTAATCAGTTCACCACTTTGGTAGTGAGCCACCCCTTGGCAGTGAGCCACCCTTTGGTAGTGAGTCGTTCTTTGCAGTGAGCAATTTGGGTAGTGAGCCCTGTAGGCAGTGAGCCTCTATTTTTCAGTATTGTTATAACTCATATATTTCTATGGGCTAACACCCACCATGGTTTTTCCCTTTTAGGGTTTTCCACGTAAAAATCTGGTGTCTACTATGTTGGATGTGTGTTTGTGATTAAGTTTATGGTTTCATGCTTTCATGGTTAAATCTGATTATAAGCAATTAAGATGTTGATGGTTTGATGTTCATATGAAGCTAAGTTTTTTTTACAACTGATTCACCCCCCCTCTTAGTTGTCTGGTGTATTTCAACAATTAGTATTAGAGCAAGGTTCCTCGGTGATAAGCTTAACAGCTTGAGGTAGATCTAGGATGTCTTACAAGAAGGAGGCTCCGCAGTTTGATGGGATGAATTATGCAACTTAGAAGATTCGCATGAAAATCCATCTGCTTTGTATTGGTTATAAAGTATGGCAAGCGACACAGACTGAATATACCATGCCAGAGAATGGTCTGACAATTGAAGATGAAGTCAAAGAATATGAGGTAAATATAAAAGCTAGAGATGCTCTGTTGAGTGCATTGACTGACTCTGATTTAATAAAGGTCATGGATTATGAGTATGCTAAAGAAGTCTGGGATAAGCTGAGTAATCTGTATGAAGGAGATGATTTTGTAAAGAGTGCCAAATTGCAGGGACTGAATGCCAAATATGAAGGTCTTAAAATGGGAGAAGATGAAAACATAACATCCTTCATGCATAAGGTTGATGAACTTGTTACTGGAATCAAAGGTATGGGAGGAATTGTTGATGAAACTGAAGTTGTGATGAAAATTCTTAGGTCATTACCTAAAACCTATGCTCACATGGTAGCTGCAATTGAACAAAATAATGACTGTGAAAAAGATTAATAAGGATCAATTGCTTGGTAAGATTACTACTTTTGAAATGAGAGAGTTTGGTGATGCTCTGCCAAAAGTAAAAACTGCTTTCAAAGTCAGTAGTTCAGAAAAGATCTCCAAAGTAGAAAAGTACAAGGTACAACCTGATGATGAGCTTGATCAAATTGAAGCCAACTTTGTTGACAGACTGCAGAGAGGTTCCAGTAAGTTCAAAGGCAAATTACCTTTCAAATGTTTCTCATGTGGTAAAGTAGGTCATTATGCTTCCAGATGTCCTAAAAGAATTGAAAGGAATAGAAAAATATTTGAGAACAGGCCTAGAGCTCCAAAGAAATGCTACTATGTTAGAGATTTTGATGATGAAGGTGTGACTAATGATGAATCTGATGATGCTATTACTAGTGCAAATGAATGCATGTTTATTGCTATTAGAGAAGAAATTATGTCTACTAATCCTGTGAGATGTGTGAAGGAAGAAAAACCAATGGAAGAAAGTGCTTTGGTTGTTCAGGTTGAGAAAGACAAGGATGAATAGATTATTGATAGTGGATGTTCACATCACATGACCGGCGACAAAAGTAAGTTTGTAAGTTTGGAAAAATATGATGGAGGACTGGTTAGGTTCGGAGACAATGCAGCTAGTAAGATTTGTGGAAAAGGATCTATTTCACTTGATGGAAAGCACAACACTGACAATGTTCTCTATGTGAAGGGTTTAAAGCATAATCTTTTGAGTGTTGGTCAGATGTGTGACAAATATTATGATCTGAGATTCAAAGACAATGGATGCAAGATAATGGAAAGCTCCAGAACTGTGATTGCTATTGGTAAGAAGACCAGAGGTAACATCTATCAATTAAGAGGAACTAATGATTATTGTGTATTATCCCAAGTAGATGAAAGTTGGTTATGGCATTGAAGGTTGTGTCATATAAATTTTGATAATCCGGTAAAGATAAGTTTAGGTCAGACTGTAATAGATCTACCAAAACTTGTGAAACCCTCCAATACTATTTGCAAGGAATGTCAGTTGGGGAAGCAGACAAGAACAAGTTTCAAGAGTAAAGAGCAATTTTCTGCCAGTTTGCTGGATCTAGTTCATATAGATCTATGTGGTCCTACAAGGATAAGAAGTCTGCAAGGTGACAGGTACTTCATGTTGCGTATTGATGATTATTCTAGAATGACTTGGGTTACTTTTCTAAGAGACAAATCAGAAGCCCTAGAGAAGTTCAAATCCTTCAAAGCAATGGTTGAAAATGAAATAGAACTAAAAATCAAATGCTTGAGGTCTGATAGAGGAGGTGAGTTCACATCAAATGAATTCAACATTTTCTGTGAAGAGCAAGGAATAAAAAGACAGTTGTCTGTACCTAGAACTCCTCAGCAAAATGGAGTTGTGGAAAGGAAGAACAAGACAGTTCAAGAAGCTGCCAAAACAATGATGAAGGAAGGAGGCATGCCGGAAGTCTTCTAGAAAGAAGCTATACATACTGCTATCTACATTCAAAACAGAGTTCAAGTGAAAGGTAATGGCACTAAAACCCCCTATAAATTATGGTATGGAAGAATTCCAACAGTAAGATACTTCAAAGTCTTTGGAAGCAAATGCTATATCAGAAGAGATGAAGACCTAGGGAAATTTGATGCAAGATGTGATGAAGGAATCTTCCTTGGATACTCTACCAAGAGTAAGGCCTACCAGTGCTACAACAAAAGGTTGAAAAAGATTGTGGAGAGTGCAAATGTGAAGGTGGATGAAGGCAAAGGAAAAACATCAAATCAAAGTGTCTATGAGTCAGATGAACCTACTGATATAACTTATGAAGAAAAGGTTGAACAAGAAGACAATCAAAGTGAAGAAGAAAAGGCTCTAGAAATTGCTAAGACTCCCAGGTATGTAAGAATCAATCACTCTAAAGATCAAATTATTGGAGACAAAGAGAAAGGAGTACTGACAAGGGAAAGAGCTATAGAAGAACAAGTGAATTACTATCTCCTCTCTACAGTTTAACCAAAAATTGTGAATGAAGCCTGCAATGATGAAAATTGGGTTAAGGCAATGAAAGAAGAACTAATACAAATAGAAAAGAATGAAACTTGGGAACTAGTTCCTAGACCTACTGACAAAAATGTTATTGAAACCAAATGGGTCTTCAGGAATAAGCTAAATGAAAATGGAGAAGTTGTAGGGAATAAAGCAAGGCTTGTGTGCAAGGATACTCTCAAATTGAAGGGATAGATTTTGAAGAGACTTTGCTCTAGTAGCTTGGATTGAAGCAATCAGAATGTTTCTAGCATTTGCAGCTTGCAAAGATTTCAAAGTGTATCCGATGGATGTGAAGTCTGCATTCCTGAATGGGGAGTTAGAAGAGGAGGTCTACATTGAGCAACCGGAAGGTTTCTAACTATCAAATCAAGGTGATATGGTATGCAGGTTGAAGAAAGCATTATATGGACTCAAGCAAGCTCCCAGGACATGGTATGCAAGGTTGGATAAGTACTTATTGCAGTTAGGATTCAATAAAGGCACTGTTGACATTAATCTTTCTTTCAAGATTAATGGTGATCAAATTTTGATTGTTGAAGTCTTTGTTGATGATATCATCTAGGAAGGTATGTGTATGAAATTTGCTGGTGAAATACGTAAAGAGTTTGAGATGTCTATGTTTGGTGAGATGAATTTCTTTCTAAGTCTACAAATCAATCAATTAGATAAAGGAATCTTTATATCTCAGTCTAAGTATGTGAAAGAGTTGTTAAAGAAGTTTGGGATGGAAGACTCTAAATCGGTATGTACTCCCATGGTGACTGGCTGCAAATTGAGCAAAACTGATGAATCACCCAAGACTAAACAGAAAAAGTATAGATCCATGAATGGAGGATTACTTTATCTAACTCAAACCAAACTTGATGTTATGCATGCAGTTTTCCTTGTTGCAAGATTTCAAGCTGATCCAAGAGAATCACATGTGATGGCAGTAAAGAGAATCCTAGGGTATTTAAAAGGTACACTGGATCATGGCTTATGGTATCCAAAGGATAATGATTTTACTCTCAGTGCTTATACAGATGTTGATTAGGCAGGAGATGTTGATGATAGAAAAAGTACAAGTGGAGGTGCTTTCTTCTTGGGAAATAGATTGGTTTCAGGGCTGAGCAAGAAACAAGATTCAATCTCTTTGTCAACTGCAGAAGCAGAGTTTATTACAGCAGCATGTTGTTTTACTCAAGTGCTATGGATGAAGCAGACCTTGAAGGATATAAGATTTGTTTATGAAGATCTAATTGCAATCGTGTGTGACAATACAAGTGCCATAAATATTTCCAAGAATCTAGTGATGCACTCAAGAACAAAGCATATATCTATAAGGTATCACTTTTTGAGGGAAAAGGTGACAGAGAATGAAGTTAAGTTGGAATATGTGCCCACAAAGGATCAGATTGCAGAAATCTTCACTAAGCCTCTGCCTAAGGATACTTTTGAGTATCTCAGGAAAAAATTAGGGGTCGTTACCCCTCCAGCTCTGAACTAAGATGGAAAGGAATGTATCAATCCAGTGGTGCTCAAAGATTTATTCTTTGATCTGGATTGATGTTCTGAGAGCTACCTCTCAAGGGGAGTAATTGAATGATGACAGAAGAGTTGGTTTCAGAAGTATGTGTAAAGAGAAAGGGGGAGAATCATGTCTTGATGGTCTTTACAGTTTTTCACATCATATGTTGCCATCAATGACAAATGGGGAGATTGTTGCAAGTATGTGCCTAATCGGTGTTGTCATAGATGTCAACATATCTGTGTTGTCATTGGTGTCAACTGTGCCCCTATCTTGTTGTTTGCTTGTAATGAGTAAGATGCTTTGTATTTACTTATGTAAGTAATCTTGATGTTGAGGATATTGAGAAAATTAGCTTCTCCGGTAGAAATAGTGAGTTGCAGTGGAAACAGTGTATTGCATACAGAAGAACAGTCCAAGAGATTTCTCTGCATTTCCTGTAGGATGAATATCTTTGTCTGCGGATTGGAATTTATTTAGAAGTCCATCTGAAGATGCTATGTTTCGAGTTTGAGCCTCTAGTATGAAGAATCGAGTGAGTTATGTTCACCAGAGTGAAAACAGCTTTTTTTGTATGTTTGGCAAAGACAGGGAGAGAGTATTATGCTCCGCATTGAAGTATTTTGATATGTGGTTCTAGAGTTAAGTCTGAGATGATGTTAAGTGCTTTCAACTCCAATGGTTCATGATTTGGCAGTCTGCAAGCTATCCTTTCTTTATGACAGTAGCTGACAGTGTTGTTCTTGTGCTCCGGTTTGAAGAATCTTCTTGACAGAGTGGTTAGAGATCGTACGATTGTTCCTGGTGTTTACAATGTGCTTGTGGATGTCTCATGATCGTGTTCTTACCTTTGGATTGGTCCGCAAAGAGAAGTTTGGATCGTGAAAGAAGAATGTTCTTAGAAGACCTAGTGTTAACTCCAGTCTTGGCCGACTTGGTTGATTTCACTATTTGCGAAGATGCATTGAAGATTGTAGAAGCGTGTTGTGGCATGGAGGATTGCATTTGAGTCACGGCTAAGATGTGACTTGTTCATCATACTTCTCTACATCTTTCCTTAGCTAAATTTTGTAATAGGTCTAGACCTATTTCTGTGTATGTTTTGTAATGCCGACCTTGGAGAATGTTCCAATGGTTGATGGATGTAATGCCAACCTTGATGTACATTCCAAGGTTGATGAAATGTATAAAAACATGTAATAGAATTGCAAAAAAGGCAGGTGAATGTGAATATGAAGAGATAAGTGCGAAGATCTTAAAGAGAAGAGAAGAGAAGTTATATTGTGCTTCAATGGAACTAAATCCTGGCATGGAGTAGATGCTACTTAAATAGTTCACCACTTTGGCAGTGAGCCACCCCTTGGCAGTGAGCCACCCTTTGGTAGTGAGTCATTCTTTGTAGTGAGCAATTTCGACAGTGAGCTTATGTTTTTCAGTATTATTATAACTCATATTTCTGTGGGCTAACACCCACCGTGGTTTTTCCCTTTTAGGGTTTTCCACGTAAAAATCTAGTGTCTACTATGTTGGATGTGTGTTTGTGATTAAGTTTATGGTTTCATGCTTTCATGGTTAAATATGATTATAAGCAATTAAGATGTTGATGGTTTGATGTTCATATGAAGCTAAGTTTTTGTGGCAATTGATTCACCCCCCCCACTCTCAGTTGTCTAGTGTATTTCAACACTACATAGTATGGGATATGCATGTCATTCACTAGGTAAGTGCTATATGATTACATGATAATACTTTTGTATATTTTATGTTGAAGTGATACCCAAAAGATTAAAATATTTGTATTAAAGATAAGGCTACACATTAATGACCAAATTTTAAAGATTATTTGATAGGAGATTTATTGTATACATTTGTATTAGCTTCTCAAGTATAAATCCATGATCTATTTCATGTGAAAAATGTACACGTATAGTTCTAATCATGTTATTGATTAACAAAGTATTTCTATGGGATCTAATTTTGGTTTCAATTAAAATAAAAGAGTTATTGAAAAGATCTAAATTTTGAGAAATATAATTATAGATGAAGTTAAATAGAAATATATTCATTGTGATATTGATAGTGTTACATCCACACTTACTTAACTAATTGGTTGTGCTGAAATATGTTGTAGATTCAACTTGAGCTACTGAGGACAGCAACTAATTTACAGGGGGAGAAATGTTATGTGACTTTTTCTCCAAAATGGAAAAGAGAGATATTTATGAATAACCCTCTAAAATTGTAAGAGGATAAAGTTTATTTACCCTTTATAATTAAAAGGGAGATGGAAAATAAAGGATAGTATGATCCTTTGGCTGAAAGGGAGATAAATAAAGAATAATTATGAAAAAACCCTTTTAAAAGAGAGAAGCTATTATGTTTATTAAACCATTATTAATGACAACCTTTGTGAAAATGTGTGATGGTTTAGAAATCACCCTTAAAAGGTTATATAAGGCATTTGTGTAAGACTTGAAATGGGCATGGAGAACACTCAAGGAAAGATAAGGCAAGAAAGGCAAGAAATCACGAAAGAGAAGGATTATAGATTTGATAGAGGAAAAGTATACAAGAAAGTATACAAGAAAAGTATATAGGAAAAGGATACAGGAAAGTATACAGGAAAAGTATATAGGAAAGTATACAACAACCAAAGGGCACAAACGAGTGAGGATTAGGGTCTTTGGCTAGGCACTGAGCATTTGGAGAAGGGGCACACAGAGTGTGTTCTGGCCAAGGCTGTGTTTTTATGCCGTGAGGCATGGTTGGTTATGTGTAAGAACCAATTCCTCCAGGGGTGCTTCTTTGTCGAGAACAACCAAGACCTGTGATCATTCCTCCTAGTGTCATATAACAGCATCTCAGTGCTTCACAAATAAGTGATTTATATATTTACTTGCAGTAAATGTTACAAATGTTGTATTGATTTAATTATTGTTGCAAATTGATGTTATTAAAGTTTATTGATGAAATATTTGGTTGTACAATGTCATTTACTGTGTTTTAACGTTTATTCAATAAATGGAAAATAGATTAATTTATTTCTATTTCAAATAATTTACCTTAAAATGCATTAAATATTATATGAGGACTTTATAGTTGTTAAGAAAATAATAACTTTCCAGTAAATGAATGTTACTTGGTTGAAAAGGAGATCACACAATAACCAAATTTATGTTCCAAATCAAGGAGATTTAAGAAGAACTGTGTGGAAAGAAGTGCATTATGCGCCATATTCAGGTCACCCTAGAGTGACAAAATTGTTAGCTGATGTGAAACCCTTGTATTTTTGGAAGGGAATGAAGAATGATGCCGCAAGATTTGTGATAGGGTGTCTTGAATGTCAGCGAGTTAAGGTTGAATGCCAGCACCCGACATGACTCTTGTATCCTCATGATATTCCTTGATGGAAATGGTAGGTAATCAGTATGGACTTTGTCCATGGATTGCCTATGTCACGTTATAAGCATGATGTTAATCTTGTAGTAGTGGATAAACTTTCTAAGGTAGCCCATTTTATACCTGGTAACCTTACAGATGGAGCACCCATTTTAGCCAAGAAATTCATTCAAGATGTTTTTAGATTGCATGGAATCCCTAAAAAGATAATCTCGGATAGAGATTCTTGGATAACCTCAAGGTTTTGGTAGACCTTGTTTTCAGCATTAGGGACACAACTGAATATAAGTTCAGCCTATCATATAGAGACAGATGGTCAAACTAAGAGAGTAAATCAAATACTGAAGGATTTGTTGAGGATGTATTGCATGGATCAGTAGTATAAGTGGGAAGAGTACCTTCCACCAGTTGAATTTGCATACAACAATTCTTATTATTATGCAATTAAGATGGCTCCATTTGAAGCATTGTATGGAAGAAAGTGTCAAACTCCTATAAGCTGGGATAAGCTAGAAGATAGGATTTGCCTTGGCCCAGAAATGCTATCGGAAATGGTAGAGCAAGTAAAGTTGATCAATAAAAGATTGGTAGAAGCTAATGATAGACATAAAAGCTATGCTATAAAAGATTGGTAGAAGCTAATGATAGACATAAAAGCTATGCTAATGCCAAGCGTACACCCCGATAATTTTCAGCATGAGATAAAGTTCTCTTGAGATTCAAACCACATAAGAGCCCAATTAAGTTTGGAAAGTTTTCCAAACTAGAATCTAGAAATGTGAGACCTTTTGAAGTCCTATAATTGGTTAATTTGATTGCTTACAGGATAGCTCTACCACCAGCTCTTGCTAGAATGCATGATGTTTTACATATATCTTATTTGAAGAAATATATATCAGGATCTAATCATATACTTTATTGGAATGCTCTCTAGGTACAGGACCCAAGGGTGGTCATGATCGAGTGTCTCAAAGTGCTCGAGGTATGCAAGCTCCGCCTGCATAACAAAGAGGTTACTCAGTGCAAGGTCTAGTGGGACCAGTATTTGAAGGAAAATGCTACATGGGAGGATTACAATGATTTTTATCAAAAGTTTCCACATCTATATATGCAAACTTGATGTAAAATAATATAATTGTTATATTTATTTTGTTATGGACACAATCATCGAGGATGATGATCTCTAAGGGGGGAGATATGTCACACCCCGTTCTAAAACATACTTATCATTTTTATTTCAAGAGGACAGATAGTTAGTGAAAATATTATTATTAAAGTAATGTTGTGTTAGAATAGAAAATGCTTTTGATTTATATTATTGTATATGCAATGAATAATTGTTTATGATGTTATTATTATGCACATGTTTAAATAATATGATGGACTAACTATCGTTGTGTGGCTGCATTAACAGAGTGACAAGACCTCAAAGATGAGGAGAGAGAGTATCACCATAGAGAGGGTGATAGATCACATGTATACAATGATCATTGTGCCATCTGGAAACACACACACTCACATTAAAGGTTATGTCAATTTTGGACTAAGTCTTATTCTTTATGTTGTTGGTCGCCATAGTAATATTTTAACATTTTGATCATTCCATACTTGTTTAATATTACCGTCGTCATGTCGATGACTTATTCTTTTACGTCAAAAATTAGTAAGGTTATGTACATCTCTGAATGCCAAGACAACATGAGTAATTGACCAATCAAGTCTAGTCTTGACGTAAAGACCTAAGTCGGCTTTACAAGACTCCATCGTCGATATTATGCTCGTGAATAGCATAATTTAAGCATTCAAAAGAATCCATCAGTGACATTTATGAATTAGGTGTACTATTATTTTTTAATTTAAATTATTTACAATCTTAGTCATCGTTAAATTTAAGGTCTAGCTTGTGGTAAAGGAAGTTAAGTATTGGAGACTCTCATCGTGTTCTTCCCTAGATACTTGGAGGAGTGGAAAGGAGCATTAGCTCCATACTCCTATTTTCAAGCTCTTTAGACCACAGATGGTTGAGAGAAAGGAGGGAATAATAATGTACAACTATTCTATAACTGATATGGAGTGTGGTTATGATGGGAGAATAAGGGATCTCGATAATGAAGTCTAGAGCGAAAGTAGGACAATATCTCTTGGATTGGGAGAATAGAAGTGATGAGAAGGAGCTTGATAGGAGAGAGTATCGGTTGCATTAACAAAGTGATAGGTATGCCAATGAACCAGTAGTAAACTATTGATATTAAGCTCCATACTATATGTAAAGTCATTTCTTTTTTCTAGGTAAGCCTTGAGAGGTCGCAAGTTTATATGAATCAATTGCTATCTATGGCAAATAAAGCTTCTCTATATTTATATACGCTTTTGACATAGGAATATATCTATGGATACTCCTCAAATGGTATTCTATTTCAGTATAGTATTGAAGTTATATGCCTTTAGAAAATAGTGAATGTTGTTATGGGAAGATTATGATAAATATATATATCATTCATACGATTTAGAATTCAGTCTATAGAATGATCGAAATGTTAGAGATATATATAGCCAATAGGCAGTCATGTATTTATATTCTTTTTAAAGATAGTTTAAATTCAAGTTAACCTTGTGTATAGGCCGGATGATATATATACTGGTCGGTCATTAAGCTTGGATAAATTTTGTTCTTATATGAACGTACTGTGTGTGAGATATTACCTTAGTATATCTATTGTGAGAACTTTGTATATAAGCCAATATAGGCCGAATGGTTCGGTGTGTTGTGGATTGTGTAAGGTCAATTTGAGAATATCAATCTATACCTATCTATCTATAGAAAGAACTTACCAGTTCAGTCAATAGCAAACCGAGAGCTTACTTATTACCTTATGACTTGAGTAGACCGAAACATATTAGTATTATGAAGTCATAGTATCCTTCTAAAGGAGTTGTATTAGTTTGATGTTGAGAGGTATCATTACTCTTGTTAAACATAAAATTTTATAGCCTGTGAATGATCAATGACTTGATTAAAAGACTTTAGTCGAATAGACTTCATAGTCAGATAATCATGCAAAAGGATCTAATTAACTTATGCCATAGAGGTAGATAATTTAAGTATTTATCATTTTGATTTCTATGAGTAACCGAGAGTTCTCATATAGTACTTTTATTTCCAGTTAAGAGGAAACCATTCTTTTATCTTATATTTTGGCCAATATGGGTCAATAGATTATTGTAAATTTCTTTTACCTCATTATGACAATATTATAGTCATTTTATATAGTTCACTTCGACAGGAAATTAGTTGAATATAATCATAAACGAAGACAGACATATCTTAGTGGCAAGAGTCTTAGAAGTCTATAGTCATCAAAATTAATGACTTTATAATAGAATCAAGTATACCTTGAAAATGTATACCAAATTTATTTATGAACACAGAAATGGGTTGACAAGCCTTTGAGTAGAATGATAGGTTGTCATAGAACCAAGATTGCAAGGATGCAAAGAGGGGCTCAATGCATGATTTTAAGTCACCTAAGCTCTTACCTTATACTTGTCTTATAGTAAAGGGTATATTTTGTCTTTAAGACTGATATTGAATAAACAAGTCAAAGTATGTTGATATAATATTTACTGAAATATAAGAATGTTGTCTCCAAGTTGAGAAAAGAGCACATGTGAACATACAACTTGTTATATGAAACTTTGGCCAATGTAATGCAAAAGTCACTACTTGCATTATTGGTTCACTGTGTACCAGATAGATGAACAGTCAGAGTGGGTTATACATAGCTAGAGCTAGACTAGAGTTGTACCCTTGATTTTTTTTAGCTAGGACACTGCACTAGCTCTCAAATGGCACAAAGAATCAATTGATTCTCATTATCTATACCCTTGAGAAGGGAAGGGCCACTTCTAGAAGGAAGGTGTGTGGGGGACCGCCGGTCTGTGGTTGGAGGAAAAGCACTAGGGTGATGTTGTCTCTCTCCTATAGTTGACTGCCGAAGACTTGTGAACAGGAAACATTAAACTTCTTATGTAAATGAAAATGATAAATATTGTAAGTTGCAATGAATGCAACCATCTATTATTTGTTCTTGATAAAGTGTAAAATTTGTAAGTCGCATGTGAAGCGACTGTCAACTGAAATTATATATTGTACTTTGAAATTGCAAATGTATTATTATTGGATTTTTTGTTATAAAAAAATAAATGAGATTTTTGCATTTGTTGTAGTTATTCTATTTAATATTCCAGTCGGGATGTTACAAATAGAACAAAGACAAAATATAAGGAGTTCACAATTGGCTCCAACTGCTGAAATAAATAGGTTCACGATTTGTATAAATCGTCGAAATTGCTTAAGTGAGCGGAAGTAAGGAGAAACTAAAGGAAAGAATAAACAAAGTAATGGACAAATATTTCTATTGGAGATTTAAAGTGTTGTGAGGGATCAAAACGTGTTTTCATAGGTTTTTAAATTTGAATGCTTGCACGTCGTAAATGCAGAACAAAGATGATTGAAGGTGGGTAGAAAAGTTGGTGAGCTTCAATGTAGTAGGTACTAAGCTAGGTTGGAATTTAGTGTCTTCCCACCCAGGATGCAAAGGTGAAAATGATGTTATATATACACACAAGGAAGATGTTTTGTGGGTTGATCATTGTTCACTTCCAAGTATTTTTGCAAGTGCAAAAAAAGAAGATTTTTCTAGATTTAAAGGGGACGAATCCAATTCTTCAGGTGGAAAAAGAGCAATAGGGTAGATGTGAGATTATATATTACAAAGATACCAGTATGTACATGTCTCCATGGTTGTGGATGCATTTTCAGGGAAATACTTAAGACTTCTCTAGGATTTCCTCTTGCCCTGCTTAACTGTATGATTGTAATTTTGAATTTGATAAATGTGAGAGTATTCTAAAGCATTACTATGTTAGTAATAGTTTTTTCTAAATTACATATAGATTTGTATGTCATAGTAGTGAATTACTAAGTATGTTTATATATTCAGTATCAAACTGATGAATGCATTTTATGTTTCTTAGTTAACTCTCCTCAGTTTTGCTTCTTTTCTTCTCCTTTGATAAACTAGACTCTATTGCCCTCTGGATAGGCATCAGTCTTGGAAGTGGTGATCAAACACACTCATTGAATGAATAAATCTCTCAGTAATACCATAGGAAAGAAAACCATAATTTGTATGCATTGTTGTGATTTTGCACCATAACCAAGGAATATTATTAGTGACTCTTCCAAGAACCATTTTAGTGAATCCTACGTGCATACCAGTATCTTGCCTTCATGCAAGAGTGCTATTTATCAACTTAAATAGAGGTATTGAAGTGCATCAAGTCTGTCTCAATCTAGTGACTATATTAGGGATTGAAACAACAGCCTGGGTATTGTTGCAAAGTTATGAATCTAAAAGTATTTTGTGTTGTTATTAATCCCCATTTAGGGATACCTCTAGGAATACCCTCCTTGGTTTAGCTAAGCCAAAAGTGAAGAGGAGATTACCCACTCCTAACCATTGGCCCTTAATCACCTGAAACCTATGGATGATCTTATTTCCTATCTCTCTTATGACACCCCTAGCCTGGGAGTTAGGAATTAACTCTATGGTTTTACGTTAGCTATTTTGGGACCTAACAGATTGGTGTCATTGCTAGGGAATCTTGTTAATTCTAGTTAGGTTTTGCAAGTATACATTGATGTGAAGTTTATTGAAATATCTTCCAAAAAGGATGTGGTGACTCTATTTTGTGAACAACCTAGAAATCAATTTGCAAGTTGAAGCAAAAAAGGTAATCACAATGGAAATAAGAAGAAGACATCAAGAATAGTCTGGACAAGAGGAATATTCAGGCTAGATGAGAAGTCAAAGAAGTAGATGGAGAGAAAGAATTACTAGGTGGTTACCACCACTAAATGTCCAAAATCTAGTGGGAACATCAAGTATGAATGATCCCTTTGATGAACCAATAGATCCATTTTAGTATACATCTGAGGACTCTACTAATAATAGGCTAAGGATAAATAGAAGAATAGCCAGAGATGAATATGAAGTTTGGAGAAATGAAAACATTATTTGCAGGTGAAGTAGAGAAAGATCATGTGATGCAAATATGAGGACATTTGGAATGCCTAATGAAAATGAAGAGACACTTCAGGTTGTCCAGCATCCTACTTCACCTACTAGGTCAGTGAGAAATCGGCATGATAACATTCCTAATAATGATGAACAACCTAGGCAACCTAATGCTAAGGAAGTGGAAATAAATATTCATGATCATTTGGACATACTTGACTGTATCAGACAAAGGTAGAGAGAAGAAAATGCTCTACTTGATTTGCAGCAAGCTCAAATTGCCCAAAATGCTCAACTACAAAATTAGCTTCAACATGGTAATGTCCTTGTAGCAGCCTCATCCACCACAAAATCAAATGAATCAACAATATGGAAATGTCACAAATCCTAGAGTTGCACAAAGAAGAAAAGTACAAAGGTTCCCTCCACCCAGGAAGCCTTTGGAGTAGAAAGGTACAAACAACTTGACTTCTTTGGTATTCCTGATGTTCCTAATCCTTTTCCTAATGAGATTAGATGGAAGATACCTAGATTCTAGGGTAACAATGTTATCACCAGTGAAGAGAACCTTAGGTATTTCATTAATATCATTGATGAACATGAAATATAAGATGAAGATGTCATGACAAAATTATTTTAGCATTCATAAGAAGAAAGTGCAAAGGAATGGTATAAGGGCCTCCCAAATAATAGTATTGGTTCTTGGGAGGAGTTCATGAGGGTTTTTCGATTGTAGTATGGGGATAGGATTGACCATAAATTTTCCATCCATGAATCCATAACAATCAAAAAGGCAATTAATGAAACAATTGTTGATTTCAATAGCCACTTCATCATGACCATGAGGAAAGTGCCTCCTCATCTCAGGCCTAATGAGTCAATGTGTTTAGTGTTGTACTGTGGTGCGTTTGACTCCAAAATTGGTTATTGTTTGAGGTACAAGAGTCCACAAACATTGAGAGAAGCTTATGTTGTACAACCATTAATATAGAGAGTAACATGAGAGCTTTTGGGAAGCATGTTAAAAGGTCAGATGTGAAACTTTCCCAGCCAGATAGGATAGCCTTGAATAAGCCTTTGATAACTGAAGACAAATTGGACAAACTCATGGGAGCCATGAAGTATTTGTCTTACAAAGTGGCAAGAAATGAGAAAGGATTGTCACCTCAGGGTGTTGCTACACATTTTAATAAAGGGAAGAGGTTGCACAATAGGCCTTATAATATAGATTGGTCTAAAAGGCCCTAAAAAATGAAAGATAAGTAGGTCCAAAGTAGGTAAGTTTCAAACAGAAGAATGAAAAATAAACTCTCGACCCTCTAAGAAGAGACCATGTGAATTTTCAAGAAACTTCTTTTTGGTGCCAGGCTTTCTTTCTTCCCCATGATCCAATTAATTATGCAGTGGCTTATTCATTGAGTAGGCAAGATGAATTCCCTAATGAGGAAGATGCAACTAAATACTATAAAGAGGATGAGATAAATCAGTTTGACATTGAAGGTTATGGACAGTTGGATAATGAAGTCGAGTATGATGAAGATGATAATCATATTTTCCAAACTGATTATAGTGCAGGTCCAAAGAAATATCAATTGCCTGCTCACAATTTTGATCATTTAAGCAATCTTATGCCTGAAAAGTATAAGCAGTCCTAGCCATCCAAAGAGGACATGAAAGCCTTGACTGATGCAGCCATGATGAAAGTCCAAGGAGGATACCAACTCAGGAATAGGCACGTGCCTGTGTGAGAGGTTGTTTCTATGAATCCAACTAAAAACAAAGTTGAGAAACAGAAGGAGAAAAAGAGAGTGGGCGTTGAAAAAGAGGGAGATATTGTCCTCAAGAAAATGTCTATCAAGAAGAAAGTTAATGCCAAGGAAAAGAATGGAGATACCCAAAGGAAAGTGTTTGAAAAGAAGAAAGTTGTAGTGCAACAACCAATAGCCACAAAGAAAAAAATATGAACAAAAGGCTCCAATGCATGTAGTACAACTAGCTATTGTACCTATTACTAATGCTCACAAGACAAAGAATGACACCAAAGAAAGCCAACCTCAAGTACCAAATGAACCACAAAAAAGAAAAGATAAGGGTAAGGATTTGAAAGGTACGGATATATCTTCAAATCAGCTAATGTCATTTATCCCTGATGCAAATGATGTTACAATATCTTGTGATACTCCACTACCTATTTATCACCCCATAGAAATGGCTCAAGTCTTGAGTCAAATAAAAATATCAGTCTCAGTAATTGAATTGTTTAGAGTCCCTGAGCATAGGGATAGGGTTGTCTCATTTATTGCTGCTACTAATGCACCCAAACATCTCATTGTTGTTCCATGTAATGATGATGAAATTGTTGAAGTTTATTTGAGGCCATCCATGGTTAATGGTCAGATGGGTGTAGATCCTTTTTACACCACTTTTATTATCAATGGATGGTCATTACATAATTGTATGCTCGATTCTAGAGCATCTAGCAACATCATACCACTTGAAGTGATGAATGATTTAGGTTTGAAGGTATCCAAATCTTTTGGAAAATGCTTTGCTATGGATTCTAGGGAAGTGAATGTGATTGGCCTTGTCAAGGATGTAGAGGTTCGGCTTTTTGCACATCCAAACAAGTCTTCTTTTATGGATATAATCATTGTGGACTACCCTACTAAGTGGGGTATGTTGTTATCTAGAAAGTGGGCAACTTCAATAGGAAGTAGTATCCAAATGAATCTATCTTATGCTACTATCCATGTACATGGAGTTGAAGTGAAGATATATAGGGAAAAGAAGGTTGATGATCAAAATATATAAGGCCGTTACAAAACTCATGATGAAGCCAACTTCTTTGATACTGATATTGATTATTTTATGGGATTTTGTGATGAATAAGGTATGTGTTGATCTACTTCATATTGTTACTCCTGTGCATGATGAAGATGCTTTGTGGGAATTGTATTTTGATGGTGCATGTTCTAGGAATGACTCGGGTGCAACCATAGTTTTAATCTCACCAAATAAGGAGCAGTTTGGGCTTTCATTCAAGCTTGATTTCTAATGCATGAACTAAAGCTTTGTTGTTAGGCTTAAATGTTGCTCATAAGTATGGAGTCAAGTGTTCAAGGATTTATGGTGACTCTAAGTTGGTGGTGTAGCAAGTCAGAGGTATTTTTGCAACCAAGGATAGCAGGTCAAGAGCTTATAGGAATGCAATGTGGGACACTTTGGAGTTGTTTGATGTCATTGGCATTTGGTGGGTGGAAACAACTGAAAATGAAAAGGCAAATGTCTTGGCTATAGCTACTTCAAAATTTAATCCTCGGTTAATTTCTTCTTATTGTAATTATGTTGTCGAAGTGCTTACAAGACCAACAATCCCTGATAATATATACAGTTGGCAAGTTTTTAATGATAGTGATCATATTTATATGTTCCTTAAGTGCATGGATGAGTTTGATAATCAACTTATTGACTAGCAGCCTATAACAGAGGTTGAAGATGGTAAGGAAACCTTATTTGGCAATGAGGTGATACAACTGAAGATAAATACAATTCCTTAAGGTTTGATGGCACTTTAGAGAATGTTTGATAATGTTGATCGTTCGAGAAGCAAAGGAAAACTAGTTGAAGAGGATAGCATTGAAGGTGTCAACCTTGGAACTGAGGAGGCTCTAAAAATGGTATACATTGGTAAGAAGTTAAAACCTCATGAAAAGCAAATGTTGGTTGCGTTATGAGAAAATTTAAAAAGTGTTTTGCATGGTCTTATGATGAATTGAAAGCATAAATGGAGGATTTGTTTCAGCATATTATTCCTCTTCAACCTAATGCAAAACCTTTTAGGTAGAAACAAAGGAAAATTAACCCCATAATAGCTCCCAAGATGAAAAAAGAGTTGGCCAAAATGAGAGATGGAGGCATCATTAAGCCTATTAGGCATTCTGAATGGGTTTTTAATCTTGTCCTAGTGAGAAAGAAGAATGGGGAGATTAGGTTATGTGTTGACTTTAGAAAATTGAACATCAAATCTCTCGAGGATAATTACCCTCTCCCTAGCATGGACCATTTATTGCAAATGTTAATTGGATCAGAGTTAATGTCCATGATGAATGGATTCTTGGGCTACAACCAAGTGTTGGTCAAGGAGTTAGAATAGTACCAAATAGCATTTACAACTCCTTGGAGCACGTATGTTTATGTAAGAATTCCATTTGGATTCAAGAATGTAGGTTCTACTTTTCAAAGAGTTATGGATGTGGCCTTTGTGGCCTTATTGATGAAATTATGGTTGTTTATCAAGATGATCTGATCGCATTCTCAAAAGATAGAAAGGATCATTGTAATCACTTGGATCTAATTTTTGAAAGGTGCTTAGAATATGGGATATCTTTGAATCCCAAGAAATGTCACTTTAGAGTTGAAGAAGGAAAGTTGTTGGGACACATTGTGTCAAAATATAGGGTAAGAATAGACCCGGAGTGAGTCAAGGCCATTGATCTTATCTCTCAACCCCAATCAGTCAAAGGTATACACTCTTTCCTTGGGTAAATCAATTTTTTAAGAAGGTTTATTCCTAATTTTGTGGAGAAAACTAAAGCCATTTCAAAGATGCTCAAGAAGAGGCAATCAATTGCATGGAGTGAGGAGCCAGTTGAAGCATTCAAGGACATCAAGGAAGCTATCAAGGATGCGTCTGTATTGATAAGTTGAAATTATTCAAAACCCTTGCAGGTGTTCTCTTTTACTTCATTTTATACTATTGCAATTGTTTTGCTTTAGAAGAACGACGAAGCATATGAACAGCTTGTATAAATCTTCAGTAAATCATTACACATAGCTGAGTTAAGATACTCCATAATGGAAAAGCACTCCTATGCATTAGTAAAGGTTGTGAAAAATTTTAGATCTTATCTCACAAGAACTAAGGTCATAGCATATGTGCCATACACAGCAGTGAAAGACATATTCATGTAGTAGGAAGCCTCGGGTAAGAGGTGTCGTTGGATAAACAAGGTTCAAGAGTATGACATGGATGTACAAGTTACAAAACTTGTTAGAGGCCAAGGCTTGGAAAAATTAATGGCTAACTCCAATTTGGAGGCATAAAAAGTAAATAAAATAGATGTAGATGATGCTCCTACTCCTTGTAGATTGGTTGATAATGTATGGTACAAAGATGTGATATTCTATCTTGAAAATATGAATATGAATTGTCCACCATATATGGATGAGAATTAGAAAAGAACCCTTAATCTAAAATCTTAGAGGTATGTGTTGTTCTAAAATGAACTAATGTGGAGAAATCGTGAGGGTGTATTGATCAAGTGTCTAGATCAAGAACAAGATGACACAGTGATGGGTGAATTTCATCATGGGATTTGTGGGGTCATTTCAAAGCCAAAACTATTGCCCATAAGATCCTTAGAGTTGGGTATTAGTGGCCTACATTATTCAAGGATGTAGCACAAATGGTAAAGAGATGTGATGCTTGTCAGAGATTTTTGGGCAAGTTGAAATTTGTTGGAGCTCTTCCCCTTTTGCCTTTTGCAGTTGATGCACCTTTCCAGCAATGGGGAATTGATTTCATCAGAGAGATACAAGAAAAATCTAGTAATGGATTTAAGTGGATCCTTGTGGCCACTGATTATTTCACCAAATGTGTGGAAGCAGTCCCAACTCGAAATGCAACATCCAAAGTGGTGATTGATTTCCTGATCAGCAACATAATAACCAAATTTGGAGAGCCTGCTAGGATTTTGGTTGACAATGCAATGTGTTTCAAGTCCCAAGAAATGTTAAACATGTGTTCTAATTTTTGTATAAACCTAGTGCATTTATCTCCATATCACCCCCAAAGCAATGGGTAGGTTGAGCCAAGCAATAGAAGCCTGATGAAGATCATAAATATGACATTGGATCAGAATAAAAAGAGATGGGATGATAGTTTAAAGTATGCTCTATGGGCTAATAGAATAACTTTCAAAAGAGCCATAGGTAGAAGCCCATTTGAACTGGTGTATGGAATAGAGGCAAAGATGCCAATCAACATGGAATTACTAGTTTGCCAGTTGTTATAGGATGTAGAAGAAGATCACTATGATGCATTGACTTAAAGAATTATGTAGTTGACTGAGTTTGAAGGGCAAAGGAGAGTTGCACATGATAAAACCTGCACCATAAAAAAAATAATGAGATTTTTGTTTAACAAGAGTATTGTATCACAGATTTTTTAGGTTGGTGATTTGATTCTTCTTTGGAATGCCAAATCTGCAGACAAAGGAAAGCATGGAAAATTTGATCCATTGTGGCTTGGGTATTATGGAGTTGCTGAGAGGTTTGATCTCAATGTCTATCACCTAGTAAATCTAGAAGGAGAACTCATGGAGTTGCCCGTTCACAGTCAGCATTTGAAGCATTACTTCTTGTAAATAATGGTATCTTTCAAGTTTTGAATGATAAAGTTATGATATATCTTTCGTATTTTGATTCCCAAGTAGTCTTGACCATTGTTGGTCTTGATGGTGCGTATGTGTTGTGTTTTTTTGGTATGCCCAAGAGATCTGTTGGTTCTCGTTGTGCCAAGGTTTGACACACATCCCCAACTAGAGCACTGTTGGGACTCTATTGTCTGAATCCTTGAAATTTGCAAAATTCTTATTCTCGTCCTCATTGTATGCCTAAATCCACAATGCATAATTTTGAAAAAACATTCAAGTATGTGGAAATCCCTATGTTTTCTCTTCCTAATGTATTTGAAATGGCCCCCAAGTGTTTAAAAGGAAAGCATGTTCCTTGCCTTTCGACGGTTCCTAAGTTCACAGAACTCCCGATTCACTGACAAGGGTCCGTGAGGAACCAAAATTGTCAAAGGTGAAGAATTAACCAAAGAGAAACAAAAGTAGAAAAAAGACAAAATATAAGGAGTTCACAATTGGCTCCAATTACCGAAATAAACAAGTTTGCAATTTGTATAAATCACCAAAATTGCTTAAGTGAGTGGAAGTAAGGAGAAAGTAAAGGAAAGAATAACAAAAGTAATGGACAAATATTTCTATTAGAGATTTAAAGTGTTGTGAGGGCTCAAAATGTGTTTTCACGAGTTTCCCAATTTAAAATGCTTGCACGCCATAAATGTTGGTAGGTGGCAACTAATCAGGAAAGTACTATACACTAGCCATGTATCCTCACCGATGTTCAGGGCCGAGCCGGGCCCTGAACGGGGGTTCAGGGGCGGCAACCCCCGAGAAGTAGGGGTTCGAGGGCGCAGCCCCTAAAAAAAATTCTTGAGCCGACATAAAAAAAAACCCTATTTTTGTAACTGACATAAGGCTTGATAAAAGCGACTAAGGGTTAGGGTTTTGGTTGATATATTGTATTGTAGCATTTGCAACAGTATGGAGTTGCAGGGATTACTGGTTATAATCAGTTTGATTTACTGGATAATAATATTGGACTCTCTGTTGGTGGATGTAGCCTGAGTTTGGGTGAACCATGTTAAAATTTGTCTCTCGCTATTATTATTTCTGTGTATTTTCATTCCTCTGTTTAATCTTTAATTGGTATCCTCTGTCGTCTAATCCTAACAAGTGGTATCAGAGCGAAGTTGTGTTTAATTATCATTTGCAGGAAGGTCTCACAGTTGAGTGGGAACAATGGCGGATGAGGGTAAATTGAAAGTCGATAAATTTAATGGGCAGAACTATCAGTTATGGAAGATGCAAATGGAGGATTATCTCTATCAAAAGGATTTATGGATGTTGTTGGAAGGAGTAGCCAAGAAACCGACAACAATGACTGATGAGGATTGGAATCTTCTTGATAGAAAGGCACTGGGAACCATTCGGTTGTGCCTAGCACCATCGGTGGCATTCAATATAATAGAAGCGAAGACAAGAGATGGTCTGATGAAAGCTTTGGCTAAATTGTATGAAAAACCCTCAGCCTCAAATAAGGTATTTCTCATGATGCATTTGTTTAATCTAAAAATGATTGAAGGTGGATCTGTGACAGATCATTTAAATGAATTTAATATGATTACCAGTCAATTGACTTCTGTAAATGTAAAATTTGATGAAGAAGTTAGAGATCTCTTGATATTATGTTCTTTGCCTGAAAGCTGGAATAGTTTGGTAATGGTGGTTAGTAACTTTGTTTATGGTTCAAATACCCTAAAATTTGATGATGTTGTTGGTGTTATTCTGAGTGAGGAAATTCATAGGAAAAGCTTAGGTGGATCCACATCAAGTAGTGTTTTGAATGCAGAAAGTAGGGGCAAATCAAAGGAGAGAAGAAAAGGTTCTGGAGGTCATGGGAAGTCACGAGGAAAATCAAAGGACAAGAGATCCCAAACTAGAGGACAAAAGGATTGCTGGTACTGTGGGAAACTAGGCCATCTGAAGAAAGATTGCTGGTCTCAGAAAAATAAAGGAGACAAACAAGAAGGCAATAAGGAGGCAAATGTGGTAAATAATAAATTTGAAGATGATGCTTTGATTCTTTCCCTAGATAATGCTGATGATTCATGGGTTTTAGATTCAGGGGCCTCATTTCATGCTACGCCCCATAGAAGTTATTTTCTTGATTATGTCCAAGGGGATTTTGGGTTGGTTTATTTGGGAGATAACAAACCCTGTCAGATTATTGGAAAGGGAAGAATCAAGATTAAGTTGCAGAATGGGAATAATTGGCTACTACAAAAGGTAAGGCACATTCCAAGGCTCAGTGGGAATTTAATTTCAGTAGGGTAGCTAGCTGAAGAAGGTTGCATTATTACATTTACTGATAAAAATTGGAAGGTTTCAAAAGGTGCCTTAATAGTAGCGAAAGGTGTGAAAGTAGGCACCTTATATCTTTGTACAGGTCATACTATTCCTTCTACTTTAGCTGTTGCAAAGAAAAAACAAACAATTTCAGGAACAGTTGCTGCAGGTTTGCAGGAAGAGACTGGAAAAGTTGCTGCAGGTTTGCAGGAAGAGACTGGAAAAGTTGCTGCAGGTTCTGAGACAACACTGTGGCATAATAGACTTGGGCATATGAGTGAAAAAGGTATGAAGGTACTTCTTTCTAAGAAAGTTTTACCAGGTCTGAAATGTATTAATATGGATTTCTGTGAAAGTTGTGTGTATGGCAAGCAAAAGAGAGTCAGTTTTCTCAAGGATGGGAAGCAAAAGAAAGATGAAAAGTTGGAGCTTGTGCATACAGATGTATGGGGACCAGCTTAGGTATCTTCTCTCGGTGGCTCTCGGTATTATGTTACATTCATAGATGATGCAACTAGGAAGGTATGGATTTATTTCCTTAGGCAGAAATCTGATGTATTTGAAACATTTAAGAAATTGAGAAGCTTGGTTGAGAACGAGACAAGTAAAAGATTAAAATTTCTCAGATCTGATAACGGTGGTGAGTATTGCAGCAAAGAATTTGAGGATTATTGTTCCTTTAATGGAATTCGTAGGCAAAAAATGGTTCCAGGTGTAGACACCCTAAAATGACCAAGTCTTCCAATCACTTGCATTTCGTCTAATCTATCGCATCACCTGCATTTCAACGTTCATTGAATAATCTAATTATTTAATTAATTTCACCAAAATCACCAAATTCTTCTAAATCACCTACTTTCGACATTAATTGAATAAATTCTCTTTATTTAATTAATTAAATCAAATTCCTCTATTATTCTTCCACAATTAAATAATTTTAATTATTTAATTTAATCATTGTCCTCTTTCCAAATCTCAAGTCTCCATTAATTAAATAAATCCCATTATTTAATTAATTCATCATAAATTCTTCCCAAACAATTAAATAATTCCCAATTATTTAATTAAATCAATTCATTCTTCCAAATTTAAATAAATCAAATCAAATTTATTTAAATTCTCTCACTCTCCAAAAATAAAATAAATCAAATATTTTATTTAGTCTTCCAAATCATGCACAACAATTAAATAAATCTATTTATTTAATTTGCTTTCTTATTTACAAATATCTTTCAAATCTTCTAAAAATAAGTCTTCTTCTCCATGCACACAAAATTAAATAATTTATTATTTAATTTCTCTCAAATCATGCAAAAGCAAATCTAAAGTTGAGTTATCTATTCACTCAACCTTGTTTTTATCAATTTCTCTTAAATTAGAAAAAAAGCTTTCTAATTTATGAAAAGCATGTCTTATCTTTAGAAAAGAAAGTGTTTAACTCAAATAAAACAGCTTCTATGTGACACTTGTCTTCTTCTTATTCATTGCACATTCCTCAACTGTTCTCCTCCGTTGATTCTTCTGAATTATCAGGACCGTTGATCAATCTCTGTTGAAAACTATATAAACCCACCTCATCTCCTTCACAATCTCTCTCTTCAATCTTATTCTCAGGCATACTTAACAGCGCTTTGAGCATACAAACACGTCGATTGAGCAACCTTACGATCTCTTAACATTGATCTCTTGAGTACACCACTTGCTTGTTGCAGCTATGGTTTCGCAACTTCATTGAGCAATCTACACTTCTCCAAAGGGAACAATACAGATTTTGGTAAGAGCTTTCATTTTTCTATGATTTGATGATATTGGCTTTTACTTAGATTGGTTCACTTTATGTGATTGGTTTTAGTTTTATTAGTTTTTATTTAATCGATTTTTCCTCATACACATTCTGGCACGCCTGGTGGGACCCACTAATCCCTCTTTTTCTTTGATAAATTGATTCATTTTGAAGTTACAGTACGGTACAACGCAAAAGACACAAAAAAGCGCTTTTGGTAGTATCCTTAAGCGCTCTTGCAGACACAGTACAGCGCCCTCGGGGGCACTACGGCGCTTCTGGTAGCACAGAGCGACGCTTTTGGTAAAATAGCACGGTGCTCCTGGTAGTATCGTTAAGCGCTTTTGGCTAATTAGGTTTTCTGCCTTCTGTTGGTGTTTTTTTTTAGGGTTTATTCATTACATATCTTTTGATTTGGCTGAAAAGTTATTGTATTTGTCTTTCAACCCTCTTTTTGATACTTCCTAAGCTGACTTATTTAGGTGTATCTTCGGTATCTGAGTTAGCCTATTGTGTTACTGCGCCTTCTGAGTTTTTTGGATTTCACGATATAGACCTATCAGATAGTACTTCTCAGAAAATTAGATCAATCATGAAATCCCATTTGGATATGGTTATTTTTTTGACAAAAAGCTAACTTTTTGTGATCTGAAACAGTGCAGCGCATTTGGCGTTACAGTATCACGCTTTTGAAAGCACAGTACAGCGCTTCTGGATAAGTTTCGGCGCTTCTGGTAGTATTTTACGATGCTTCTGGTTTTCACCACATCGCTATTGGTATCACAGTAAGGCGCTTTCGGTATAACAGTAACTTGCTTTTGGTCAAATTGATTTGTTTTTGCTAACTTGTGAATTTTTTTGGAACTAACTGACTTGTTGCAGTTTCTTACTACTCATGCAAAGCAAATAGGTGTTTTTAACATGTTCATGTAGGACAAGTGTTGAAGAAATCTTGATTTATCCCACTAAGTCTTAGAAACACATTGCCTTCTTAAAGGATAATTGAACAAATCGTTTTGGCAATTTAAGTCTTAGGAGCATACTACTTTTCTTAAGGGACAATGGACATGTATGCGAAAACACCTCAATTTTCTAAGGGACAATGGACATGAATGCCAAAACACTTCAATTTCATAAGGGACAATTGACAACTACAAATGTGTGTGTGCCTAATTTAGTTGCACCTTATTTTTCTTATAACGGGACAATTGAACCTTTGTTTGACGTGCTTGCTCTTACATTTCAGTACTTCCTTTAGAAAGGCCTGCTTTTGGATTGCACTTCATCCAAAAGGGACAACCCTAAGCGGAGTTTTCCTTTGAACCGCTATATAAGAGGGATAAGGCAAAAGCCAAGTCCTAACCGACGTCAGCCTTACCTTGTGGTGCCAAACTGAAAAGAGGTGTACTAGCTCTTTGTGGAAACGATTTTCCCATTGAGCGAAGTGTTTGATACTCTTAGTAGGATTGGTTAAAGCTTTTAGTAGCTTGTCACATTGCTCGTAAGGTGTTGGTCCCTCAAAGTTACTAAGAACCATTCTAGATAGAGACTACCCGACCTACCTCCGAACATTGCGGTAATCATCAGTGCAAGGGGAATCGATTTAAACCCTTAAGACACTCACCATTGGCTCCCTTGAGAAGAGATAGTATTCCCTTGGCCATAAAGCTCTTGTGACCTGCTTGAGCTTTCCAAGGGGAGGGTGAGATATCCCTACCTATCGTCTCTCACAAAGATACTAAATATCCGACACCTTTATGGAATGATATTTTTATCGACGGAGTATTAAGCTATGAGCTAATCTACTGCAATGAAACCTTGTCTCTAGGGATAAAAAGTGCTTGATTATTTTTGCAACTGTCTCATACCTATGGAAACATTGGGCTTTTTGTGAGCCTCGAACATACACTATCTGTTGTATCAGTCCTATTTTTGGTTGCCAACTGTGTGTGTTGTGTTTTCTCTTGCCAAAACAACCAAATCCAATCAGAAACAAAAAAATTTTGCATCAGACACTACTTCAGTGCCTTTGGTATTACAGCAGCTCACCCTTGGTGGTACAGTAGCTCGCTTTTGGTCTCCGTAGCTCGCCTTTGGTCTATCAGTACCTCACCTTTGGTAGCTCGGTCCATCACCTTTGGTATAACAGTAGCACACTTTTGGTTGCACAGTCCTACACCTCTGGTCAAACAGTATAGCGCCTTTGGTCCAGTTACTTGTGCATCAGAGTTTGTCTTTTTCTTAGAACACCTCATAGAATCCCAGCATTACCTTTTGTCCTAGTGTATTCCATGGTAACCACTAGGCTCCAACAAACTATGAAGTCCAAGCAAGTTGTCCCTAGGAAGCGCAAATTGCCTCCTCCCACACCGCAATCTAGCTGTCTCAACATTACTCCCAAGGTTACTCCTAGAACACCCGCGGCAAAACCAATCAGCTCTCCGAGCATGCTGCACCTTGACCACCCTAGCACTCCTCATGAGGGTAGGGTCCCTTTGGTAAGTACACCTCACTATACCACTGGTATGCCTTAGGATTTTGTTCCACAAGGGTATACTATTGATCAAGTACCATCTTAGGAAGAAGGGGTCCCTTTGGTAAGCATTCCTCACTATACTACCGGCATGCCTCAGGATTTTGTGCCACAAGGCTATACTGCAGATCTAGCCCCATCTCAAGAAGAGTGACACTTTGAAATAGGTCAATCCTCTCAAGAAGATGAGCAAGATCTTGATGAATTTATACAAGATCCTCATGCCATGGCCACCTTTGACAAAATCCTTAGTGAGAACCAAGATCATTTCTTTCGCTCGCTAGCAGAGCAAGGAGCCAAATTACCCAAAGGTTTTGATCTATCCACGCTTAGCAAGCCTAACAACAACCAAGACACCATACAAGCGGTGCAAACCATGTCAACAGTGACCACGCCTTTGCCGGAACCAAGCTCGTAGTATAAGAATCCCCTCTTTCAAAACCCAACAGGAAAGAGGACCATTTCACCGCTTCTGACTCCTATGGAGATCCACAAAAATCAACGAGAAACTATCCAACGTCAAGAAGAGTTAGCTAAGGAAGCCACCTTAGCTCGATCGAATATGCAACCACCTCCTAAAGTGTCCACACCAATCGCAAGTGGAATCTTGGTTACCCCATCACGAATAGGTTTCCCACCAAATTACAATCCAGGGAACAACTATATAGCCATGCAACAAGGGTCTCAACACATACCACCTCCCATATCATCAAACCTCCATGTCTCTCAACCAATTAGAGACATGCAGCCCCCCCCCCACAAAATTCTTCTACTCTCATCCTCAATCAACCTCAACCATTGCAAATCACTTCTACCTATGTCCCTCCTCCGTTACGTTCATCCTCGCTAAATTTCTTTCACACATTGCCTAGCCACCCTCAACATTCCCAACATCAAGTTTCCCAAAGCTATGTGCTACCATCGCAACCTAATCAAACACACTTTAGCTTTCCTCCACCCAATTCTTTTCTCCAACCATCACAAAGCCAACATTCTTACCTAGCACCACCCCCACCTTCTCCTCATCAAAGCATCCAATTCCAACCCAATCTTAACCCAACGTACAACGCATACGACCCCAACCAATCTTACGACCCTTATAACACCAATGTTCATGGCTTACACTACAATCTTCCATATGGGCATCAACAACCACTTCTTGGACAACATCAGAAGCTTCCAACTCCTCCCACAGCGATGGAGCTAAAAATTGTGGAAGTGCAACAACATCTATCTGATCTTACGTTTGGCCACACCAAGAAGACCTTCTCTTTAGAAGAAGTGTGTCCTTATCCTTTTGATCGGTCATTACCAATGATCCCTTTTCCTCAAAATTTCACTATTCCCAAGTTTGATAAATACAAAGGAAAAGGTGACCCAAAAGACCATCTTAGGGAATTCTATCTTGCTTGCTTCGAGGTCTCACATAACGACACGTATCTTATGCATCTCTTTCCTCGCAGTCTTGGAGGTCAAGCTATAGAATGGTTCTCACACTTACCTACGAGTATCAAATCTTTCAATGAGCTAGCAGAGAAATTTGCCACCCATTTTTCTTACAACGCAGAGCATGAGATTTCCATGACCGATCTATGCAACAATAAACAGAAAAATGGTGAAACTTTCATTTCTTTCCTCCAACGATGGAGACAAATGGCTAGCAAATTCCCTTTCAAGATTCTGGAGAAACAACTTGTTAGCATATTTGTCCAAAACCTCAACCAAGAGTTAGGTTTCCATTTGTAAATTCTTAGTGCTACAACCTTTGACGAAATCACATACAAAGGAATCAACATTGAAAAAGCCCTCATTGCTAAGGGTGTGGTCAAAATCTTCAAAGACTCGAAAGACAATGCTCCTCATCAATAATCAAATGATAAACCTAAGTTTTGGAATAAGAACAAAAATGTGGTCAACGATGGGGTGGTCGATTCTAAACATGTCCAAACGTTGCAAACACCGCTGCAGCTCTCCAAACCAAGTCAAGCTCCACCTCAACAACAGCAACAACAGCGGCAACCATATCAAAATCAACAACAACGACAACAGGAGCGACCTCAACAACAATTACCCGCCGCGACGCCAATTCACTCCCTTGGGAGTGCCTATAGAGTCAGTCCTACAATAGATCTTACAGAAAGGACTCATCACCTTAACGGATGCTCCCCCATATTGTGAACCTATTTACAAAACTGCGTGGTATAGAGAAAACGAATACTATGAATTCCATAGGAGCAAAGGGCATCGAACCACATCATGCATGAAGCTCAAGCACCTAATCCAAAATCTCATCAAAGGCAACCAAATCACTTTTGAGAATGAACCACCAGCTCAACATACGAACAAAGATCTCAATATGTACAAGGAACCATTCCCTCATCATGGTCCACCTCCTCCTCAGGATAGAGGTAAAGGTATCAATCATACTTCCACTTCCTTTGATTCCATTATAGGTCATTTTGAAGAGAGTTGAGTGTCTACCCTCACAATCAAAGGCAAATCTACAGATTGTGCTGTTACAACTCGTCGTGGTCGTGTCACCATTCGTGGTCCTACACCCAGTCTTCCGGCTCAATCTGATTATAATCTTGTCAAACATTTAGGGAAAACACCAGCACAGATCTCTATTTTGGACCTTCTACGGTCATCACCTGCACATAGAGTAGTGCTAGAAAAAGCCGTCCAAGAGTCTTCGGTTCCCAACAACATAGCAGTCGCAGATTTCCAAGCTATAGTAGGTAACATTGCTTCGCCCTACAATGTTGTCTTCTTGGATAAAGATCTCCCATCCCATGATCCTTGTCACAATGATGCCCTGCATATTGAAGTTCTCATCCATAAGTGCAAAATCAAACGTATACTAATAGATGGTGGTGCTGGTCTCAACATCTATTCTTTAAAGTTATTTAAGCAATTGGGATACTCTAAGGATCATGTCAACAATAATCAAAGTATTACAATCAAGGGATATGATGATGCAGAACACCATTCAGAAGGTGTTATCCACTTGCCTATACAACTGGGCCCTGTCATGCGTGAAACCAGGTGTCAAGTCCTTGATATTGAACTACCTTACAACATTATCCTAGGCCGCCAATGGATCCATGCAATGAAAGTTGTTCCCTCCACGTATCATCAATCTCTAAAGTTCCCATACAATGGTATGGAGATCACTATCCCAGGAGACCCCAATCCTTTTGAATTCTGTCGTGTCTTGCAAGGCAGTTATAAGAATTGCAACCAGGTGCCTAATAATGAAAAATCCCTTGAATCCCCACTATATGTTGATCCTGAAACTCTGACACAAGCCTCTACAAGTAACCCAAATCCTCTACCTGAGATCAAGGCTCACATCCGTGATATAGGCTTTGGATCTTATGATATCTCAAAATCTTGTTGTGTAGGGCAGATGCCTTTATCTCCAAAATCTTACGGCAAACCAGCCATTGCCAAAGTAACCAAAAAAGTAGATATTCCTCCCCTAGGATTCCTAACCCAATTCCAACAGGGACGGTTATTGGAAGAGGAAACTATTGAGGATATTTCTTCTTGGCTCTATAAGGAGAAAGAACCAGTCACAATACCAGTCAAGCAATACGGCAATGGCTTAAGAATAGTAAAAAACATGGGCTATAAAGGCAAAGGTGGCCTTGGGAAACAGAATCAAGGAACTATGGAACCCATTGTTGTGACAAAGAAACTACACAAGAAGGGATTAGGATTTGGTAAGAAGGTACCGCGCGCCTTGGACATCGAGTATATCCTTGACGAGGAAGCTGACACTTTTCCCGCCGATTCGATGTCTACGAAGGATATCATCGATGACTCTTCCCTCCACATGACCAACCTATTTGCAGAATCCTCCATTTTTATGCTATCCTCCATATCCTTAACCTCCACCACCAGCACCTAGAATGTAACACTTGTCTACCCTGAACTTATCGATTGGGACCAACAAGGGTCCCCCGTTATAGATGTATTTCAGAATGACGAAGCTCTAGCTGAGTTCATGGGACTTCGGGAAGGTATCCCTCTTGGCGATCATAAAGCAGGTTTTGTAATGGAACTAGAGCCAACAACTTATTTTGGTGAGAATGCCAAATCCTCCAGTTGCAAAAGTAAAAATAAAGAAAGATCTCTAGGTGAAAACCACACTGTGGCACCTCCTGATCACAAAATAGTAAAAACAAAGGATGTATCCAAAGGTGAAAACCCAACTGTGGTACTTGAGGATGGAGGATTTGACCTTCCCCTACCAGCTAAGTATCAAGAGAAGTCAGCTCTCCTAGTAGAAGATTCTACAGAGATAAATCTTGGCATAGAACAAAATCCAAAGACCACATTCCTAGCAGCATCATTATCAGAAACAGAGCACAGGAATCTTAACACATTCTTCTTACAGAGAACCATCAACTTTGCATGGACCTATGTTGATATGCCAGGGTTAGACCCTAAGCTAGTTGTTCACTATCTCACTGTTGATCCAAAAGTTAAACTAGTCAAGCAAAAGCTGAGAAAGATGCACCCACAGATAGCTCTCTTGGTAAAAGTGGAAATACAGAAGCTGTTAGATGCAAAGTTCATATGACCAATTGACTATTCAGACTAGGTATCAAATATTGTACCTATGTCTAAACCCAATGGGCGCATCTGCATGTGTAATGATTTCAGAGATCTTAATAAAGCATGTCCCAAAGATGACTTTCCACTACCAAACATTGACATTATAGTGGACTTCACAGTAGGTCACGAGATGCTTTCCCTCATGGATGGATTCTCTGGCTACAATCAGATAAGGATAGCAGAGGAAGATCAACATAAAACAACCTTTACTTGTCAATGGGGTAACTATTGTTGGTGTGTCATGTCCTTTGGTCTAAAGAATGCAGGAGCAACCTATCAGAGAGCAATGGCAGTGATATTCCACGACCTCTTTCATCATATCATGGAGGACTATGTGGATGACATACTAGCTAAATCTTCTAGGGAAGATCACATACAAGTTCTCAGGCAGATCTTTGACAGGCTTGAAAAATATCAAGTGGGCCTCAATCCAAAGAAGTGTGTCTTCGGTGTAACATCAGGGAAGCTATTGGGATACATTGTATCTCGTCGAGGTATAGAAGTAGATCCAGCAAAAGTAAAGGCTATAGTAGAGATGCCTCTACTAAAGAACCTTAAAGCATTAAGGAGCCTTCAAGGAAGGTTGCAATCCATCAGGCATTTTATCTCACAGTTAGCAGATAAATGTCAACCATTTCAACACTTGCTCGAAAAGGATGTCTCATTTCAATGGAATTATAAGTGTCAAGCAGCATTTGATCAGCTCAAAGAGTATCTAGCTACACCTCTTGTATTGGTTCCACCAGTTGCTGATAAACCTTTGATATTATACATCTCACCTACAACTTCAGCCCTAGGGGCCTTGCTAGCACAACATGATGAAACAGGAAAAGAGCATGCAATTTACTATATCAGTAGAACCTTGGTGGGATATGAACTCAATTATTCACCGATGGAAAGAGCTTGTTTAGCAGTAGTGTTCGCCTCCCAAAATTTATGGCATTACATGTTGAACCAACACACAATTCTTATAGCTAAAATTGATCCCTTGAAGTATCTACTAGCAAAAGCAGCTCTTACAGGCAAATTAGCTAAATGGGTCATGATCCTTAGTGAGTTCAACATTGAGTACATGGATCGTAAAGCAATCAAAGGACAAGCCCTAGCAGATCAACTAGCAGAAGCACCCATGCAAGATACACACCCGATGGTAGTAGACTTTTTAGATGAAAATCTCTTCACTCTTTCCAACTCAATAATGTGGAAGTTGTACTTTGATGGTTCCTACACACAGCACGGATCAGGGGCTGGTATATTGTTCATCACACCTCAAAATGACTATATTCCTAAGTCATATCAGCTTGCATTCCCTTGCACCAACAACATCGCCGAGTATGAAGCACTCCTCATAGGTCTCAACACAGCAGTTCAATGGGACATCACAGAATTACAAGTATATGGAGACTCACAGTTAGTCATTTGCCAAGTCACAGATGAGTACAAAACAAAAGATGAAAAGTTGGTCCCCTACAAGCAACTAGTGGATGCCTACAAACCACATTTTTCTAGCATCACATTTGAGCAAATTCCAAGAGAGCATAACAAAGCTGCAGATTCTATGGCTTCTGTAGAGTCATTGATTGACATGCCTGCAAATACACAGAAGTGTGAATTCTTTATCGAGCAATTGTTGATACCAGCCGTTGATGTCCTTGTTACTAAAATCATCAGTGAACTAGTTGGTCCCAATTCCCCATGGTACGAAGATATCTATGAATACCTCAAGAACAAAACCTTTCCCCCTAACCTATCTGTTGGCAGTGAGTTGCCCCCTTGTCAATGAGGCGTTCAACGCTGACCTCAGGATTCATGACATGGCAGTGAGCCTCCCATCGATCTGGGTTAAATCTGGCGTTTGTAGCGAGCGTTGATAGCTTGAGCTTTTAGCGCAACAGCAAACGATTCCAACAATTGGTATCAGAGCCAAGTTCCCTTTTTTGAAATCTAATAGGCTTGGGTAGATCCTGTGTTTGGAGTACCATGGGAAAGAAGAATAGAAATAAGGTCTTGAATAGAGAAAAGATTGATGATGATCAAAAACCAGCCTCAATTAAGACTAGCAAAGAGAATGATTTTGCAGTTGAGAATTTTGATAAAAAGGAAGACTTCAATATGAATGTAAAAAGACAAGAGCTTGATGAAAATTTTGTTGTTGAGATTGATAATGAGGATGATTATGAGATTGATATGGAAGGTGAGCTCATTTGTGCCCTTGATGAGATCAAAAAACTCAGAATGGAGAACAAAAGGTTAAAGTTGCAACTTCAAGAGGAAAAGGAATCCAAGATAAAATTTCTTTCAAATCTTAAAGATGCAAAAAAACAGATAATAGATTTGAAGGCTCAAATTGCAGAAGTTGAGAAAATAAAAGATGTCAATAATCAACTAAAGGTCAAAGAAGTTGATTGTGAAAAGTATGAATCTGAAATAGTCTCTTTAAGAAAGGAGTTAGAAAAGTCTTCCTCTAAGTTGCACAAGAATCTGTTGTTTGAAAAGAATACTGAAGAAGGAGAGTGTTCCAAAATCAGAAATCCCCCTACTACTCCTAAGGAAGACAAGAAGATAGAAAAAGATAAATCTCCTGGTGATGCAAGAGAAAGAACAAACAAACCTCCACTTGTTAGGCAATACCATTCAATAAGGTATAATTATTCTCAGTTTCATGGATATTGTTATTCTTGTCATATCTATGGTCATAGAGCTAAAGATTGTAATACTTATGCTAGAAATAATGTTGAGTGGCATAAGAACAAAAGTCTTTTTAGAATGACAAATAAGAGTTCTAATGCAATATGTTACCATTGTAACCAAGTTGGTCACATAGAAAGAGATTGTTGGATGCATGGAAGATATGATTATGGAAATACTTTTGGCATGTCAAAGAGATATGATTCCTTTACTTCTCTAATTGGTTATAATGTCACATGCTTTAAGTGTCATAATCTTGGGCATAAGGCACAGTTTTGCAAGAATAGATTGAAGACATCTAGAGCAGACACCTTGAATAAAGAGACAGAAAAGGTTTGGAGGAAGAAAGAATCTGTAAAAGTGTGGAAGCAAAAATAGAGTCATGAGAAGGCAAATCCTAAACTTGTGCATCCTGCACAAGTTACATCATCAGTTGAATAATAGATAGCATGATGTGAGGGGGAGTTGTTCTTGTTCTATCTTTTATCCCCAAGAAGTTACAGGAGGAGATCAGTTGATGTTTATCAATATGATGATCTTGTTTGAAATGAAGTTTATGATGTTTTTGAGTTTTAGTGTATGACAGGTGTATGTCAGGTGTTCATGATCAGTGACATGTTTAGTAGTTCATATAAGGTGTTCAAAAGCTCTCTACACAAAGAGGTTGATGATATTTGTGACTTGATCCTATTTGTATATTGTTCATATCATGTTGATACTAACATAGTTGAGTTGTCATGATGCTTCAGTTATGGTGTTCTTGCTTGATGACTTGAGTGGTTGTTGCAGAAACAACACACAAGACATGGTTGTTACAGTCTTCTTGTTGTATGTTGATAGTGTTGTTGCAAAAATTACAGGAAAGTCTTAATGGTTATCTTGTGAATCAGATTATCCTCTAATGATCTGAAACTTGCAGTGAATATTCTTCATGTTGTTGCAGAGAATATCTTATGTTATTCATGATGTTATGATGTTTGCTTCATTGCTTATCATATCATGTTGGTTCACGAGATGATTATTCATTTGTTGTAATTATTGCTTCTTAATCATGTTGGTTCAATCTTTCATGTTGACTCAGTCAGTGTTCATGATCAGATGTTATGATGGTTCAGGGTTCTTGATAAGGGTCACAGTATCTTCTCAGTTGATGTTTATCATCTTTTATGATGTTGGCAGGCTTATACAATAGTATACAGGAGTTCTTGTTAAGATGTTATGTATATATCAGAATTGACAGTGTAGGAACAGCAGGATAGTCTTCATTCTTTCAGATGGTCTTCATTTTTTTGACAGAAAGGGTGTGCAGGAATAGATTGGTTGTAGGATGATAGTTCATGTTGGAAGGCTTTGGCAAGGACATTTCTTGTGTGATATTCTTGTCTTCATGGATTGTGATTCATACCGATTTTCTTGTAGTCTTTGCATGAAATTCAAGATCATATAATTCATATCAAGGAGTCAGTTTGATGATCATTTCTATTACTTTGTTGAGCTATGTTTTATGGCATAGTCTTGGAGCTTTTAGGTGGTTTGAAGATAGTGTCAAAAGAAGATGATAAACTAGAGATATTAAGAAGTTTCTGGTATGATAATTTCACATGGTTCATTGATGATCTTCTTCTCTAATATGTTTCAGACAGAGTTCTTCAAGCTATGATATTGATGGTGATATTCTGTATTTCTTCAGAGGAAGTTAAAGGAATGTTTTTGAATCAGCAATAGCAGATGGTAATGTTCAAAAAGGTTTGTCATATGTTGGCTTCAGGATTGTTATCATCATAAATCATTTCTTGTTCAAAGGTTAACAGGAGTTTATGCCTTCAAAGTGTTCATAATTTAATATGATTATAATGGTTATGATCATGCTATAACATCTTTCAGTGGAGTTGTTCTCAGGGGGAGATAATAGTCTGTCATCCGATGTCAAAAAGGGGGAGAAAGAAAAATATGCATCAGGCGGTTTTGCCATCAATGACAAAGGGGGAGATTGATGGTGACTGGTTGTCATTGATGTCAAAAAGGACTTGTTGATAAGTGGTCTTGCAGAGACTGTTTCAGGATGCAGAGTGTTTGATGGAGTTGTGATTGATCTTGTGCAAAGACTTCATGAATAGATCTTCAAGGATGTTAAAAGAAGATATCAGGACATATGTTTATCATGATTTCATCCAAAGAGGTTACATGATATAAATGTATGTGTTCTCATGCCATAAGTTATAATCAGGATTGAGTTGAAGTTTTTAGAGCCATCTCTTGGATAACTCATAAGGATGATTCACGATTCACGATAATCAGTGTGAAGTTTTTCTTCAAGTTGTTTATATTATGTCATCATACATTATGCTTCCAAGATTTGCCTCAAGACAAAGTTGTTGGTGATATATTGTTGTTGATGTGCCTCAAGGTTGACATAGGCTGATAAGGTGATATTCTCAATGATGAGTATTCTGTAGAATGAACAGTAAAGACATCCTCTGTATCATTTAGTGGCACTTTGACACTCTTTGTATCATGAGACAAAGCAGAGTTATTTTCAGGACTCAGTATTGAATCAGTGAAGGTGAAGGTTTGATATCTGTCTTACATTTGATGTTATCCATGATATTCAGTATTTTAAGTGTATATCAAGGAGGTTATTGAATAATGGTCAAGAGCTATAAAAGATTGTTTAAACATCAAAAATCCTATCTCACACTTTCTTAATTGTCATTCTTTAAAGGACTTTATTTTATAATTTGAAGTTGACTTCCTATCGGAGGTCATTCCACTTAAGTGGACCTGCTTAAGGGCTTTATCACATCTGTCCACCGGCCACTTTCACCTTGTTAACCTGCTATACTAGTCTTCACTTAACATGAGCGGGAAAGAAAAAATTTAAATGAATATGGTGGGTGCATGGGTTTAAGGAGTTTCAGCGGTCTTTTGAATCTATGTTTCCATTTTTTCATAAGTATGTGGAGCCTAATTTTCTTAAGGTATTTTATGGAGTTTAAAAAGCATTAAAAATCATTGATGGTTCCCTACTTCGTCGATCCTCCCGTTACATCATTCTGGGTGATACACTATATCACCGGAGTCTCGATGGTATCCTCTTACGATGTCTTAACGTGGAAGAAGCCGAGGCTACCTTACGAGACATACATGAAGGTGTCTATGGTGCACATTCTACCGGTCCTAATCTTGCTAAGAAGATACTCAGAACAAGTTATTACTGGCCTACAATAGAGCAAGATGCTGCACAGTTTGCTAAGAAGTGTCTACAATGCCAGCAGCATGGAGATTTGATTCACGCACCAGCTCATGAATTACAACCTGTGACAACTCCATGGCCTTTTTCTCAATGGGGTCTCGACCTCATAGGATGAATCCACCCTTCCTCCTCCAATGGCCACAAGTTTATCATTACCGCCACTGAGTATTTCACGAAGTGGGTGGAAGCCATTCCTATGACCTATATCACCAGTAAGCAAATAGCCAAGTTTATTCTAAACTACCTCATATGCTGGTATGGTATTCCCCAAGCCATTGTCACTGATAATGGGAGACCATTCAAGAATCAAGATGTCCGTGCCTTGTGCACACAATACAATATCCAACATCGCTTTTCAACTCCCTACTATCCACAAAGTAATAGCCAAGCTGAGGCTTCCAATAAAACTATTCTCAAAATCCTCAAGAAAATAGTTAATGAAGCTGGTCGTGATTGGCACTTGCAACTCAATCCCGCCCTATGGGCCTACCGCACTAGTATTAGAACACCAACTGGTGCCACACCCTATGCCTTGGTCTATGGCTCTGAAGCCATCCTACCTATAGAGGTCGAGATCCCATCCCTTAGAGTATCCATGCAGGACCTAATCGGCGGAGAGGAGTATCGCACTTCCAGATTAGCTGAGCTTGAACTACTAGATGAAAGGCGCCGTGCCGCACTTAACCATCTCCATGTCTATCAAAACCGCCTCAGGCGTAATTACAACAAAAAAACCAAAGAAAGACGGTTTCAAGTTGGTCATCTTGTACTCAAAGAGAATCAGAGAAATCAAGCAGACCAAGAAAAGAAGGGCAAGTTTGAGCCTAATTGGTTAGGTCCCTTTATTGTGACAGCAGCATATGGATCAGGAGCTTATACTTTAGCTACACCTGATGGCATTCCTCTAGATGAGCCACTTAATAGTGTCCATCTCAAGAAGTTCTATGCCTGATCCTCAGAGTATTCCAAAAAAAACAAAAAAAACAAAAAAATCCAAAAAAAAAAAATCTGTCCTCTGGTGAAAACCTGGCAAACGGGCGCCTTGGATAAGTACCATAGTGAAAACCTGGCAATCAGGTGCTATGTGTAGAGTTAGCATCCATCGTCTATCGAGTCCTGTCCACTCCATGTCCAGTTCGCAGCGCACTTTCCATCCACCCATAATAAAACCATTGACCTTGTTTGCATTTCCATCTCCCTATCTAGTATAGCTTGGAAATTTGTCAATGTCCATCATCATCTCCCCATGTCTTGATCTATGTCTACAATTAACACTGTCTTGTCCTAGGTCAAAGCTTTCTGTGTCTTCTTCGGTAGTCACCCATACAGTTTCCTCTACCAGAATGGGGGCAACTCCTTCCTTAACTTAGGTCTAGGATTGGTTCCTTGTTCATGGTTCGCAACGCATACTTCAATCTCTTTCTCATTGTTCACAGGTAACACCCTTTAACGGACACATCGCTCCTACGATAAGGTTGTTATCTTCTCAACACTTTTCCCACATCATCACACCAACCAAAACTACATATTATCTCTTCTCAATCTTAAGATACCTTGATCCCATGGATATGGGTATGTAGGCAGTTTGGAATACAAAGGAAGTATCCGGTACTCAAGTACATAAGATCTCCCCCTTCCACCTTGACCCATCTCATCACTCTATCCAGAACTACATATTATCATTTTTCATCTTTCCTTGTAATGTGCCTTGGTCCCGTGGATACAGGGTATGTAGGCAGTCTGGAATAAGAAGGATGTATCTAGTACTCAAGCACATATGATTCATCATTCTCCACCCATTTCAATCCATTAGCACTGTCACCTTTCTAGTCTTCCATTTATCAAAATCCATTCACCTCGACTTGAGTAGCTCAAGCAACAAGCTAGCGCATCCTTTCAAAGCAAAGGTCCTTAACAAACCTGAAGCAAAGCAACTTTCTTCCAGAGTCATCTACTGTCCTGCATACCGATTGCCAACATCAGCTAGTTTCCAGCTTAACCAAAGCACCAGATCAACAAGCTTGTCTTCTGCAGAGTGTTCCATTGTCGAGACCAATACACGCGTCTCCTACGACATGTGGTATTTCCTACAATGAGACATTGTCTTTTAGGTAGATGGCCCCCTTTAACGGACACAGAGTCCTACGATAAGGCTGTTATCTTTCCTATCCAATCTATCCTGAGCAACCTCTTTGGCAAGAGAATATGTTGGTTGTATGTTTTCTTTGTAAGTCAGTCAATTTGCTTTTTGGTTTATCTTTTTGTTCCTTTTTCTATTACCTATTCAAAGCTACCTTGATTCATCTATAATCTTGGTATGTTGTGAGGCAGTACGGATTGGGGGCATAGTCATTGCTTTTTGTGTGCCGTGTTTGAGGAATGATCTTTAGCATCTTTCTTAGCATTCTATTTATCTTGTGTGTGTTACGACCTAGCATCTTACATATTTAAGACTCTTCTTGCATTTGCATGTATTGAAGTTTATTGTATGTTCAAGACTATGGCTCATTCACATGTACCAACAAGGTTATATAATGTCTAAGGGATCTAAGTTCAAACCGCTTGCTTGCAGAGTCAACGTCCACACACTCGGATATTATTGCACCTTGGTCTTTTCTACCTTGGTGGCGAACTATCCATGTGCTATATCAAAAATAAAGATTGCTCTTTATATACAAATGTGAAACCATTGCAACAAGCTCATTCATCCATTCCCACAACCTTTATATCATTTTCATTGCAGTGATCAATCAACAGTATCTGTCTCCCATCTCCTCTTGTTCTTCTCTCTAGTGCATATCTACAAAACCCACATGTCAAACATCACTAGTCATCACAATCTATATCATCATACATCTATAAGCATCATATAAGCAACATATGTCATCACATGAATCCATAATCATACATACATACCATCACATCCATGACATCAAGGAATGCATACACAAAAGCATGAACAACAGTGAGCCGAATAGATCATCATATATCTCATATAAAGGTCATTATAATACAAAATGTTTGTGTCTACATCAATAATCCATATGTATACATCCAAATATACATCAATATAGTACATCAAGGCTATCAAGAGCCCGCAAAGTATACATCAGGATGCACGCAGGCATCTGTCCAAAATGATACAAATGGTACAATGTACAAGTGTCCATCGTGATATAAGTATGGTACAAATATGATACAATATACAGGTGCATGCCCTAGCGGGTAGAGCTGCCCTCCTACTGTGGCCCCTGTCCTCCACCTGTACTTGGTGCAGGTCCCCCGGATGGTCCCCCTGCTGGTCCTCCTCCCCCTGGCGTCGTGACTGGTCCTCTAACTAAGGACAGTGACTGTCCTGTCCTACGGGACTCGGATGCTCTAGACCTGCTCCTCTCTCGATAGCTGGGTGCCTACTGTGCTGCTGGCACCGCACCCACATAAAGACCTCTATAATACTCTGCCTCTCTCCCTGAAGATATTAGCTCTCCCTGCACCCAGACGAACTCACTGTATAAGGTCCTCTGATTGGCACCAGTGCACGGCATGCCTCATCTCTCTCCCGTCTAACTCTGTGAAGTGTGGCCTCTGCTGTCAGTCGCAGCTGTGCCTCTACATCCCTCTCCCGCATAGTCTGGGCTAGCTGTCCATCATACCCTGCCAATGAGGGTGCTGCCTATGCCTGGGCCTGTAGTGCTGCCTGCACCGCAGCCTGTACCTATGCCTGCACCTGGGCCTGTACCTGTCCCTACACCTGGGCCTGTACCTGTGCCTACATGCCTGCCTGTAAGTGTGCCAAGACTGTCTGCGCTGCTACTGCCACCTATGTCTGCACCTGTGCTAAGGCCTCGGCCTGTCTCACCTCCACCCTAGCTGCATCCCTGTCTCTCCTCAGCCACACCATCTGGAGCTCTAAGCGAGTCCTTCGAGCTGTCTCCTCCTGTAATAAACGCTTAGCTCTCTCCAAATCTGTCTCTACCGCTGGCTCCTCCTCCTCCGCCATCTCTACGTCTGCCTGCTGGCCGCTAGCCTCTCCCACTACGTGCTGTCTGGCCGCTCTAGCTTGGCGTCTGATCCTGGCCTCTGCACCGGGGACTAGTACCTCCCCCACTGCCCCTGCCACCCTTGGTGTCATCAACCGCACTGGCCTGTGTGTCTGCCAGTATCTATCGTACTCGGGCAGTGTCCCTGGATCAGCTTGTCCTGTGTCCCAATCCCATCTCATGGGGACCAGTCCCTGTACCTCTGCCAATGCTGTAGCCACTAGAATCTCTGTGTCCCAGTCTCCAACCTCCCTCCGCATCCTAGCATGCGTCACCTCCCCCACTGGTAGTCCCTGTGGTAGCCCAAACTACCTGCGTACCCGCTCTGGTAGGTACCTCTCTATCGCGTATGTCCGTCTCCCAAACAGATACTGAGCCTATCTATAGTACATTAGCTGCTTGTGCTCATCCTTCCACTCCTCACAAAGTAACCATGGCCTCCACACAAAAAGGTCCATCTCGTCAATCTGCCGCCTCCAATGGCTAACAGATCCCAGTCTCCGATGTGTAATCACTCCCTCATACAAAAATGTGTATGGCTCCCCCTGGCCCGCTGGCGCTGTGTCATAGGTCAGATCAGTGGGATATGCTCCCACGCCCACACCTGTAGCAAAGTCACCCCTACTGAGAGACTCCTGCCTCTACTGTACACGCAGTGGTGCATGTCTTGGTACAACTGCCCTAGCACACAAGGGCCCCATGCATATTGAACGCCGTGTGTGAACATCCCAGATAATACTGTGCCCCATCCAACTGATAGTCCCCTTGATCTCCTGTCTGGACACAAGAAGCTGCCAATCAGTGACGCCACTATCCATCTGATCCTGTCGCAGAGTCTCGGGACGTCTACCCATCGAATCTCCCCGTCATCTATCCTTAGGTCATCTGTACAGAAGACCTCTACCAAGCCTGCCTCGCCCCGTGCTAGGTCAAAGTCCACTCTCTCTCCATCAATCTGAATCCTCAGGATGTGATACACATCCTCCAAAGTCACTGTCGCCTCTTCTGTCGGAAAGTGAAACGAGCCTGTCTCACTATGAAATCTCTCCACAACTGCTGTCACTACGGCGAGATTCACCCTAATGTGTGTCAAATGCGCAACATGCCATAAACCTGCATGCTCTAAGAACGCGTCCTCCTCCCACGTCAACTGCACTACCTCATGTGCTATCAGGTGGTGTCGCTCTTCCAACATCAGCAGCGGCATAATCCTCTGCATCCACAAACAAACCACTTGTCAGTTCTTCTATACCATATCTCCCAAACTCCTATCTGCTTCTATTCTATTCAACCCCTTTCTAAACTAGGGTAGTCAACCCTTCGGTCAACCTTACCTAGGTTCCTTTTTTAGCTAACCAAAAGCACCTTGTTTCACACAATAGCGCTGCTCTGTTCTAACAAAAGCGCCTAACTGCTTCTGCAATTGCGCTGAGCTAGCTCCCCCAACACCGCGACTTGATTTACAAAAGCACCTCACTCTGCTGCCAAAAGTGCCTCCCTGTGTTACCAAGGGCGACGCGATTTCTTCTCTCCCCTCCCTAAAGCACTACCCTTATCTACCACAAGTGCTACACTGCCTTGCCAAAAGCGCTGCGGTATTCTACCAAAAGCACTGCGGCGCTAACCCCCAAAGTCAACCGCACTACGTTGTTACCAACCGCGCTGCACTTACCTACCAACCGCGCTACGGCACGCCAAAAGCGCTCTAACCGACTACCACTAGCGCCACGATACCCTAAAGTGCTTTTGGCTGACCTAATCAACCTCTTTAGACCTACCCCTAAACCACCCTAAAACAATAAAATATAATGGGGTTTTCGACCACTTACCACTGCTGGAGCTCCTGCTGGCCTCCTGTACGTCCGCACTAGCTCTGCCCGATGCCTGTGTGCTAGAATCAGCATCCCTCCTCGTTGTCAGCTCCTGCCACTCAATTCTCTCTCAACCTAAGCTTGATGGCTCTACTCTCTAAATTTAGAAGCTCCTAGTGTGCAAAATGAGGATTGTGGTCCCCATGGGTCCTATTTATAGCATCCATCCCTCATTTTTCTTTTCTTCCCACCCCATTCTGCTTTTCCTCCTACTTTGTCGCGCACTCGTCTAGTCGAGCATCAACACCGTTCCTCTGTCGCTTCCCTGCTTTCCTGCTCGAGGGGGCATACGCTGGGGCAACTACTTACACTGGGGCATCAATAAATTGTATCACATCTTCATCAATTATTTTCTTTAACGCAACGCTACAAGCTGCATTGCATCAAAGAGGGGCAAAATGTAGACACCCTAAAATGACCAAGTCTTCCAATCACTTGCATTTCATCTAATCTATCGCATCACCTGCATTTCAACGTTAATTGAATAATCTAATTATTTAATTAATTTCACAAATCACCAAATTCTTCTAAATCACCTACTTTCGACATTAATTGAATAAATTCTCTTTATTTAATTAATTAAATCAAATTCCTCTATTATTCTTCCACAATTAAATAATTTTAATTATTTAATTTAATCATTGTCCTCTTTCCCAATCTCAAGTCTCTATTAATTAAATAAATCCCATTATTTAATTAATTCAACATAAATTCTTCCCAAACAATTAAATAATTCTCAATTATTTAATTAAATCAATTCATTCTTCCAAACTTGAATAAATCAAATCAAATTTATTTAAATTCTCTCACTCTCCAAAAATAAAATAAATCAAATATTTTATTTATTCTTCCAAATCATGCACAACAATTAAATAAATCTATTTATTTAATTTGCTTTCTTATTTACAAATATCTTTCAAATCTTCTAAAAATAAGTCTTCTTCTCCATGCACACAAAATTAAATAATTTATTATTTAATTTCTCTCAAATCATGCAAAAGCAAATCTAAAGTTGAGTTATCTATTCACTCAACCTTGTTTTTATCAATTTCTCTTAAATTAGAAAAAAAGCTTTCTAATTTATGAAAAGCATGTCTTATCTTTAGAAAAGAAAGTGTTTAACTCAAATAAAACAGCTTTTGTGTGACACTTGTCTTCTTCTTATTCATTGCACGTTCCTCAACTGTTCTCCTCCGTTGATTCTTCTGAATTATCAAGACTGTTGATCGATCTCTATTGAAAACTATATAAAACCCCCTCATCTCCTTCACCATCTCTCTCTTCGATCTTATTCTCGGGCATACTTAACAGCGCTTTGAGCATACAAACACGTCGATTGAGCAACCTTACAATCTCTTAACATTGATATCTTGAGTACACCACTTGCTTGTTGCAGCTATGGTTTCGCAACTTCATTGAGCAATCTACACTTCTCCAAAGGGAACAATACAGATTTTGGTAAGAGCTTTCATTTTTCTGTGATTTGATGATATTGGCTTTTACTTAGATTGGTTCGCTTTATGTGATTGGTTTTAGTTTTATTAGTTTTTATTTAATCAATTTTTCCTCATACACACCAGGGACTCCACAGGAAAATGGAGTGGCTGAACGCATGAATAGGACAATAATGGAGCGTGCAAGGACCATGAGATTGCATGATGAGCTGCCTTTAAACATGTGGGCAGAAGCTGTCAACACTGTTGTATATTTAATTAATAGAGGTCCTTCAGTTCCTTTGGGCTATGGTATTCCAGAGGAAGCATGGACAGGCAAGAAGGTGAGTTATTCTTTTCTCAAAACCTTCCGATGTGAAGCATTTGCACATGTAGATTTTGAAATAGATTTTAAAAATAGAACCAAGATGGATGCAAAATCAAAAAAATGTACCTTCGTTGGATATGGCATTGATGAATTTGGTTATAGGCTTTAGGATTTTGAAAATCAAAAAATTGTGAGAAGCAGAGATGTTATATTCAATGAGAAGGTGTTGTATAAAGATCAGTTGCAGCAGCATCAAAAGAAAGAAAAAGATTATGTGGTGTTGGATGATACTCTAAATAGTGATGTTTCAGTGGTTCCTCATGCTCCGCAATAACAAGAAATACCACAAACTCTAGTGAATATTAGACGGTCAACAAGGCTAAGTAGACCTCCTGAAAGGTTCTCTCCCTCTGTGTATTCTATTTTGTTAATAGATGCTGGTGAACCAGAAGGGTATGATGAAGCTATGCAGGTGGATACACAGGTTCAGTGGGAGCTTGCAATGAAAGAAGAAATGGACTCCTTGCTGAAAAATCAGACTTGGGAATTATGTAAGTTACCTGCAGGTAAAAAGGCTTTACCAAACAAATGGGTTTATAGGCTAAAAGAAGAAGATGGAGGTAAGAAAATATTTAAAGCCAGGTTAGTTGTAAAAGGATTTGCATAGAAAAAGGGCATTGATTTTGATGAGATATTTTCTCCGGTTGTCAAGATGACTTTTATTCGTATTGTTTTAAGTATTGTGGCTGTTGAAGATTTGCATTTGGAACTGTTACCTAAATTTCACTATGGCTCATTCAGATAGAGTTTTGATTCAAAACATGTAAGGTACATCTCATATGGTCCTTCATACATTACATTCAAGTGCATAAATGAAATAATTCAAGAGATTATGTTTATTAGTTTACTGCATTTATCCAAGTGCATGTAACATAAGAAGGGTTTATCCAAAATCCTTTCAAAAAAATAAATAATCTTTATTGAATGTAAAATGTTCATCATCTCACACAAGCCGTGAGGTTAATTACCTTATTCAATGAAATAGAAGAACAATCTACACATGAATAAGTAAATAAAGTAATGTGCATGTAGGGTCAGAGGCCAGTCATTGCCTAAGAATGACTGGTTCTAGTTCTGGCGTGTTGTCCTGTCACCCCGAGTCGTCTTTGTCCTTCCTAGCTTCATGTCGTCCCTGGTTCCTGCATCTAGAAACAACGGTGTTAGAACAATGCTCTAAGCAATGAATGGTCCCAAATCATACATGAACAAGATACCATACATGTATAAATTGTTCCTCAATTGCATTAAACAAGAAATGCATACCCTGGATGTCCTAGAGAACAACCAGTCATCAAACACATCCAAAACATGCATTTATTTTCTAACAAGTTTGCTTCGTGTGCAAATACAAGGGTCATTTAACACTCATTTTATTTTAGCATGTGGAGAAAATGTGGCTCCCACGAGGGTTGAGCCCAGCATGTCTATTTGAGAACCATTAATGATTTTAAAACAATATAAAAGAAAGAAATACAGTTGCAGAAATAAAGTGCAAAAAGTCGTCTTGTGGTTGCTCATGGCAAACATAATCTACAGTTACAAGATCTGATAAGAGCAACATGATTTATTTGCCAGAAACAGTCACATGGAGAGTTTGAAGTGCCATGCATTTGTGAACTATCACTAAGAGTAGCCACCTCTAAATTGTTAATGATTGTGGCAGTTAAGAGACAAATGACACCTGCAGAAGTATGAGGATAGCATTGAAATGATAGTGATGTAGAGGGAGACTATCATGGTCAACCAAGGAGCAGTTTAACTAGAAGATGCAACATTCGTCATAACAGCCATGATGCAATAGAACAAGATCTTGACAATAGTTAAACTATGGCTGCTAGTAGGGTGGACCACCTTGTAGTCACTTAAGAGTCTTGTTGAAGTTTTGAAAACCCCATCAACCTTAGGGTATGTAAAAGAAATAATAGCTTTCAAGAGATTTGCTTCAAGGGTCATGGCATTGTGTGACTGAGCAAGGGCTACTGATACAAAGGATCAGTCATGCTTAAAAGGAAAGAAGGATAGTCATCAACAGTGATGTGTTGCTACAGAATTAATAGTGAAGCCAAATATCATGAGGATGGCATGCCAGGCTTTCTATGCATGGTACAAGTCACATCTTATCAATTTAAAGGTCACACAGAAAAGATTTGCTACAACATTGACATGATCCATATTCAAGTGCAAACCATGATCAAACACAACTATATGCCTGAGGAATGAATTATAGAACAGTAATGGAACAATAATGAAATATGCCGCATCATGTGTGAAGTTTTGAAACAGCAAAAATAGTCCAATAAGTGCAGCAAATACAGTGTAAAAAGTGCAGCAAACAACAGTTATAAGCAGCAGCCCATAAGTTAGAGAGAAGAAACAACAGTCATTTCTGATTTTTGAGTAGCAGACTTTACAAAGATGAAGAGGATGAGACATCAGTCATGCCAAGAAAGAACAGCATGTCAAGCTAAGGCAGTCCAGTTTAAAGGCAGATCAGTCTATCAACAAACAGTCAAGCATAATCCAGAAGAACAATAATTTTTCTACCAGGCATGGGACAACATTGAAGAAGAAGATGCTCAAATAGCTTGTGGGATTGATAATTTAAGGATAGCTAAAAAGAACTCGGACTTTGTACAATTTACTCACTATGAGTTGGACCCATCTTTTTTATTGAGCCTCAATGCAAGTCTGATCCCATTTGCAAACCGTAATCTTGCAACAAGAACACTTCTTCAATCAGAGAAACACTCAAGGAAAGCAATAGGATACTATACAACAAATTCCCGTACAAGATGTGATACTTCTTCACACCAATTGTTTTATCCTCAGAAAACTTTGTTTAAGACTATGTCTTCTTATTGTCTCAAGAAGGTGGAGCTCTGTGATGGTCAAAATGCTATTGTGGCTGTCAATGTTTCATTATGGATATAACCAAGAAGACTCTCTAGTTTTAAACCATGCCTCAATAGATCGAGGGATGTTTCGAACCATGCATTTTCATACTTTCACATCTGAGGCAGACCATGATAACAGAGGCTCTAAAAGTACATCCAGGATAGAAATAGATTTTGGAAAGCCAAATACAGAAATGCTCAAATTTCACAGCCAACAACAGAAAAATGCAGATTTCCCAGAAAAGTGCAAAAGTAAATTTTTTTTTTTACATCTTTTCAAGTATAAAATGCACAGAATGCTCGAATCATGCCTCTGAATGATGGATCTAATGAATTCATTCAGACAAGAACTCTAGTAGAGTTTAAGGTAAATGGTACTAATCTGACTAAGGTAGGAGGAGAGGTGGTTGCAACAAATTTAATGGCTTGTAATGCACCACCATTTGTTCTTGAGCTTCATCTTAAATGCCACCCAGAGACTGGGGCTGTTCCTAGAGAAGAGGCCAATGCAAAGTTGTCTTGCTTTTATTTTCCAATTATTCAGGGGAAAGAAAGTATTGATACTATCTTGGAGAATCTTGAATTAGAGAAACATGGTTTGGGAGAGAACTTTGAGAACTTTTACCGTGTTTCTATATGGCGTCTGGGATGATTACTTCCAAATGCACACTGGGGTCGGCTTCCCTTTATGGAGCCCAAGAAAGGGAAGCCCAAGCGCAAGCGAACAGAGAATGCACTAATTCCACAACAATGTTATAAAAGGGTCAAATGTTTTGTGGAGATGGACGCTGGATTTGCACCAACAACTTCTAAAACTGATCTTGCTCACAAGCATCAATTCACTATTGCATTAAAAAATCTTGGGTACAAGCCTGATGCTAGCACTCCAATAATACATGTCGATATAGAGAAAGATGGTAAGCGACTGTCAGTGAATTAACTGGATAAGGAATATCAAGACTGGTTAAAAGCAATGCATGAAAATTATGATGAGGTGGAATGTTGTGATGAGCACACAGTATAGATTTTTAATCCTAGCAATGGGAAGGATCTTGGGATTTCACAAAAAGTGGTACGAGTGCTTGCTTAGATAAGAAGAAAAGGACAATTATGGAAGGCTTGCCAAAGAATAAAGATTGTTAAAGGAGCTCGTGGTGGGAAGGATTTTTATGCAACTTTAGAGTATTTCTTGTGTGAGGGTTTAGATGGTGATCCAGGCCAATGGAATGCCCTGAGGATGGTGGTAGCAAACTACTATTCAACAATGGAAATGTATGCTTTGAACTTGGGATTTCCAAATCTCTTCCCCTGGATTTGATATCATCTAGAAAGTGTCAGGTTGTGGATGATGAAACATGGACATTACAGCTTCAAAAAAAGAGACTCAAGGCTCTAGCATTTGTTGACATTAAATACTGAACAAGTACATAAATTTGATGTTGATAAGGGATTTCCCAAAGGATTCGCAGTTCAAGCAGGTTTTGAACTACCAAAATAAATTATTGATGTTGTAAGATCACATTCTTTTACTGCAGACAATATGGATAAAAGCTTAGATAGTACAGATCAAAAATATATTGCAAGAGAAAGTCTCAAAAAAATGAAGAGCAATATACAAAAGAAGAGATTTACCTCTTTTTCTATCAATTACCATGTCAAACCATAGTTTTTTCCCTCAAGGCGACTCCCAAGATGGCCTCAACAGTCAAAATGCAATGAAGAAAATCGGCCATCAAAACCATAGAAAATGCATCAAAAACTAGTCAAGTTCGCAGTCAGAAAGGACCAAAATCCGCCCAGTAGCAACAACAAAAGTTTGAAATCTGAGGAGAAGACCTCTTACCTTACATTTTTCCTCAGAAAATCGGCTAGAATCCTCTGAGAATCGATAAAAATCGTGCATTTTTGCCCACAAACCCCAGTCATGGCGGCGGTCGAGCATGGCAGCAGAAAGAGATGAAATGCAAATGAAATATCTTTTAGGTTTTCTTCCTTTTGGGGTCAAATCAACCTAGTTTGCATTTGAGTCTTTTTTACTTTTGTTTTACAAAACAAAAAAAAAATCATTGATATCTATTGTGCCCATGGTCAAGACTTATGGAAGTCTTAAAACCTAGTCATTGTGCATGGGGCCATGGCATGTCTTTTTTCTGCCTTTTGTTTCTTTTTCATAGGCAAGTCAAATCATTATGAAACATTGCAATAGCATATGGGTCGACAGCCTTATATTTTTGTTAAGGCATGGTGGTGTTTGATGGGAAGTATAATTTTTTTTGTGTACATTATGAATGATGGCTAAGGCATGATGGTGCATGTTGGGAAACGTGTGAGTGGCTAGGGGGTTATAAGGTGTTTTGACATAGTCATATAATGTGAGTAATGATGTAGGTGTGTGGAGTCGTGTTATTTTTGCCTAGGAGCTATGAAGGTACTATTTTGTCGATTTTGCATAATCTAGGATAGATTAAACGTTGTAAACAAACGATAAAGTAATGAATTATGAATTACTTTATCATTTGTAATAAAATGCAAAGAGGCAATATTAGGCAGATTATCACAAATGGCAAAGTAAGTCTTGTTGATTACTTTGTCGTCCTTTCACGACATTTAATTGGTCCCCAAACTATGCAAAATCGGGAAATTAAATGTTGTGTCCTAAATGCCATTTTTCTGCATAGGTTTGTATAAATTTGGATTGTAAAACATTAACTAAGGTGGTGTAATTATAAATCACCTAGTCAATGTTAAATGAATGCAGAAAATTGTGTATTTATGTCATTTATTATGAAAATATCAGACATTTATGATGTCGCAGGGGTGAAGTTGACAAACAGGGGCAAGAGTTATTGCACAGATTTGACTTATTTCAGTGGCCTTAAAGATCATTTAAAGGCATTCAAAGTCATTTTCAGGTGCTTTTATGATTATTGATAACATGCCTTGACTGTTTCTGCATTGGGAACCCATTTTGGAGGACTTTAGGCAGATATTTTGGGCACATTTATGAAATGCACGAAAATAGAGATGGCTCATCGTTATCTCATGGCAGCTATTTGGGAAGTATATAGTCTTCTTCCTTGTTCATTATTCAAGAGTTCTTTCTATTCACTACTCTATATATTGTAATTTTTTGAGTTCTTTTGCAGAAGGGAATAATCTGTAACCTATTTTCAGAGATATACAGCATTGTAACACCCCTTTTAGTAGTAATAAGCAGTTTATACCTTCCCATTTCTTCTGATATTGTGTGTCCTTAGTGTTAGTATAGATCTTTGTGATGTTCTTTGTCCTTGGAGTTGTATTTCATGTTGGTGCCTTTATGCAAGGATACATATATTTTGCAGGTTGTGAGATGTGCAAGGAATAATAATTAGTTTTGAGTGGTGAGAAAACATCTCTCCTTTACAGAACTGTTGTTATTTAGCCTCCTTACAAATTAATTATGCAAAGATTATGATTTGTTGGCTTGTGTAGGAGAGCCTTATTATTACTGGTTCTATAGTGTGTCAGTTCTGTGTAGTCTCAGATGATCTTTTGGTGCATCACCTTAGACAGTAGGTTTCATTTTAATGCAATCCTTCTTACTCTTTTCTCTACAAAGACTTTAGTACAAGCAGTATAGGTGGAGTATCAATAGGAAGCTGGCCTTCTCCGGAGGTTGTTTCCATCACAGGTGACCCACAGACCTGGAAAGATCCCATGTTTCCCAGATTGCCAAGTTTTACAACTCAACAAGGGTGCAAATCTAAGAGACAACAAGAACAGCTAGATATGAAAACTACCTTTCTCCATGGTAATTTGGAGGAGGAGATATACATGGAACAGCCCCAAGGATTTGAGGTCAAAGGTAAGGAGAAACTGGTGTGCAGATTGAAGAAGAGTTTATATGGCCTGAAATAAGCACCTCGGCAATGGTATCTGAAATTTGATAGTTTTATGGCTGAGCAAGGCTACAGTCGGTGTAATTCGAACCATTGTGTTTATTTTAAGAGGTTGGATAATGACAGCTACATTATTTTATGTTTATATGTTGATGACATGCTTGTAGCTGGGTCTAACATGAATCACATAAGAGAATTAAAACAGTAGCTAGCAAATCATTTGCTATGAAGGATTTGGGGGTAGCAAAACAAATCCTTGGTATGAAAATTTGCAGAGATAAGAAGAACAAAAAATTGACTATATCTCAGGTTGCTTATGTTGAAAAGGTGTTACAGAGATTCCATATTGAGAATGCAAAAGCTATCAACACACCTTTGCCTAGTCATTTAAAATTGACTAAGGAGATGTGTCCAAAGACACAAGAGGAGGAAGAAAAAATGTTTAAGGTACCATATGCTTCAGTTGTAGGAAGTTTAATATATGCCATGGTATGCACGAGACCAGATATTGCACATGTTGTAGGAGTCGTAAGAAGGTATATGAGTCATCCCGGATTGGACCATTAGAATGCGATAAAATGGATTCTCAGATATTTGAGAAGTACATCCAATAAGCACTTATATTTTGGGGTCTCTAATACTAATTTGGCAGGTTATGTAGACTCAGATTTGGCAGGTGATATTGATACCAGGCGGAGTACTACAGGTTATGTCTTTACTATAGGTGGGACAGCGGTGAGTTGGATTTCCAAGTTGCAAAAGGTGGTTGCTTTATCCACCACGGAGGTAGAGTATGTAGTTGCAACAGAGGCAAGCAAGGAGATGATATGGCTGCAATCTTTCATGGAAGAATTGGGCAAACAACAGGCTAATAGTTCTTTGTATACAGACAGTCAGAGTGCCATACATCTTGCAAATAATTATGCCTTGCATTCAAAGACCAAACACATACAGTTGAGGTATCACTTTATTCAATCAGTGTTGGATGATGGACAGTTAAGGTTGGGAAAGATACATACAGATGAAAATCTAGCGGATATGTTTACAAAGGTAGTGACAAGGGAGAAGTTGAGCTCCTCTTCAGCTTTGGTTGGTCTTCAAGACTGAAACAATAAAATTAGAACAACATAGTCCAGGGTGCTTATTTCCAGTGGGAGCTGCACGCGCAGCGGTGTCATCCAGGATCAGTCTCCAAGTGGGAGATTGTTTGGTTTAGAGCCTGATCAGTCTCCAAGTGGGAGATTGTTGGTAGGTGGCGACTGATCAGGAAAGTATTGTACACTAGCCATGTATCCTCACTGGGGTTCGAGACCAAGTCGGGCACCGAGCGGGGGTTCGAAGGTGACAGCCCCCGAGAAGCAGGGGTTCGGGGGCGCAGTCCCTGAAAAAAAAATTACCTGAGCCAACATAAAAAAAAACCCTATTTTTGTAACCGACATAAGGCTTGATAAAAGCGGCTAAGGGTTAGGGTTTTCGTTGATAGATTGTATTGTAGCATTTGCAATGGTAATGAGTTGAAAGGATTGCTGGTTGTAATCAGTTTGATTTACTGGATAATAATATTGGACTCTCTGTTGGTGGATGTAGCCCGCATTTGGGTGAACCACGTTAAAACTTCTCTCGTTGTTATTATTTATGTGTATTTTCATTCCTCTGTATAATCTTTATTTGCATTTAATTGATATCTTCTGTTGTCTAATCCTAACAATAAATGCACAACAAAGAACTCCCGATTCACCGACAAGGGTCCGTGAGAAACCAAAATTGCCGAAGGTGAAGAATTAACCAAAGAGAAACAAAAGTAGAACAAAGACAAAATATAAGGAGTTCACAATTGGCTCCAATTGTCGAAATAAACAAGTTTGCAATTTGTATAAATCACTGAAATTGCTTAAGTGAGTGGAAGTAAGGAGAAAGTAAAGGAAAGAATAACAAAAGTAATGGACGAATATTTCTATTGGAGATTTAAAGTGTTGTGAGGGCTCAAAATGTGTTTTCATGGGTTTCCCAATTTGAACGCTTGCACGCCATAAATGTTGGTAGGTGGCAACTGATTAAGAAAGTACTATACACTAGCCATGTATCCTCGTCAGGGTTTGGGGCCGGGTCGGGCCCCGAATAGGGGTTCAGGGGCGCAACCCCCGAAAAAAAATTTTCTTGAGCCAACATTAAAAAAAAACCCTATTTTTGTAACCGACATAAGGCTTGATAGAAGAGGCTAAGGGTTAGGGTTTTGGTTGATATATTGTATTGTAGCATTTGCAACGGTATTGAGTTGCAGGGATTGCTGCTTGTAATCGGTTTGATTTACTGGATAATAATATTGGACTCTCTGTTGGTGGATGTAGCCCAAGTTTGGGTGAACCACGTTAAAACTTGTCTCTCACTATTATTATTTCTGTGTATTTTCATTCCTCTGTTTAATCTTTATTTGCATTTAATTGATATCTTCTATTGTCTAATCCTAACAATAAATGCACAACAAAGATGATTGCAGGTGGGTAGGAAAGTTGGTGAGCTTCAATGCGGAAGGTACTAAGGTAGGTTGGTGTTTAGTGTCTTCTCGTCCAGGATGTAAAGGTGAAAATGATGCTATATATACATTCAAGGAAGATTTTTTGCCGGTTGGTCATTGTTCACTTCCAGGTATTTTCACAGGTGCAAAAAAGGAAGATTTTACCAAGTTTAAAAGGGGTGAATCCAGTTCTTCAAGTAGAAAAGAAGCAATAGGGCAGATGTGAGATTATATATTGAAAATATACTATTATGTACATGTATCCATGGTTGTGGATGCATTTTCAGGGAAATACCTAAGTCGTCGCTAGGATTTCCTCTTGCCATGCTTAAGGGTATGATTGTAATTTTAAATTTGATAAATGTGACAGCATTCTAAATCATTACTATGTTAGTAATGGTATTTTTTGAATTACATATGGATTTGTATGGCACGGTAGTGGATTACTAAGTATGTTTATATATTCAATACAAATTGATGAATGTATTTTATGTTTCTTAGTCAACTATCCTCTGTCTTGCTTCTTTTATTCTCCTTTGATAAACTAGACTCTGTTGTCCTCGGTATAGGCACCGGTCTTGGAAGTGGTGATCAAACACACTCATTGAATGAACAAATCTTTCAGTAATTCCATAAGAAATAAAACCACAATTTGTATGCATTTGTTGTGATTTTGCACCATAACCAAGGAATATTATTAGTGAGTCTTCCAAGAACCATTTTAGTGAATCCCAAGTGCATACCAATATCTTGCCTTCATGCCTGAGTGTTTTTTATCAGCTTAAATAAAGGTATTGAAGTGCAGCAAGTCTATCTCAATCTAGTGACTGTATTAGGGATTAAAACAACAACCAGGGTATTGTTGCAAAGTTATGAATCTAAAAGTATTTTGGTTGTGATTAATCCCAATTAATGGATACCTCTAGGAATACCCTCCTTGGCTTAGCTGAGCCAAAATTGAAGAGGAGATTACCCACTTCTAACCATTAGCCCTTAATCACCTTCAACCTGTGGATGAGCCTATTTCCTATCTCTTTGATGACACCCCTAGCTTGGGAGTTAGGAATTAACTCTAGAGTTTTAGGTTATCTATTTTGGGACCCAAGAGGAGGGAGGGATTTGATGTCTTAAAATGGAAATGGGTGACCATGTCTAACTGCATTAGAACCACATGGGTTGTACTAGAAAACTATGCATATTTGGAGTGTTTTCCCGTGCTTTGGAATAAAGATTTTATCATTCAAGGGTCTACAAGAGTCTTGAGGTGTATAGATTTCACCTACCATGCATTCAAGCCTCAAAAAGATTATTAATGGTAGTTATGAGAGTTGTTGGGGTGTCCCATCATGTTTTTGAAAATTCACAAAAAATAGGTTTTTTTACACTGTAGGGTTTGGGGTTCCAATGAAACCTGGAACTTGGAACCTAAGGGGTGGGGAAAATCATGGAACCAACAACATCCCTATGTCCATGAAAAATATCAAAATCCCCAAAGTGCAAAAATGCACTTGGGGTTCAGAAATTCTAGAGAAAATGAGGAAATGAGAACATAGAGATTTGAGGAATAGAATTTGGGGGAATGGGGGTACTAGAGGAACTTAGAACCTTGGAACTTGGAGGAAATACATTGGGGGAATGGGGATCCTAGAGGAATCAAGGACCTTGGAACATGGCACTCAACACTAGGAAATGGGGGTTCTAGAGGAAATTGGAACCTTGGAACTTGGAGGAAATCCTTGATGGAAGAGTGGCACAAAAATTATGAAAAGAGAAGAGATCTTTTAGAAGAAGAAATCTAGAGTGTAGTGGTTAATGGAAGGGGACAAAAATACCTATTTTAGTAGTTAATGCTTTGTCACAGGAAGCGTAACACTATCATTAGGTTGCTTTATGAGAATGGGGCTAAGGTTAATACTGAAGAGGAATTTGGTTATCTTGGATCCATTTATTTCAATCCCTCTTGGCCAAGAAGCCTCCATGCTCAATAGATTCTATTTATCAGCTAATTGAGACCATCCCTATGATTATTTCTGTTGGCACATGCCTAGAATTTGCAAAAAATCCTAAGTTTTGTGCCTCATTGTTGTCTTAGAAAATTTTCACCCATTACTTATAGCTGATCTGAGAAATCTTCAATGGCTTTACCATGGTCAAAATTTTGTGTTGAAATGGTCCTTTATCTTCCCCATTCCTTGACCATGTGTTGTTGCCAAAAATCCCAAAATTTATAAGTTCGACACTTTCCTTGTCTTTTTCTAGCATTTTGGGGATTTTGAAATTTTCATGTAAATAGGGATTTTCCAAGTTCCACGAATGTCCCTACCCCCAGTGTATTTGTCCCTGGTTGCAAGTTCCTCCAGAACCACCAAAACTCCATGTTGTAATTTGATGTCTATTGGTTTGAAATTTTGGGGTCCAACTGATTATTGTGGTTTTGTTTTTCACTTTGAAAAAAATGGGACTTTCGTTTGGGTGTTTTGGTCATTTTGGGTTTTTCATGGATATAGGGATGTTTCGAATTCCATGAGTTTCCCCGCCCCTAGAGTATTGGTTCCTAGTTTAAAGTTCCCCCAAAACCCCATGCAGTAATTTGATGTCTATTGGTTTGAAATTTGGGGTCTAATTAACAATTGTGGTTATGTTTGTCACTTTGAAGCAAATGGGACTTTTATTTGGGTGTTTTCGTCATTTTGGGAATTTTAGGTTTTTCATGAACATAGTCATGTTCCAAGTTCCATGAGTTTCCTCACCCCTAGTGTATTGGTCCTTGGTTCCAAGTTCTTCTAGAGCCTCCATTCCCCCATTACTGGGCACCATGTTCCAAGGTCCCTGATTCCTCTGGGATCCCCATTCCCCCAATATATTTCCTCCAAGTTCCAAGGTTCTAAGTTCCTCTAGAACCCCCATTTCCCCAATGTTGGGCACCATGTTCCAAGGTCCCTAATTCCTCTGAGATCCCCATTCCCTCGATGTATTTCCTCCAAGTTCCAAGGTTCCAATTTCCTCTGGAACCCCCATTTCCTAGTGTTCGCTGCCATGTTCCAAGGTCCTTGATTCCTCTAGGATCCAAATTCCCCCAATGTATTTCCTCCAACTTCCAAGGTTCTAAGTTCCTCTAGAACCCCCATTCCCCCAAATTCTATTCCTCATATCTCTATGTTCTCATTTCCTCATTTCCTTCAGAATTTCTGAACCCCAAGTGCATTTTTGCACTTTGGGGATTTTGATATTTTCCATGGACATAGGGATGTCGTTGGTTCCATGATTTTCCCCACCCCTTAGGTTCCAAGTTCCAGGTTTCATTGGAACCCCAAACCCTACAGTGTAAAAAACCTATTTTTTGTGAATTTTCAAAAACATGATGGGACACTCCAACAACTCTCATAACTACCATTAATGATCTTTTTGAGGCTTGATGGCATGGTAGGTGAAATCTATACACCTCAAGACTATTGTAGACCCTTGAATGATGAAATCTTTATTCCAAATATGCATGGTTTTCTAGTACAACCCATGTGGTTCTAATGCAATTAGACATGGTCACCCATTTCCATTTTAAGACATCAAATCCCTCCCTTCTCTTGGGTCCCAAAATAGATAACCTAAAACTCTAGAGTTAATTCCTAACTCCCAGGCTAGGGGTGTCATCAGAGAGATAGGAAATAGGCTCATCCACAGGTTGAAGGTGATTAAGGGCTAATGGTTAGAAGTGGGTAATCTCCTCTTCAATTTTGGTTCAGCTAAGCCAAGGAGGGTATTCCTAGAGGTATCCATTAATGGGGATTAATCACAATACAAAATACTTTTAGATTCATAACTTTGCAACAATACCCAAGTTGTTGTTTCAATCCCTAATACAGTCACTAGATTGAGATATACTTGCTGCACTTCAATACCTTTATTTAAGCTGATAAAAAACACTCAGGCATGAAGGCAAGATATTGGTATGCATTGGGATTCACTAAAATGGTTCTTGGAAGACTCACTAATAATATTCCTTGGTTATGGTGCAGAATCACAACAAATGCATACAAATTGTGGTTTTATTTCTTATGGAATTACTGAAAGATTTGTTCATTCAATGAGTGTGTTTGATCACCACTTCCAAGACCGGTGCCTATACCGAGGACAACAGAGTCTAGTTTATCAAAGGAGAATAAAAGAAGCAAGACAGAGGATAGTTGACTAAGAAACATAAAATACATTCATCAGTTTGGTATTGAATATATAAACATACTTAGTAATCCACTATCGTGCCATACAAATCCATATGTAATTCAGAAAATACCATTACTAACATAGTAATGATTTAGAATGCTGTCACATTTATCAAATTTAAAATTACAATCATACCCTTAAGCATGGCAAGAGGAAATCCTAGCGACGACTTAGGTATTTCCCTGAAAATGCATCCACAACCATGGAGACATGTACATAATAGTATATTTTCAATATATAATCTCACGTCTGCCCTATTGCTCCTTTTCTACTTGAAGAACTAGATTCACCCCCTTTAAACCTAGTAAAATCTTCCTTTTTTGCACCTGTGAAAATACCTGGCAGTGATCAATGACCAACCGGCAAAAAATCTTCCTTGAATGTATATATAGCATCATTTTCACCTTTACATCCTGGACAAGAAGACACTAAACACCGACCTACATTAGTACCTTCCGCGTTGAAGCTCGCCAACTTTCCTACCCACCTGCAATCATCTTTGTTGTGCATTTATGGCGTGCAAGCGTTCAAATTGGGAAACCCGTGAAAACACATTTTGAGCCCTCACAACACTTTAAATCTCCAATAGAAATATTCGTCCATTACTTTTGTTATTCTTTCCTTTACTTTCTCCTTACTTCCACTCACTTAAGCAATTTCGGTGATTTATACAAATTGCAAACTTGTTTATTTCGGCAATTGGAGCCAATTGTGAACTCCTTATATTTTGTCTTTGTTCCATTTTTGTTTCTCTTTGGTTAATTCTTCACCTTCGGCAATTTTGGTTCCTCACGGACCCTTGTCGGTGAATCATTGATGTTAGCAATGTGCTTGTCCTCAGGTGTAGCCTAGTGTGATGAGTACTTCCTGCATCCTGAGTTTGTTTGCAATCAATCAATCTATCTTCAAATCTATTGCGTATACCTCCTTTTCACTGTAAGGCATCTCCGTGATGTGGGCGGGGTTGTATACTTTTGAGCTCATTCCTCCTTTTCACTGTAGGGCGTCTCTGTGACGCAGGTGGGGTGGTAGAACATGCTTCCTTTTCACTGTAAGGCGTCTATGTGACGCGGGTGGGGTTGCATTTCCAAAAGGTCCTCTATGGAGGTTGGGAGTGGTTCTATGACTAACTCAACCCTTAAGCGTGTTTTCAGCGATTGTTGTGGCGAAGCCCAATCGTCGGTGTGTGCCTGTCATGTGCCTGAGATGGTGTTGGACCTAGAAATAGGTACACTCAATCGCTTGTCTGCCGTGTTTTCTCTGTGTCTTCAAAGTGTGTGTTTGGCGTGCTTGCTTTGTTTGGCATGTCTATTGCCCCATATGTTGTCCTGCATTTTGGGAGGTTTTGCGTGTCTTGCGTGTGTGTTGCCACATATATAGAGACCTGCGCCTTAGGGTAGTGCATCCTATATTATGGGAGGTTTGTTTACTCTCTTGTACTTGCATTTGCATTTCATATATATGAAAGAAAAAGAAAAGAAAAGAAATCGTGCCTGTCTTCCATGCATCAATGTGTCTTCTATGCATTGATTGTCTTCTCCGTGTTCTACGTGACTGTAATTGTCTTCTCCGTGTTTTGCATGTCTGTTATTGTTTTCTATGCGATTGGCGTGTCTTCTCCGTGCTTGATGTGTTTGTTGTATTTGTGACCTTACTTTAATTCATGTATTGGCCTCGCATTTATACATGCATTAAAGTGGGGGCTAAATGTAACGTCGAAAAATGTCCCCTTGGGGGCTTTTCCCTCATAAGGTTTAGCTCTCGGGTCTTTAACATGCATTTAGGACATCTTAGTTCATATTTTCGCATCCCGATGGAATGAGGCCTAGGTTTCATGACAAATTGGACCTAGGTGGACCCCTTGAGTTGTACCCTGCCCAAAATAGGGGGGGAGGACTTGGGCGCCCACGCCCTAGTCATGCCCTATTTTGGGGCAGCCCTAATTTCTGGGTGTCAGTTTGTGACCGTTATTTGGTCCCTTTGCCGACACGGTAAGTTTGAATTAAGAAAATCATGGCGGGAGTGCTTGTAGTTGCATATATAAGCATGTTTAGGCATTCATTTGTAAACTAGATGATTACTAGCAAGCTATTGTGTTCTCAAGGTGATTCAAGGCTTTCATTGTGTTGCAAGAGCAGACTTGTATGTTTTGTGTGTTGATATTTGCATATTTGAACATCAATTTCCTTATGGAATGAAGAGCATTTTCCTCCCATAAGAGCTTCACTACAAGGTGACATTATATTATGTTTTAATCATTGATTCCTTTAGTTTTTTCCTCTACCTCACAAGGGCATGCACTCTCTATCTGACAACGTTATTCAGAAACTTAAGTGTCCTCCAGGGCTTGATTGAGGCAAGCCTCTAAACACCACAACCCCCAAACCAAGTCTTGTGATTACAGGTTACAGGTGTCGTATTTGGGAAAAGTGGAGTTGCAAAAAAGATTGGCAGGCATCAAGGATTCGGGATCTGAAGAAAAGCAGGACACAGGAGCACTTCCAGGACTAGGGCGCTCGCTCTACTGTCCTCCGCATCCGAGTTTTGGGAAACAGAAGTTACAGGGCTAATCAGTGTCGGAAGGAGGTCCAGATCCCGCGAAGAAACTGGTACCTTGGACTTGGGCGCCCGCTCCAGTGTCCCCGATTGTTCCGCTTCGGAATCCTGAAAATAGGTATTCTGTGATTTGGTATTTTACTCCTATCTGCAAGAGCTTTTTCTATTATTCATCAATTTGTGGCCGTATTTGCATAATTAGGGTTTTAATGGTCAATTGGGCATAAAAGAAGGAAAATTGATAATTAAATTCCCTAATCCATGTTTCCCTACATTTGCAAGCGACCTAGGGTATGATAGTGTTCGCCACTCGACCCTAGATCCTTGAATGTATAGTGGAGAGGAGGATTTAAACATCTAAAATCTAGAACATTAATAAATCCAATTTTCCCTTAAACAGATACATTGGTAGAACTTTTGTTTATGTTGTTTGGTCAACCCAGTTGCATTCTCATCGACATTGGTTCAACATAATGTTTTGTATCTCCTTCTACCTTGAGAAAAGTTAACAAGTTAGGTAATTTTATGGAACATACTTGAGAAGTGCTTATGAAAATGGTCATACCCATCTAGTGGAGAAGTGTCTATTTGAAGCTAAGGTTGACTTACCAAATTTCTCAACCTATGTTAATTTGTGTAAGGCACCACTAGGATCCTATGAGATAATTCTAGGAACCATTTAGTTGTATGAGCATAAAGCTAGGGTTGACTGCTACACCAAGTTGGTTGAATGTGTCACTAACTCCGAGAAAGTAGTGAAGTTGCAACGAGTTACAAAGCCTATTACTCTTAGGTAGTTGAGTGCATTATAGTTGAAGAGGCTAAAAATAAAGGGGTGTTAGATATTTTTGGTAGAGGTTGATGAAGTTAAAGAAAAGAAAGGAGCCATAATTGAGAACTATCCCTATTTTTTCCTTCTAGGGAAGTCTTTCTAGATGAATTACCATGGCTTCCTCCTAAGAGGAAGTTTGAATTTGCTCTTGAAGTACTTTATGGGATAAAGCCTATCTCAAAAGCTCCTTATTGTATGGTAATGTCTAAACTTTTTGAGTTGAAGATTCAATTTGAAGAGATGTTGGAGCAATGATTGATTAGACCCATCGTATCGCCTTGCGGAACTCTAGTCATTTTGTGAGGAAGAAGCATGGTACCTTGTGGATGTGTATTAACTATAAGATGATAAAAAAAGGTGGCAATCAAGAACATATACCTTTTCCATAGGATTGATAATCTATTTGATTAAATGATGGGAACTTAGAAATAATTTTTATTCTCTAGGGACTTAGAAATATTGTTTATAATGAGGCACTAAATAGGGAGGTTGCATAGTGTACTTGTAAGAACATTTTTTATTATTAGTTGGGCATGGGATGTAATTAGTGCTTCATGGGGAAGTGCTTAGAAGTTATATATGCCAACTTGCATAATGAAAGTCAAAGATGTTTGTGTGAGGAATTACATTCTATTTTGCAAGACTCTCTTGAGTGGGTCGTGAGAATTCTTACCATGATATTTTGGGACCTTGTTTAGGCCTATGGGCCTTTTGGTGGTTTTTTGGGCCTCCATGAGTCTATATATTGAGGCTTAGATGAAGGTATTATGCATTATTTTTATTTTAATAGCTTCTGAGAAATCAATCCAATGATGACTCTAATTTCTAAGCTTGTTGCTCAATATACCTATGTATCATGGCATGATTCAACATTTTTTCTATGGTGTCTCTCAATATAAATCATGTGTACTATTATGTATATGATTATCAGTCTCTATTGATTGTGAAACCAGTGAATTGTTTTTGTACTTGCTCTTTGAAATTTTAGCTTCTTTTAGTTTGTTTATGTTTTTGATTAAGATAAGCAGCTTACAAGGGTTGAACCCTTTACAAACAAGGCCCCCAGGGCAAAACAAAACAGAACAAACACAGCAGAACAAGAGCAGCCAAGCTACAAGAAACAAAAGCCCAAAGGGCAACCCAAACAGTGTACAAGACGCACACTGAAGCATAAAAACAAAAGTAGGTTGCAGAACAGCAAACAACCTGCAGAACACACCAAACAAAGGAACTAAACAACATGTCCCAAACTAACAAACCTAACTCCCTTAGCCCGAGGGCACAAATCCACGAAAGATTTAGGGAGTCCTTTCTTTCTGTGTTGAACCACAGTCCATGAAAACTCTGATTCAAAGTCCTTAGAGCGTGGCGAGAGGGGGGGTCCTCCATTGTAGCTGTAACCAAAGAAGGCACACACAAGGCATACACAATGAGACCGAACCAGAAGCGAGCCCAGCCGAATGAGTAATCAGAAAAGTCAAAGAAGAAACCTGGCCATGAACAAGAGCCGGAGAAGGTGCCGACGCAAGGGCCACGACATGAGCGGATGAATCAGCAACCATGTCCACCGCCACACCCTCAGGCGCCGCAGGGGTGACAGGGAAGGTACCCTGGGAAGAGTCGTCTTCCTGAGAGGAGCCATCATCCAGAGAATCATTAACAATAAGGTGATCCATGAGTGCATTCTTCCACCAAGTTGTTGCATTCTTGCGGCGAGAGTGAAGACAACTTGAGGCCAAGTGACCTATAGAAAAATATCTTCTCCATCTAAAAGGAAGGGCCTCATAGTGAAGTTGTTGCATCCAAGGCCATTCCCCTACCATTAGTACAACATCTCCATGGAGGGGCTTGGAGATGTCAAGATCAACTAAGATTCAAGCAATCGTAGTGTGCCCCATATCTGAAGTAGTAGAATCTACCTTCAAAAAGCGACCAATAGCGTTGTCGATGGCCTCATAACAAGAATCCTCTCAAAACTGAAGGGGGAGATTCGAAAGTCGGACCCAAATTGGCCTAATATTGAGTGGCTCAATAAGAGGGTTGAAAGACCGAGCCCAAGGTTTGATGGAGAGCAAATGCTCGCCCCACATCCAAACCCTACCATCCAGAACTAAGTCTCGCTCCTTTGGGGAAGCAAAAGTTTCTATAAAAAAACCCCTAGCGCAGGGATAAAGTTCAATCTTACCATCCACCATGGGTTTCCACAAGTCTCTGACCCAGAGATGCAGATCAGGAAGAGAAGGCCAAAACCCATTAAACCTACAGATCACTCCATGCTTCAGGTAGAACTCCTCATTCTCTGAAACCTCCAGCCCACACACTACCACAGGGGCAGAGCGGGTAGCAAGCAAAGGCTTAGCCTTAGCCAGAGAAGAGCGAGCCCGAGATCCTACACCAGTAACGGCCTCAATGAAAGATTTGTGTGGGCGGCCAGAAGACCCAGAGCAAGTCCTCGCCCCACCAGTCATTGCAAAAGCTGGAACACTCCCAACAAGGTTTGGAACAGGACCAGAACCCAACCCATTGGCACCCAAGACAGTCGCCTTGCCATCAGCGCCCCCAACTACGCAACCAAGCGCGCCCTTCGTCTCAGCATGCCAAGCGAGCTCGTCACGATCACTTGCAGGCACGTCCCATTCGCCTGCGCACACAACCCTATTGCCCGCATTTTGCATTTGAATTTTTTTGGTAACTACTTTAGTTCGTTTATGTTATTATTAAGTATTTTTCATCTTTTTGTGTTTTGAAAATTCAAATATTAAGTTTATATATTAATTTAATAGCCTTCCCCTTGTTGTCCTTGAAATCTAGAAAAGAAATTGCAATCCTTGAAACCCATCCCCACATTCCCCTGTGGTTGAAACTTACAGAAATGTTGAATAATATGAGGTTTTGCAGGCCCAAGCAATTCTAGGAGACACCTTTGTACAATTGTGACCACAAGTTAGGGTCAAGACCACTATTGTGCAAGATAGGTAACAAACTACTATATGATTAATATTGTCTCATTTATGTTTGATTTTCAGTTGGAAATGCTTTCGAAGGATCATCCACAAAGAGCGATGACGACTAGCGTGCCAAATAGCTAACAAGATGGTAATCGAAAAACATGAGGTGGCACACTAAACTATTATAAAATTTATCAATCTCTGAAACTATTTTGTTGCTCATCAGTCTATCAGATGGTTGTTTTTACACCAGCACCCAAAATTTGGTGAACCAACAAAGAGATACGTTAGAAATCAAAGACAAAACCAATATTAAACTTGACAAGAGCAAGAAACTGCAAACTGAACTTTCCATAATATACCAAAACAACATAAACTTTCCATAGAGAAAGAACACTTGTTCAAATTCGCAAAATGCTTGCATTGGCAAAAGGTTTGGGATCCTTGCTTTATATGCGTGAAATGACCTTCTAGCTTATTGATGTAGTTCAAGATATTATGATGTTAGATAACAACAAAGAGGCAAGTTAATGAAATGAGTGGATGATTCTTTGGAGGTTGTTAAGGAGAATTTTTATTCATCGTAATATATAATCATAAAATTCTTAGTAACAATCAAAGAAGGGCCTAATATCAACTAAATGCAAGCAAAGATGATGAATATGTTAGGTAATATCTGAGAACTACTGCATAAAGATATTGATATAACACTAAAATTTCTACCTTAGGACTAATGTACAGATGAGAAAAACTATTTAGATGTTGAAAACCAGCTTATCTCAATTTGTCAACAAGGAAACCATAATTGGGAACAATATTTTACCAGTGTTCCTACAGAAGCAACACAATAGCTACACATTTTCATACTTATGAAGCCTAGAGCAAACTAAATGTTTCTACAAGGCTACAATCATATAAAAGTCCATTAAAACATCCACCTCTAAACCCCAATGTTAAGATGAGACATAAACATATACAACTCTGATGCTTTGACTTGACCTCTTCAACCTCTTTCTTTCCATTCTTTTTGATACAACAAAAGGAAGACACAAAGCCATTGTAGTATAGCTCATTAACATGAACTCACAAGAGCATGTAAGGAAAAAAAATACTCAATTAACCATAGTATTTTATAGAGCTAAAAATTAAGTTTATAAAAACATCTGGCAAAAATACACATTCAAAGATTCAATCATTGAAGAACTCAATCAAAGAATAGCCAATATCACATTTTTGCAAATGGAGATGCAACAACAGAGATCTCCAAGCAAACAACTGTCCTAACAGGTTAATGTTAGAAATGACCAAGATCAACTAGTAAAAATGTGAATACTTCCACAAAGCAAGATTGCACATATAAACCACATTGATATTGATAAGTAGGAGGTATTTTTCGCAGCATTTCAAATTATGATATTTATCTCAGGGTTTTAACTGCGTAGTTTCTGAGTCAAACACATGACCCATGTTTCATGAGTAGTGGTTCACATGAACCCATCTCTCATGATAATGAATGGTCCACTTAGCACTCATTGCATCTAGGTGATGCACACAGGGGTGAAGCATCGGGACTTCCCGGGAGGTCACCATCCCAGTACTACTCCGACTCAAGCGCGCTTAACCATGGAGTTTCCCCCAAGATCAAGCCCACTTAGCTTGCTACCCCATAGAGATGGGTTCATGTGAACCACTACTCATGAAACATGGGTCATGTATTTGACTCAGAAACTACGCAGTTAAAACCCTGAAATAAATATCATAATTTGAAATGCTGCGAAAAATACCTCCTACTTATCAATTGATGAGCTAAAGGGGCTCTATAATGAATGGTTCATAAGGCACAACACTCGCTGAAGGTTTTGCAAATGGGGTAGCAAGCTAAGTGGGCTTGATCTTGGGGGAAACTCCATGGTTAAGCGCGCTTGAGTCGGAGTAGTACTGGGATGGGTGACCTCCCGGGAAGTCCCGATGCTTCACCCCTATGTGCATCACCTAGATGCAATGAGTGCTAAGTGGACCATTCATTATCATGAGAGATGGGTTCATGTGAACCACTACTCATGAAACATGGGTCATGTGTTTGACTCAGAAACTACGCAGTTAAAACCCTGAAATAAATATCATAATTTGAAATGCTGCGAAAAATACCTCCTACTTATCAATTGATGAGCTAAAGGGGCTTTATAATGAATGGTTCATAAGGCACAACACTCGCTGAAGGTTTTGCAAATGGGGTAGCAAGCTAAGTGGGCTTGATCTTGGGGGAAACTCCATGGTTAAGCGCGCTTGAGTCGGAGTAGTACTGGGATGGGTGACCTCCCGGGAAGTCCCGATGCTTCACCCCTATGTGCATCACCTAGATGCAATGAGTGCTGAGTGGACCATTCATTATCATGAGAGATGGGTTCATGTGAACCACTACTCATGAAACATGGGTCATGTGTTTGACTCAGAAACTACGCAGTTAAAACCCTGAAATAAATATCATAATTTGAAATGCTACGAAAAATACCTCCTACTTATCAATTGATGAGCTAAAGGGGCTCTATAATGAATGGTTCATAAGGCACAACACTTGCTGAAGGTTTTGCAAATGGGGTAGCAAGCTAAGTGGGCTTGATCTTGGGGGAAACTCCATGGTTAAGCGCCCTTGAGTCGGAGTAGTACTGGGATGGGTGACCTCCCGGGAAGTCTCGATGCTTCACCCCTGTGTGCATCACCTAGATGCAATGAGTGCTAAGTGGACCATTCATTATCATGAGAGATGGGTTCATGTGAACCACTACTCATGAAACATGGGTCATGTGTTTGACTCAGAAACTACGCAGTTAAAACCCTAAAATAAATTCACACATTGATATTAACAAAAGCTAAATAAAAGATGTACATAATGCCTTATTATATAGGCATGAATGAGGCAATCCACCTTGCATGTGGATTGACAAGTGCCCCATGATGTGGCACATGCATGTAGACAAGTGTCCTATAGGTGTCAACCTTTGGATCACACTTGGAATGTGCAAACCAACAACCTTGTGTGATAAGTGTTAGATGACTACAAAGTGTCTTTTGAGGTGATATAGAAAGTCTTCCAACCTCAAAAGGTATGCACATGAAGTTTACCAAACAACTAGGTAAACTCTAAGTGTCTAAAAGGTTGCACATTCAATTAGACAAGATGTTGTCCAACATCATCAACCTAAGTACACTTAAGCTATAGTGAATAGATAAATTATTCACTCCAACACCCTCCCTTGACTGATACTTGGGGAGATCACAAAAGTGCAATAGATACAAAGATATGGGTCTCGGCTACTAGGCCATGTTAGGTACCCATGTACAAAGTTTTTCATAAAGTGAAGTAAAGGAGAAAACCCAGTGGGAACAAAACTCCTCTACAAAAAAAGAAACAAAATGCATGAAAAAGAAAACAAGTGAAGGAGGACTTATATCATGATCCTCCCTAGGACAACTTCTTTCACATGTATACAATAAATTTCTCCAAAATAGGAGATACAAAGAGAGACTTGGAAGCCCCCGATAAGATATGATGCAGTGCTTGTAGATGCTCGATGAAGTATGCTAAAGCTACTCTGTGAATGTAAAACGATGTTTCTCCCCTGAGGAAGAAAGAGAACTACAAATATGTGCAATGAATCTTCCCGTGGAAGAAGATGATAAGTCTTTGGATGTTGCACAAAATCCAAAGATAAGTATGAAGCCTTCACAAAGTGATGATGGGCCTCGATGATAGAATTGAAATCCTCTTAAACCTACTCCATAAGCACTGATGCCAAGGATGAAGATGGATGCACAATAGCATCGAGATGGTTGTCATCGAAAGTGTCTTCCAAATATGCATAGTGAGAATCATCAAACAAACATGCAATGTCTATCAAGTACTCATCCCAAAAAACTGGTGCTGGAAGACTAATGGAAGTAGCCTGCTAATGGAAGTCTGTGGGAACAAAAGATGTAGGTTCACAAGGAGATGTGATCTCAGGAAGAACCGATGTGGAGGAAACAACTCCAAGGTTCAAATATCCATATTGAATCTCCTTATCCAAGTGTAATGCATGAAGATCATCATGCAAGTTTGCAATATGTGAAGAACCAAAGCAATAGAAAGAGTATAAGCAAGACCCATGATCTGTTTTTCCCATTGCAACAATGTCTCTACTCTGTGAATCCCTTATGATCATTGAATTAGGCGTGAATTCAACTATTTTCCCTCTCCCACTATGAGTGGTTTGATAAATGGAAAGGAGATTATTGGATAAAGAAGGGACATACAAAACATCATTGACGGTGCCTTCACCAATTTCTATAGTGCCTTTTCCAAATGCTGTCATGTAGGCATTATTTCCCATGAGGATAGGTGGATATGAACCTGTTTCATAGGTGGAAAACATATCTTTTGAATTTGCCATGTGATGCAAAGCCCCTGAATCTAGAAGCCACTTAGATGATGCATTATGAGTGGAGACAACCAATGTTATTCCTTTGTTCTTATTCACATTTGAAGATGATGGAGAGGAAGAAAGACAAGCCTTGAGTTGTGATTTTTCAAGTTCTTTTTGTTTAATGATTCTCTTGTACGCATGTTCTCTCTTTTTAAAACATGTAGAGTCTTCATGCCCATTTCTCTTACAATAAGAGCAAAGAGGCCTTTCTTTACCTTTTCCTTTTGATGAAGACTCAGATGGAGGATGTGATTTTATTCCTTTGCCTTTATCTTGATCTCTAGTTTATTTCTTTGGTGTTTGATTTGAAGACGAAGAAGCAACAAGTGCATGTGTTGACGAAGACTTCAAAACACCATTTGTATTAACTTATCTTGTTCCCTTGTTAAATTAACTGCAACGTCAGCAAGAGAAGGCATGGTGAAGTTTGTACCAAGACCACTTTTGGTAGTATAAAATGTTGAAACAAACACTGAGAACTAATGACCAAGCTTAGACAAAATATTGAGTATCAATTGTTCATCTGTTTTGGTGATGTCACATGTTGTAGTTGAAATCTGATTGAATTTAACTTAGTGAAAAAATCATGTATAGTAGTGAAGTCTTGTGGATTAAGACTAATTAACTCATTCTCAAGTTGATGTCCTCGCATAACATCATGTTTCTCAAACAAATCCTCTAATTGTGCCCATACATCATTAGGTGTCGTTACAGAATTAAAATGAAATAGAAGATCTTGAGATATTGTCATACCTAGTGTTCCATAAGCTTCATCCATGCGATTACACCACTTTCATTTTTTCTGTTGCAGATGTGCGTTCAGTGTCCAAACCCAATGTGACTATATAATCCTAACTATTTGAGTTTTATCTCCATTTTCTACTTCCATGCATGGAAGTTAAATGGCGTTAAAATTATATCCATTTTGCAAATTTGAACACTTGACAATCCCCCTGAAAAAAAAAAATAGATACAAGTTTTCTAAAAAAATTCGCCTCTTAGACATTCCATAGACCTGGATGTGTACCTTAGTTTGATAACCTATTCCCACTTCAATAAAAAGCTTTTACCTTTGGGTTGTTATATACTAGAGTTTTTTTCCTGTTTTTCTGTCTTATTACAAGTTCTCGAATTAGTTCCACAATACCTTCTAAAGGGAAAGCCTCCACCTTTGTGCTACCCATTTACCATCCCAATAAAACGAACAAAAGCTATAGATAAAAATTAACAAAATTGCAACCCAAATATATGGCTCAGTTTCTGCTGTTAAGTCACCAGCGCCTACTGTTTATTTGGATTCTATAGTCCCCTATTCAAGTGGCTAATTGACAATCAAATGATTATCGCCTCTTAGCATTGCCACCTGGTCTTTCCATGGTGCGGTATTTATCAGCTCCACAAGAATTCAAGTGAACTGCTCTCTCCACACACACAGAGGGTGGGGTCTTTCTGTGTGTGGTCTTTCCACGGTAGGGTGTTTGTGTGTGTGTGTGTGGAGAGAGCAGTCCACTTGAATTCCTGTGGAGCTGATAAAGACCCCACCATGGAAAGACCAGGTTGCAATGGTAAGAGGCAATGAGGCAATGATCATATGCTTTTCAATTAGCCACTTGAATAGTCCATATATATATCTAGAAGAGACGAATAAAAAAAGCACAGATACACCAGATAAAGCTTAAAGTGTCTATTGACCAAGAAAGGTGCAGATAAAATGAACAAAAAACTGTAGACAAAAATTAACAAAATATTACTCACAGTTCTGTCCACTCGCCTATCACAATAAAATGAACAAAGAGTGTAAATAAATATTAACTCAGGTACATGGTTAAGTTTCTACCATTGATTCATCAGTGCCTGTTGTTGATCTGGTCTTTCCACAGTGGGGTTCTTATAAGCTCCAACATAATTTCATGGCAACCACTCTCCAAAAAGGATGAACAGACAAAACACAATCAAACAGCCAAATATGTCTATTGACCAAGAAAGGTGCAGATAAAATGAACAAAAAACTGTAGACAAAAATTAACAAAATATTACTCAGAGTTCTGTCCACTCACCTATCACAATAAAATGAACAAAAAGTGTAAATAAATATTAACTCAGGTACATGGTTAAGTTTCTACCATTGATTCATCAGTGCCTGTTGTTGATCTGGTCTTTCCACAGTGGGGTTCTTATAAGCTCCAACATAATTTCATGGCAACCACTCTCCAAAAAAGGATGAACAGACAAAACACAATCAAACAGCCAAATATTTATTTTTTGTAATATTAAGAAAAAGAATAAATGCACTTGTTAATGGGGTGATTGGCAATCATACACAGAGTGAGTCAATTGTGGAAGAGACCACCAGAGAGGTTTTTAAAACTCAATTATGATGGCGCATCGCGAGGCAATCTGTGACAAGCAGGCACTGGATGCCTGCTGAGAGATTCTTCAGGGCAGTTTTTTTAAGGGGGTTCTTTCTTTTTGCACTCTTAATCAAACCATGAGGCAGAAATGGAAGCACTGCTTGAGGGTTTGAATTTAGCAATTCCTGCGGGTTGCAGGAAACTATTTGTTGAAGGAGACTCTGTGTTGGCGATTAATGGGCTTGCAAAAGGGGAGCTGCAGAGCTGGAAGCTTAGAAGCTTTCTTGCAGAAACTCACAAGTTGTGCAAAAGTTTTGAATAAACCTTTTTAATCCATTGTTTCAGAAAATATGACAAGCCTACATTAGCCAAGCAGCTCCCTTTCTCGGCAAAGGTGAGTGGCACGATGGAAGCTTGGGCCGGCTTGGCTCACCTCATTCTAAGGGAACAGGCCCCTTAGCAGATCTCTAGGGATCAAGCTCTCTTATTTTTATTTTTAGTAACAATCAAAGAAGGGCCATTTATTTTTCATTTTTTTGGGATAAGGTGGCAAAATTCTTGATACATCCCTTTGTTCGATATGTCCATGGAAATGATATCAGGAAGGGGCAGATAATTATGATATAAATAAGTGTGTGATTTGATTGGTGAGAGATTTTGGCAAGGGATATGAGTGTGCTTAAATTCGCATTGGTTTCCCCTAAGGCGACACATGTGGAGCTTGCTTCTAAGCAGCCACATTGCAAAGGGATTATCTCATTATTGCTCTTTGGCTGTAGATCGTTGTTTCATATTGCTGCGTGTAGGATGGTTAAGCAAAGCTCATCAAAATGTTGTGACGTCATGTGCAACCCCATCTACAGGGGTGCAGTATTAAACTGCAGATTCATAAATATATTCTTCTGCCCAAATGTGGAAACACTGAAATTTATAGAGAGCATGATTGGCCTTGATGGGATAGGTAATACTAGGGTTTACAGATCCTAAGCTTAGATAGCAGAAGACTTCAGAGATAAAATCACTGAAAGGATTGCAGACTGGGCTGCCATAGAGTGGATAGTGTGCATGGTTCTCCTATAACACAAGGTTGAAGCTGTTACAGGGGTCACTGGGTTAACAGAAGCACTTGAAGAGAAGGGAGAAATGGTGAATAAACTGCAAGAGGAGATTTGGGTGCTGCGGCAGGAGATTTAAACTGAGCAGTTGGTGGCCTATTGCAAAGATCTTGCTTTGTATATCCGCAGCCTCCATGTAATTCACACAACAGGGTGGCTTGAGGTTTCCAGCCATTACTCTCTACCAGATTTGTCCAACGATGTTTGTGTAAGGATTCAAAAGAGGGCTGAAGTTGAAGCCAGGGTTCAATTCCATTATGCAAATCATAGATGCAAGACTCGCAAAAAACTCGCCAAGTTTCAAAAAACTCGTGAGTTTTTTTTGATGGCGAGTAGTTCATGCAAAAACTCGCCTGTTTCACTCACCGAGTTTTTGTGAAAAACTCGGTGAGTCTGTAAAAAAAACTCGGCAAAAGGGGCATTTGGGCATTTTAGTCTCTTAAAAAATTAGGAACACACTTGGTGAATTTCCTATACTTTAAATATTTTGAAATATACTATCAGGATGTTTGAGATAGGTCTCGGATCCATGGGATTTAACATGCAGATTCTAGATTTTGGAGGATCCATCAGATTTCAAAGTTAACCAAATTTTCAGGGTTTCAAGGTTTCAGACTTAGCCAAATTCAGGGTTCCAAGGTTTCAGACTTAGAATCAGCTATCAGGATTCCGTATGAGGATGCGATTTTGTACTCAATTTGCATTCAAATCAATCAAATTTAATAGAAAACACTTTTGTACTCATTTATGGACTCATTGGATACATCTTGTCATTGGATACATCGGAGCCCTTGGACAGGGCGGGATGAGCAACCTTCATTGTTATCCGAGGATGAGATCTATGATTTGGAGAGACAGGCAATGGAATGAGAGGGGTGGAATTGGTGGATTGGGATTCTCATTGGATGGCATTGAGGATGAGGGCGATGAGGAGGATGAGGAGGAGACATTGGCACCAGTACCACTACCAGCATCTACATCCAGGATGGAGGTTGAGCCACGGTTTGTCATGTCGAGGATGAAGGAGCCACAGCAGATTCCTAGGACTAGACCCTCTAGTTCTACCACTCCCCTAGTTTTCACTAGACTTGGGAAGAGGAATATGTAGTATTTAGTATTTACTTTCAATTTTACAAAAACAATTTGCTATTTTCATTTTGTCTCAGCCTATCAGTATCAGCGCATTCCACATGAGGATGCCATTTTGTACCCAATTTGCTTTGAAATCAATCAAATACAACTAGACTCAGCTTGTTCCTCATTTATTGACTCATTGGATGCATCTTTTCATTGAATTTTGCAAAAAAAATGCGTTTTTAATTAAATTTAAACAAATTTTTAAGTTGCCGAGTTTTTGGCGGTCAAATTTTTCAGGCTTGGCGAGTTTTTGCTTTTGCAAGTTTTTCAACTATGATGCAAATGATACCAATCAAAGAAAAGCTGATTAGAAGGATGATGTTGACTCTGCCGTGGGTGCAGAGGTGGCTAGCGGCAGTGGTGGTGGCTGTGAGATTGATGTTTCCCCAAGAAGTGAGTTTTCAAATTTTGGTTTGTTCTGTGTTTTTTTTGGACTGTTATGGGGGGCCACTCAGGTGGGGCAGTTGATGTTTTTTGTTCCTCCATTGACTTTAATGTTTAATGTTGCATGTGCAGTTAGTTTCAGTGGCATGTATTTCTCACTCTTGTTTGTAATATGTATATATTCATATTTTGAATATAAGGGTGAGAACCCCAATAGAACTCTCATTTACCAATCAGAAAAAAAAAAGGAAAAAGAATAAATGATCTCATCTTGAGATTATTTGATATTTTTTCAAAAAAAATATTTTTTGAACTTTGGCAAATTGAATTTGGAATGGAATATTATTCACTGTGATTGGTGGAGGTGGCGGAAACTGCTCAAAATATTTGCTTGACTGATCACTACAGTACCCGCTATATGCAGCACCTAATAAGAAATTCTGGAGAAAGAAATCAAGTTAGAAAAGAAAAATCATTTATGAAATACTAGAATAATAAATTCATGCCATTCTTAACAATCTGTATGCATTTTAATATTTTAAACTTTAGAGCGAAATTTGAGAATCCAATCACATAAAATATATGAAAATGAAAAAAAAATGATACTGGATTTGGACATCAGATAATACAAAGAATTAGTTAAACAGCCATTGCACTGGGATATTTTGCCTTAAAGGTCACCCAAAAGCTCCCTAATAATAGAAGAGAACTGAGGAGTCATAACAACATTAAAAAAGGAATAGAATACAATATTCTGAGATAAACATATTAAAAAAAAGAACGGAAATTCCCCAGAAAGAAAATTTCCTAGTTAGAAAAAGAGTAAAATTTACCAAAATAATCTAGAAGGTAAAATTTAATGGCATTCCAAACACTTCAATGCATTTTCTTTGCCATTCTCCATGAGGACAAAATGTCCTTAAGTTTGAAGAGGCTGAATTTGGGTCCAATCATATTATATGTACGAAAAAAGGCAAACTAAATTTTGAAGTTGAAATTGGAGGTCAATAAAACACAAAACTAGTCAAACAGCTATAGTATTGGGCTATTTTGCCTTACAAAGTTACAAGGTCACCCAAAAGCTAATCCTATTAATAAATAATAAAAGAGAACTGAATTGAATTCTACACTTCGAAAGATTTTCATATCCCTATTACATAAATCAAAAGAATCTGTAGCATCTGCATACACAGAACAGTATCCCAAGTGCTTTTTGAAATTGACCCTTACTCCCTTTCAGCAAATTCTTGAATCACTGGTTAAGAAGTTTTGAATCACAAGCAACAATTTTTACCCTGCTAACTTGTTCTTGTAGATCCTCATTTTTAAACATTGCATTTTGCAAAAGGAAGGTCCATACGTTGTCACAAAATCTGTAAGTGTGCAAATGTCCCTGTCATAATACAAGTCCCACTTAGTAAGCTTTCGAAAAACAGTGCTTCGTGAAAAAGGGGACAAAGCAAAAACCATAATAGTTAAACCTCTTTTAAGCTATAACATTTTAAAACTCAAGCCAAAGGGATAACACCTTAATGAAATGAAAATATGCACCAAGAGAAACCAATTTGCAGTAGTAACTAATAAAGGCATTACCAAACAGACACAAACCTGTATCAAATAAAATTATTAGCATCAGTTAGAATTAAAATTAATTGTTGAATTTCCCTTTTTTTTCTAGCCAAAGATAAACATGTAATGGTCCAGGACAGCCAAAAGGTCAAATGTTCATTTGCTCTCTCGTAGAAAACCGTTCAAGTGTGTTTAATTCACTGAAAAAACATCTTAAACTTTAGTAGAAGAGCTCCCATTCTGCAGCCCAGGAGGCATGCCAATGCATAGCAGTGCCACTGACACCCAGAAATTTCACATCTCCACTTGACTTCCACAAAACAATATTTGATAGTGTGTATAGAACATTGAAAATACACCATACACAAAGACTTACAGAGGCAAAACAGTATCATATATTCAGAGTCTTTACATATCATACAAGTAACAATACTATATCCAAATTAACTAAACCATTTCCACAGTTTTGACCGACTTTCTCCCATTTTTCCTTACATTTCGGCTCAATATTTCATGATTTTATCCAGTTTGTCCAACATTATCCGATTTATTCTAATTTTTTGAATTTTCCCATTTTTTCACCTTATAAGCCAGAAAAAAATTGCAATTTTTTTTCTCATTTGGACTCCAAACTGATTGATTTTGTTATAAAAAAACCATAATGATATATTATTCAATGAGATAATATTACAATGAGAGCGAAAGCTCAATAAAAAGAGAATACAAGGTCTAAAAAATAGACTAAAGCAGAAAAACTAAAGCTAAGAAAGCAAAAAGGATCTTATCCTAAACTAAACCTAAAAATAGAAATAAACAACTAGATTGACCATTAATAAACTAGATAGTATCTTAATACCCCCCCATAATGGTCAATCCACTAACTACACCAAGATGCCCCCTAAAACAGACAGCCTTCGGAGACAGATGGACATCATACACAAAAAACAGAACCCAAGTACGGGTGTCGAAACACAAATCCCAAGGGATCCAAAGAAGCAAAATGGCCGCCTACCAAACATAAATGCTGACCGTTGATCCAGCTGGTGACAAGAAGGGGCTAAACGCTGTAAGCGCAAATCAAAGAAGCCCTAAAAGCTGTGAACCAGGCAGAAAAAACTCCAAAAACAGCGACTAGGCAAAAACAAAGCCAAACAAGGAAGCCGCCGAAAACAGAAAACAAAACCCCATTCAAAGGGCTACGGAACAAGAACCCAACGCTGTGGAGATCCTACAAAAAAACACCGACGATCAAAAAGTTTGCTGCCATTGAACTTCTGACTGCTTTTGAACCATGATGCCATTTTTCACGTTTTTCAAGGCACAAAAAGACGGATTACAAACTGATGGCATGAATACTGAAGCAAATAGACGGCACAGATGTTGAACAGAACCCTTGCATGGGTTACGAAGCACAGATTCCGAAAACACGAAATAAGTCTGAAACACAGACACCAAGGCACAGATCTCAAGATAAATCCGAACACGGATTTGAGAACCCAGATCCCAAGAGTACGAAAAAAACATACAAGCTCAAAAATCCGAACACGGATTTCGAGGCATAGATACTGAGACAGAAAACTGGTCACTGGTCTGCAACATGACCTGGGTTTGAACGCCGATAGAAAGAAGATGCCCACAAAAATCTCCAAACGAGATGCCAAGTTAAAACAAAAATTGGGCGCTGATTTTTATGCGCTACAGGTCCAAATGGGACCATGAACAAGGTAGAAAAGGGCACTCGAAGCAACCCGTTTTGAAGCATACAAATTGCTGAAAAAAGGTAAACAAAATACCGCCAAAAACTTCAAATGCCAAAGACCTACAGGCACCAAATAGATCTGCAACTTCCAAGAATTGCGACCAATCCAACAGGATAAGCACTCACCACACGCCGAAATCATTAAACACCAAAAAATGCAACCTCCTTTAGATCGCGAACAGAAACCATGAAAAACGTGAGCTTGAAACAGAGAATGCCGCCAATAATCTGCCAAAGAAAAAAAAATGCGCCTAGCAGAGGTATGGAAATGGCGCCCACAGAAACAAGAAGAATCGCGACCATACCAGAGATAAATCCATCAAAAAGAATGCAAATCGCAAGCAGAATACGGGACGAAGTAGGGTTGCAGAAGCCGCGACCAAAACATCGAAGGAAAAGACACCTACAGCAAAGTCGCGAGTTTCCAAAAATCGCGACCACAAAGACTTCAGCCAAGGCGAAAGTTAGAACCCGCGGTTTGAAGAAAAACAGGATAAAAAGCACGATCAAAAATAACTCAGGAGTGAAATCGCAACTTCCAAAAACCCTTAACAACGAAAAAAATCGCGACCCAGAACAAAAAGACGTCTTTTAAAAAACAAACGCCATTAGATCCAAAAAATCACGACCTCTCTAGAAAACCCTTGAACCAGAGGCTTTGAAAAAATCCCCAGATCCTTATGGAATATGAAGAGCCTAGGGAAAGTTTTCCCACTCTGATACCATCTTATAAAAAAACCATAATGATATATTATTCAATGAGATAATATTACAATGAGAGCAAAAGCTCAATATAGAGAGAATACAAGGTCTAAAAATAGACTAAAGCAGAAAAACTAAAGCTAAGAAAGCAAAAAGGATCTTATCGTAAACTAAACCTAAAAATAGAAATAAACAACTAGATTGACCATTAATAAACTAGATATTATCTTAATAGATTTTTTTGCAACAAAACAGGTTTGCTGTTAGGTTTTCCTGAGCAAATTTTTTGCCACAGGCTGGACTGCAAGTGCAATCTACTCTGATTGTTTCTGCACAGATTAAAGTGCTCCACTCAAACCGTCAAAACTTAAAACCCAGATAATTTTTTTAATAATTTTAATTTATTTTTTTTTATTTTTGTATTTATTTGAAAAATTTTATGTACTCTGATTTTTTCTGCGCGGATTCAAGGACTCTTCACTCAAAGAGTCACAACTTCAAAATCCAGATAAATCTTTTTAATAAATTTAATTTATTTTTTATTTTTGTATTTATTTAAAAAAATTAATCTACTCTCATTTTTTCTGCACGGATTCAAAGACTCTTCACTCAAACAGTCTCATTTATTTTTGTATTTTTTAGGGTTTTTTAAAAACAGTATGATGTATTAATTTTAAATTTTAATAATAAATAATAAATATAAGGTAGAACTTAAAATGTTGTTTTCTCTTGTTTCTATGACAAACCCTAACCCTATATCCCAGAAAAAATTCAGGGTTTAGGGTAAAGGGTTTTTAAACAGTGTGCTGTATTAATTTTAAATTTTAATAGTAAATAATAAATATAATTTAAAATGTAAGCTATATTTAACACTAACAGTATTAATTTTTTTTTTTTTTTTTTTTTTTTTTTTTAATGCGCCTGGTAAACTTTTTAACGTGACCGGCGACGCTGGTGCGACACGCCCTCCGGCTCCACGCGAATGCTTTTGCCCGGAGCAATGAACCGGTGAGGCCACAACTGGGGGACCTCATCCCCTAGGAAGAACACTTCAAACCCGCGAGCTCATTGGCCCAGCGAAGGCGTAAAGCCTTGCGAGCTCGTTGGCCCAGCAGGGGTTTGAACTCTGGTGGCCGCCACTACATCCTGAGCGACTTAACCACCGAACCATGCCATCATCGGCAACAGTATTAATTTTTAAAGAGTAAGCTGTATTTTAATTTTTATAATGGTATCTCATTTTTAGGGTTTTTTGAACTTTATACACCCCAACGCAAATCCTAAACTGCAAAAAAATTTCAGGGCTTAGGGTTAGGGTAAGGGCATAGTAGACTGTCAAACTCAATCCCTAATCCTAACCCTAAATGCTGTTTTTTTCTGTGGTTTAAGGTTAGGGGCAGATTTTATTTTAATGTTTTAATAGTATGCCGTAACCTTAACTGTAAACCTTGAATGTTTCAGGGTTTATGATTAGGGTTCAGGTTTTTTTATATTTTGCATGCGTAAATGTATATTTTCTTGTAAAATTAAAAATACTAAATGTTTTTTTAAGATTGTCAATACATCAGAGACAAAGCAATAAAAAAAAATGTTCTCAAGCCCTTCTATAGTACACCGAACACAACATTCAACAAAATTACCCTCTCATACCCTCGGAAGTGATGTCCCAAAGATTTCCCTCTCATACTTGGGGACTGATAAGGAGACTAGAGATACTTTTTCCTGCAGTTATCATCTCTTATTATTCTTCTCTCCTCTCCTTCTTCCAATGATCTATCATTCGACTATAAATCCGACGTAGGGAGATCACGATGTAAGATGAGTGACCTTGCCTACATGCTTTGTACTGCTCCTTATGACTAGGTATACCATTAGACAAACTCAAGACCCTTCCATACAATTTATATCAGTGTCACTCTACTCTCATGTGCATCTCTATTGGACGTGTATATAGGAAGATGTTGTATATAGGTAGGTTTGGTATATCGAGAGGATTGCTCTTCCGTATCATCACTCCACATACCTTCGAGCATATAGGGAGGTGTGGTCTATTGAACAATTTAACATTGATGATATAGGTACATTGAAAGACAAGAGTGATGAGGGTTTCTTTTTAAGAGTGATAAAGGAAAAATTGAAAACTCTTAACATTTGAAAGGCTAAGTACATTTTTTGTATATTTGCTCATCATGCCACATGAGAAAGACTTTGCATGGACATATTGTGCATCGATTAAGGCTACAAAGTGAAGGACAAATTTTGGAGCCTTGTGTGCAATGGAAAGATTTCTCAATTCAAATGGCATTTGGAAAAGGAGTTAGTCCATGATGTGAAGGGTTACCCTAACCGCCCTCTAGATGTCACCCACTAGGCAAAGCAAGCTTTTGAAGACCTTCTAGGATGTAGGGAAAAGAAGGCAAGGATAGGCACACAAGTTGGATCGACTACTTACGAGGCCAGAGTCTATCACTCAGATGGATTAGAGCGATTACAACATACTGTAACAAATAGAGAGTTTTAGGTGTTTTCTTCCAGATCATAGAGAAATTACATAGGTGGGGGAACCTTAACACTTTCTTTGCACCACATACTACACCTAAAGCACAACCAACTTTAGAGAGTACAGGGTAGAAGAAAACTATGCATGAGCAGCCCAAAAAGTAAATTGCTAATTTCTAGTACTATTCTATCATGTCGTTCCATATTGTGAGGTCTCCATACTGGCAGTCCATGGTGGATGCCATTGCAGTTGCAGGTCCTGGGTTCAAAGGCACAAGACCTTGAGGACGAGCATGTCTTGACAGCTACACTTGAGGATTTGAGCAATGTTCTTGTGGATTTGCAAGGAGTGGGCTAGGATAGGTTGCATGATAATGTCAGATGGGTGGGCGGATGAGAGGAACCATACTCTCATCAATTTCCTTGTTGCATCACAGCTTGACGCTATGTTTCTAAGATCAATGGATGCATCGAGTGAAATCAACGCAAGTAGTAATTCACTCTATTCGATGAAGTGGTAGTTGAGGTGGGGCCACAACATGTGGTCCAATTTATTACAGACAATGTTGCTAATTATGTTTTTGGTAGATTGTTGATGGACAAGTATGCCACTTTGTTTTGGAGTCCATGTGTGGCTCATTGTCTCCATTTAATCCTAGAAGACATTGAGAAAATTAAATGGTTTAAATCCATATTGAACAGGGGAAAAAGCATCACAAAATTCATCTACAATCACGAGGGTGTTACATATGATGCGCACTTTCATTGATGGGGAGGAACTTCTTCAACTAGGGCTCACAAGATTTGTCACACTTCTTAACATTGCAGACTCTTTGTGGCCAAAAGACGAATTTGAAATGAATGCTCATTTTGAATGTGTGGTTACAATCTGGCTTTGTCAATCACATATATGGTCAACACATGGCAAAACATGTTTTTGGACAAAGGTAGAAGAGATTGTGTTATTTTTGAAGCCTTTAGTCAAAGTGTTGCATCTAATCAATGGGGATAAATCCCCAATGGCTTACTTGTATAAGGCCATGGATAGGGCCAAAGAAGCTATTAGGGCAAGGACGGACCATGAGAGGGGCAGGTACATGCCAATATGGGAGGTCATCAATGCGAGATGGGATAGACAAATGCACTGTGCCCTCCACGCTGCTAGATACTTCCTCAATCCAGCATAGTATTACAATGACTCTTTCAATCTCACCAAAGAGGTGAATGAGGGACTCTTCCAATGCATCAAAAGATTTTTCCCCAAATCACGGGATCAACAGGCAGCCGTGGCAAATTGCCCACATACCAGCAGAGAAAGGATTTTTTGCCACTCTTTGTGTCATAGAAGGCAGGACATCTTTAAAACCAACGTCTTACCATGAATCATTGTTATCTTGATTTTACAACTTTAAACTATAGAGTACACTTTGCATCATTGAGGAATAAACTATATAAATATAGCTGAGTTTCGAGGACCCTTTTGGCCTCAACTGTGTATAGCAGTCACATGAATTTCTTTCCTTGATTTTCAAGTAACTTGCAACATAGTGCATATAGGTTAACTTTGTTTTGGTTTGACAACAAATGATTTAAAAGGTATTTGTTCAAAGCGTGCACAAAATGTTTGGTCTGAGAACTTCAAATTGACTTAGGGCTGTGGTCTCGTACACCATTTCAGGAACTGTTATTTTTTTTTATATATTGAGGAAAGTTTACAAATATGGCTCATTACAAGCTGCTGAGTACAAATAAAACCAAGATTAGCTCCTGTAGAACATTAACGTTATCCCACCCTACAACTCCTCATCATCTTCATTCATCTGCAGCAGAAGAGACCTTTTCATACTGTTCAATTTTGATTTGCTTTTTTTAAGGCAGTTCTTTGTGCATTGCAAGTCAACATTTGATTCTGCCAATCATTCAACACAAACCTAAATTTCTGGGCAATGAAACGGTGAATTCTAACAATTTTTAAAGGGTTTTTGAATAATATCTATGCATTCCTACGGCCAAATATTATAGCTCGCAGCTGTAACAATCAGATTTCACCTCTAGATGTTCTATATTAGAAAATAAAACAATAGAATTAAAGTAATATTTGGATTAAGCAAATAAGCATAAACATCATCTTCATACAAATTGAGGATTTTTCTAAGCATAATTTTAACTTGTTTTAAATAAAAGGTAGAAAATATTTACAAAAATTGATACCTGGAGCATAATTCATTGGCAAAAATGCTTAAGCAAGGTCCTCAACAAGTAATGATAATAAATGTCAAGAACAAGAAGTAGAAAAACATTCTTAAAAAAGACATGCTAGAAAAGAGCAAGACTAACTACAGACTGAAACCAAAAGCTTTATACATAATCAACATTCAGCCTAATAGTTAGGAATATTATCAAGATTGCTGAGCTGCAGAGAATATAGGCATTCAAGCATATAACAGCAAAGATCCTTTCTATGAGAGGATATCAATTTGACCTGAATTAAACTGGTAATTAAAGAGGCAATAGACTAGTTAAGGAAATCAGTGTATTATCGGCAGCTATTGAACAAAACTTAAACAAAACAAGATAAGCAATTAATGGATAGCTGAACAAAATACATTGTTATTTCAACTGAGAGCTTAGACAAATTGGACAAACAATGTACGAGAGATGTATGTCTTCTACTCTAAATACATGCTTTGAAACTAGCTACCATATAGCTTTAGAATATAAGAAACAGAAAATTTACGAATAAATGTACATTAGGTTTCTTAGTGAGAACTTATGAATCACTACACTTGGCAATGAATCGACCTTCTTGGAAGAATCACCACACTTGTCAGAGTCATAACTCAGCTCGTTACTCAAAATTCAAAGTTTATATGTGAGTTGGAAAGCTGAACTAATCAAATCCAGGTTGGACCAAAGCTTAAACAGGATCCAACTTCACATCACCAAATTCTCCTCCAAAGGGCCTCAAATATGCAAAATACAAAAACATAGAAAAATACCGAAAAAAAGATTTTAAAAATCTTCTTTATATTGTCCAAAACTGCCACTTATATGATCTGAAATGTTTTCAGGATCACTATTTCATCACTGCCAAGAGAAGAAGATTGGCAAACAAGAATGCTGGACATTGCATGGGGTTTACATATAGAAGTAGCCCAAACAGAACCTCTCATAGTAGCTTTATCCAGCTTTCCACATCCATAGCTTGCTCTTGCATTGCTTGTGGACCGTACCTTGTTCAATAAGGATCTTGGGCAACCTTTACTGAGTATCAGAAGAAAGCAGCAGTTTTCCCCAACAGCATTAAGTTTGTCCTGCTGAAGCTGAGAGTTATTGGCCATTCAAGCCCTGCATTTGTCTAGGGCTTCTTTATGGCTTTGCTGCTGGTTCTTAACATAACCAAACCGGCTATGTATTTTTCCAAGAAAGGATTTGAAGCCCTTCTTTTTCAAAGGCTTTTGTTCATAGTTGAGGTCCAAGCCCGCAGGTTCTAGAGGGCTATGTGGAGTTTATATTTCCAGCAAAGAGATTAGATTGGGGATTTCAGAATGCTCCTCAGCATATTGAGGATGATTAATTAAGGATTGAGCCTTTTAGGGGCTTGGGAAGGTGGGGGTGGAGGGGTTTGATTGTAAAGGCCTTCCCCCTTATAAGTTCAGAGCAATTTTGCAGAGGGGAAATCAGGATTAATGTAGGCAAGATTAAAGCAATTTTGCACGGAAGGAGTGAAAACTCAACTCTGAGTGGCCATATTGTATGGTTCAGCAACAGATTATACTTGTGTGGGTTGTTGATGCCAGGGATACAGAGGAGGAAGGGATAAAACTCGAGGAGTACCCTGAGAAACAATAGTGGTGGTAGATGAGGGAATTACTTGATTCCTGCTTTCCATCATGTATGGTTGTGGTCCTTGCATCTAACAGCATGGTCCCATGCGGCTGCTTGCTGCTTAATTTTTGGAGGCACAAGTGCTTCCATGCAATCTTTTAATTAGCAGAATTCATAATATGGAATCTTCTCCTAAAATGGTGGTGCAGCTAGAGTTTAGGAATTGAAATTTCAGCTGTGAATGAAAAGGTGGGGTGGAATTATGCAGCCACTGCTTAACCACAAATATGCCACATGGCTGCACATTTTCCACTCCCTCCTTTTTAAATTTACATGGCAACAAAAAAATTACAGTTTAAAAATTACTTTAAAATGAGCACAAAACTAGAAAAACTGAGAACCAAAAAGCAATCATGACTGACTCCAAAACAAATCTCCTAAAAAAATTGGCAGTGCCTGCAAAGGAAAATTAGCTAAGACACTGCATTGGACCCTCCTATGAGTCTGAGGGACATTGGCCTGAGAGGCAGCCATTTCATCATCCTCGATAGAAATTGCTTCTTTCGCAGACTTCAGGGATTTCCAGGCCTTCTTCTGACAAGTTATAGAATTGTAGCTTTCCATTTTAAAGAGACCTTTTGAATCTGTTCTCTCTAATAAACCTTCATGTTTTTTTAGCCAAGATATTACTATTGCCTTTGTCATGTGTACATGCTCTTTTTATAAGAGACCACTGTATCCTAGAGGTCCTTCTGACCATCATTTTCCTTGCAAAAGTGTTATGCAATTGAGTATTCTCAGATTTGTTAATTTGCAGGGCTTGATAGTATCTAAGGGGAATCCAAAAAACAATTTGATTTAGTATGATGGTCAGAGTCACAACAAAGTTATATGAGGCCAAAATTATGGACCCCTATGTTAGAACAGGAAGTGGCCATAGATTGAGCAGCAGGATTCGGGAAGGTTTGCACTTGCCATGACTCTATGTGACTATGAAGGAGTGTTTTAATTGTAAAAATATTCAGGAGTTGGGTCCACTCTCACCCACTCAGCATTCATTCCATTGTGTCTGTTTCCACCAGCCATTATAATCATCATTCCAAAATCACTTATCGTGAATGCAATGACCACATAATAAATGGATATTAGTTGTGGACTTGTCAAAAGTCGTTGATTTATTCAATGTGTCAACAACAACAGTACCCAATAAGCATATCTAATAAAGCTAGTATGCATGTCCCAATTGGCATGATGTGTAAGGGTTTTGCATCACCATGGAAGCAGGTAGATAGTATTGCTGGCAGCATTTATTTTTATCCCCACAAGCAAAAAAATGTGAACTTGAATCTTGTGAAGAATGTCGTGTTTGATCATGTCAAGGAAGAGAAGATAAAAATTGAGGGAAAAAAATTGAGGAGAGGGCATTAAGAAAATATCACAGGATATGGTCAATGGGTATAAGGTGGCAATAATTGAAAAAAAAAAGGACATTGGGTGTGGAAGCGTCAAGGGAAGCGTGAGGGGGATGGGGTCTTTGACGCTGGGATGATGTGTAAATGATTATCTTCTTAGTTGGAATCATGTAAGGACACTTAGGAGGAAGTGCAGGTGGTAGGCTAGGTAGGTGTGATTTGAGTGAAACAAAGTGTGAGGGGGTCATGAGCATAGAAGTGAGGTGTTTGCTAAGAAAAATTCAACTTACAACTTATGAAAAAAGAGTGGATAAAAGTTATACTAAATAGATGTATTAAAGGAAAGGTTAAACACAGACAATAAAAGACATATGTGGTGATGAACGAGGCAACACTCTAGCTGGGCCCATTGACATTGCCAAAATTTTGGGGACAGCTATTAATAATACATTTTAATAAAAATATTAAATACATATAGATTGTAAGAATAAAATAAAAATAAAGAGATACATATTACAATCATACAATAATGTATAATGGTTTAAGTTTTCGTTACCTATATGATTGTAATAGAATAATACATAAAAATAAAATACCTAAAAAACTTAAACTAAATATATATAGGTTTCCGTTTTCGTTTTTTACCTTTCGTGTTTTGGTTTTTTTAATAAAATAGTGTACAAAGGAACAGATCAGAAGCATGAAGGGATCAAGTTGTACCGTGGCAGGCAAAAGCGGAGAAGCAAAGAAAGTTTCGTTTTCGTTTTTTAGGCTTTCTTTTTACCCACGGCGGTCTGTCTGCAGGGCGTCCTTGGGACGTGTTGAAGTCCCCTATTATTGGGACGTTCCCAAGGGACGTTTCCATTGTGCAGGGGGCATCCCTGGGACATCCCCAAAATCTGCTTTGATACAGGGACGGCGGGGGGGGACGTTTTGTCCCCATCCCTGCATCCCCAATACGTTGTGCCTGGCAAGAGCGGGGGAAATCCCTAGGGGACATGTCCCCAGGGAACACTGCTATATTATAGTATATTTCAACTACAATTTCTTCTACATTAACTTCTAACTAATTTTTCAAGTACCGTATTATATTTGCGCCACCATCCCCAAATTTTGATACATAGTCCCGCCCAATCCCAAAACCCATATCTACATCCCCCCGTCACCCAAACTCCACAGAACATAGTTTATAAGTAACATATCTAATGTTCATCGCACATCAATAAGTATTAAAGTTTAAAAAAACAATGAAACAAATATGATAATATATGTTACGGGCCAAATGTGAAGGCTGCACATGAATTTGGCTATTTTTTAAATTTTATTTTCTTCTTTGTTTTCAATGAGGGCATTGAAGAAAAGAATCAATATCAGAAGATGTTCAACTGATACATCTAAGACTGCTTCCATTTCCTTCACATCTTTCCCAACTCTGCTCTTTTTGTTGCATGCACATTTCTCGGACTTTTTGTTGCATGCACATTTCTCTGACTTTTTGTTTTGCCTCTTCCCAAAACTCACAAACATTTATGAAAACAAAATTTACAGAGCTTGAAAGAAAATTCACAAAGTTTAGTTGCAATTTGTGATTTAAAAAATGGATTTTAAGAACTTTTTTAACGTGTTTTTTCTTTTTGGAGTGAGGGGGACTACCAGCCATCCCCAGGACAGTCAACGAATGCCCAAGTGTCCTGGACGTCCTGGAACAGACAGGTCCCCAGCAGAGGGAACATCACCTGCTTCATAAAGGACATCTTGGGGATGTCCCCCCTGTAGGTGGCAGTTGGGGGATGTTTCATCCCCATCCCTGATACCCTCGTTTTTTTCCGGGAGGGGGTATGGATCCCCAGCGAACACTAAAGTTTAACAATCTACAATTCCACGTACAACTCAGTTTGGGACCTATTCAGATTCCCCCCCCCCTAGACGACCAATTTTATTACAATTTTAAAGCCTCCCTCAATTTCAAGCATTGTTGTGCAAAGGACTAAAGTAAGCCATATTATTTTCTAGCAATCAAAAGTCTCACGTAGTTTTTAGCGGACAAGGGGACTCCAATTTTCGCAACTCAGATATCTCCGTGCTGAAAGATTCATATTTATCTTGAAATTCTTTCATCTGGACCTGGGACGTTGATCTGATTTAGCTTTTGACTACATGTGACAAAGTTCTTGCATCCTTGTCTTTGGATTCATATATTTTGGTTTTTCTTTTCTCACACAGGTTTCTTTCTTTGTATGCTTGCAATCATGGGACGAGGTAAGGGAATAAACAAGAAGACAACGAAAAAGAGTCGGTCTAAACCCAAAAATAGCCAGTTGCCCTGTAGGTTCTCTGATCCCCAAACCTGAGGTAGAAGTGGATACTATTCCAGAGTCTGAAACCTTGGCAGCTGCCCCAAAGAGACTGAAGCTACAATGACATAAGGATGAGACAGGACCCTCTAGCAAAGGAAGATAAATCAACATCTAAAACTCTAGCAAAAACAAAAGCATCTGCAGTTCGAGATTTTCCTTTTGGTTGCAACTGTAACGAACCAGCCATGACCAAGGAAATCATCTTAGAATACATCCAAGTTCACCTGAACCCAATGTAACCAGGGAAACCTCCGAGGAAGAACATGAAGAAGAAATGTAATGGAGGAATCATAACTCCAAGCACCTAGTTAATAAATAAACATTTATTATACCTATGTAGCCTTCTCTTCTATGATTGATAAAATGTTTCATTTCATGCATAGATCTTGTGTCGAAAACCTATATGAATCTTTATTATTTATATTAATATGGAACATCTAATCATTATTTTGAATATTTGGATGCTAATGACTCTAAAGGGAAATGCACTCATTTATCAACCTACTCTTAACTAGTTAGAACTCAATCAAGATGTTATGAACAACTTACGACATTTTAGTTTTTAACAGAACCAGTGCCAATGCATATACCATTTCCAGATGCATGTGAGATTATTACCTCAACTTATTTTAAATACAAGTCCAAAACTCAGGCCCCAAGCCTATGAAGTATGCAGCCTTCTAAGCTGGGGTCGCACCCAATTCACTCTCATTCACATACCTATGTTCTACATTTACCTTGTAAACCCTGCAAGCATTCGTTACATGGCTCATGTGGAACTAATGTCCCTATTGAGCTTAAAACTTTACTTTCCCTCAGAGTGCATGCCTTGTCGTGCTCATGCCCCTTTATATCAACTTCACCTTCTATTCAACTCCAACTACTATATAAACCACTAATTTCCTTCCTTCCTAAGGCACATGGGATCAATCCCCCTAAGTGTTTTTAAAAACTTGACTGCCATTGCATACTCAACCAACAGGTTGTGTCTTCCTAACAACACTTCGCGTGATGCTTTACACATTTCAAATTACAAACCACTGATGATTCCTTGACCAGGCAGATGTGGGACTAAGTCCCATACTAGACTTCTCATCTAAGAACATGCACACTTGGCCTCAAGACAAGGCCACATCTCTCGTATGCATTCCACCTCTAATCTAAACATTGCTATGGCTCCTATCAACTGTGAATTCTTGCAAGCAAAACTATATTAAACCCTTGTGATTGTGGTAACATGCTCGGCCCACCAAGTGGCTCCACAATAGTGATATGGCTCAGCTTAAGGATTTCTACAAGTTATTTAATAACATCTACCAGCATGTTTATGGATGAATACAGTCAAGGAAGGGAAGCCACTCTCATCTCCATGCAGCACCTGTATAGGCACAAACACTCAAAAAGTGCAACATTTACAATAATATCCTGCAGTCAGATTGAATCCTCAAGTGGATTTGTGTGTGGCAAAACAACACATGTATAAAAAGAAAGCACAATAAAATACATACGACTGACATAGTGAACTCCAACAGAAATGAACTCATGCTCGATTTAAACTATGTGCTTCAACCTGTGAATATTATCACCAGTTCATTCTGCATACTATTATTTGCAAGCCTTGACTCTGTCGCACCAAGGCCAAACAATGTATCTAACACATACAGAAGTCCCAAGCAAGTAACAAAGACAACAAAAATAGAAATAAGGAAATCGTGATAGTATTGCAATTGGGGCAGTGCCTATAGGGAACCAAGCATGGCTCTGTTATTCTATAACCACTCCTCAATTAAAAGTTCAATCAAAAATTTAAACTATAAGCAGGACAGTTACCGGATATGCCACCCCCTCTCCCTTGGTACGTGTATCGCCATATCGGATACAGATGCTCATAGGATATGGCTCGGATACGTCTTGGATACCGTATCCAGCCGTACCAAAAAAAAGAAAACCCCTATTTTTTTCCCGTGACGGATACCGCGTAGATACGGCATTCTCATGATATTTGTGTCGTATCCCAAAAATATTAACCCTAGAATGTTAAAAATTGCCGCAAGCAACTGTTTCATGACCTGGCATGCTGATTTCTTGTTGTGGGGAACTACTCTGGACCAGCACACACACGATCGAAAATATGTCTTTCTACACGATCGTATTTACTCAAATAATTGCATTCATTCTAAAGTTGGAGATATAGTGTCAACAAGCAATGGAGGAAGAGGTAAATTTTATTAATTGGTGATACTTTTTTTAATTTTTGGCTTTTTTGTTTTACTTTTCATTGTAAACTTTTATTAATTTATTAAGTTTAATACATTTAACTTTTAATTTAAGTTTAATTTATTAATATATAATATATTTGTTAAATATATTATTATTTATATTAAAATTAAATTATTTAATATTATTTATTGCTTATATATATATATATATATACGTCGTATCTAGCCGTATCCATATTAGGGGTCTTGAAAAATAGCCATATCCATATCCGATACCATATCCGTATACAAGTGTTTCTATTCCAAAACTCTATGACTCATTTAAACTGTATTATTCAATAAAAGGATGTGAGGGGTATAAAACCAGGCTGACTTATATGTCTACCACCCAGCCACTCCTCGGAGACTTCTGCAACTTCCTTCAGCTTGCTCATAAACCTGCAAAACTTATCAACAACCTTTTAACATGGTTGTTTCTCCTCTCTTTATAGGCCCGTTCTTCTCCACCAACAAACTCCTCATGGCTCTCCATTAATTTTGGCCATGTTCACACTTTAGTCTCCATTTACACATGCTTTTTGACAACACTGCATCGAGCTCTAAGTGTTTCGATGGCAAAACAGCCCTTATCACGTGCTTAGTAGTTAAATTTTAAATTCTTCACCTCACATGACTTATATAGTGGTAATTAATAATTTAATAATAACTAATCGTATAATTAATAAGTTATAACACAAGTGATAGCTATTTAACCCCTCTAATTAAATGCATATGTATCACTAGAATTAATTTAAATCTTATAAGAATAGAATATAATTTCAAGCACTGCTATAATAACTTGAAATACAACTATGTAATAGAGACGACCTTCCGAGTTTGCTCATTTAAGGTTACCGTATGAAATGAATCAATACAAGGCAACACCCAAACAAAATATTACTTACAACACTTGCGCTATTACCAACTTGCAACATCAGCATACGCAATGGACACTGGATTTCACTTGGCAATATAACATTCTCAATATAAACATATAGATTTTGTATCATTTTGCCCATTCGAGTCAGCAACTTGCAACAATCTACCTCACACATTCACAAGAATAGGTTTAGATGCAATTGTTAGCTATAAGCATTCAATCATAATCCACCTAGTTACGGAATTCGATGTAAATTTAAATAGTCATTTAAAACACACACACATATATAATCAAAATATGATCGCACAGTCAACAAGTTCCTGCCCCAGCCCAACCTACAACAGACTGCAGATGTAGTTAGAGTAAGTTTTTACAGGGATGTTACACATTCCTCCATAAACAGATTGAATGTGTCAAATCATTATTTGAGGGGCTGTTCTTTCAAATATGCTTGTCATTTCAGGCCAGACTTTATTTTTATATGAACATTGGATGAAAAAAATGGCAATTTGGGCACAAACTCAGACCAATCCACCCATTTTTCTTCATATCAGCAACAACTTATATTTTTCTATGAAGATATAGCCACAGGGAAGCTTCAATTCGGACTAAGTTCTTGCTCCCCAAAGTTTATTCCCGTATGTGTTCCCCATGCCAGCAATTGCCATAACGTTGTAGGCTAAGAAAACAGTGCAAATGTCATCCACAGTATTCGTCCACTCTTTTTTGTTGGCTTGTATAAGCCGTCCATCTGCCAGTTCCTCTGTTACACTTGAATATGGAAGCTGAAGTTGTTTAGTATCTAGGATGAATTTAGTGTTCAAGTGTAGTTCCTCCGTGGAGGGCAATGTCTCAAGGTTCATGTTCAAGTTCGGCGAAAAAAAAATCTGTAATTATTATTTTTATTTAAGTATATTAAATTTTAATTTTAATACAGAGATTCGCAATGGAGAGACTTCCTCATCATAGAGGTTTGAAATTTTCAAATTCTCTTGGGTGGGAATTCCCTAGAAGGCAGGTTCAATCGTTCTCCATTCCTCCTTGACATGTGATGCATTTTCAACATGAGGGACCCAGCTACAATCAGGTTTGTGGGGCCTCAGTTTTCCATCTCATGTTGCCACATGGGCCAATGCTATTCCCATTGAAGGAGGTAGACAGTTTGCAGAGGAGCAACATTTGGTTCAATGCCTCAGTCTCAAAGTTTTGGAAGCTTCCAGTAGGTGTCTTGTTGCATTTTTGTCAGATGATGTGGTTTCCCTTGCTCAGGATTTGCTGACTAAGCATCAGGTTGTAGGCCTTGTTGCGGTGTTCGTATTTCAGAATCGAAGATCACTTCCTCGGATATTTTGTGCTTTGGCAAGATAAGCTTGAGCTTACCTTCTTTCCGCAAGGTTCCTTTGTGCTCAAAATTTCCGTCTCAAAAATGTCACTCCAAGGCTCTAAGTGTGGGAAGTTTTGTGTTGCCATGCATGACTCTAGTTCTTTCAAATTGCATCCTGAATCAATCTTTTAGCTGCTCTTCCTTGGTTGAGTCTGAAATCTGGGTTAGGCCTTATGGCCTACCCTGAGAATTTTAGAGCTTGCAAGGCTCGCAAACAATTGATAAATCTCTTGGTACCCTGATGGAAGTGGATCCTACAACTTTTAATTCTCTCATGCCCTTTGTGCTTGCATCGAACTTTGGAGAGATCTGTCATTGCACTAGATATGCCCGATCAGACGTCTGGTGTTCCTTCAGGAGGGTCATGTTGCAGGCTTCTGCAAAAAGAGAGTTGCTTTCATCCAGGATCAGCATGCAAAATCTGTTAAAGCTTCAGGGAAAGTATGGAAGGAGAAAGTGGTTTTGGTAGTTCGCCAGGATTTCTTTATCGCAGAAATCATTCTTGATTCTTTTCCTCTGATGCTTTCCCTCCCTCGTGGCATCATTTAAAAACCCAGGCAGAGCAAAAAGGTAAACCTCAACATCCTTCCAGAGTCTGTCCTGAGGCAGTTGAAGCTGGTCCCAGTGGTCATATTCTTGTTCCTTCTCAGATATAGTCTAGCCCTAGTAGGAGGGTGGTTGATCAAAATATGGTGTCTTCAGAAAACTTCGATGTGTTAAATTTGAATGAAGAAGATGTTTTAACTAGGGCTTCCAACATTCACTATGGAGAAGAAGATGAGCTTATGCAGCATTCAGAAACAGTAGTTGATCTCCAAGAGTGCTAGGGTGAGTTTGCTCAGACAGATTTGCAACAGAGCTTCATTTGTCAAACTGTCAAGAAAAGGACGGGTAGGAAAATAGTGCAAGTTAGGTTGCAGGATGAGGCTACAGAATGAATAAGAGATGGTTCACAGTAGACTGTTGGGGGTTACTTTACACGGATGAGGGGGAAGTTGCCCCAATCAAAGAAATGAAGCTCTTCTCTTTGTGCTCCTGATATAGTTTTTGTTCAAGAAACCAAGATGTCTGTGGAAGATGTACAAAACCTGCTCTTGCACTCCTGGAAGATGTGATAAGGTCTAGTTGTTGATGCTTCAGAAGCATTAGGTGGGATTTGTATTCTTTGGAACCCTGGAAGGATTAAAATTTCTCTTGTAGCACATTCCTCTTGCTGAATTGCTTGTGAGTTGAAATCTTTTCATGAGAATATTGTGGGCTTCTGTATTGATGTGAATGGACCAAAACAGCCCAATTAGAAAGAAGAAAGTTTGGGATGAAACATCCGTTATGCCATTTGATAAACATGAGGACAGAGGTCAAGCTACAAAGTCAGAAATGGACTTCAAGGAGTTTATAAGTGACTTCTCTCTTTTTGATGTGGCTCCTAAAGTAGGGAATTTTTCTTGGAATAACAGAAGGAAAGGATTTTGTAACATTGTTGTTCTGCTTGACAGATTTTTGGTTTCCCCGAAATGGTTGATCTCCCAATGGATATCCAAATCAGCCATTCTTAATGTTTCTGGTTCTGATCAATTCACAATTTCTTTGGAGGTGAAGTTAGACTCTTTGCTGGATAGATGTCATTTTAAGTTTGAATGTATTTGGCTTCTCCATCCAGGCATTCATATTATGGCTAAAAAGTGGTGGTCTTCCACCCATTCTTGTAAAGGGGCAAAAGGTTTCTCTTTGCACAAAAGTTGAGAAGTATTATATCCTGCCTAAAAATATGGAATTAAGTTTGGAGACATTTTCTCAGAGAAGAAAGTAATTGAATCAGATTTAGAATCTATTAATTCTCCTATTCAAGTGAATGGGCCCTCAAATTTGCTTCTAGAGAAGGAATTGGGTATATTGAAGAGTTTGGAAGACTGTTATGCCAAAGAGGAGATTTTGGAATCAGAAATCTAGGGAAAAATGGATTAAGGGTGGTGATAATGTAATGTCCCGCTTGGAAATTTTCGTATATATCAAACCCCAAGCACATAATTATGATAATTTCCGCATAATTAATAAATAAACAATTAATATTTATTGCTTCTTGATGAAATTGATTCAGAAATTTCACTTAATATGTTTGTTTCTTTATTAGATATATCATATTATATTTAGAATTCTGCTCAGAGAATTCGGACTTATCTTCAGCAGTGACTAATAAGTTAACTTTAAATCTGCAGCGAATTACAATTAATTGGAATGTCTTTGAAAGGTCTCCAAAACTGTACACTAGTTATTGACAGTAATTCTAACTGTCTAACACATGAAACTTCCATGCAATCTCTGGGTGAGATTGCCCCAGATCTGAATCAGGGGTTTTCGTCCTCTAATTCAATAATGGAATTCAGAGGGATTCCGTCTTCTAATTCCAGACCTCAAGGGGTTTCGTCCTTAGGTCAGATTGAACCACAGTTCCATGTTCCAAATGAGTAATAATAGATGATAAAAGATGTATTTGATCATTGATTGTTCCTTCTCCTTGCTTGGTCTTCCTTATATAGTTTTTTCCTTCAATGGGCATAACTTTTCACATACCCCTTGACCTTTATTAAAACTTAAACTTTAATTTTAATTTTAGTTTATTATTAATTTACCCTTCTTTACAGAAGTCACAGGGACTTTAAGGAGGGGGCATTACAGATAAGAACTTAATGTTTTTCGAACAAGTCATTGTTGCATGCAGATCCATGAATAGAATCAGCTCTATTAAGGATCGGAATGGTGTCATTCTCTCAGACCCGTCGGATATTTCATATTTGCAAGGAAGCGGTTCATTTCTTCGCAGCCTTGCCATCCAAACCAGAAAGTTTAGCATCATAGGGATTCTCCCCACTTCTTGCAAGTTATTCCCTGCTCTGTTAGTGATGCTCAAAACAAGATGCTAATCAATCCCTTTCGCTCGAAGGAGGTAAGGTCAGTTGTCTTCACATTGAAGAGAGATAAAATGCCAAGCTCCAATGGTTTTCAAGCACGCTTCTTTCAGGCATTTTGGGATATCATTGCTAAGGAACTAACTGTGGTGATCAAGACTCAAGAAAATCCCGTAAACTGTTGAACGAGTTCAAATGCACTTTTCTACTGTTTATTCCAACAAAGTTGAATCCAAATTCCTTTGCTGATTTTAGACCCACAGCTTTGTGCAACACCATTCAGAAAGTTATCTCCCAGGTTATAGCTGAAAGATTTAAATCTCTCCTACCTAACTTAATTTCAGCTGAACAAGAAGGATTTGTCCAAGGTGGGCAAATTCTGGATGGGCTAGTTATAGCTCATGAGATCTTCGTTCTCTCAAATCAATCAAACTGAAAGGTATGGCCGTCAAGCTTGACATTGCCAAAGCTTATGACAAAGTGGATTGGAGCCTTTTAGAAGTGTTCTTAAAGCTTTTGTATTCTCCCTTGTTTTAATCGAGTGGGTGATGGCTGGTGTGATGGCTGGTGTAACCAATTCTTGGTTCTCAACCCTGGTAAATGGCTCTCCTGCAGGTTTTTTTAGTAATTCCAGAGGCATTGGGCAACGGGTCCCTGTATCTCCTTATCTTTTTGTTCTTATGGCCGAAGCTTTCAGCCATAATATCAGCTACCTAAGGAGAAATAGCAGATTGAAAGGTATTAAAAGTGCAGTAAATGGAAAGGCATTCACACACTTGCAATTTGTAGATCATACTCTCTTATTTGGAGCAGCCGATGTCTCCAAAGCATGATTATTCAAGCAAGTTCTTGTGGATTATAAAGTGGTTTCAGGCCAGGCAATAGATGTGGATAAATCCAAGATCCTTTTTTTAATGTTTCCCCTTATCTCCAACTGTGAAAGAAAAACATTCTTGGTTTTCCTTTAGGTGCTCTACCGAGTATTTATTTAGGTATTTCTCTGTTCATGGTTTCGGCCAGAAGTTTTCTTTGGAAAGATTTGGTAAATAAGTTTCAGCATAAACTGTTCACTTGCAGGGTTGTTGGCTTAGCCTGGCAGGTAGGTTAACTCTCATAAAAGCAGTTCTTCAAGCCATCCCAATTTATATGCTCTCGATTCTTGCAGCTTCCAAAGAGGTTATATCTAATAAGATCAATGGTATCTGCAAATCCTTCAAATGGCAAGGGCATTTGGATAACAGAAAATTCCTGCTATTGAAATGGGATAAAAGTTTGTTTTGCCAAACCTCAAGGATGTGCTAGTGTACAAGAGTTGTGTCTTCAAAATCTTGCCAAAATGGGTTGGTGATTCCTCCTAAATCACAATCAATTGTGAAACAAGCTTCTGAGAGACAAGTATTTGGGCTCCTCAGATGCAATAAACCTTTTTAAGTCTAACAATCATGTGAAAGTTTCTACTGTCTGGAATTTTCTCAATTCTTCCAAAAAGCTGATTGGTGACCACCTTTCTTGGGAAGTTGGAGCTGGTAGTAAGGCGCTGTTCTGGCAGGATTCCTGGATGGATCTCCCTCAGATTGAATCTTTTCTGGATATTGCTCATATTACAAACTTATTGTCTTCCTCTTGGGTGGAAAGAGTAAACGATTATTGGATGGAGAAGTGTGAGGATGGGCTTTGGTCGATAGAGTGGAAAGGTTTTTCAGATAACAGTCCCTATGGAGCAAAAAAAGATTCTTACGAACTGGTTTTGAGGATCCCATACTGTTGAGAGACAATGTGATTTAGTCTAATAATTCGGTGGAGGCTTATTTGGTCAAGTCCGACAACTCTATTCTTCAAAAAAGAGATCTTCCTTTGTTGTCTGAATGGTTGGCGGAACTCATCTGGTGCAGTGAGGCGCCTCCAAAGTGCAATGCTTTCACCTAGCTGGCAAGTGCAAATAAGATTTCGACCTTTGAGAATCTCAGGAAATGGGGTATTCACAGCCCGTTGAGGTGTGCACTGTGCCTTCAGAAGGAAGCAACTGATAATCATCTCTTGCTTCACTGTGAGTATGCTATTTCAGTTTGGAATGCTCTGATATTGAAGTTTAAATTAGCCCGGGCTATCCCTGCAAACCTGCGCCTTCATTTGACTAGCTCGCCACAGGTTTATCCACACATCAAATATTTTCTGAGTTGCGTCTTGCTGCACATTGTTGGGTTTATGGCTTGAAAGAAATCAGTGAATTTTAAGAGATAAGGCTTTTCCATGGGAAAGGTGCTGGAACAAGTTCTGTGCTTCTATTCTCTTTTTTGCCTCAAGCCTCAATCAAATTCAAATCTTTGTTCTCCCCTCTGGAAGGTAAGATTCATCATAACCGGTATTTGTCTCACTCATCCCCTGTTAATAGGGCATCAGAAATTTAAGTTGAAGCGGCCAAAGGGAATCCTGGGGTGACTGGCGCAAGCTTTGTGATTCGTTCTAACTCAGGATCCTTTCTGCGTGTGTAATGTCCCCATTTTGACAGAGTGGTCTGTCAGCGTAGAAGTAGCATAGATGGGTGTGTTTGTAGTTTCTGTTAGATAGTTAAGACTGAAATAAGATGTGCAGGTCTGCAGTGGACTGGGATAAAGTGGTCAGTTACCTATTTGGTTTCTTCATTGATTGAGGAGTGGGTTTGACAGACTGTTTAGACACCATCAATTGAGGAGAACTGCCCAATTATGTGCTGAAATCGAGGAAAGGACTGCTCAGTTAAGTGTGGACTGACTTCCCATGTTTGAGGATCGCTGAGAGTTGGGTCTATAAAACAGAGCATAAAGCAGAAGAGAAGGCTCCTTTGGAAAATTAGCAAATATTCAACTCTCATTTCAGTGTTTGTGGCATTGCTACAGCAGCTGGACGTTTTGGAGACAAATCCCTTCAGGCATGAACCTATCGTCTTGGGGACAGAAACCCTCAAGAGCAGTGCATATCAGTTAGTATAGAGTTTGTAAGTTGGGAGCACCTAACAAGTTGTATTAAACTGGTAGACTTCCCTTTGAATGTATGTTGTTAGAAGAAAATTATAAAAAAGTATAATTGTTGCTGGATTTTTTTGTCTGTTATTTGTGCAATTAATAGAAGTTACTACAGCGTGTAGACTCTCTCTTTTTGGAGTCTAAGACCAATATTGAAGCAGAAGCTCTTGCGCTTCTTGCAGGGATAAAGGAGGAGCAATCATTGGGCTGCAAATGCTCAGAGACTTTAAGGAGATTCTAAAATTTTCATTTATGGATGCATTAGGAGAAGTCTTAAAAATTGGAAAATAAAGAGCATTATCGACGAGGTTTGCATGGAAGCAACAATTTTGAGAATATTAATTTTAAACACTGTTATAGAGAGTTAAATCCAATTGCAGACTTCTAAGCAAATAATGGAGTGTCTCAACTTCCTTCCATAGTAAAGATAAGCTCAGACCCCGGTGAGTGAGCCATAGCAGAGCTTCTAGATGCTGATTATGCTCTGCATATCCCACTGCTCTCTCCGAACTTCCACTCTCCATCAAGTATGTGCTCTAGTCTTCCTTGATTAGCATGGCTGGTTGGTACTCATTTGGAGGAGCTTGAGCTAGATGGGTCCAGCACTAGCAGTTCCAGCGATGAGGAGTTTGCCAAAACCTTTGGGGATGATGATTAAAGGCATCAGTCAATTGTATTTCAATTTTCAATGTAATCATCATATTGACATTTTGAATATAATAATATATTGATATTTGACATTTTCAATGCATTGTGTTTAGTACTTTATAGTTTCAATTGTTATTTCTTATACAATTTTTTATAACTACTTTTTCAAGTATTATTTTATATTTGCCCTGCCATCTCCCCCCCCCCCAACGTCCCCAAAACCTGTCTTGGACGTCCCCCCACCCCACATCTCCAAAACTCCATGGAATTATGGTTTGACGAATATAAATCAAGGGACCTAATTGGATTGCATCAACAATGAATATGCATTCACTTACTTTTCTTGTCATTATCGTGAAAAGAAAGCATATATCAAAGTGCATTGTTGCCCTAAAGGACCAATCTGAAAAGTTGAATAAAATGAAATAAGCATTAGATTCCATGGAAATATTTTCAAAGACAATTGAAGCATCTTTTTTGTTAAGGAACTGATCAACAAAATAGTTGGAGAAAAGTTTGTGCAATTTACGAATGCCCTTCTCTCTAGACCTGAACCTTGACGGATAATATTGTGTTATTCAACATATCCCAGAAGTTAAATGCATGGTCTTGATGGTCTGCCTTGTGAATTTTACTAAAGGCATAGCCTTTGGTCCATATTTGCTTCAAGAATAATTGAGTCTGATAAGACAAGACTCGTTAAAGGCAAAATCATTTAATATGAACGAACTTACTGGTTACAAAAGACTGTGCACTGAGCTCTCTCACTGAAGATTTAATTTGATAAAGCACAAGATGGAAATTGAATGGGACTTTGTTCAAAATTGAGGCCAATAATGTGAATTTGTTCATACCAATGCACTTCACACATTTAAATAATAGAATTGTAAAGGCGCGAAGCAGTGAAATCCATCTTAAAAAACAGATAATTAAATTTTATCTAATGGGCATTTAGTGTAAAGAATCCACAAAGATTGTACAAATGCAATTTTGAAAGGTGCCCAAATGCTGCTCGGCCAAAACCTTGATCCAATTGTCCAAAGCAATGCTGTGCACTGTAAAAAGGCTGCTCTAGTTACTACATTTCTGCAGTTTCATATAGCGAAGACCATCTTAGGCATAGTCAAATGCAATACGTGAAAGGATAACATATTAAGAGTTTCTTGTTCTTCTGCAGGGCTGTACTATAGTTTACATTATCTGTAATTTTACCAACGCTTGTTAGCCACACAAATTACTACAAGTAATAAGTTCCATTTGAGGCTAACCTAGAGCTAAATTGCATATTCACGTATCTGCAAACAATAATATCCAGGTTACTATTCAACGAAGGATTTCACATCAGAGAAAGTAAGTAAGCTTTTAAATCTGACCTTAATAGTGACCTTGCTCTTCACTTGCGACTCCAGAGCTTCTGCCATAGACTGCACATCAAGACAATGAATAAACAGGTTGCTGAAACATGGTGCAACAATTTTAACATGTGCTAAAAACAGCGACCTAAAACATAGCACAGAGTATGATCCAAAATCTACTACACAGTTTACAAAGAAGAAACAGATTGCTGAAACATAGGCAATACAATAATTTTAACATGCACTTAAAACAGAGACCTAAACATATCACAGAATATGATCCAAGACCTTGATGCTTAAAAACTACTGTATGGTTTCTAAAAAAGGAACAAATTGCTGAAACATAGGCAATGCAACCATTTTAGCATGCACTAAAGACAGAGACCTAAGACATATCACAGAGTAGGATCTGAGACATTGATGCTAAAAATCTACTACACAGTTTACAAAGAAGAAACAAATTGTTAAATCATAGACAATGCAACAATTTTAATTTATGCTAAAAACAGAGGCCTAAGACATATCACATAGAATGGTCCATGCATTGATGCTAAAAACCTATTACACAGTTTTTAAAAAAAAGAATCAGATTGCTAAAACATAGGCAATACGAACAATTTTAACATGAGCTAAAATCAAAGACCTAAGACATATCACAGAATATGATCCAAAATATTGATGTTAAAAATCTACTACACAAATTACACCAAAAGCTCATTATATTCATTAAGAGAGACCTTGTCGAACTGCACCAGCACTTGAATGGCGTGTTCAGGAGTGAGAGTGCCGTTTGAGACGAGCTCATCCAATGTCTCTGTGAGACACATGCCAATTGTGGATCTCCGGTACAGCTCAAAGGTCGCCATCCGCCTCTGCCAGACAACAAATTTGACCTAGTTGCTCACATTGCTCATTCCACTCCACCCTACACAAGATTTAAGCTCTACTACTCTAAATGCACGCCCTGCTGCTAATCAATTTAGCTACTCACAGCCCTTCAAAGAGCGAAATCGTTACCTGTTTCTTTCGTTGGGGTCTCGCCCGATTAGGAAGGTTGCCGCTAATTTAATTCCCAAAACCCTGAAATATGGAAAGCAAATAAACGAGTGTTACCTACCCTTCCTGGGACTCAGTGTGTGTGCTATGTAGTTTGAGAGAAACTCTCTCATATGTTCCTCAACTCCGGCTAGTAAGGATGATTGAATTTGTACTCAGATTTTCGAAAGCTGGATTTTGTCCTTACATCGCATTAGTATTTATACTGACGATAGGGCTTTATATATTAGGTTTTTCCTTTTTAAACCCACGACAATTCCGTCCAATACAAGCGATATAACACGTCACGTGTAACCCGTGTCTAGAGACCTTAAGGATTTGCGACCATATCCGATCCACCCGCAATTTAAATAATGGTTTTATGGGGGGTTTAACGAGGACAGATGCTCTGTTTTTGTCTAACCCTACTAGAATGAATGAATGAATAGTTTTTGAAGTGCAAACAAAAGAATTATCAAAATAATGGTCCTTTTTTTTTCAAAAATAAAATTAGCATACTTATCTTTAGAAAAATCTATCTAAAATGCGTTTAGAGGTATCCTTCTTGAGACACCTATTTTATGTGCCTATTAAACTTATATATGACAAAGTAATTAAAAAATAGGTGCTTCAAGAAGGGATATCTCTCATTGTGTTTTAGATAGATTTTTTTAAAGATACGTATGCTAGTTACCTTTCTCTTGTCGTGCATATAGGACCTTCAAGTATTCAAGAAACTTTTACTCCAAGGTAAACAAATATAGCACATTCCATTCCGATTTGATTTATTTTGTACATTGTTTCCGACAACTACATTTTCTGGTGTTTCAAGTACACAATCTATGGATATTGAATTTCCAATTACAATCAATATTAGGAACTGGTCTATGCTCTTACCTCTCAATTGATTGTCAATTACATTGTTGTCTTTCTTCTCTTTCAAAGTCACTGAATTGTCTAGATGTTCTCATCATATTTGCATGTTCTTGATTTTATATTTCTAATTCATCAACTATTAATTCAGCACTACATTTGGCAAATCTCTCTCTATCATTATCATTTCATCTTTTTCTTTGTTCTTCTCTTTCTGCATCTATCATTTGTTGTCATTGTCAGCTTCGATATTCCCTTTGATAATCTCTTTGATATTATTTGTGTTGCTTCTCACTTTCAAAATTCAACCTTGGTCCAACCATACCTATAAAATGAACATCAATATTAGTAATTAAAGATGGTGATGCTCTAAGATGTATTACAACATTTGAAATGTGTTATGTCCTCTTATAATAATATAGAATTATTTTGTAGGTGTGTAGTGAAGAGATAAAAGAATTCATGCATTGAACTATAAAGAATTGTTAATCATTTGAAATTTTAACCATCATATTTCGAGAACTAAATTTATAGGGAAATTTTTCTATTGAACATCACTTTATAAATTAATAAAATAAAATAACTTTACAGTAAATAAAACAACATATTAATTTCCTTTAATATGTTTTTATAGTTTTATTTGATATTCACTTCTAGGGTTTCAATTTTTTATTTCATTTTTGTTAGGGTTTTATTTACTAACCTTTCATTAAATAAATAATATAAAATAACTCTATAATAAATAAAACAACATATTCATTTCGTTTAATATGTTTTGTCCTTTTATTTCATACTGACCCCTAGGGTTTCATTTTTTTATTTCATATTTTCCTAGGGTTTTATTTCTAATCTTTTGTTTAACAAATAAAATAAAAAATTGTTTTTATTTCATATTTACCTAGGGTTTTATTGACTAACATTTTCATTCTTAATATAGATTAAGACTTTATTGATTTAAAAATATATCTAAACAACTAACACAAAGTATTTTCATTAAAATAACTCTGAAGTAAATAACAACAACATATTAATTTGCTTTAATATGTTTTTATCCTTTTATTTCATATTTGCCTAGCTTTAATTTTATAAAACAACAGTGAAAAAACTAATAAGCAGAAAACAAAAGAACATAAAATTGATGACTGTTTAGAAAAATATAAAACCAATAAAGTTAATTTAATTTTGGAGAAAACAAAAGAATATTAAGGTTTTATTGAGTAAAATATATCTAAACAACTAACACAAAATATTTTCATTAAAATAACTCTATAGCAAATAAAAAAACATATTAATTTCCTTTAATATGTTTTTATCCTTTTATTTCATATTGACCTCTAGGGTTTTATATTTGTCTCACTTTATTTTTATAAAACAATAGTAAAAAAACCAATAAATTAAATTTTATTGTGAGATAACAAAAGAATATAAAATTGATCACTGTATAGTAAAATCTATACTTTGCTCCTTTTTTATTTGATTTATAAAACCTTAATTAAAATTAGTTATAAAATATTATTTTATAGCACTATATTAAACTCTAATAAAATATTATTTTACTGCACTATATTTTTATAAAACATAAATGGAAAAAATCATTAAATTAAATTTCATTATGCAGAAAACAGATTTAAACCTTTATAAAATATTAATTCTATAGAAAACAAGAGAAAATTAAATTGATGACTGTATTGTAAAATCTATAAAATATAATGCACTTACCCTTAAATTAACTTATGCGCTTCTCGGTATTCTTTTGCTCTTTTTTATTTGATTTGATATTTTTGTGATTTATGGTTGAGTATTACTTATATATATATATATATATTATTTACTTTATGTTGTTTTATTGTTATGTACATTCATTTAATAAACTATGTCCATTATATATTTTAAATTTAATTCTTATGTGCATTCATTTAATAAAAGTATGTCAGTTATATAAATTAAATTTAAAATAGTTATTTTATAATTTAAAAAAAAATTATGTGGGCTCTATTAAAATTTACATACAAAACTAAAATATTTGTTCAAACAAAAATAAAAATAAAATATGCAATAAAATAAAATAATTCTTAAATAAAATTAAATTTATGTGTCAATAAAATAATTCTAAAGTACCCTCATTTATGGGAAGACTAGGGATCATCTTTTTCACAATCCTAGGGCAAATGCATGATGGGTCTATCCAGATAGAGATTGGAACAAATTAAACTTTGATAGCATAGTCAGAGGAAATCTGAGAGAGTTAGGTGCAGGTTGCATCATCAAAAATCATTGCGGGGTTGTGTTTGCCCCAGTGGCAAAGAAACTGAAGGAAGGAACAAACAATGAAGTGGAGGCACAAGCCTTGCTACTTGGATTACGCATTTGCTTGAAATTTGTTAGAATTCGTAGATCAAATTATAACCCATAATCAATTGAAAGAGTTAGAAACATAAACTATAAATGCAAAAAGTAATTGAACCAGCATAACAATGATACCAAGAGATTGATGTGAAATGCTTGAACGACAACATAACATCAGAATATTATCTCCAATATTGAATGAAAATACAAGCTAAGTAGTAAGTTTAAATGTAAAAGAGAGAGGGTGTAGGTGGCAACACTGACAAATAGGAAGTAACCATCTATTGGTCTAAAGATAGCAAAGTATCTTCCCAAGATAGCTAATAGGTGCTCCCTTGTAGTGTTGCGACACCTCATAACCCACTCACTTAATTAACCAACTTTATTAACCTAAGCAAGCTAAATAAACGTGTAGGAAAAACCTTATCATAAGGAATTAAAAACCTACACTAACACCCCCCCTTAAGCGTAGCTTCGGTGGGTAAAGAGGGTCCCATCAAATGAAGTCTGATGAGGTACTCATGTATAAAGAATTCCCCCCAAAGAAAAATAGCCCCCCATAAAAGAGAGTACGCCCCCCCAAAATAGAGAGAGAAAGAAGCAGCTAAGAAGCCCCCACAAAAGAGGACACTTGTCACATCCCTAACAAACCTTGCAAATAAATGAACTTGCTCTCAGTGAAGGGTTTGGTGAAGATGTCTGCAGTCGGATGTCGGATGTTGGACAATACCGAAGATCAAAGACCTACTCATGAATCAACTCCTGAATGTAGTGCATGTGAATCTCAATGTGTTTGGTCTGCTGATGATGGACTGGATCACAAAAAAATTGAATAGCACTCTAGTTGTCACAAAAGATGTGAGGCCTAGCTAGCATTGTTCTTGAGACTATGATGTGATACTATTTGTAGTTGACTATTTTGATGATTGTGTTTGGACATGGTTGATACTGCTATTTCTAGTTCATGTATTTATGTGTTTTGATATACATATTTTTATATACCTACGTGTGTATGGACATCATTTTCGATTATAGATGGTATTAGATGTTTCAATTTAATAAAATATTTTTGATTATGTTGTGTTTATAATTATGCATTTAATTTCTGTAAAAATGAGTATTTTAATTTAATTGCGGAATTTAATAAATTATTTGATTTTAGATATTTTAGATATTTAATATTTGATTATTCGTTGCTTCGGTTATATTTTTCGTGATATATTGATGTTCAAAATTGAGTTTTGCAGGTGGGCAGTCCAAATCGTTTTTAGTTCGAAGATAAATTTAAATGTCGAGGTTTACTTGATTTTTCAGATTTTGTCGCATTTCATCAGTTGGGTTGTGGCGGGGATATTTGGGTTAATTATGTTGGTTAAATGTTTATTAATTAATTTTGTGGATTTTTGGTATGAAGTATGATTATTATTATTGTTTTATTTATTTTATTTCATTGTTGAGGATGGTTATTTAAAAAATATTGTGTTAATTTGTAATTTTATTATTATATTGTCCTTTTGATTTTTACTTTGGAAGTTGAGGGGTTTGGTGTGAAAATTATTTTAATGGTGGAATTTGATTCAATTCCCCATGTTGTGTGTGCGTGCTCTTGGTTTTGGCTTCTCTTAAATGCTTGTACTGGAAAGAAGAATTTGGTGGATTTTTTATTGAAGATGATGGACGAGGGAAAAGATTGTTGGAAGATGGCTGGAAATTATTGAATTAAGAGGGTTTATTTCAATTTTTCGTACCCATTCTTGGTTTGCTCCTAACTTGGACAGCCAAGGTAGTGTTTGGTATTTGCTTTAATGTATTGATTGTTGAATGCAAATTGTGAATATGGCTATGAATTTATATATGTATGATAATGGAGATTTGTATGAGCTTTTTGAATGAATTATTGTTGTAATTGTTATAAATTTTGTTGGCATGCATGTGATTGGGGTTTGGGTGTAAAAAGGGAGCAGATATCACCTGAGGGTTGAGAACCTTCCTCGTGTGGGGTTGAGGAAGGGGTGGAGCCTCTCTTGGGAAAGTTGTGACATTTGTGCATTATGGAGGATGTGGGGGTTTTAGTACTTTGAAGGGTTGTGATGTGGAGGTGTGTGTTGTGGCTTGGATAGAAGGGTTGTGTTGTGGTAGAGATGGTTGTGATTTGATGGGTGGAGTTGTGCTAAAGGGTTGTTATGGTGTAAGGGTTTAAAAGGTTGTGGAGTTGTTGTTGTGATGATATTATTTGTAAAAAGGAGAAATTATTCTTGTTGTGATTTAAAGAGGGAAGGGAATCCCCTTTCTCCCCCTTTGCAATAATCCAAAAAAGATTCTTTGTGTGTGAGTCAGCCTGTGTTAAATCTAGATTTTATTTGTGTTTCTTTTATGAAATTTTATTATGGGCATTTGAAGTTTGTCTCCCACTCAGGGGTGGGCAAGATAATCCAAGCCCTATGATTGGGAGGAGAGCGGGACTAGGTAGCTCATTTTGTGTGCAGGCTTACAACCAACTGAATGTTGAACTCTATTTTACTGGATGAGAAAAAATCTCTCTTGTGAATTGGTATCAATGTATTGATTTTATTAATTTGTGGAAAGAAGAAGTTATATTCAGTTTGTAAGTAATAATGGCTTTGTAGTTGCCATTTGATTTGGCTAAAAGAATAGAGAGATTTTGTATTTTTGGTTGTGGTTATTGCAATGAAAAATACTTTGTTTCATTAAGTCTATGTGGATGGAAAGAATGGTTTTCAAACAACATTATCACAGTGATATTGTATTCATTATTTATGTTATGAATATGTTAATATTCTGGTTAGAAATCCATGCAAATGATTTTATTTATACCATGTATTATACAGGGGTTCATTAATATTTATATTGCAATAGCAACTATATGAAATGATATAAACAATTATTGTTTTATTTATAAATATATGTTAAGTTGTGGTGAGGATGCCGTGGCATCCACGACCACCACAACCTTAAGGCTGTGAGAGTCGTGGGGAGCCACGGCTCCCATCCTTTTGCCTTGGCTAGCTGTGGCAAGGCTAGGCCTGCCACGAGCCATGGCCTATCTAATGGACTGTGTATTATATGTTTCGTTATCGCTTGGTTATCATAGCAAACCCTTGGCATATGATATATATATATAATGTGTATTAAACACACACATATATATAATACTTAACTAAATGCAGTTTCATTTGTGTATATATATATATATATATATATATATATATATATATATATATATATATATATATATATATATATATATATATATATATATATATATCTGTTGTGTATTATTGTTGTATACTCATTGATATGTATGTAGGCAAATCTATATTAATGAATATGGCTCAGTAAAAATGAATATGTTTGAGTACATAAATGCAGATATGAACTTGTTGTTAGTTATCAAATGATATATATATATATATATATATATATATATATATATATATATATATATATATATATATATATATATATACCTTATTACTATGTTTTGTTATAATTGTAAATTGATTTTCTATTATGGACTCTTAGAAAGAATATGTTCATATATCTAATGTTTTCAAAAAAAAAATTATAATACGCGGATGTTTTTGTATTTGTAGTGGTTACATTAATAAAACAATATCTGGAAGATTCTTTTCTCAATTAGTTACTTAATAATGAATATGTGTTTTTCTTTCTACATATGATCTTGTAGATTGGTTATTTACTTGTTAGATTATATATAATGGTTCTTCATGAATTCATTCATAATGCCATTCATTTATTTGATTAGTTTACTTGACTTCTTATTTATTACCTATAGTAGTTTTAGTCTAACTAATTAACTCAATCATTTCCTTGTCTAGTTGCAAACAAGCAGTACATTTTGGTTAACATCTCAACATCAGTAGGTGACTTGTGCATATTGGGTAAACTACTTCTTCATATTGTTCAAATTAGTGTTTAGAAAAAATGACAATTGCTCCATTTTTGTGATCATGTGCTTACTTTTATGGTTCATAAAGGGTGCGCAGGACAAAAGATGATTGTAGGCTTCCTAAAGGAAATGCCAAACTTAATGAGGATGTGTTGAAGCCAAATGGCCTTAGTAGCAGCATTAACTGCTCCTCGATACTCAACCTCAATAGATGAAAGAGCAATAGCACATTCATGCGGGCCTCCTTGCAGCTTCTTCAGCAACTCCATCTCATAGTCCATAGGAATGAACTACTTCTTCAGTTTCTCCACCATTCGATCCCATCTGGTGATATTTCCTTTTCCTCTTCTATTCCTCTCTAACTGGACCTCCTTCCACCAAATACTGGCATGGCCCTTCAATTTTATTTTTTCAAACTTGACCCGATCTGGGTCTTCCACATCTTCATACTCAAAATACTCCTCCATGTCATCGATCCAATCAATAAGCTATTCCAGATTTAAATCTCTAGAATATGTAGAAAATTTAATCTTGGGCCTCTTTCCAATCTTCGAAATGGCCCTCAACAACCTAACTTCTGCAGGATCTCCTGCAGCTTCTTGTTCTTCCTCAGATAGCTCTTCTTCAGCTTCATCTTCGCTTTCTTCTCTTGTTCTTGGCTCAAACCTCTTCGCAACTCCTACAATGCATCGATTTGCCTTTGCAGGGCTCTAAAACCCTCTTTCGTCAAAGCATTCCTCCCAATACAATTTCTTCGAGGAGGCATCTTGATCTCTGCAACAAACCCACAACCTCAGGTCCTGGTGCAAACTGCCTCACGGTCGGTGATCTATCTACACACTCAGGAAACCTGGCTCTGATACCACTTGATGAAGGGGTAAATCATAAAACACACAGAAAATAGAACTTTCTTTATTGATTTGGACAACTTGTTACATTACAGAAGCTCAAATACAATCAGAGGAATCAACCCTCCACAAGGTGCAACACATTACAGCTTTCTGTCACAAGACTCTAGAATCACCTGCCTTCTGTAACCCCAAATCAGCTAGGGTTTCTATTTTCCCACCTATTCTTGACTTCACACTTGACCCCTTAACTCTACTACTACCCAGGGTTCCCAAAAATGGTTATTAATAGCCTTTTTGGCGGCCAACAACCTAATTTCAAAATTTGCATCTCCCTCCAAAAATAGGTCAACTTTCGGGAGCCATAACTTTTGATCTGAGTGTTCGATTGACAAACTGTTTTATGTGTCGGAAAGCTCGCGAAGTGATCTGCGCGCTAAGAACTTGCTTTGCCAGTTCCTGCCATTTTCGGGCATGTACGGGACTGTTTAGTGCCTCAAACCTGAGTTTGAATAATTTTCAAGCATTTTTTAGGAAACGGAAACTTTAATATCTTTTAGCTCGCAAATGATCTTTGTGTGAATCCTTCCCCAAAGGTCTTGTATTTCCGTTATGTAACTTCTTGTAAATTTTCACTTCAATCCATGCCCAAATGCAAACTTTCTAAAAATAGCAGGTTACTATTTTTAGTAGTTTGAAAAAACTGAAAGTTCTACATCATTATTCAAGTGATTATGGAACCAAAACCACAAATTTTGAAAAGAAATGGAAAGAACATGAACAGTTTTGAAACACATCTTTTTTGGGTGATGCAAGATTGCCCTTACACCACTGGATGCTCCTACATCATTGTAGGCTTCCTGAAGGAAATGCCAAACTTAATGAGGATGTGTTGAAGCCAAATGGCCTTAGTAACAACATTAACTGCTCCTCGATACTCAACCTCGGTAGATGAAAGAGCAATAGCAAACTGCTTCTTGCTCGACCAAGAAATCAAACCGAAACTAAGGGAGAAGCAATAGCCTGAAGTAGACTTGTGATCTTGAGAATCACCCACCCAATCTAAATATGTGTATCCCACCAAGTCAATTTCCACGCCCGCTGCATAATGAATCCCATAACTGTGAGTACCATGTACATAGTGAAGAATCTGCTTAGTTGCTTTGTAATGCAACTCATGTGGCTCCTACATGAACCTAGAGACTAGGCCCACAACATATGAAATATCAGGCCTCGTGTGAGTCAAGTATATGAGACTCCCAACCAATTGATGATACAAGGTAGAATCCACCAAAGGTGAAGAACAAGAAGCCTCAAGTTTGACTCTTGATAGAAATGGAGTCGATGTAGGCTTACAGTCAGTCATGCGAAATCGGGAGAGCATATCAAGTGCATACTTAAGATGTGCAATGAAGATACCATAAGGTGACTGAGTGATCTCAACCCCTAAGAAGTAGAGCAATAGGCCTAAGTCTGACATCAGAAAATGATCATGAAGTGTAGTTTTCATTGCTTGGATGTGAGATGAGTGACTCCCCGTAATCAACAAGTCATCAACATAGAGGACAAGGAAAGTGAGAGTATTATCCTGTTGCAAAATGTAGATATTTGGATCAGAATGGCACTAAGTGAACCCAACTAATAGAAGGAAGGAGTCCATCTTGGCATACCAGGATCGAGGGGCCTATTTAAGGCCATAGAGAGACTTCTGAAGGTGACAAACAAGTGAGGGATCCTGGATGAACCCCTGTGGTTGCTCCATATATATCTCCTCCTGAAGGTCATTATGAAGAAAAGCACTCTTCACATCCATCTAATGAAACTTCCCAGCGATGGGCTGCAGCAATGGGAAGGACAAGTCATATTGAATTCATCTTGGCAACTGGTGTAAAAGTCTCAGAGTAGTCAATCCCATGAACCTGGGAGAATCCGTTGGCGACCAGGCGAGCCTTATGCTTATCAACTGACCCATTTACAGCAAATTTTATCTGATAGATGCACTTGCATCGAACAAGTTTCCTTCCTTTAGGAAGGGGGACTAAATCCCAAGTGTGGTTCCTCTCCAAGTAATTGAACTCTTCCTACATAGCAGCATCCCACTCGGGGACACCAAAAGCTTCCCTGAAGGATTGTGGATTGGAAGTTGAAGCAAAGAAGAGATGAGGAGCATGCTTGAACTGTGACCTTGTTCTTCTTGCATCTAAAGGATCACCAGCCCAATCACCTGCTGACTCCAAAGTTTGACAAGCCCAAAGAGGCCCAATAGCTAGAGAACCAGAAGGAGAATCATCATCCTCTAAATGTTGACTCGAAGAGGAGGAAGAAAAGCCCTTAGAATCATCTTCACCATCTACAGTGGAGGAAGAAGACTCCTCATGTGGTGTAGGAGGATTAAGATCCTTGGAAGAACTATCATCATGTCGTCGTGTCTCCAAAGTGATAGAAGAAGGAGAAGTGTTGAAAGATATGGAAGCATCCTCTTGAAACTGAACACTCCTCTCAATCAACAACTCATGTGTAGTGGGATGAAGAAGCTTGTAGCCTTTGACACCATCTGGATACCCAACAAATATGCAAGGCTTTCTTTGAGAATCTAAAGCCTTACATTTATCTACTGGAATGTGGGCCCATGCAGGAGATATGAACACTCAAAATTGCTTCATTATGGGCTTCCAACTGGTCCAAGCTTGAAAAGGAGTGATTCCCTTCATAGCTCGGTAAGGAACCTGATTCTAGATATAGCACACATAATTAATGGCCTCCGCCTAATACTGAGGTGCCATCGATCTGGAATGAATCATATTTATTAGCCGTTTCTTTTAAGGACCGATTCTTTCACTCTGTGACACCATTCTGCTATGGTCTATAGGGAACTGTGTGCTGAAGATCAATGCCTTCTAAGGCACAAAATTGCTCAAACCTCTTATTGACATAATCCCCCCCATTATCTGTACGCAGAATCTTAATGGCCTTCTCAGACTATTTCTCTACAAAAGCTTTGAAGTCCTGAAAAGACTCAAAGACCTCAGACTTTTCTTTGAGAAAATATACCCATGTGTATCTAGAAAGATCATCAATGAATGTCAAGACATATCTAGCCCTGCTGAAAGAAGGATGTGGCAATGGACCCACGAAATCACTACATGTACTAACTCCAAAAGTTGTGTGGCCCTCCATGATTTACCTTTATCAATTTTTTCTTCAAGATGCTTACCAAGAACACATCCTTGGAAAACTCCATCAGAAAATTGAATAGAAGGCAACCTTAAAACCATGTCCTGTTGACTGAGCTACTGCAAGCAACAATAGTTCAAGTGGCCAAATCATTGATGCCACAAACTGCTTTCCTCATCTTAGTGAGTGAGCAATGCAAGTGAAGGAGAATCAAGAACAAAGTCAGAAAAGTGATACAGTCTGGACTGATGATCAACCTTCCCCACAACAATTGTAGACCCATTGTGCATCTCACTGATCACCACTGTGTTTGGAGTGAACTCAACCCACTTTCCTGAGCTAGTGTGAGTGATCTAATAAACATATAGGAGATTAGTTGACAATGAGGGCACACAAAGAACATCATAAAATGTGCCATCCCCCACATCAACAGATCCTCTCCCTTGTACCTTTGTAGGAGTATCATCGCCCAATAGAATAGATGGCAAAGAACATGACTCCAAGGACGCAAAACTACCTTGTGATGAAGTCATGTGGTGTGAAGCACCCAATTCAATGATCCAAAAATTTGGTTGTGAAGCAACAACAACTAGGGCCTTGCCTTTTCCTTTCCCCTTACTTTTATCTATGTCCTTTGAAAATTCTTGAGATGAACATTGTTTGACATAATCAGTCACCTTGATGTTGTTCTTTTCTAAAAGATAATCCAAGTGATCAATCTGCTTCTTTAGACACTTATGCTCATTGTGACCAAGTTTCTTACAATAGGAACATTGAGTTTTCACCTTATTGGGCTTGTTGCCTTTTGAATAAGAGGCATTAGCTATTTTTGGAGCAGCTTGTTTCTACTCTTGCTTCTTTTCTCCTTGGTTTTTTTGTTTCTTATCTTGCTTACCAGACCCTTTTTTATCTTCAGTGCCCTGATTTGCAGCCAAGGCATGAGCTTTAGAGGGCTTAATTGTGCCCATTTGAACCAATTTGTCTTTCTCTTTAGTGAGTTCATTTGCAAAGTCATCTAGATAAGGCATCTTATATGTGGTTCCTAAGGCACTTTTAGTGCCATAGAATGTAGAAACAAACACAGATTAGTTGGAACCAAGTTTGGAAAGAATGCTTAGAATTAATTGACTATCTTTCTTCTCTATCTCACACTGCTTCAATTGTAATCTTAAAGCCTTTAGTTTGGTGAAGAAATCCTGAATTGTATCAAAATTACAAGGATTTAACCCTATTAGCTCATTCTCCAATAGATGTCCTATTATTTCATCTTGTGTACCAAAGAGATTTTCCAAGGTGGTTCATACATCATTTGGTGTTGTTGCAGACTCAATATGAAAAAGTAAATCCGGAGATACAGACATACACAAGGTTCCAAAAGCTTCATCCAATTTGTTAAACCATTTAGGCTTATCTACATCTACTGTAGGTTCAGTTTCAAGACCCATAGTTACTCTAAACAACCGTAGTTTCTTAAGATAGATTGTCATTTTGGACTTCCACTCATAGTAGTTGTAGGGTGTTAGAACTGGTACTGTTAATTGATCCATCTTAATGCAAAAATCTATTGTTGTTATTGTTTGTTGTACAAGAAAGAAAAATAAAAAATAAATGGAAGAAAGATCACACACAAGAAATGCCCCCTTTTTCACTAGATCAGAAATCACCCCCTAGAGATTACAAGTTTGGCACTTTATAGTTCAATGTGTTTACAATGCTTTTACTAAATTACAACAGTCACAAGGCCCTCAAATGGCCAAAAAAATGACTTTTGATCCAAGAAGGACATGTTAAAAAATGTGAGAAAAAGAATTGTATGGTTGTAAAGTTCTCTTCAACACCTTTCCAACGCCTATTTATTTGCAAAAAATAGAGTTCGTAGGCGTAAGATATGGCCTTTTGAAGCACAAAACAAGTACCTAATCCAACCTGCAAAAACTGGGAAAAAAGGCAACAAAACTGATTAAAAAACCCCATCACTGGAAATTACTCCTCGTCATATTTTTCGTAGACTATTCATTTGCAAAAATACGCCTCTGTATGACAAAGTTATAGTCTTTTGGAAAAACGTGTCCTTCTAAGCTTGCAAACAGGCCCTGGTGGCCAGTGAGCGGCCCGTGGGGGGTGTCGGTAGTGGTTGGAGGGTGGAGGTGGTTTGCTGTTAGTTTTAGCCACTCTAGTGGCGCTCATAGGTGGTTGGGCAGTGGTAGTCTTGGAAACCTCTGGCTAGTTGTAAGCTAGCTGCTGGTGGCTTAGCAATCATGTCAGTCTACTACAAAGAGCCCACGAGGGTTTGAGGGGGTGGAGCCCCCGCCAAAGGGCCGAGCCCTTAAAGCCAGGGCTGAAGCCCTTAAGCCAAGTGTAGAGCGCTTAAATCTCTATGAGTGCTAAGAGCTAAGTTAAAAAAAATTACCTTGATTAACGTGTTGGGGGGCTGTACGACCCTCTTGGCAAAATATTTTTTCCTCAAAAGCTCCCAACACCAAAATGAGGCAAATTTTATATGAAAAATCAACTGGACGACCTCCCAGACGTAATGGCAGAGTCCATTTGGCCTGTAAATGCTCAGTTTGAAAGCTCACTTCTAGATTTGAGCTTTAAAACCCTTGTTTGCAACTTGAGTTCCTAAACTCCAAAATGGATGAAACAAAAGCCTGCATCAACTTTCTCGAGCCTCCCAAACGTAATAGAACTGTCAAAATGCTGCCAGACTGCTTGAAGATGTTGTAATCACCCATATCTAACAAAAACATACATACAAATACAAGATTATTGGATCTTCATAAATCCTTTTCTGATTCTCTAGATCGTTTAAAAACGTAAGAGAAGAGCATATGGGATTTTACAAGATCTCTACAAAGTACCTAGCCTTACAAAACTTTCTCTGATACCATGTTAGAGTTTGTAGATCAGATTACAACCTAGAATCAATTGAAAGAGTTAGAAACATAAACTGTAAATGCAAAAAGCAATTGAACCAGCATAACAACAATACCAAGAGATTGATGTGAAATGCTCGAACGACAAAATAGCATCAAAATATTATCTCCAATATCAAATGAAAATACAAGCTAGGTAGTGAGTTTAAATAGAAAAGAGAGAGGGTGTAGATGGAAACAATGACAAATAGGATGCAACCATCTATTAGTCTAAATATAGCAAAGTATCTTCCCAAGATGGCTAATGGGTGCTCCCTTGTAGTGTTGCAACACCTCATAACCCACTCACTTAATTAATCCACTTTATTAACCTAAGCAAGCTAAATAAACATGTAGGAAAAACCTTATAATAAGGAATAAAAAAACCTACACTAAAAAAATTAGGTCTATCTAAGGTTCACATTGAAGGTGATTCGCAAATAATCATAAACGCAATTAGGAAGCAATCTACCCTAAGTTGGAAGATAGAAAACATTCTAGTGAAGTGCTAGGAGATATTAGAACAATTGGAAGAAAACAAGATTGGACATATTTATCATGAGGACAACACAGAGTCTGATAAATTGGCAAACGAGGCAATTGACATGGATGACAAATTCTATTGTGCCAACACGACGAAGGTGGCATAGTTTGGATACGGGATGATCAGACATCCCACATGCTTAATAATTAAGAGGAAATCATGATTCAATATGCGCCAACAATTGGCTTGCTTAAGGGCAGAGGTCAATGGTGCAAAGGAGTTGCGTGCATTAATGAGAACAACCATGTCATGTATTGCAATGAATAATATACTCAATGTGTAGCCTTCCACTGGAATTAATGGAAAAACATGGACTTAATAGTATGCCTAAGTACAAAGAGGAGACATATAGCTTTCATGGGATTCATCACAAATCGCAGGCTATAAAAGTTTTCAAGACACGATTGGTTATCGTCTTGCATGCCATTCGAATGGTGCTTGGTGACAACTTCATCTCCATGGATCACAAATATAAATTAAATATGGATGTTTCCTCCATGCTAGTTGTAGTGTTTTTAGACCCAGGAGAGGAAAAAGATGTGATTCAGGTGGTGACGAAGACGTTGATCAAACCGCGTTGGTGTGGTGGTCTCAAGAGTGTGCTAGATAATGTTGTTCTAGGACTAGGGTTTCAAATTGAAAATGACACTTGTCCATTGGTTCTATGACCATATAACGGGCCATGGGCACCATTCATGATAGCAACAGTTAGAGAAAATAAGCAGGAATGCAAACAAAAAGCTAGGTGGGGAGCAGAGTTCCTCAAGGTTCTAACTGGTGTGACAGATGCCCAGGGTGTAGATTGGTCCTTTGCTATAGATTCGAGTAACTCTAGTTTTGACATGAATCAGGGAGAGGAGATGGAAGGGATTGATGTAGCCTAGGTTCCTTAAGTTGATGATAATGCTATTAGTACGTAGATAGTTTATATTACAGTAATAGCATGTAATTATGCATAGGTCGAACAGGGAAAGCACTAATATAGTATGTTACTGTATCAAACAAACTTTAAATATATATAACTCGAGAAGGGATTTTGTTTAGGCCCTCCTATGGAGGAGCCATAGCAAAAAGTTTTAGTTCTCTATTTTACTAGGAATGGCCCCCAAGCCATAATCCATTCATCAATAAAAAATCTAAAGTAACATAAAATAACTCACAAGTAAATAGAATGGTTTTCTTGACCAATTTTTAGCCCTCTAGATCTAAAATGGTCTACCTGAAATGTTGCACTTCTTCCTTAAAAAATATCTGATCTAAGATACCCTAAATGGAAGGAATTTCCCCCCAAAGATCCTAAGAAATTCTAAGTTTTCTCCTTTTGAAGTGCATGGAAGAAGCCCATAAAAGCTAAGTCCAAAGTTTCCTGGCTTTTCCCTTGTATTTCCTGCCTTTTCAGAGTTTCAGGGTTCTCTCTTTTGTCATGCCATTTCTGTTAGCTCCAAAATCTCCGCCTTCTAATTCATAAATTTGTCTAAGTCTTTCAAGCGTCAGAGGTCAGAGCGGTGTTCATTTTCCTTCTTCTGAGCAGCTAGTAAGCAGAAGGCCCGATCACTGAAGTCTGTCGAACTCAAATTTTCTAAGTGTTTTGAACATCGGTGATCAAGAGGTTTTCTCTTCCCCTTTCTTGTTTGTAGGCAAAAGAGAGAAGGTCTGATGCTCGATTCCAATGACCTTCATTTTCTTCTAAGTATTTCAAAATCGAAGATCGAGCAGTTCTCTTTTCCAAATGAACAATGCATCGTGAAGGCCCCATCTATAAAATATGATGGTTTCCCTTTGTTCCTTTTAGACTTTAGAATTTGGGGTTTCCTTCGCCCTTTTGGATGTCGATTGCTTCATGGAAGTCTAATCGGTAGAACCAATGAAATTGTTGATAAAGTGGAAGGGAGATTTTCAAGAAGAGAAAGACTTTTTCTTCTAAGACAAAACAAGCCTTTGTCAACAAAATGTATGGTTCGTGAACCTATCAGTTCACCAACCAACTAGTTCGCTGATGGAGGGAATCACCAACTAAATCAAAGGAAAACAAGGCAAAAGATAAGTCAAAGGAAGGAAAATTTATGTTATCGGCAAACTTGATGGTTCACGAACCACCAAGTTCACTGACCATAGGTTTCACCGATTGACGAAATCTCTGCAAGGAAAGAAGACAAAGAGAGAAAAATGGCTAAGTTGGACATCAAAAGATAGTTCGCGAAAGTGAAGAATCATCGATAAGAAAGATAAAGCAAAAGAGAAAAGAAGAAAAGCAAGCCTTTCCCGACATAATGAATGATTCACCAAAAGGGCAATTTCACCAACAAAGAAAGTGTAGGAAAGAAGAAAATGAAAGACAGGATAGTTCCAAAGTTTGCGATGGATGAGATTTGCCAATAAGGTAAAATGAAAGAAGTAAACTCAAGTGAAAATGAATGTAAATGTAAAGTGTGTAATATAGATGTAGTGCTTTAAAATATTTTAAAGTGTTGTAAAAGCTTTACATAGGTACTTTTGGTGGGCATTGTATTTTAAAATGTCCATCTTCTCTCCAGTCGCCATGATTGCAAGACCGGGTCAGCTCCCCAACTGGAAGTAATTGTTGGGTGTTTTAATTGTTGTAGGTGGATGAGTCAGGTGTTGGTATTTAATGCAGATATTTCTTGCAGCGACTTCATCCTCTAGATCTTTTCATATTTACTGTTGTAAATTAAATCAGGGTCTTTTATGAATTTATGTTTTGCACGACAGATGTAAGTGGACATTCCTTTGCAGGGAATATCTTCTGACAGACCCATGGGTGAATTTATTGCAGTGGATGACCTAGGTTAATGTGTTATCAATGTAGTGAAATGATATATATAGCTGAAAATCAATGTAATAAGGGTTGGATGCAGAGGCTTATTTTTGTGCTCCAAACAGAACCCTATGTTGATGTACCGTGCCTTTTAATCAATACAATAGTAGTTATTTTGTCTTTCATGTTATTTTAGCACCATGTAATTTGAAATTGGTTATTGCTTGTGAATGTTTATTTCCTTGCAATTCTATTCTTATCCTTTACCTTTGTTAGGATTTGCAGGATTTGTGTGAGTTTATTAGTTGTGTGAAATTATTTTGTGCATCTTAGCTTTGTGGGTGTTCTTCATGTTAAACCTGGTGTATCACCTTTTCCCTTTCAATTTTCTCCTTCTTCCCTTTTCCTAGTGGTGCTAGATTAGATTTAGTCTATAATTTTCTCTGAATATTCTATTCAGAAAGAGGAACCAGCCTTCTCTAGAGGTTTGATCTCATCTACAAGGTCCCACACCTTGAAATCACTCCAATATTTCACTAGATTGTTGCAACAAATGGGCTTCAACACAAGGTGCAAATCCAAGTGACAACAATTTATAAAGTCAAGTAAAATAACTCTTAAGTAAATAAAATGGTTGGAAATTATATTTTTGAGTGTTTTTAGGTAGATGTATTTAAGATATATATATTGTTTACTTTATTTCTATTTGCAGAGTTTTTTTTGTATATAAATTTTAATTTTACTTTTACAAAAGTCATAAAATAAAAATAATTCTTAGTCAAAGGGCCCTTGGTCTGCTAGTGAAGTTGAAAGGTTCTGAATGAGCCCACCAAGGATCAAGTCTTGCTAAGTGTAAGGCCTTTGACACCATAAGAGATGAGGTCGGGATCGTGCCCCGGTTGAATGTGGAATGGATACCCCTTTGTCCTTGGCTCTTAGTCGAAGAGGTTCAACCTAAGGCTCGTGCTCCCGTATCAGGTAGCAAAAATGATCTTGTAGATGATCTCCATCAAAATAATAATAATAATTCTTAATTAAAAATTAAAATTATATGCCAATAAAATAATTATAAAGTAGTTGATATCTTCTGCATCATATTGAGAATGTTGTATTCTTAAGATGAATTGATCATTTTGGAACACTCATTCATGGAGAAACTGTTTAAGTATGCTAAGACTAGGGCTTCCTCCAAGTAGCTGGAATGGAGAGATCCATCAAATGACGGACTGCATGGGATAGGCATGGGTAGGGGCATGGAGAAATAGGATCCTTACGATCCCAAAGGTGAGCAGGAAGTCATTGTTAAGGTTGTCTTTACGCAACCAGTTTTTAGAAAGCTGGGTGGAGATCGACAATGGCATAGCAGGAGCAAGGGCATGATGCAGGGGGCTATTATCCCCCTAAAAGTGAATTTGTTCAGAATCGAGGATCTAGTCTCAGGTGATGAGGAAGGATCTAGGGTTTGCTAGAACAAAGGAGGTTTGTTATTTTGTTTCTTCATAGACGATCCGACCCTTACAAAGTGCTAATACAAACTCAACGATTGAATTTGGTGATGATGTTAATAGAGAGGTGGACGAGAATGAAATGTATTTTGCAGAGAAGGGTTTAATTGGCAGATTTGTTAGGTATTGACCTAGCCTAGGTGATTTGCAGATGGATCACAAATACTTGGAGCACCATATTGAAAGGTGATCTTCAAACCTACCCTTGTGCCCAAGGTTTCTTTATTGTGGTTTTCGATAATGTTTGGACACAAATACCATTTTATGTGATTATCAATGGAGCTATGAAGAACACCTACTCATGCTCAAACCATGGCACCCAGGTTTTAATCCTGCATCTGAATCCTTCTCAGTGACGCCAACATGGGTAAGGCTTTCTAATCTACTGCTACAATCTAGTTTGAATCTTGTTTTAAAGCAATCGATGATAAACTGGGGAAGTTTTTGGTTGTTGATGATGGCAGCTCCATGGATTTCCTGCACACCACTTTTGGGATTCAAACACTGGATTATGAAGGATTGACCTTTTGTTGTGCAGGTGTTTCAATATCAGGGACATGGTTGCAAATTATTCTAAACAAAGGCTTGATGGACAAGCCACATGGTGGAAGGAAGCCGCTATCCACCATTATTCAATAGAAAAAGATGTTTCTACACCTTCTCAAGATTGTATTCCACAAGAGAATGTTGAGAAGGATTCCTCTTCAAAGGTGAGTACCCCAGAGAAAAGAACTACAATTGGCCATGTGTCTCCTCCTATTGGGGTAGGAAGAAATAAAGCTTAAAAAAAAGATATCCAATTGACATACAGAAAATTTAGAAGTGTTAGATAACAAATCACAAGTTACAAAGGGCAGAAATTCTACTTCCCTTGCCACTAGTGTTGAGGCCTCGAATGATGGGAATGGCAGTGAAAACTGGATGGTAGTGCAGATAAAAAAGAAGGATTTGACTTCCCATAATACTCAACTTTGTTCCTATATGCTCAAAATCATGACTCTGGTTGCCTGGGGCTATCGAGTCAGATTTCGGCACACACACGAACCCTTCCCTCCTTGCCACAAGGTGATCCACCACGTCACTCTCTCTCACGTGGAAGTAGCCGGTCGAGAGGAGGCGAGACATGGCGAGGGTCTAGCTCTTTGGAGAGTTGGACTTCACGAAGAGGGGTCAGCAAGTACTGCTGCCTTTATTGTTGTGTGCTAAGTTGAATGTCTCGTTCGATTGTAGTTGTAGTTGAAATAACCCTATGACCCAAAGGGTCACTAGTTTGTGTTCTTCTGTTGGGGTTTCTTAGATTCCACCTCTGTGTGGATAAATGATTCTATTCGTTTATGTCCTCTTGTCTTTGAATGCTTTGAATGAGTTCTTGTTATATCTAGTGTTGTCTAATTTCTTCTAACAATAAGAGGATGAATGGGTCTCCTTGTGGTAGAACAAATGTTTCTTGTTGTGGTCTTGGATGGATCTCTTGAATCTCATCACAGATAGCCCTCACCCACTCTCCTCTCACTCTTAAGCACATTCATGAATCAAGATGGAGGTAGTCGTGTGATTGCTAACCTTAACTAGATCTAGGGTTTTGATCTAGGGTTTTGTTGACCTGGGGTTTGACTTTGTTTTGACCTGTTTTCACCTCGTGATGGTATCGAGGGTTTTCTATTTTGTCTATACTAGGACCTCTATATGCATGTCAACTAAATGATATGCAAAATGTTTTTTATGCTTTTTTAGTATATTGGAAATGAAAAGTGCTTTTAATCTATAAAAGGGAAATATGTATGCAATCTAATATGACTTTTATAATGCAAAGGTTAATCTATGTTTTTTGTGTTTTCAATGATTTAGAAGTAATCTAATCTAGGAAAGGAAAATGCTTCTTCTAACAATCTAGATCTAGAAATATGAGAGCAACTAATCTAACATGCGAGATCTAATTATCAAGGAAAAAGCAAGGTTTTATTGTTCCCAAGAGCAAATTTGGTTTTCTAATTACTATTAATTGAATAAAGCAATGAAGGAACCTGAGAGAAATGAAGATTTGTGTGACTCCACTACCCTTAGAAATCCTTGATAACAGCAACCTCGAGTCCTTTTGAAGCAGCGGGAGATCCTCTTGACGACAAAATGACACAAAGAAGCAAACAGAAGCTTGTATGAGCTCAATGAGAGCCTTGGTTGAGCATAGTGGCATAGAATGAAGTAGCGTAACATTGCTTGATTGAACAAATAAAGCAAAAGGCACCTTCGTTTTGTAAGAGCATTTGAATGCTAAGTTGGAGAGCAAAACTGGCAAGAGTTGTGTGCACAATGAATTTGCCTCCTTTTGTGCTTGAGGGAGGGGCGTATTTATAGGTTTGAGGAATGGGATTGATTGAGAAGTTAACTCATTTGATTGATGAGTTAACAAGGATTGATTGGGGAGTTTGCTAGATTGATTACCTAGTGAACTCAATTGATTAGAGAGTGATGAAGCAAAGATAGCTTATCACTGAAGAGGAAATGGAGGTGAGGGAATGCATGAGATTGATTGAAGAGTTAATTTGAGATAAAATAGAGATAATTATGCATGTGTGGGTGCATGAAATAGTTAACTCTATATTAGGCATCAAAAACCATGCAAACTGGAAGAAAAACGGGCAAAAACGACTAAGAAGCTCAAGTTTTTTTGCGGCTGGAAAAACGACAAGGTTGCGCCTTTTCCCAATAGGGTCACCGGGGAGAGATCCGGACTGGACAGGGTCTGATGCAGAAAAATAGGTTGGGAGATGAAAGAAGAGAAGAAAAGGAGGGGTTCTCCCTCCAGAAACAGATCAGTCATGTGGAAGAATCTAAATCTCCACTTACACCTGCAGGATCTCCCGAGGGAGATTTGGATTGGTTAGGCAAAACTAAAAACTAAAAGTGGGAGATGGATAGGGAGACCTCTAGAAGGCTTCTAGGAGGCGCACAAGATGAAAAACATAAGGGAGGTGAAAACTCACCTACAAGACACTCACAAGGCTTAGGAGCAAGGTCGAAAGCTCAGAAAATGCAAGTTGACAAGAGTAGAAAAGTGTCGCAAATGGGGGGAGAGAAATCAACAAAGAAGAAAACAACACAAGACAAGCAAGAGGACGCATCATCAAGAGGTTTGCTTCTTAAAGGACATTATTTCATGCTTACATGTACATAACAAGGATTTGAATCATCATAGGGGTCCTCGTGGAGGCTGTGCATAATTTTGTGCTTACATATTTGCCCCCTCAGAGACAGTAGTCTACATGAAAGGTAGGTACCGTTCGCGAACTAGGTCTTACCTGTTGTCAATTTTTCTGTAATTATACCTACAATAACTAGTATTAGTCTGACATTTAAATATATCAAAATGAATAATCAAAATTGAGATGATGAACTTACCATGATACGTTTGAGTTCGACTAGTTTTTTGCCTTTGCCGGTTTGGGCCTTTAGAGATGAGAGCACGCAAAACAACACACGAAAGAGATGCATAAAAGCAAAGAACTAATCTAAAAATGCATAAATCAAACTAAGCTAAGGGCAAACAAAGCAAGTCAAATTGTGAGATCGGAGCGAAATGGTGATGGAATCGTTCGTGTGAGCAGTCGTTAAAAAGATATCATCGAGGAGATCGCAAAGATGGCTGCCTCTTCTTCAGTCGTGGAGAATCGAGTATGCAATTAGTGAAAACCCTTTCTCTAAACCCTAGATTGAATTTTGTGAAAAATCTCTTGAAATTATTTGTTTTTGATGATTTTCTCTATTGCATTATATTTGTCTTGTTGTTTAGAGCAAGATTGGTTTTTCGTTTTTTGAAATCGGTCAAAAATTGAAGTTTTTAGAGAAGTTTTTCATTGAGGGATCTTCCTCTAGGGTTGCCCCTTTTGTCAGGCAGGGTCACCCAAGGGAGATCCTGTCTAACAACAGGGTCACCTGGGGGAGATCCTGTCTAACAACAGGGTCACCCGGGGGAGATCCTGTCTGACAACAGGGTCACCCGGGGGAGATCCTGCAACACAACAGGGTCGCCCGGGGTAGATCCTGCAAGACAACAGGGTCACCCGGGGGAGATCTAGAAAAACACCTGGGTCGCCCGGGGGTAACCCTAGGTTGATTTTGACTAAATTTACATGTTTAATGCTTGTTTCACTCTAATCTAACATGTTTTCGTTACTGTATTTGCATGTTTATTGCAATTTTGAAGGTTTATACACTTTTTTTGTGTAAGGTTTTCTGCAGTTTTATGATTTTTAGGGATTTTTACGAGTTTACGAGATCTAATTTAAAGTTCTTTTCTAATTTTTGCAGGACATGTGTATCCATTGGAATGCATGTCGAGAGCAGGGATGGCTCTCAGGGATGTTTGCTTCATTGAGTACTAAGGATCGTGCTATTCTAAAGAGGGCAGGTCTAGCTAGAGTGTGCCATGTGTCTATGATTCATCCTGTGTCTCATAGATGCTGTGAGATTTTAAATTACTAGGATGCAGACAGAAACACATTTAGGTTCCCACAGATCTTAGGAGAGTGGACCATCACTCTTTATGATGTGTATCATATACTCGGGGTCCCTGTGAGAGGACAACCTTCGGTTCTTCCAGTTAGCGAGTCCTTCGAGGACAAGGCTTCTTGGGCTGCGTTCATGGGGGTTAATCACCCTGGGGATTAGATAGGAATCCAACTCACATTTGTGCCACGCCTCCGCATTCCACTTTTGAGGAGATTCCTAATTGGTTTGATTGCATTGAGGTTGTTGGGAGACAAGGCCTTGGTTCGTCTGAGATGGTGTTGGGAACCCATCATTCATGATATCGAGGAGGGCATAGTTTACGCTTAGGGATCGGACATCTTGGCTATGGTTTATAGAGAAATTGTATTTCGTGGCAAGGGGCTTTAGCTTTTAGCCACTCTTCTTTGATCATGACGTGGATATTTGAGCACATGGGGCCCTATCAGAAGCTCATTCGACTTCTAGATTGACGCTTACCGAGAGCAGCAAGGTAGATGCATGTTGGTCACTTTGATGCTTCTTTACCCACTGTTGCTACTCTTAAAGATGATGACATGATCTTTTATCCTTATCGTGAGATGGAGGGATCCTGGGCCCGTGATGAAGAGGTTATAGAGCATTGTCACGGTGTATCTAAACTTTCAGACCGTAATGGTCTAGCCGAGGCCCATCAGGTTGATCATGTTTCATAGCAGTTTGGCTAGGACATTCCTAAGGACTTGCCCCCAGTGTCCACATGCTACAGGACAGTTTAGGAGATGGGTGAGATTGGACAAAAGATAGTCATTTGGACTCCTTTGACTCTTGGAGTCTTCATTACTAGATCTTTGAAACGAAGATAGAGTGGAGAGAGAGGGACTCCTTCCCGATCTCTCATTGTGACTGTGGACTCAGAGTCTATTGACGAGAACTACGTTCCAAATGATGATGATTCGTCAAATGAGGTCCTTCCCGAGGATGAGGATTTTGATGATTCAGATGATGCTCCTGATATCCCCAAAGGTCCTCCTATTGTTCCTCGACCCCCTCATTCAGATGAGGTGATGCGACAATTTGACCCTGATTGGTAGCCTGGTGATCCATGTAAGTTTAATCTATTTGCTTTTTGCACTTTTGTCCTTTCTCTTTTCATGGGGAACTGACTTGCTCTTATTTCGATTTGCTCTTTCAGGTAACAACAGAGAGTGGAGGGACTTTGTTCGTGAGATTAATGTTGGATTAGCTTCTCCCTTCACTAGGATGACTCATGATTGCCTTTTAGATGATCCTGGTGTGTCCCCTGTTGCTGGGTGACACACTGATATTTTTGCTCCCGTCTATCATGGATGTCAGATGAATACAGAGTTGAAGACCTAGGTTGACACCCTTAAGGGTGAGAATCAGGTACTCTGAGAGATGGCCCACCTTAATGTTGGATGTTGTGATGCTAGCATGGCGGGACCTTCACATTCACATGCTCACAGCAGAGCACCTCACTCTCATAGGTCTCATGGAGTGACGAGTGGTATTCGTAGACGAAGGAGCCGAAGTTCTGAGGGTTATGTTGGAGGGAACCCCCTTGACTTCTTTTCTTAAAAATCGTGCCGCCTTGCATGGGGAGCCTCTACTTCTATTGAGAGTGTTTTGTCTTAGCTCTTTGATACTCTTATATATGTAAACTTCAGATGTATCTATGAAAGTTTATCCTTTTATGGTTTTCACCTATCGAATCTTGTACTCATCTCTTGTGCATGTTTGGAGGTTTGGAAACTTTTTAATTATGTTTGACCTTTTCAACTCTTTTAACGATGCAAGTATGATAACAATGACATATTTTTGTAGTTTTTTGGCATATATATATGAGATGCAGTTTATGATATGATAATGTAGGAACACAAGAAATGCTGAAATGAAACATTTACTTCTACTGAATGTCATGAGATATGACATTTGACTTTATTGCTTTGAGACTCTTTTTCTGATTTTGGCATGAATGCAATGTGGGACAAACAATGTGACTACTCTTAAACACAATTTTTGATTTAGGGGATTGTGGGTTGTTCTGATATAAGAAACCTATTCAAGGCTGTAAAATAGGATTTTAAGGAGACTCAAGTGGGGAGTGGGAATGAAAATGGAGCATTTCTAATTTTAGGCTTTGCTAAAGGTTAAACACTGATCCTTGTCTAGATAAGACAATCTGACAAGCTTTCAACTCAGACAAGTAACAAATTTTATTGGTGTTCGCTAGACTTAGATCATAGATGGCAAGCAAAGTAGACTCAGGGTAAAGGATAAATGGGAAAGAACAAGGGTACCTTGGTAGAAGATGAACCTAGAGACTACTAGACTCTTCGGTTTTGCTCAGCTAGTGCATGTGTGTGCTTTGTACCTTTCTTTCTCTATTAGAATGTCATCCTTGAGCTTCGAGCTTAGACTAATCTCCACCCAAGAGTACGAACATTCAACAATCTTCTCTCTTTCACTCTTTTTTTTGTCTCTTTTTTTTTTTTGCTTTTTCTCTTTTTTTTTTGTATTTTCCTCACTTGATTTTTCTCATTTTTTTGAATTTTTTGACTTTTCAAGAAATAAATGCTTTTTGGAACTTTTGATATGCAATGCTTTGATCTCTCAATTATCACTTTTGACACTCTTATTTTGATCACTCATTTTTTCATTCACTTGAATCTTAGATTGCTTCCTTCAGAGTTTTGATCCCCCTGACATTTTTGGCCAAGGAAGATAGGGGGCTGAGCGCCACCTAAAGTTTTTGTAATCTGTCTGGACTTCTCTAATACTAGGGAAGAATTGGGAAGGTCTACTTGCAAGCTTCCTTTGAACACTGTAGGTTTGATTACTGACTTTGTTTAGACCTAACATCTTGACTCATAAGATTGGGATCAATGTAAAGCTAAAAGCCAGGCTTTGATTAGAACCACTGGGAATGAAGGGGGATAATGGTGATTGTGAAAGTGGGGAATCTCTAGGTCCTGAAAGGATGACGTATATTTAAACAACATTAGACTCCTTACTAAAAGGAAAATAGTACAAGAGCAAGTCACTAACAATAATGCAAGATGAATAGAATGATACTGAAATGCAAGAAACAAATTGTTTTTGACATTTTAATATTTTTATAGTTTTTTTTGTATTTTTATGTTTTAAATTTTTTTTTGGTGTTTTAGACATAATATTTCTTGAGGTGAAAGGCATTGACTGTTTCACCAAATTCCTCTCCCTCCATTGTGCACAAGAGATAGGCACCGTTTCTGACGTCTTCTTTTACCATATAAGGACCTATCAAATTGGGTCTAAATTTGTGTCCTTCACCAGCTCTTTTATCGATCAGATTATCTATTTTAAGCACCATAACTCCCACTTGAAAGGGTTTTGGGACAACCTTTTTGTTAGATTGATTTTTCATTCTTGCTAGATAAGAATCGTGTCTTTGGACAGCTCTCAAGCGTGTTTTGTCCATCATTTCTAATTCGGCCAACCTTACCACTCTATACTCTTCGCTGTCCAATAATCCTTGTAATGATACTCTTAGGCTAGGCAATTCTACTTCCAATGGTAACACCGCCTCTGATCCAAAGGTGAGGGCATAAGGGGTGGTTCCAATTGGAGTCCTAACGTTTGTTCTGTATGCCCACAAAGCTGGGTATAACTGTAAATGCCAATCTCTCTTAGAATCTTTCATAATTTTGACTAGTATTGCTTTCAGAGTTTTGTTGGTAGCTTTTGCTTGTCCATTCCCCTAAGGATAATAGACTGAGGGAGAATTGTGATTGATGTGAAACCTTTCACATAATTCTCTTACTTGCAGATTTTTAATTGATGATGCGTTATCCGTTACTATCACTTGGGGAATTTCGAATCGACAGATGATTTGATTTAATATGAATTTAGCTATTATAACACTTGACCATGTGGTGAGAGGCATGGCCTCCACCCACTTTGTGAAGTATTTTGTTGCGGTAATGATGAACAGATGTCCATTCATTGATGGGGGAGATATCTTCTCCACCAGATCTAATCCCCATGTGGAAAAGGGGCAAGGAGTAACGATCGGTTGTAAATCTCTTGTTGGTGTGGTGAACATGAGCATAAGCCTGACATTTCGAACACCTCTTTATGAACTTAATCGCATCCCCTTGTAAACAGGGCCAGAAGTATCCCATTCTATGAATTTTTCTTGCCGTCGTGTAACCACCAAAACGTCCTCCACAGATTCCACTATGACACTCTTCTAATATCTTTTGTGCTTTTTCTTTGTCAACGCATTGAAGCAACATTCCGTCCAGGGCCCTCTAATAAAGTACATCGTCAATTAAAACATATCTTGCAATGAGGACACGTAATCGTCTTTTTGCCAAAGGGGTCATGTTTTCTGGGTAAGTCTTATTTGCGAGATAGTTCACAATATCTCTGTACCAATATGAGGCTGCATACTTCTCAAGATCTACCACACAAATTTCTTCATCTGGGAAATCTTCATTCATGGGTTCCTCTTGGGGAACTGGGTTATCTGCTAACCAATCTGATATTATCTGTCCCTTGACTGCTTTTTGGTTGACGTAGGTTAGCTCAAACTCACTCAGCAAAGTTATGAATCAGCCAACGCTTCTTAAGAGCATGGGCTGATTTAAGAAAGTCCTCAATTGTTCTGATCGTATCATAACCTTAGTTTCTTGATTCAACATGTAATGTCGCAGCCTTCGGGTTGCAAAGACTATGGCAAGACATTCTTTTTCAGCTTGGGTATAGTTCTCATATTCCAACAAGGTTTGACTTATGAAATAGATGTCTCTTTCTCTTCCACCTTCATCTTCTTGAGCTAGCATGCATGCTACAGAGATATCGGTTGCTCTAAAGTATAAGATGAAGGGTTTGTCATGTTTTGGTGGCATTAGCATGGGTGGGGTTAGCAGGAATTTATTTGCTTGCTCAAATGCATTTTGACAGTCCACCGTCCAGGTAATGCCAATTTGTTTTTTCAATAACTGGTTGATTGGATGAATTTTGAAAGTCGTGTTTGGTATGAATCATTTGATTGCACATAATTGTCCCAAAAAGGCTCTTACTACTCTCTTAATTGTTGGTGGAGTTGCATTTAAGACTGCTTTGACCTTAGCTAGGTCAACATCTATGCCTCTTTGTGAGACAATGAATCCCAACAACTTTCCTGCCGTGACTCCGAAAACACATTTTTATGGTTCAGCCTTGCTTTATGCTCTTGAAGCCTATTGAAGATTTTACGAAGGTCCTCCACATGTTTTGACCCTTGTTCTGATTTAACCAGAAGGTCATCAACGTACTTTTCAACTATCTTGTGGATGTAATTATGAAAGATATGTGTCATCGCCCTTTGGTAGGTGGCTCCTGCGTTCTTCACCCGAATGGCATGACTACATAGCAGAAAGTCCCTAGGGGGTAGTGAATGTTGTTTTGTTTTGATCAACTTCTACAATTTTGATCTGGTTATATCCTGAAAATCAATCCACGAGGGAAAAGGACTCGTATCCCACTGTTGAATCGACAATTTGATTGATGGATGGTAAAGGAAAATCGTCCTTGGGGCAAGCTTGATTGATGTCTCTAAAATTGAGGCATATATGAATTTTTCCATTTTTCTTCAAAACTAGGACAATACTTGACACCCAATTTGAATAATCCACTGGTTTGATGAAACTGATGTCTAACAAATTTTTTAGTTCTTCCTTCACCATTTCGGCTACTCGTGGCTTTATGGGCCTTGGTTTCTGTTTCACGGGTTTTGCGTCTGTCTTTGTCACTAAATTGTGTACCACCACTTTTGGATCTAACCCTGGCATGTCTAAATATGTCCATGCAAATATATCAAAATATTTGATGAGGAACTCTGTGTACTCCTCCAATTCTTTGTCATTTAGTTCTCCTCCTAGTTTTAACGTCCTAGGTTTTTTGGGTGTTCCAACATTGATGTCAATTGTATCTCCAGCTAGGGATGGGTGTCCTTCCTCAAACTTTTGAGGAACTGACAGTAAATCTAAGTTTGCTTCAATCTAAAGGATTTATTTCTCATTCTCAAAATAGTCTTCTGGATGCGGGAGGAGCATGTATCCTTTTTTGTGGTGCACTCTTGGAAGTCCGTCATAAGCATGTAGATATTCCAAGGTGGCTTCATCGTTCTTGATGTAATCTCAAGTTGGTCTTTCTTCTTGACCCATGGCGTAATTCAGGATACTTGGTAATTCTTCACTTTCCAATAATGGCTCTCCGCGTACTAAGACAATATATCCTAAATTTCACAATTGAGCATGTGGCAAAAATAATGCGGCTGACGTAGCCATTGAGTCTGCCACTTGATTTTCTTCCCTGGGTATGGATTTGATGGAGAAGAAATCAAAGAACTGAACCAACTTCCTGATGGTTTCTTTATAAGGTCACGATCGTTCTGACTTTGTTTCATAATTTTCCGCAACTTGATTGATTATCAACTGAGAATCTCAGAAGGTAGAGATTTTCTTGACTCCCATTCTCATGGCTAGCATGATTCTTAGGGATAGGGCTTCATACTCAAGGATGTTGTTGGTGCAAAAGAAGTCTAGTATGAAGGCGAAGGGGATAACTTTTCCTTCGGGAGATGTTAAGATTATCCCTGTTCCTACCCCTGTTTTACAACTAGCTTTGTCAAAATGTAGGGTCCACAAGCTTTCATGGTTTTGTGAATGAGATTTTTCTCCAAACTCATAAGTGGAACTTTGTTTTTCTTCTTTTTCGTCTCCTTCTTCAAGGATTTGAATTGTTCCAACTAAAAGGTTTTTGATATCCCATTCATTGATACATGGAATGGCTGTTAAGCCGAACGGTGCATGGGACTTAGTGGTATGCGGATCAAAGGGGAACTCCCTAAGATCATCCATTCTTTGATAGGATATGTTGTGAGTGCTTGTATTTGTTGGAACATCCTAACTTTCCTCTTTCTATTTTTGCATTTTCAACTTCTTGTCTTTTTCTTCCTGTTCCTTTCTGTAGATACTGAAAGGATCAGGATCTGCTTTGATGATGGTGACCTTTCCTAGATGATGGAAATGTATCTCTTGGAATAGAGTGGAAGTAATGGCCTTCATGGCATGAATCCAAGCCCTCTAAAGGATCATATTGTAATTGGTTTCTTGGTTGATAACAGAGAAATCCGTAGAGATGGTTTTACCCATTAGAGTGAGTGGTAGGCTAATTTTTCTGACTATTTGGATGTCATGACTATTGTAAATCCTTAATGTGGCAGTTTGTTGCTTGATTCCTATTTTGTTGTATCCCATCCTTCATAGAAAGGACATTGGCAAAAGATTGACTATCGATCCTTCGTCCACCACTACTCTTTTTATAGTGACCTCTTTGACTTGCATTTTTATGTATAGAGGTGAATCCTTTTTCTTACTTCCTTCAATTTGGGGTAGTTTGGAAACATCAAATGTAAGAGGAGGTGATTCCTCCTGTGTGGAACATCCTACTTCCAGCACTTCCAGAAATGTCTTAAGATGTGAGGGAGAGGCTCTCAACAAGTTTATCACTTGTGAGAAGATGTTTTACGTTTGATCTGTTTATTCTTCCTCATGGATCACAAACACTTATTGGCTTATTTCTATGTGATTGGAATTGTTTTGATTTGGCTTTCCTTTCTCAATTTGAGGTTCCTTCTCCCTTTTCTAGGATTGGAGAAGTTTAAGGAAGTTCTTTTGTTGATCCGGAGTAAGTTTGGAGATAGCTTTATTGTATCCATAACAAGACTTTGTTTCATGACCCTTTGACATGTGGAACCAACAATAAGTATTTGGGTCGTATGAAGGTCGGTTTGATCCTTGATTTCCTTTTTTTTGCCATTTGTCATTACGAGGATTGATTTTTATGACATTGACATCCTTCTCTTGGGGCACATTAGATGTAGTCTTTTCTGTCCCTTTAGATGTTCAAAGTTTTCCGATGGTGTCGTAAGTCTTTCGACCACTATCGATAGCAGCTTGGTCAATCCTCAAAGCACTTTCTAATGCTTCTTCGTAGGATTTATATGGCAATTTTTGAACATCTTCTCTCATGTCCTTGTTAAGGGCATGCAAAAAGAGGTCGCACAATTCTCGGTGGTCCATGTTCGGGCACTAGTTGAAGAATAAAGGACTTGTCTCCATCGGGTGACAAAGTGGGCTCCAGATTCGTTTGGCTCTTGTTTCATTGTGAGGAACTCTCTAATCCCTATTTTAACAAGTTTGTTCATGTCGAATGCCATGACAAACTCTCTGATTAGCTATCTAAATGAGTGGATTGAAGCTTCTGGGAGACGATAATACCAATCTAAAGTGATGTCTTCAAGAGTTTTTGGAAAGATTTTTGCTACAACCCCATCCCAAGGGAGGAGTTCTCTTATGGCCATGGTGTAGGCTTTACTGTGTGAATTCGGATCTCCTTCTCCTTTGAATTTTGGGAGATCTGGCAATGGTCGCGGTAGTTGCACACTTCTTATATTTTGGTCCAAAGGTTCCTTCAAATACTCAAGATATGTTCCTAGAAAGACACTTTGCGATTACAGGGTTGATAGTAATAATCATGTAGGTGGGTTTTGATAACCCATTGTTGGATTTGTTTGATTATTTTGAACAGGAGGATTCACATGTAGACATGTGTCATTGCCAGCATTCAGTAAATAGTAATTAAGGTAGGGGGGATTTTGCAATGCCCCCTGGTCCTGTTCATGGGACTTTTGTCTTCCATCTGGAACAACTTGCTCTGCTTCCAAGATTCTAATTCTTTGCACTAGCGTTGCGATTAAATCTGTAGGAGTAGCAGCTCTAGGTGTTTCTTCATTTCTAGGATGTTCTCTTTGAGCATTTTCATGGTGATATGCTTCTTCGTGTGTAGGGTTTTCCCTTTATTCTTCTCGCAAAGCAATCCTCAATGCCTCTTGAGTGTCTTTGGCTTCTTGCAGATATTTTTCTAACCGTTTAACTTCCTCATCAGGATGAGTACTCAATGTACTTGTGGAAGGTTGTTCGGGTCGGTGTATCTCCAACCTTATCCTTCTTGCTTTTATGTGGCACATTTGGTATGGTCAGGTTGTTTTTCTAAGCTAGGTTATTGAAATATATAGAACGCCTAGATTCTCTTTGATTTTGTTCATAATTGGAATCTGCATAGTCATAACAGTTGGTGATTGGCAAATCAGGATGCGGTGGCACATACCTATCAAATGAGGGAGTTTCTAGTTCTTATGAGGGAATGTTCCCTTGGTTTAAGTCAGGTTCCGTCATATTCAGGGGTGACATAGACACCACAGAATAAATGGAACAGATTATGGCGTAAGTGATAGAAGCTGAAGCAGCGAAAGCGGCTATACAGAATGGTGTGAAAATGTTTCCAAGTTTTTGTTAACTATTTTGAGATGTTTAAAGTGCGAACTACAAAACCAAAAGATTCTATAATTCACGTCGGGTTCACCAAAATATGTACGCTCAAAATCGTGACTCCGGTTGCCTGGGGCTGTAAGGTCAGATTTTGGCATGCACATAGACCCTTCCCTCCTTGCCACGGGGCGATCCGCCATGTCACTCTCACTCACATGGAAGTAGCCAGTCGAGAGGAGGTGAGACACGGTGGGGGTCTGGCTCGTTGGAGAGCTGGACTTCATGGAGAGGGGTCGGCAAGTATTGCAACCTTTGTTGTTGTGTGCTAAGTTGAATGTCTCGTTCGATTGTAGTTGTAGTTTAAATAACCCTATGACCCGAAGGGTCACTAGTTTCCGTTCTTCTATTGGGGTTTCTTAGATTCCACCTCTGTGTGTGTAAACGATTCTATTTGTTTATGTCCTCTTGTCTTTGTATGCATTGAACAAGTTCTTGTTGTATCTGGTGTTGTCTAGTTTCTTCTAACAATAAGAGGATGAATGGGTCTCCTTATGGTAGAACAAACGTTTCTTGTTGTGGTCTTGGCTGGATCTCTCGGATCTCGTCATGGATAGCCCTCACCCACTCTCCTCTCACTCCTAAGCACATTCGTGAATCAGGATGGAGGTAGTCGTGTGATTGCTAACCTTAACTAGATCTAGGGTTTTGTTGACCTAGGGTTTGACTTTATTTTGACCTATTTTTACCTCGTGATGGTATCGAGAGTTTGCTATTTTGTCTATTCTAGGGCCTCTATATGCATGCAAACTAAATGATATGCAAAACATTTTTTTATGCTTTTTTAGTATTTTGGAAATGAAAAGTGCTTTTAATCTATAAAAGGGAAATATGTATGCAATCTAATATGACTTTTCTAATGTAAAGATTAATCTATGTTTTTTGTGTTTTTGATGATTTAGAAGTAATCTAATCTAGGAAAGGAAAATGCTTCTTCTAACAATCTAGATCTAGAAATATGAAAGCAACTAATCTAACACGCAAGATCTAATTATCAAGGAAAAAGCAATGTTTTATTGTTCCCAAGAGCAAATTTGGTTTTCTAATTACTATTAATTGAACAAAACAATGAAGGAACCTGGGAGAGATGAAGATTTGTGTGACTCTACCAGCCTTAGAAATCCTTGATAACGGCAACCTCGAGTCCTTTTGAAGCAGCGGGAGATCCTCTTGACGACAAAACGACACAAAGAAGCAAAAAGAAGATTTGATGAAGCTTGTACGAGCTCAATGAGAGCCTTGGTTGAGCACATTGGCATAGAATGAAGCAACGTAACGTTGCTTGATTTAACAAATAAAGCAAAAGGCACCTTCATCCTATAAGAGCATTTGAATGCTAAGTTGGAGAGCAAAACTGGCAAGAGTTGTGTGCATAATGAATTTGCCTCCCTTTGTGCTTGAGGGAGGGGCATATTTATAGGTCTGAGGAATGGGATTGATTGATGAGTTAACAAGGATTGATTGGGGAGTTCACTAGATTGATTACCCAGTGAACTCAATTGATTAGAGAGTGATGAAGCAAAGATAGCTTATCGTTGAAGAGGAAATGGAGGTGAGGGAATGCATGAGATTGATTGAAGAGTTAATTTGAGATCAAATAGAGCTAATTGTGCATGTATGGGTGCATGAAATAGTTAACTCTATATTAGGCATAAAAAACCATTCAAAGTGGAAGAAAAACGGACGAAAACAGAGAAAAAAAAGTGTGAAACTCGAGTTTTTACGCAGCTGGAAAAATGACACGGTCGCCCCTTTTGCCAGTAGGGTCGCCCAGGGGAGATCTGGACTGGACAGGGTCTAATGCAGAAAAAATAGGTTGGGAGATGAAAGAAGAGAAGAAAAGGAGGGGTTCTCCCTCTGAAAATAGGTCAATCATGTGGAAGAATCCAAATCTCCACTTACACCTGCAGGATCTCCTGGGGGAGATTTGGAAATAATAGGGGGAGATTTGGATTGGTTAGGCAAAACTAAAAACTGAAAGTGGGAGATGGATAGGGAGACCTCTAGAAGGCTTCTAAGAGGTGTGAAAGATGAAAAACATAGGGGAGAGGTGAAAACTCACCTACAAGACACTCACAAGGCTTAGGAGCAAGGTCGAAAGCTCAGAAAATGCAAGTCAACAAGTGTCGAAAAGTGTCGCAAACGAGGAGAGAGAGAAATCAACAAAGAAGAAAACAACACAAGACAAACAAGAGGAAACGTCATCAAGAGGTTTACTGCTTAAAGGACATTATTTCACGCTTACATGTACGTGACAAGGATTTGAATCATCATAGGGGTCCTTATGGAGGTTGTGCGTGATTTTTGTGCTTATAGTTCCCACTCCAAAGGCAATGTTAACACCTTGAACGGTTGTGTTTGATTGGGAGGTGAAAACAATGATATAGAAATGAAGACCTGGTATTAGTAGTACCCATAGAAGATACAATTGAAAATATATATACCTGGCCCTAACACTATGAGCAGCCTTTTTGAAGTAATTTTTCTGTTCTATTTTAGATGGGGTATGGCTCCCTCAAGTTGCATTCAATTATCCAAAAAAAATTCAAAACTAAAATAAAATAACTCTTGAGTAAATAGAATAGTTCCAAAGTAAAGTAAAATAATTCTTAAGTAAAATAAAATGGCTGAAAATTATAGATGTATTTAAGTTATCTATATTAATTTTATCTATATTGTTTACTTTATTATTATTTGTAGAGTTATTGTATTTTTGTATGTGACTTTTAATTTTACTTAAATTGTAAAAGCCATATAAAATAAATTAATTCTTAATTAAAAATTAAAATTATGCGTCAATAATAATTCTAAAGTAAAATAAAATAACACTTGAGTAAATAGAATAGTTCCTCAATTATATTTTTTAGTGTTTTTAAGATAGATGTATTTAAGATATCTATATTACCTTTATCTATAATGTTTATTTTTACTTGGAGAGTTATTTTACTTTTGTATGTAACTTTTAATCTTACTTTTGTAAAAGCTATCATTGATTATTTCTATTTTTTTTGTTTTCTTTCTACTTTGAAAAGTGTAGTAAATATTATATACTTTTTTTTTTGCTACGTAAATATAAAGGTTTGTATTAATCCGGAGAAAGTATGAACATGCAAGTGCCTATAAGCCGTTTACCTGCCACAGCCAGAAAACAAAAAACATCTGCATCCGACCTTGAAACTATAGATTTAACAGTGCTTTACATAAACAGCTACTGGGCTATCTTATCTGATATGGAAGACCATGCTATTCAAAATTAGCCTAAAGGCTTACTAGTCTAATTATAACTAAAACAATAATAAGCCCACTAAGACTAAGGACTTATCTTCACAGAATATCAGAAGAGGCCGAGGTCGACAGCCATGGCATGAATCTTGTCCACCCATACCTCTGCACCGGGATCCGCATTCTCTTGCAACATATTCTGGAGGAAGCCGTAGGCTTGGGTGACCCGATCCTGATGCTCCTCCAATGCCAGTCCTTTTAGATCCAAGATGAAGGGCAGCACCTTCGTAACCTCCAGAGGATCCTTGATTGAGCCAATGTCATTTGGGCGGGGAATGCCCACCCCTGGAATGGCCGCCTCCAAAATAGAATCGAGGCCCCGTAGGATGTCCACTTTGAACACTTTTACCATAAGAGATTTCGCCGCCGCTGTAGACACCCCGATGTCCAGAATAGAGGCAAGAAAATGAGAAGAAATGTGGGAATCGACCCTGTAAAACTCATCTGCAACCAAGAAACTGGCCCCCAAGATTATTTTGACTGCCGGGAGGAGCAAGCCCTCATCCCTTCGCAAAATGCGTTTTAGCCTCAAGTCTGTGACCGCTCCCTTGAATGCCATCTGCCTGACTGAGCTCTCCAGCTGTAGGGGAGTCGAAACCCCCAGATTGATCAAACCGTGCACCGAGATCTTTGCTATAAAACCCGAGCCCTTCTCCATGCTAACTGCTACTGCCACCATCTACACTGGCAAAGAAACCCTCGAAACTGCGAAGATGGAAAGAAATCCTGATAGATCTTTCTGACTGCCCATGATAGAAGATACATTCATTTAACCAACGCTTGTAATCAAAGCGAAGAGTGGTTTGCCAGAATAATTCGTGCGACGTCTCAAATCAAAAGCCATAAGGGAGGAGCTCCAACTCCAAATCATTAACGCCGCAGACATAATAAATCAATAACAAAGATGAAGCCATAATAATTTTGTATGGCCACGACCCATCCAAGTGTGCTTGGATTGGGTGCCCGCCCATCCACCCTAAGTAAATATTATATACTTGTATGTTAATTTTTAATAGTTTTATTTGTAGGCATTAATATATATTTGAAAATTTTGATGTTTTAAAATAAAAATAATAGTAACTTTTCTACTGTAGAAAAATTAATTAGTTTACCCCATTAATGGGTTCCTCTTCTGGCAAGATCGTGGAAGACGAATTTTGACGGTGTATCTCGAGGAAATCCTGGTCCATTAGGTGCAGGGTGTCTCATTCGAGACTCTAATGGAAAATTGATGAAAGTTGCTTCAAATAAACTCTCCCTGAGGATTGATAATGAGCAAAGGTGGAAGCATTACTGCTAGGTCTATGGCTACTCAAAACATCCCCTCTAAATAAGGTGATTATCAAAGGTGAATCGCTTGTAATTGTTCGTTGTCTCGAGAAAAGGCAATCTTTTAATGGAGAATCTAAAACATCTTGAAAGAAGCCTTGATGCTTCTTGATTCACTTAGGGAATATTCTATCTCCCATTGTTATAGGGAGGGTAATAAGCTTGCAGACTACTTATCAAAACATGGAGTAGAGTAACCAGAAGCGATCATTACAATTGATAGGCTATCAAATTGGCAAGGAATTGAAAGTGTGTGGACTCATGAGAGTGAAACTCACTACACATTGAAGGTTGGGTAGGCCATCCTCTAGTAGCAGGGTTGGTGACATTATATCCAAGCATGTCACCAAGTTGCATTTCCCAAATAAGTGTTTATCTCCCCATCGATTATGCAGTTGACGTGTGTTATTTGCTTCACTATTTGGCAATCATAAAGTTTGTGGTGTTAGGTTCCAGTGTCTAATAGATGGCCTTCATAAATAAAACCTCTTCGACTAGGTTAAGGAATGTATTTTTCTTCTAGGAGGAGGATGTCATGATCGCCATCAAAGAAATATTAGGGGGATTTATTGGAGGACACCACACGACACTGAGTAAATTTTGAAATCTCCTCCATACTAGTAGGCAACATTCTCACAATCACACACAATAAATAATTGAATAAAGCCCTTGGTCATTTTTATATATGAGAGAAGTTCAGAATGGGTCTTTTAGAAGTCGTGGATAGAGCCAACCCCGCCAAGCTTTCTTCATGTTACCCTATACCTATCTTTGATAAATCTATGTAAAAAACTCTGAGAGATATCCTTCTCGAGGCACCTACTCTATTTATATAGCATAAATTTCTTTAAAAATAGGTGTCTATTCCATTTATATAGTATGAATTTATTTTAAAATAGGCACCTCAAGAAGGATATCTCTTGACGTCTTTTACATATATTTAGCTAAGATAGGTATGCTAGTAGAATTTGTAGTTGTAACATGTTAACAACATTATTATAATGATTTGATAATTTATGTTTGAGTAATATTAGACCAACAACTTTAGAGACCATAAAAGGAGACATAAATAATGTTTAAAGAATCATGATAAAGTACTATACAGATGATAAAAAGTAAGAAACATTGCATCATTTCATATTATTTGAAACAAATTTGAAAGAAGTACATCACATCAATTAACTTCTAATAATTTTAGTCTTTATTCTTTATCTTTTCAATTGGTCTCTTGTTTTCCCTTTTTCATTTTTTCATAGCGGTCATATGTAAATGGTGGCATCATATGCAAAACTTGCAATCACTGTACACGTGATATAGCTACAAATGTCAATCATGTCCTTTCTTTTTTATCTTATGTCAACAGTGGCTTTTGAAAAAGTTAAACCTTTTGATTTGTGTATTGTCAAAGCCCAAGATAGTCATAAGGGTATTTGGATTGTGCAACCCCTTTGTATTGGTGTAAATGGAATTGTACGTGGAGTTTCATCTTCAAATGGTATCCTTGAATAACTATCTTGAACTCAACCATGACATATGTTGGTGGTTCTGGCAGTGCACTTCCAAGTTTGTACATTAAATTTTGAACATAGCTTAAATCTCCATTTACAAGACCTACTTATATCTAGATATTGGAAGTTAGCACGACCCTTACACCCTTAGCAATTAATAACTCAACATCAAGTTCATCATTTTAACCTTCTTCCGATGCATTAACACTACCTATTTTTGTTGCAATGCTACATGTAACAAGTTTTTTCAATGAATAGTTTTTTTCCTATTATATGAGTATGCACACTATCATTTGTTGCAAACAAAAGAATACTATTGTCAAATTCTTCATTGCTTGTTGAGTCTATGCCAATGTTGGCTCATGTCATTAGTAATTTCTAGTCATCAATAGTTGGATTTGCATCTCTTAGATTTGTGAGAAGTTGGTGAAACCTTTGCTGATCATTGCTTCAGAAGTCCTTCTCTAAATATCCTAGCCAAAGTAACAACTACAATGAATTCTTCTTGCAGTAGCTTAGCACATATGTTACTATCATATGGTGGTTTATCATTGACAAGAAACAACTTTCCCAAATCTCCAACCAAAATCATAGAGATACTTGCAAAACATTTGAAAATCATGGTTTTGATGAGTGAGTAATATTAATGGAAAAACTTTATAGTAATGAAGTGTATGTATTAAAATAGTATCTATCATTTTAGTTAAAATGATAGATATACCTCAAGAACTCATGTTTGCATTTTCTGGAAATGTTTGATGAAGTTGAGAATATATGTTCAATAGCAAATTTTATCCAATGAAGCTCATTTCATCAATCAATATGTATTTGATGTGCTGAATCTCTTCTTGGAAACTTGTAAGTCTTGCTCCTTCTAATGGAGTAAAATTTGAGATTGCAATTTAGAGTTGTGAATGGATTTTCGAGGCTCCGATATTGAATGTTGCAACTCCAGTTGGTGCAAGTAATAGAAGTGGACAACATGTTGAGAATGTTGCATGTTCAAGAGTTTTATGAATGGTACCAATTAGATATGATTTTCATATTCTTGTTGTTCCTTGAATAATCATGCATAATGACAATGTATTTTGGCACTAATGATAACGTGTCATAATTATATCAAGTCTTTTTTCGTTTAACACATAAGGTTCTATAATTCACATTGTGTGGTATATCATAATCTATCAAAACCCCATTATATTTCATGGTGCTTGTGAATTTTATTACTTTATTTTTGTAATCTTCACTTTGATATTCATTAGACAATGGTGTTTTTCTATTAATGTCTCATCTTCCTAACATATCTATTTCAGTCACCTCCATAATTTGGCCACTTTGTAGCCTAGATATGATTTATCACTCGTGCTCTATTGCATTTTGTTGAACAAGTTGATTATCTTCAATTTCAAAATCACTGCTATTTCTAATATTTTCTACAATAGTTATTCATTCTACATGCTAAGGATTATAATTGAATATCTCCATGAATTCTCTATTCATATTCTTGAGATGATGTACATTGTAATCAAGCTCTGTAGCAACTTCATATTGTCCCATCCATAAAGGATCAAACTTCTTGTGCTTTACTTTGTCCTCTGACTCAACATTTGACATGAGAGCCAAATCCCCAACCTTGAAGTTCCTTTGAAGTGCACTCTTATCAAAAAGATGCTTGGTTTCCTGCCTCTATGTCAAGATCTTGTCTAATGTAGATCTCCTACTCTCATCTCATTTTTTCAGTTCCAATAGTCTTTGAGAGATTGCGTCACCTTCATCTTTATCCATATCTTGCAATAAATTATACACTAGCAATTCGAGGTCGATTGGCATCTTAGCTTCTAGTCCATACACAAGTTCAAATGGACTCTTACCAGTAGCATGTTTGTGGGTAATCCCATCAACCCATATTGCATACTTCAATTTATCATCCCATCTTTTCTCATTTACATCTAGGGTCCTTTTGATGATCTTCATGAGGCTCTTGTTACTAGATTCAACCTGTCCATTACTTTGGTGATGATAAGGGGATGAGTGGATCACATTAATCCCATACTTAGAACACATATTTGAGATATCTTGGGATCTAAAACACATAGCATTATCAGTAACAACTCTTGTGGGGACACCAAACCTTTCTATTATATTGTTGATCAAAAATTCCATCACTACTTTAGATGTAGCACTGCAGGTTGGGATTGCCTCAACCCACTTGGTGAAGTAATCAGTCACCACAAGAATCCACCTATACCCATTACTGGATTTCTCCTATAAAATCAATCCCACATTGCTGAAATGGAGCTTCATTTGTGGCAATCATGAGAAGAAGAGCACCAACAAATTTTAACTCACTCAAAAACCTCTGGCAAGCATCACATCTTCTTACCATTTCAACATCTTTGAAAAAATTTGGCCACCAATACCCTACCCTGATTATATCATATACAGTGGTCCTAGCCTTGAAATATCCTCCACAGATACCTTGATGGCATTCGTCAATAACCCTTCTAGATTGTTCCTGATCCAAACATTTTAATAACAGTCATTCTTGATTCCTCCACATTAAATCACCTTGAACCAACACATACCTTTGGTACTGAAGCCTGAGTGTTCTTTATTGATTGACACTAATCTCAAGAGGACAATGTAAATTTTCTAGGTAGAATAGAACATCCTTATACCATGGGTGGTCCCTCAAGTAACAAGGACTAGAAATAGGAATTGAATCTGTCTCATTCACCTCAACTGCATCTAAGTTTGCACCAGCCATCAACTTTTCCAAAGCTTGACCTCTAACTAGTTTGGTGACCCACACTTCTATGTCATATTCTTGGATCTTGTTAATCCATCTACATCTTCTTCCTAAGGCTTCCTACTATATGTAAATGTCCTTCACCGCTGAATGTGGCACATAAGCAATGGATTTTTCACCCATGAGGTATGACCTAAAGTTTTTGATAGCCTTAACAAGGGCATATGCATGGTTATCCATAGTTGAGTATTTCAGTTCAACACCTTGTAAAGACTTACTAGAGAATCCAATAAGTTGTTCGTATCCATCCTTGTTTACTAAAGTAAGACAACAACAATAGTGTAGAAGGAGGCAAAAGAAAAGAGCTGGAAGGGCTTAGAATAGGCTAGGCTTACTGAGATTGGCGCATCCTTGAGAGCCTCTTTTATTAGAGTAAATGCCTCATTCAGTTCCTTGCTCCATGTGATTAGTTGTCCCTTCTTGAGCATCTTGGAGATAACATTGGTCTTCTCAATGAAATTGGGGACAAATCTCCTCACAAATTGACCTGCCCAAAGAAAGATTGGATGCCTTTGACTGATTTGGGATGGGGAATGAGGCTAATTTCCTTCACTCTTTTTGGATCAATTCTTATGCCATCCTTCGACAAAACATGTCCCAACAACTCGCCTTATTCAACTCTAAATTGACACTTATTGGGATTCAAAGAGACCCCATACTCAAGGCATCTTTCAAATATCATCTCTAGGTGTTTGCAGTGAGTGGTAGTTTCTTTCCTTAGAGAATGCAATTAAATCATCTTGGTAGATTACCACGATTTCATCTATAAGGCTTGCAAAGGTAACATCTATTGCTCTTTGAAATGTTGAACCTACATTCTTCAAACCAAATGGCATTCTCGCATAAACATAAGTACCCCAAGGAGTTTTAAATGTTGTTTTGTATTGATCTAACACCTTGACCATCACTTGGTTGTACCCTGAGAACCCATCCATCGTGGACATTAACTCTAATCTAGTCACCTTCTGCAGTAAGTAGTCCATGCTTGGGAGAGGGTAGTTATCCTTGAGAGACTTAATGTTCAAATTCCTAAAGTCTACACATAATTTGATCTCCCCATTCTTCTTTCTTACTAGAACTAAGTTGGATACCCACTCTGAATGTCTGATAGGCTTGATTATACCTCCTTCTTTCATCTTCAACAACTCCTTTTTCATTTGAGGAGCAAGAGTGGGGTTGATAGGTCTCTGCTTCTGTTCGAAGGGCTTTGCATCGGGCTAGAGGTGAATGGTGTGATGAAATAGGTCCTCCCTATAATCCTTGAGCTCGTCATAAGACCATGAAAAGCATTTCTTGAATTTCTTCAATAGTGCAATCAACATCTGGCTCTCATTAGGTTTCAGATTCTTACCCATGTACACCATCTTGAGGGCTGCCTTAGTTTACAATTTACACCTTCAACATCATCTTCCTCAACTAGCTTACACTTATTCATGTAACAATCTGTAATATCAAACATTCTTTCCAATGCAACCAATCCTTTAGGAATAGTATTTGTTTTCAACTGCACCACCTCATTACCAAGCAAGGTTTCCTTACCATCTTCAATTTCTACCGTGGGCTACTAGTCTATTAGTTAGTTCTCAAATTCATCAATACAATTCAATAATTTATAAATATGATTGTTGTCATTAAAAACTTACCAACTGTAGATGTTGTTGGATATAGTAGGCCTAGTAAGGACTTCAACAACAGACTGGGGATGAGAAGATGTTGATTGTAAATTAAATTTTGAAGCTACAACTGCCAAAGCATTAGCTTCTACATTTTATATCATTTCTATCCATTCAATGACAATGGCGTCAAATAACTCCAATGCATCCCAAACTGCATTTTGTACACCCTCAGCCTTTTATCCTTGGTTGTATAAACATTCCTGACCTACTACACGACTAGTTTAGAATCTCCCAAGACTCTCGGGCATTTGATTCCATGACTATAAGCAACATTGAAGCCCAACAAAAGAGCTTCATACTCAACAATGTTGTTTGTGCACTAGAAATCAAGCTTGAAGGATAGCTTGAAATATTGTTCATCTAGCAGTACCAAAACATTGCATGCACCTGAGCCATCTCTTGAGCATGCACCATCAAATTACATTGTCCATAAATCATTTACATCACAAATAGGGGCAGCATGGTGGGGAGGAATAGTAATAACATTGAATGATCATTTTTGTTACAATACTTGATGAAATGGTCAATTTCAGTATCAAAGAAATTTACCTCTTTAGTTGTCTTGTAATGTTGCTCTATGCCATATTCCATTTTCTTCTCCCTAGACAACTTCACTTCCACTCCATGGACTAGGATGGTAACATATGACATGTTTATTTGGATATTACCTCCCATAGAAGTTGTCCACTTTCTAGGCAACAACATACCCCATTTAGTAGGGCAATCTACAACGATGATATCCATCAAGAATGATTTGTTAGGGTAGGTAACAAGCTGGACCTCAACATATTTCTCGATGCCAATCACGTTGACTTCCCTAGAGTCCATGGAAAACCACTCGCCATAAGACTTGGGCACTTTTAGCCCCAAGTCACTCATGATATCGAATGTCATGACATTACTAGAGGCCCTTGAATTAGGCATGCAATTGTGTAATAACCACCCATTGATAATTAGTGTTGTATAAAAGGGATCAATACTTGACTAGTTGTTTACCAAGGATGTCCTTAGGTAAACCTCTATGGTTTCTTCATTATTTTATCCCTCTTTGCTGCCTTTGTCATTGTCATTATGAATGAAAATAGGTTTTTTGATGCATATATGACAAGACCCTATCCTTATGCTCAAAGATTCTAAGAACTTCCCCTATGGGCAGTGATATTCTGACTTGACTTAAAACTTAGGTCATATCTATAGGGTTATAATTTGGTAGAGGTGCATTACATGAAATGGTAACATCACTTGCATTAGGGATGAAAGTCATCAATTGGCTGGAAGAGATTACCATACCTTTCAACTCCTTTTTCTCCTTGCTCTTCTTCGGTTCTTTTGGCATTTGGGGCTAATCTTGCTTGGCATCATTCTTTGAACTCTAGACTTGTAGAATTGATATAGAAACTAATTGCACTATAGGTATTGGAGCCTTCTCTACATACTTCCTTTTTGCTGATGGTTGTTGCATATGAACCTTCTTCTTCTCCGACACTTTCTTTTGGACATTGTTGCTCTTTCTCTCATTATCCATTTTCTTTTTTTCCTTCTCATTTTCAACTTCATTCTTAGCTAATTTTCTAGAAGAATTACTTTGTATAGGCACATGCCTATTTCTGAATTGGTATCCACCATGAACCTGCATTATAGCTACATTAGTTAGGGTCTTCATGTCTTCGTCAAATGGCTTGGATTGCTTGTATTTCTTGTGCATGAGATCTCTCAAATGCTCAAAATCATGAGTAGGGAGCTCATATTTATTTGAGCGTGCCTCACGATCATATTGGAACACAAGATCATCTTTCTCATAGCTACCACAGTTAGCATTTTCATAAATTTGTTCATAACCCTCTATGTCAAATTTATTGATCTCATCTTCATAATATTCAGCTCCACCCTCTTCATTAGGGAACTCTTCATCTCTACTCATTGAATGAATAACTACACAATTTTATGAATCACAGCGGAGGAAATGTGCCTTGCACCATGAGGAGACCTCTTTAAAGTTGACATGATCCCTTCTCAATGGATATAGGGTTTCCTTCTCACTCTACTACTCGAAGCTTACCTGTTTTGGAGCTACCTATATGTCATTTTGTTGTGGCCTTTAGACCAATATGTGTTATAGGGCCTATTATGCAATCTTTTCCCTTCATTGAAATGTGTTGCCACACCCTAAAGTAGCAGTCCTTTTTCATTCCTTGCTACCTTATAAGATAAATCCTTCATGGCTCCCATGAGCTTATCCAATTTGTCTTCAGTTGTGAGAGGCTTGTTCAAAGTTGCCCTATCTAGTTGGGAGATCTTTATATTAGACCTCTTTACATGCTTTCCTAGAGCTCTCATGTTACTTTATATGTTTATGGTTGTAGCATATGCTTCCCTCATATTTTAGGGATTCTTATCCTGAAGACAATACCCAATTTTAGAATCAAATGTGCCACAATACAACACTAAACACATTGATTAATTAGGTCTCAGATTTGGAGGTACCTTCCTCATGGTCATGATGAAGTCCACCACTGTTTCATTAATCCCTTTCTTGATGGTTGTAAGTTCATGTATGGTGTTCACTTAGGGTCAATTCTATCCCCATACTAAAGGCTAAAAACTCTCACGAACTCCTCCCATGAATCAAAACTATTGTTAGGGAGACTTTTGTACCATTCCTTAGTGCTCTCTTCTAGTGAATGAACAAATAAATTCATCATCACATCTTCATGGTCTATCTCATACTCATCTATGACATTGATAAAGTGTCATAAATGTTCTTCCCCAATGACTACATTATTACCTTGAAATCTAGGGATCTTTCCTCTTATTTCATTTGGAATAGGATTTGAAAAAAATTAGGGATACCAAAGAATTCTAGTTGTTTATATCTTTCTGCTCCCAAAGGCTACCTAGCCGGAGGGAACCTTTGAGTTTGTCTTCGGAATGTAGGTCTCGGATTTGGGACGTTTCTAAATTACTGACCTTTTTTTTTGTTGCCATTGGTATTGTTGTAGATACTACTGCTGATTAGGAGGAATTTGGTCATGATACTAATTTTTGACCTGTTGTTGGGTTGCTTGGGCCTAAGATTGTTAGGAAAGTAGGGCTTGTTGTTGTTCAATCCCTACTTGTAAATTTTGTTTTCTTTGTCTGCTATGATCAAGCAAGTACAACTCTTCATTAAGAATCCTTTCCCTTTCTTTAGAATTTGAATGCCTTGGCTGATTATCATCACGAGGAATGTTCCCATGTTCATTTCTAAGTGACCTTGTGGGTGAAGTAGGATGTTGGGCAGCTTGATGTACCTCTTCATTTTGCACAACAAATGTTCCTCTTTGCATTTATCTAGACCTGTTTCTACTTCCCCATCTAATGATGTTTTCATTTCTTCTAATTTCAAATTCATCTCCATTTATTCTTCTATTGTTTCTCAATATGTTATCAGCAAAATCCTCTAATGTGTATTGGTATTGATCTCTCAAGTTCACAAATGCATCATTCACACCTGATGTTTCTCCTTGATCTTGGACATTGGGTCTAGAGTATTCACCAGTGTTTATGTCCCTCCATCTAATTCTTTGACTTTTGGTTTGGTCTGAAGATTCTTCATGTCCAAACTGCTCATGTACCTTATTTTTCTCTCCATCATGGACTGTACTAATCTACAAGTTGATTTCTGGTTTGACCTGAATAGATTCGCCACTTCCATCTTGGAAGAAATTAATTTGTAAATGAGATTTTCACTGAGTTAAAGAGCCGTAAAAATTTATAACCAAAATCAAACATTCCCCAACAATGGTGATGAGTGTTATAATTGTCTTTTTAATCTTTGTCTTTTCCTATTTAAAAGCCACATTCCAACAAACATTTACATCCTTTTAAGTCAAGGCTTTATTTAATATATGGACAAGCATTATGTTTTGATTATGGTAAGTTGCAAATAAGGGTGCAGGTCCCTTTAACAAAAAGCCACAACGACAAGCAAAACAAGCCAGACAAACCACCAACAATAGAGAAGTAGCACACTAACAATAGTATAACATACTATAGTCTAGAGATATAAACATATACCATAACCAGAAACAAGAACCAGAGAAGAAAGAAAATCTAATAAAACAACTGACTCCAGTCATCTTTGAGGAATCTGTACATCTCCTCATAGTTCACAAAAGTAGTACCTTCCAAACCATGTCTTTTAATTTAAAAGTCCTGCAGCACCGCCTGAGTAGTAGCAGACCTATGCATCACCTTAGAGCTCAAAAAATCCATCGCCTTCAGCTTCCCTTCCATAGACTCCACTCTCGACCTTAGCCCAACTATCTCTCCGATGTCCTGATCACATTTCGCACACTCCTACACAGGGGCATTCACCTTCACCAATTCGACCTCTTCAGGTTCTAACTTAGTCTCAGCATCATCATAATCATAGAAGGAGGTATTTAATTCCTCAAACAAACTAGCTCCATCTTGACATTCCTTCCCCTCTAGGGTGAGCTCTACCTTTTGAATTTCCACCTCATCCTCCTGATAAGAATTGTTGGAATCCTCCACATTTTTGACTTTAGGGATTTCAATACCTGCAAGTTTGCTAGAGCATCTAATGCATGACTTCCTAATAGTTAAATCACCAAACTTTGCCAACTTAACACCAGTGTCTTTGACAGTGTCCTCCTTATCCTCCTCCACCTCCACATCATCAAAAGAATCCACCCTATCATGTTCTCCTTTAGGGGTAAACTCTGCAATCCCCACACTCTTACATTCCTCTTCCTCATTCATAACTGGTTCACCCTTTGGCTTCTTAGCCTTGGTCTTCCTCCTAGGGTTTGCCAGGCTACGCTTCACTAATGACTTCTTCTTATCCTGCGAAGGGGTTAGGTTATTCTTTAGATTACAAAGTCCCACAACTGCCTCCTTATGAGAAGAGGAGCCAGGGATACAGGCAGAGGAACCAATAATGGAGGGAGGGGAGGGTTTAACAATGGGTTCCTCAAAATGGCCTTCAGTGACATTCTCAGGTGGAGATGCTTTTGTAGGGGACGTTTGCTTTATTTGTTTAGGGCGGGGCAAGGGGGATCCAACAATAGGGGACTTTTCACCCAAGGGGGACCCAAGGGAAAATAGAGGACTTACCCAAGGGGGACCTACCAACAGTAGGGGACATTTTAACTGAGGGTGCATCTGCATCAGCAAGAGTTTAAGAAGAAGACCCTTCCTTAGTGTTGGTGTTTCAATTCGCACCTCTAGAATGCGAGTTGGAAATGAATAGCTATGCATAGATAAACTGATCTTCTATTATGAGGGGAAGTTCCCTTTTTTCTGATGTTTGCTTAAAAGATAAATAAATTAAATTTTGCCTATCTTTTTGCTTCTCAGCTGCGAGCACAAGGTTATAAAACTCTATCACTGCAGCAGAGGTTTTTCTTTTTAACTTCTAACTACAGCTAGGCCTAAACTAAATGACGCTTTTGATCACCTAAGTAAATTCAGAGCATAGGAATCAAAAGTTTAATAGAGAATGATTGTTTTAACATAAAAGCTCAAATAACTTCTTCCAGATCACATCAAAAGACTCATTGTACTTTAAGATGAAAATTGAAAGTAAGATTACGCAAGCCACACATCTGACAACAAAACTAGATGATCGTGAGATATATAATCAAAGCAAATGGTAGGCATGAGATTTCTATTCCCAATATCATAAAGTTATTACAACTCTAGGACAACGATATTGTAGCAAAAGGCAGGCATACAATATGCGATCAAACACTAGATAATAGATAACACAGAGTGAACAAGCACTTGAAATAACAATTTCTGCAGGCTAGAATAGGCACAACAAATTTTGCTATCATAATTACAGTTCCAATACAATGGGCAAGGCTGCCCTTATTTATACTAAATCAAAGGAGTAGGGAACCCTAAAATCTCCTTGATTTTATCTAACTAACTTGCCAACTCACAAGATTTATTTCTATTCTAAGATAAAGATTACAACTAACAACTGCTTTAAAAGAATTTGCTTTAAAGTAAAGAAAGCTCCAACTATTACAAAGTGATTTTTTTACTATTTTTAGGATGGATAAGCTTTGAATGAAAGCAAATGCTTTAAAACAAAAAACATTGAGTTAAAGTTGTTTTTGTTGCAAGTATGAGGTGAACCAATGTTGTCATTGATGTCAACATACTCATATCGCATTAATGAGAAGGATTGGATGAGCTGTGTGCTGAGGATATTGAGAGAATAAGTCTCAATCAGGAATAGTGAAGAACAGTGATGAGAAGAAGGCAAATGTACTGTATAGGTTGAGAACTAGAGGATACGGATTAAAGGGTTTATAGATATGAGTCTTGAGATGCTTCAACTAAGATTTCAGAGGTCCGCATGAAGATCTGAAGAAGTTGTGGCTGTCGGTGTGGAACCAGTTCCGGCAAGTCTTAAGAGGTGACAGAGGATCACAGAAAGGTTCGGTGAGGTCCGGAATTGTATTATCCTAATTTGCAGATTGGAAGGAGTGTTTGGGATGTCCTTGTGATGTGTCATCTCTAGTTGTGTATGATTTTGAGGTCCAGAAGTACCTTTTGCATTGTGATAGTGGTGAAAGACTGTGTTCTTGAAGTACTGGATGATGAAGAGAAGAATTCCGGTAAGCTAATGAAGTGCGGATGCTTTTGATGATTCAAGGAAGGTTATGATGATCATTGGATCATATGTAGTTCGTGTTGGTGGTCCGCATTGAAGTTAGAGTTGGATTTCATGTTATGGCTACCAGTTGTTGGTGTTCTTCCTGTAATAGGCCGACCGGATGTTCTACACGCCTTGCGAATGTTATTGTGATGTTTGCCGACTTAGATGATTGTTCCTAAGTCGATGTTTTGTATAAATAGGTGTTTGAGAATTCATTTTGGTGTGTGGATTGTGTGGATGAGTGTGGCATAGCGAAGATAAGTGCAAAAGGCAGAGCAAGGGTTTTGGGCTTAAATGGAACTGATCCGAACATAGTAGAGATGTCATTCTCCAGTTCAAGATTGTGATTCCTATCACTTTGTAGACAGTGTGTCTCCTTGTAGGCAGTGTGCCTCTTTGTGAGCAGTGTGCTCGGGCAGTGAGCCCTAATTGGCATGTGCCATTCATTTTTCTTATTCTTCTAACAGAGAATAATCCTTGGGTTAATCACCCCGTGGTTTTTCCCTTAACTGGGTTTTCCACGTCAAAATCTTGGTGTTCAATGTGTTGATGTTTATCTGCTCTTGTGTTTATGCATTTTGCTTTCATGGATGGTTAATTGATATGCCGTTAACTAACTAAGAAGAATCAAGTGTTTAAAGTAAGAGCAAGTTTTCATACAACTGATTCACCCCCCCTCTCAGTTGTATGCCCTAGATCCAACAATTGGTATCAGTGCCAAGTTCCTCTGAAAGGAGCTTAACCGCTTGAGGAGATCCAGGATGTCGTCATACAAGAAGGATAGTCCAAAGTTCGATGGAACCAACTTCACTCTCTGGAAAGGTCGCATGAAATGTCACTTGGAGTGTATGGGAAAAGCATACTTGGCCATGGTCTCAAAACCATATGTACCTCCACAGGGTGGTCCGACAACTCTGAATGAAATTACAGATGCTGAAAACAATCTGCGGACCAAGGAAGCTCTTCTAAGCGTATTGAATGACTCAGATCTCTCAAATGTTATCGACCTACCAACTGCTTATGAGATCTTGACTAAACTGGAACTTCTGTATGAAGGAGATGAGTTTGTCAAAAGTGCAAGGTTGCAAAGTCTGAAAGGGAAATTTGAAAGATTGAAGATGAGAGAAGATGAAAACATCACTACCTTTATGCCAAGAGTGAATGAGCTAGTATGTGGAATTAGAAATGCTGGTGGAACTCTGGATGAAAATGAGATTGCAAAATTCTCAGATCCCTTCCTGCTGCCTACAAAATCAAAGTTGCTGCCTTGATGAATTCAGAGCCCACACAACTGTCACAAGAGAACAATTGGCTGGCAAACTAGCTGCATTTGAAATGACTGAGTTTGGAGATGATCCACCTAAGACTGAATCTGCTTTCAAAGCCAGTGCCTATGTGAAAGGTAAACAAAGATTTCATCCGGCAGAAAACTCTTCAAGGAAGATGTCATGGTATGATCAAGCAAGAAGAGACATGGAAGAAGAGGAAGCAGAAACAGCTCAACTTGAAGCCCTCATTGCAAAGAGACTGCCAAGAGGATCCGGTAAGTATGAAGGAAAACTACCCTTTAAGTGTTTCAATTGCAATAAGATTGGTCATTTTGCCTCAAGATGTTCGGAAAGATCTGCAAGGTCTAATACTGACAGGCAAAGGTTTCAAAAGAACTGCTATTATGTTTATGAAGAAGATGACAATGAAGGAGTAACAGATGATGAATCAGAACTAGGAAGCAAATTTGGAAATGAATGGGTGTTTATTGCCATCAAGGAAGAAGATTCAATATCCCCTGAATCTGTCAATCACAAGGTTGTGGAAAGAGCTTTGGCTGCTCAAGTGGAAGAAAAAGATGATTGGGTTATTGACAGCGGATGCTCTCACCATATGACTGGTGACAAGAATAAGTTCTTAGATTTGGAAAGGTATGAAGGAGGAATGGTAAAGTTTGCTGACAATTCTGCTGGCAGAATCAGAGGTAGGGGAACTATTTCCTTTGATGGAAAGAGCAAAACAGGTAATGTACTATATGTTGAAGGATTGAAGCACAATCTTCTCAGTGTTGGTCAGTTAGTAGACAAAGGCTATGATCTCCGGTTTAAGAATGGAAAATGCAGAATCTTTACAAGCTCCGGAACTGAAATTGCATCCAGTACTCAAACAAAAGGTAATATCTTTCATCTGGTTGGTTCAAATAAAAGTTGTCTGTTTGTTCAAGTTGATCAGAGTTGGTTATGGCATAGAAGAATGTGTCATATAAATTTTGATAACATCATCAAGATAAGCAATATTCAGGCTGTAAGAGATCTACCAAAATTGGTGAAACCTACAAATAGTTTGTGCAAAGAATGTCAGCTAGGTAAACAGATCAGAGTCTTTCAAAAGCAAAGATCAGTCCTCTACCGGATTGTTGGAATTAGTACATACTGATCTCTGTGGTCCGACAAGAATCAAGAGTCTGCAAGGTGATAGATATTTCATGTTGCTAATTGATGACCATTCCCGGATGATGTGGGTTACCTTCCTAAAAGAGAAATCAGAAGCCCTTGAGAAGTTCAAAATCTTCAAAGCTATGGTAGAGAATTAAACCGGATTAAAACTGAAGTGTCTAAGGTCTGATAGAGGTGGTGAATTTACATCTTGTGAGTTCATTGACTTTTGTGAGAAACAGGGTATAAGGAGACAGTTGTCTACTCCTAGGACTCCACAGCAGAATGGAGTAGTTGAGAGAAAGAACCGGACCATCCAGGAAGCTGCCAGAACAATGATGTTGGAAGCAAATGTTCCTCAGATGTTTTGGAAAGAAGCTATCAGCACTGCAGTCTACACTCTCAATCGAGTTCAAATCAGAAACAATACCGGTACGACCCCCTATGAACTTTGGTTTGGCATCACTCCTACTGTGAGATATTTTAGAGTATTTGGTAGCAAGTGTTATATTAAAAGAGATGAAGATCTAGGAAAGTTTGATGCTAGAAGTGATGAAGGAATTTTCTTGGGTTACTCCACTCAAAGCAAAGCATACCGGTGTTACAATAAGAGACTAAGGAAGATGATAGAAAGTACTAATGTAAAAGTTGATGAAGGAATTGAGAAGCCCTCAAGATTCTATGAATGTGATGAAGATGATCAGAATGATTCTCTGGTGCAAGGAGCTTCTTCCTCCTCTGAAATTCAGATCCAGACTGATCCGGTAAATCAGGAAGAAGAAGTTTGTCTGAATGAGCCTGATCAAGAATTAGTAGTGCAAGAAACTCCCAAAGTTCCAAGGTATGTAACTCTAAATCACTCTGAAGATCAGATCATAGGTGACAAAAGTAAAGGGGTACAAACAAGAAGAAGAATTGCTCAAGACTCAAATGAATACTGTCTACAAAGATTGAACCTAAGACAGTAAATGAAGCTTGCAATGATGAAAACTGGACCAAAGCAATGGAGGAAGAATTGATGCAAATTGAGAAAAATCATACTTGGGATCTTGTTCCCAGACCTAGAGACAGGAATGTGATTGGAACTAAATGGGTCTTCTGAAACAAATTGAATGAAGCTGGTGAAGTAATCAGAAACAAAGCTAGATTGGTCTGCAAAGGCTACTCTCAAATAGAAGGAATTGATTTTGAAGAGACCTTTGCTCCAGTGGAAAGAATTGAAGCAGTCAGATTATTTCTTGCATTTGCTGCCTTCAAAGACTTCAAGGTATATCAGATGGATGTCAAGTCTGCCTTCCTAAATGGTGATATGGAAGAAGAAGTTTACATTGAACAACCGGATGGATTTCAATTGTCTGATAATGATGATATGGTCTGCAAGTTGAAGAAAGCATTGTATGGATTGAAGCAAGCCCCAAGAGCATGGTATGAAAGGTTGGATAAGCATCTTGTGCAGATTGGATTCAACAAAGGTACTGCTGACAGTAACTTATATTTTAAAATTGATCATGAAAACATTTTGATTGTTGAAGTGTTTGTGGATGATATCATTTTTGGAGGAAGATATAGTATGTGCAAGACTTTTGCAAATCAGATGAAAAGTGAGTTTGAAATGTCTATGCTTGGTAAAATGAATTTCTTCTTAGGTCTACAAATTACTCAAACAAAGAAAGGGATCTTCATTTCTCAAACCAAATATGTGAAAGAATTGTTGAAAAAATTTGGTATGGAAGATTCAAAGCCAATGAACACTCCTATGGCAACCGGATGTAAGTTGAGCAAAAATGATGACTCTCTAAAGGCAGATCAAACAAAGTATAGATCAATGATTGGTGGATTGTTGTATCTCACTCAGACTAGACCAAATATAATGCAGGTTGTTGTTCTTGTGGCAAGATTCCAGGCTGATCCTAGAGAATCTCATGTTATGGCAATCAAAAGAATTTTTAGGTACTTGAAAGGAACAGTTGAGTATGGTCTATGGTACCCTAGAGATCCAGATTTCTCTCTTCATGCTTACACAGATGCAGATTGGGCAGGAGATGTGGATGACCGGAAGAGCACCAGTGGAGGAGCATTCTTTTTGGGGAAGAGATTGGTTTCTTGGCTAAGCAAGAAACAAGATGCAATATCTCTGTCTACAACTGAAGTAGAATACATTGCAGCAGTAGGTAGTTGCACTCAAATCTTATGGATGAAGCAGATGCTAAGAGACATTAAAATTGAATATGAGAAGCCTATCACAATTTTCTGTGATAATTCAAGTGCAATTAATATTTCTAAGAATCTGGTATTGCATTCTAAGACTAAGCACATATCTATCAAGTTTCACTTTTTGAGAGAACAAGTGAACAAGGAAGAAGTTAGATTGGAGTATGTACCCTCCAAGGATTAGATTGTAGATATCTTTACTAAACCTCTTCCCAAGGACTCTTTTGAGTTTCTCAGGGGAAAGTTAGGGGTCATGGCCCCTCCGGTGATGCATTAAGATGCACTGATGTGCATCAGTCCGGTGGATATCACAGTCATATCTTGTGATCCGGATTGATGATGGGGAGCTGCTACTAAGGGGGAGCAGCTGGTATGATTCTGATGTATTAGAATTGCAAGTATGAGCCCTTTGCCATTGATGTCAAAGGGGGAGAGAAGACATGTGAAAAACAAGTAGCTGATGATCAAAGGGGGAGCAGTAAAGGAGGAAAAGACATGTTGCTGATAGGGGGAGCTGTGACAGAAAGGAGAAGTTCTTGTCTTGATGGTTTTTTACATCATATGTTGCCATCAATGACAAAGGGGGAGATTGTTGCAAGTATGAGGTGAACCAATGTTGTCATTGATGTCAACATACTCATATTGCATTAATGAGAAGGATTGGATGAGCTATGTGCTGAGGATATTGAGAGAATAAGTCTCAATCAGGAACAGTGAAGAATAGTGATGAGAAGAAGGCAAATGTACTGTATAGGTTGAGAACCAGAGGATGAGGATTAAAGGGTTTATAGATATGAGTCTTGAGATGCTTCAGCTAAGATTTCAGAGGTCTGCATGAAGATCTGAAGAAGTTGTGGCTGTCTGTGTGGAACCGGTTCTGACAAGTCTTAAGAGGTGACAGAGGATCACAGAAAGGTCCGGTGAGGTCTAGAATTGTATTATCCTAATCTGCGGATTGGGAGGAGTGTTTGGGATGTCCTTGTGATGTGTCATCTCTAGTTGTGTATGATTTTGAGGTCTGAAAGTACCTTTTGCATTGTGACAATGGCGAAAGACTGTGTTCTTGAAGTACCGGATGATGAAGAGAAGAATTCTGGTAAGCTGATGAAGTGCGGATGCTTTTGATGATTCAAGGAAGGTTATGATGATCATTAGATCATATCTAGTTCGTGTTGGCGGTCCACATTGAAGTTAGAGTTGGATTTGATGTTATGGCTACCAGTTGTTGGTGTTCTTCATGTAACAGGCCGACCGGATGTTCTACATGCCTTGCGAATGTTATTGTGATGTTTGCCGACTTAGATGATTGTTCCTAAGTCGATGTTTTGTATAAATAGGTGTTTGAAAATTCATTTTGGTGTGTGGATTGTGTGGATGAGTGTGGCATAGTGAAGAGAAGTGCGAAAGGTAGAGCAAGGGTTTTGGGCTTAAATGGAACTGATCTGGACATAGTAGAGATGTCATTCTCTAGTTTAAGATTGTGATTCTTATCACTTTGTAGACAGTGTGTCTCCTTGTAGGCAGTGTGCCTCTTTGTGAGCAGTGTGCTCAGGCAGTGAGCCCTAATTGGCATGTGCCATTCATTTTTCTTATTCTTCTAACAGAGAATAATCCTTGGGTTAATCACCCCGTGGTTTTTCCCTTAACCGAGTTTTCCACGTCAAAATCTTGGTGTTCAATGTGTTGATGTTTATCTGCTCTTGTGTTTATGCATTTTGCTTTCATGGATGGTTAATTGATATGCCGTTAACTAACTAAGAAGAATCAAGTGTTTGAAGTAAGAGCAAGTTTTCATACAACTGATTCACCCCCCCCCTCTCAGTTGTATGCCCTAGATCCAACAGTTTTCTTTTGAGTCACATCCTTATCTTTATTGCTGCTTTATTGGCGACGTCATCCACTAGTATTTTGGGAAATAATATCTTCTAAAAAGCAGATTTCGAGAGAAAAAGCTGGCACATGGGTTTTGTAGACAATCCCATTCTGAAGCAACCCAGATCGTCAGATTTTTAAAAAGTAGAGGATTTCCCAAAAAAGCAGCAAAAAAGTAGTTTTTGGAAAAAACTAAAATTTTCCAATCTTCAAGAGGATGAAATTCCAGATGAACCCATTTCAATGAAAACTGAAAAAGCTCTGACCCTGTTTTTGAAAAATGATGCCCTAGAAAAATGGACCTTGAAAAAGCATGCCTTTGTACTTCCCAATCCCAAAACCATGAAGAACACTGAAAAACACTTCGTTTAGGTTCTCAAATCTTCATGAGAAGAAAAAGATATTTTCTTCCTCTGGATGCAACCTACAAAAATAATGAATAAGGAGGCCAAAAGCTTGTTTTATAGAACTTAGGGCAAAAAAATAGCTTTCTTTGTGAAAGCACAAAGCTTGAATCTTATACATGAAGAAAGCATCTTTTAAAGCACAAATCCAAGTTGATATGCTCGAATAGGAAGAATTTTTATTTTATAGCTACCTATGGCTTCATGTGTGAGATGATGAAAAATATCTTCTTTGATGATGTCATCAAACACATGAGGTTGCAAAATTGTTAGCCAAAATTTCCTTCGTTTTGAAACTTTTGCACTCGTTCTGACTCCGACGAGGCCTACCTCTGACTTCAACAAGACGACAAACTGTCACCGTTGATTGAAAAAGCTGATTGATCATGGCATTTTGAAACTTTATCAATCCTGATTTCATCCCCAGCCTCGAACTAATGATCTGATGATGTTTGACTGCAAATTTGACTTCTAGAAACTATCGACGAATGAAGATTTGGAAGTGGTTGCAGGGAACACTATCGGGACATGAAAATAAACTAACTCTAGAGAACTCAGGTGCCCCCAACCTTTAGGGGCGCTTGGGTTTCAATGCCTTAGCTATTTTTTGAAAATTTTCAACATTTTCTATTTTTTGTTTTACGCACGCGCTCTGGTGACTGTGGGACCGAGTTAGGTTGTCGAATCATGCCTGCTGAAGCAAAACTAAGACTGATGATCAGTAGGCAAGCTTGATGAAAACTGAACTGATTGTACCATCTGCCTACCTCAAAAACTGAGCCAAACTAATTTTCTGTGAATTTGACCGGGCTGACGGAGGAGGATTTGCACATTCTTTGAAAAACCATAAAATATTCTAAGTCTGGTGCTCATGGGCACCCCCAGTCTCCTGGGGCACTTTTGATTCCATGTCTTAGAAATTTTTTGGACTTTTTCATCTTTGATTTCATTTCTCCATTTTTTGTGTTAGCAACTCCCGTTTGATCTTCATTTTTGGTTGTCCGACTGACTGCTAAAGCAGGATGAGAGGTGATCTGAGTGGCTTGAACATACCTAAGATGAATTTCCAGCTTTTACAGGCATTTCGACTAAGTTTAACTGATTTTGACCACCTGGAAGTGGGCTGACGAAGACTTTTTGATGTTTCTCAAAAAATGTGAAAAAAAATTCTAACACTGAGAATGATGGGCACCCCTAGCCTTCAGGGGTGCTTGGGAAACTGTGCCTTAGAAAAATTTATGATTTTTGACCTTTTATTTGTAGTTTACCTCATTTCTCGTGTCGACAACTGCTTTCGATCTCTGATTTCAATGATTTGTTGGACAATTGCCACTGGATGAAGGATAGGCTGGATATCATATCTGACATGATTCCCAACTTTTCAGGTCTTATTGACCAACATGACTGCTTTTCTTCACCCTGAAACTAGCCGACAGAGGCATTTTCAACATTTTCTTGAAAAACACAAAAAATAAGTCTGCCAAGGTTGGGCACCCCCAACCTCCAGGGGCACTTGGGATTTCCAGACTTAAACAATTTTGAGGATTTTTTAAACTTTTCTATACTTTCCAAATTCATCATGCTCCGTTCTCCATTTCTCATCAATTAATGATTGCTTGACAGTTCTGCATTATCTAAACAGCCTAGAAAACTTGAAACTGACCCCTAGCAGATGAAACACCTTCATGAATAGCCTCGGAGCTCATGCTTTGCCATCTGAAAAAGTAGAATTGACCCACTAGGGAAAACACAACCTTTTGCAAATTCTGTCTGTACCACCTTGATCGTGAAGCAAAATTAGCCAATTAGAATTAGGCAGGACACCTGAATCATAGATTCTTTTTTAGAAACTTTCTATTTTTAAAAAATTTTGCCAGCATCCATTTCTCAAGAAACCTAGAAAACCTAATTTGACGTCTATTTTTAGAAATTTTAACTTTTTGACAAAAAATTTTCTAGACTTTCACAAAATGCCTTGATGAAGCAAAAAAATTTTATTTGGCACAACACTTAGCAGGTGAGTGAGGGACTTTATCCACCAAATCCTTCACAAGAGAGTCCTCAAAAAGGTAGGATTTAATTGGTTTAGGAGGGCAGAGGGCCAAATGGAATTGATAAAGGTAGAGGATTAAATCCTAATAACGAAACAACTATGACATTGGGGTTTTTTGCATAAGCATCCTTAGCAACTTTGTCAAAGGACTCCAAAGATGACATGAGATTTGACAATGGTAAAAACATTTATATCGACCTTCCAGGGTTACATATTTCATCAACACAAAACATATCTTGTCCCACAGTGACACTAGCTTATCCCTTTCAAAACCCCCCTACAGCCTCATCGAGGTTTCACCCTCGTTGAAGAAAAGCGCCATACTGTCATTGTCATGGACTTTATGTTGTTTCTTCAATTTCTTACCCTTGCATGACATTCCAATAGCTTGAGCTATGATCTCCTCACTCACTTCAAACTAAACATCGCTCACTTGAACTACTTGCTTATCCCACGACATTGCAAACTAGATAGAAAGGATTTCATAAAACCCATTAAGACATTCTAGAAACAGGGTGATTCCTCCCTCGTAGCATATACTCCACAGCATTTCATCAGCCCTAAACTCATCATAAGAGTTGGGTTCCGTTCTAACCCTATCTCCCCATGACCAAACTTTTCAAGCAGCAGTGAAAAAGGTGGCCTAACTATAGTGGAATGAAATAATGGCAGAAGATAAAAACTCTGTCTTTTCTAAACATTTGGTTCAAATGATGCAAACTACAATTATGAAATCTATGCCAAAGCTAGGGGAAGATACACGAGCTAGCCTCACAATCCACTTCACATCCCATGCATAATTGTCATAATTACAACCATCATTCAGATGGTGATCATTAGAAGGAGATACCGCCAGAATTGAAAATATCCTGATGACCACGTCATCCAAGACCATGTGAGCACAAAGAGTTGACTAGAGATGATGTGGCCATCCTCCATCCTACACAACATCATCCCTGTAATCCGATTCCACGGAGGCTCCATAAAATGGTTTAAGTAGATATAGTTAGCACCCTGTCTAGTTAAGACCACCCGACCATCCCCTTGAGAAAGCCATTTAGAAAAGCTAACTCTCCAATGAGTGTAGAGAATATACAGAAATATATATTCTAACTTAGTATTATCCCAATATATCACATCCATTAAGAAGGGAGAGGTTGCACCTCAAGATATAGGTAATCTTTAATATTACTAGGGAGATTATTTATGTCCCTCCAACATCTTTTAGAGTCAAGGGTAACTCCAAAATTGGCCATAGAATCAACAACACCATTACCATCTCTATAAATATGCCTTAATTCAACTTTATCCAGCCCCAAGAGGAGGTATTTTATATCATGGATGATATCAGCTATTTACCATACCACCCTGACTTTACCTTGAACGACATCAATAATATGTTTTGAACCTACCTCGATCTGTAAGTTTTTAATACCAATAGAGAGGGCTATTTTAATACCCCAAAGTAAATCCATGGCTTTAGTCACATTATTGGAGTTTATCCCTAACCCACCAACATAAGAAACAACAAGTTCACCCTTATAGGACCTCAAGAACCCCCTTCGCTAGCAACTCTAGGGTTTCCCTTAGCAACCCCATCAAAGTTTAGATTAATCCAACCTTCAGTAAGGGGAGTCCATTTAGTGTTCTTCCGAGCTAACTTTTTAGTATTGTCTACCTTGAAATTATGCATAGAGACATTCCACCCTCTAAGTATATTAGCTTCCTGATTATTAGGAGGAGCTTCAAAAGCTTTCAAAATACAATGAGAAACATTTTTAGCTAGCAATTTGGAGAAGATACAAAAGACTTCTTGAGCATTCTTAGGGCAATCCCTGAAGATTCTATTATTTCTATCCTTCCATAGACCCCAAGTGAGGAGAGGAGGAATATGATACCACACTTCTTTGTAGATCAAGTGAGAGAAAGGGGAAACCCAATTTTCAATGAAAGAAATCGGGTCCTCATTCATACTCCAACTGATACCAAGCTTTTGGAAGGCCATGCTCCACACCTCTCTAGAATAATCATAGTGAAGTAGGATGTGGGAGACAGATTCCTCATCCTTAAGACATAGAACACAGACAAGCATTATGTTATTTATATTGTGTTTTGATGAATGTCTGCATGATTTAATTGGTTGTTTTCAAATTATAATGTCATATGATTAGTTGTTTACAATGATCTTGGTAAATGGAGATTTATCTGGAACTAACTCTTTCCTACAACAACTAAGAACACTAACCTATGACCAAGGCTGCAGAAGTTCCTACAGCCAAGATTGTAGAATTTTCTGTAGCCAACGGACCAGTTCATGCAATCGAAGAACTCACCTCCTCCAGCAATGGGATCAACTCCTTCAAAAAGTTTGCATTTCTTCTTCAGTTAAATAATTCTTTTGATCTTACCTCTTGATCCCTTCCCTCTCATTTCTACCTATAAATACCCTTTCATTCTTCATTGTTTAACATCTTTCACACTCATCAAGAAGCAAGCAAGCTTCTCACATAGGCCTTTGAGAACCTCTTAGTTTATTTATTTTAGTTTTACTTTTAGTTTTGCAAAGATTCAAAGATTTTCCTTTTAGGAGGTTGTTTTCATGCATTATTGTTTTTGTGAAGCTTATGCATAGCATCGCCTCTAGATTTTTATGCATAGACAAGGACCTAGAGATCCTTTTCCCTTCAAATTTGTTATTGCTTCTGGTGGTGTTCACCTAGGGTTAGGGTTCTGAATTTGAGTTTGCAGGCTTCTTTGTTTATTCCTTCAAGCCCTTAGTGACTTAGGTTAAGTTGTTCCTCGACTCACATGCATTGTCTTACCGCCTTTTCCCATCGCACTTGAGAAAATGCTAAGCTTTGAAATTTGCTCTGTGCATTGTAAAATCTGTCATATGTTTGTATGTACATGCAGGCCAAATGTGCAAGTGGTCATGTATGTTAGCAAGCTTGTGAAATCTCAGTTGGCTTTTGAAAAATGGTAAAAAGTTGAGTTATATGCATTTTTTTGATGCATATCGAGTTGCATATACAAGGGGGAATCTTTTGCAGATTCCTGGGAATATTCGATGCTTGTATATAGGGTTTGCTTGTATATCGGGCATGTATGTGCGAACATACAGCGGCTATATACAAGGGAAAGGGTGCAAAATTGAATGTATCTTTGACATACATTGGAGACATACAAGTGGGAATCTATCACACATCCTAGGAATATTCCCAGTTTGTATATCGGTTATATACAAAGGGCCTTGTATATTCAGTAACATACAAAGCAACCAAGATACAATTGGTGGGGCCCGCAGGTATATACAAATGAGTTTGTATATTCGGCATACAAAGGAAAGGTGCAGAGGTGTTTGCATATACAAGGATTGACATACAAGCCAATATACAAAAGAGGATATACAACCCAGATGCAGAGGAGGTATCAAATGCAATGAATGAAATTTGAGATCTGTGGGTTGTATAATAGTGCTTGTATATGCCGATATACAAGCCGATGTGCAATGAAAAGGATACAAGCCGGATTTCAAAAGGTGGTATATTCTAATGCATAATGAATTGAGGTCCGCGGCTTGTATGTATGTGTGTGTTGTATATTGCAGATATACAAAGAAGAGAGATACAAGCCGGACCTGAATAAGTTTCCAATCTGCTCTATAATAGTTTGGGGTCTGCCTTTGTTTATTAGACTGTTGTATATGCATATGGCTTTGCATATACAAGGAATTCAAGGCATGCATATGCAAGGTGAAAAAGGGAAAAATGAGAATGGGAAGAGTCAGTGATAGGAGTGTGAATTGCCTACGTGGTGCGTTTTTGCTGGTTGGCAATTTTTCAAGGGATTTTGGACCGCGAATTTCAGCGGTGGAAGCATGATCGACAGCTGTCTTTCAATTTTGTTGTAGCGATGGGTTTCTTTGTATGCGGTCGCATTTTTGAGCAGGAAATCTTCTGATACGTCCGTTGCTGCATTTCTGAAGGCCGCGGGTAGTTGGGCATTGATGGCAGATTTGCAAGGGCATGATGGATGGAGTGACAGGCCAGCTACCTGATTAAAGAAGAAAATCTTTAGGTGGAGGTGTGGGGCTCGAGTTCAACCACTCCTGGCCTTTCTTTCTGCCTGCTGCATTAATTATTTTGAGCGCCAATTCGAAAATGCATTGTATCTGGCAAATTTTTTATTTGCCTTGTAATTAATGCTGAGTACACTTTCTTGCTGTATAAGCAGACTATGTCACTCATTTGTGTTGTTGAAAACTGGACAAGTTTTGGTGCTGTAATGAAATACAACTTCGTTGGTGGCTCTATTCTAGGTATTTTGTGAGTTTATGAGTTGTATGTTGAATGTCTTATGCATAGAATTCGTCAGTTTCATGTTGATTCAAATGAGTAATGCTTTATAGCATGTATTTTGTTATTTGTCTCCAAACTAAATGTGTTCTTCTTCTGAATCTAAACAGCTAAGGGGTGTTTGGGATTCTAGAATATGGGTTTACTATATTGAATGCTTAATCTTTTACTTATGCTCAAGGAGAAGATTAAATGTTTCAGGTTAAGTGTTGGGAAGAATACATTGCAGTAAGGATGTTTGTAAGCAGAAATAACTAAATACTTTATTTTGGGTATTGTCTGTAAGGCAGACATTGCATAATCCCCTTGAAATCTGATTGTTGTTTCAGGTCTGTGATAAACATTCACATATATATGTCTACTGACTCCGAGCCCTTGATAGGCACCAATCTGGTCTTGTATTTATGCTACAACCAAGGTCCTAGTTTTGCTTCCAAATATAAATCAAGCTCAAACTTTTAATACAAACCTTTAGGACATTAGGAGTAGTTTAGGACTAAAATCCTCTGTCTCACAACTGAACATAGGCCCAAAGCTAGCTCCTTTGCACTTATCTCACAGTTTTGGTCTGCATAAGAGAGGATTTATCTACTCTATGTGTCAACATCCCAGCTAATTTGTAGATGCATTTCATAGATGTTGAATAGGGAATACCCCCCTTGGTTCTGCAGAGCCTAAAGAAGAAGAGGAGATATTTATAGAGTCTATCTCCTGTACTGTTGGCCCCTAGCTCAGGAATCCTGTTGATCAATGATGGCTACTTTGTAGGGATAATTGGGAACAACCATCCAGTCTGGGAAAAATACCAACAACTTCTAAGCCAATTTTCATTTTCTCACATCCTCATTTTTATCCATGTCGCTAAGAAGGGGACCCCATCATTGTAGAGGAGGAGATGGTTACCATAGGACCTTTGAGGACATTTCCTAACACTAGTGCCCATTACCACATATTCTTTATTGCTTTCGTAGTAATTAGCTCACATCTTGCTCTTGAGGAAATAAAACATTGCTTTGTATTTTTCTTGATAGGATAGAGTTAGAGTAGATTTATTTGCTTTTGTAGAATAAAATTCTTATTTTTCTTAGAGTGGTTGAAAATTTGTCTAATTAGATTAGAAAATTAAATCTCAAAAAACATAAAAACATAGTTACATTGCATAGAATTAGATACATATTTCTTTTAATAGTAATTAGGTCATTAAAAATCTAAAAAAGAATAAAAAAGTGCATGCATTTATTTAAGATTAATGACATTAGAATCTCATTCAAAACATTTGAAAACACAAAAACAAAAGGAAAACCCTCAATTTCACCATGAAGTCAACAAACAAACAATGTTTTCAACATTCAAATTAAACAGTCAAACATAGAAAAAATCAAGAAAACCCTTGATCTCATCATATGAGGTACACAAACTCACTAATTCAACAAATCAAAATTCAACAAACACAACACTACAACTTCATTGTCACTTGCGACACTTTTCCTCCATGTGAAGAGAGTAATAAGTCCAATTCATCCCTGCCTAGTTGGCTATCCTTGGAAGAGTAGGGGTGATTTGACTAATGCCTTTAGAAAGGGTGTAGTACATGTGCTACATCGAAGCTTGACTCACCTATGTTGTGTTTGAGTCATATTCTTGTTAGAAATGAAGGTAAACAACTATCAATGGAAAATTGATTACAACTGTAATATAGATATTTAACTGTGCAGAACCAAAATAAATATGGTATAAAATCAACACAAAGAAATAAAAGAACAGAAGATTAAACACATAATGTAGTGTTTACATGGAGAAACCCTTTCAAGAAAAAACTCCACACAAGAAGAGATGTACCAGTATGTATTAACTTTAATAGAGTTTACAACACAACACTATCAATCTCCTCTTTAGTCTTCAATCCGGTAGTGCCTGTAATACCCTCAATTCTTCTCATACATAGCTATAATACAATATCCTCATAAAGGGGTTACCTTATAGGAAAATACAAGCCAACATAACCTCTACCGTCAGATATATGACCTAATGATGAGCAGTCCAGATTTACAATGAGAAAATATATATAAAATGTGGCTTCCAGGGCGTTGCCCCTGGACCCCACTAGGGTGTGCGGCCCTCAGACCCCCCCACCAGGGGAGCCATCCTCCCAAACCTTGCAGGGGGTACCCCTTGCAACCCCTCAATAACCTACATCCGTCGGGCACCGAGATTAAACATGCGGCTGAAACAAGATCACTACTTGGTGAATACTTCTTCCCTTATGGAAATTTACGATCAACATTAGGAGTAATTAATTACGTATAATTTACAAGGTTGTGGCACCTTAATCTTAACATTCTCTCACTAGGCATCATACATTGTAAATTAATCTATAGGAAAACATAAAATAACTAAGCACTAGGAACAAGACCCATGGCCTCCGTGCACCATGTAAACATTTTTGTGCTCACATGTTTAGTAAGTGAATCTGCAACATTCTCTTGAGTGTCGACCTTCTTTAGCTCAATCTGGCCATTAGTAATCATTTCATGAACAAAATGGTATTGAACATACACATGCTTAGTCTGTGCATGATACATGGGGTTCTTGGCCAAACATATTGCACTCTGGCTATCATAACCAATCTGAATAATCCTGCAATCAAAACCAATACCTGTACACAATCTTCATAACCAAACTGACTCCTTGGAGACATGAGTAGCAGCCATACACTCTGCTTCGATGGTGGATATGTTGATAACTGAGAGGGGGGGTGAATCAGTTATCTTAATTACTTCAACCTTTCTGATCTTCCTTAGCAATTAATGCAATATTAAATCATATAAGCAAACATAACCATGAAATGGAAATAACATCAATACACATGACACAATGATTTTGATGTGGAAAACCCTATTAAGGGAAAAAACTACGGGGCGATTAACCCAAGATTGTATTCTCTGTTAAAAGAATAAGATAGTACAAAATGACACTTGCCAATTAGGGCTCACTACCTGAGCACACTGCTCACAAGAGGCTTACTGCCTACAATAGTTTATACAAGGAAACTAGATACTTGAACTGATGAGAAGCATCCACACATGCTGAGGTTTAGTTTCGGTTAGGCTCAATATATTGATCTACTGCACTTCATTCTTCCTCTTCTTTGGAGCTGTTGTCCTGTCACATACCGGACCTGTATTACAGTTGTTACTCTGCTCCTCTGCGTTTTTTCACACAACACAACTTACAACACACACCTACACATCTAAATCCATCTGGTATATATATATATATCCATACAAATGATTTCAACACCTTTCTAGTCGACATTCGGAATAGTCAATATTATCCCAAACTTTGATCTGTCGGTTGAATCCTTGCTTTCCAAGTGATGCGTATCAAGGAGATGCTTATAGAAGTCATCAATTATGTCAGCCAATCATGAGTGATACCTTAGGAAGCTCGAACACCATCAATATCTCATCTGGATTTAGGTCTGATGCTCTACTGGTCAGTTCTTCCTCTGTCTACTCTGCCAAACAGGAACCCAACACTCAAGTGCTCATGTCTCTTCATTCTTCCATCACCAGAGGCTCAATCCCTAGAATATATCAGTCAAGGTACACCTCTTGACTTCCCCAAGTCTGCACTTTACTAAGATACTTCCTCTGAGAGATCCGGACCTGACTGTTGGACCTTGCCACATGCTCTGTTCTTGCTTACCGGACCATAACACTTCTTCAATCTGACTTCCGGTATAGGCACGCCATGTCCTGCGGATGTGTGGGATGAACTTTGTTGCCACCAATGACAACAATCACGAAGCTACAATGTGTCTCTTTCCAACAATCTCCCCCTTTGGCATTGATGGCAACACTTAGTGAAAAATGACTAAGTGTCATACTACACTCCCCCTTAGCTGCTGCTCTGTTCTAATGTACACTTTACCGGAGCTCCCCCTTAGCTGGATTCCATATTTTTCACTATTCCTCACTCCCCCTTTGACATCAATGGCAAAGGGTAGGGTCCACACACCAAATTTTCTCAAAAACAAATCTATACTTAGTCGTAAAAACATATATACATGTTTTACTTACATATACTTAACTATATCTGCAAAAGTGGTTTTCAACTGTACTACTTCTGTTGCCCAACTCCTCTTCATCCTGTCCAAAATTGAGATGTGACCACTCAATAGGAATGCAAAAGCTTCTGCCCTCTTTAGATTTGTCAGATCATTGGTCTGGGTTGTGGTCTGTGCATCACTTAGGGCTTTGTGCATGGCTTCTAACTTAGGGATAATTATCCCTCTAAGTTCATTCAACCTGTTTATTCTATTTTTCTTCTCCTTCTCAAACTTCTTTATTTCATTTGTGACTACAATAGCCTGACACTCTTGATTTACTATGGAGGAGGAGAGAGGATCAAAACTTTGAAATAAACTTAACAGTTTATCCTCTTGCTCTTTTACTTTCTTCTCAATGTCCTTGGTCACTTTAGGCCAGGATAAACAAAATTTATAGATATCTCTGCCATCTTTGAGAGCATTTTCTAAGCTCTTTATTCCAATATCCATAACTCTCCTATCATTTTTTATTAGACCCTGCACTTCGAAGAATCTTTTTCCCAAAAATGCCTTCTGAACTTTATCATCTGCTGACTTCTCTAAGGAATCAAAATGTGTGCTAACACTATTAACTACAGATTTGAGATTACCAGATGAAGAGGCTGAGGGATCCTTCTAAAAAGATGGCATGATCTTCTCCAATACACCGGATGCAGTTTCTATGAGCTTGCAGTCTTCCATGTGAGACTTTAGAAGTTTTTCTTTTGCCTTTGCTGAAGTAAAGGATGCTAGCTTCATGGTTTGAACCGGGGAGAGGGAGTCAAAATTAAACGGTCCTTGAAGAAGTTCTGGTTAATCAAATTCCATCATCTCCTTGGTTAAGAATTCTTCGACTGCTTCTGCTATGTCTCTTGTCGGTGACAGGGTTTTGTCCCCTTTTGCAACCTTACCACTATCATCTGTGGTCTTTTCTATTGGAGTTTTCTCTCCTTCTGTAGCCTTACTATTGTCATCTTCTTTTTCCTTCTCCTCTGCTTGTTGACTGATGTTCTCTTCTACTCTTTCTTCTTCTTTAGATCCGGAGTCTGCAGGGGAAACCGGAGGAGAGATGTTTGCTTGTTCATGGATCTCCTCTTCCAGAGCAGAGGATTCTAAGTCCTTATCTTTTTCTTCACCTATCTCCTTTACCTCTTTTGCTACAGTCTTAGTAGATTCTTCTTTGTTATCCATTCCCGAGGGATCATCACCTAAATCCTCTATAACAAGAATATTGAATCTTTTATAGGCATTTCGGAGGATTTCTTCTATTTCTTTTGCCACTTTATCAATTTCTCCAAGCATGAGCTGATTCATTCTAGCCTTACTCCGAAACTCATCCTTGCAATCTTTGAAGATCATATCCATTTGTTTCGGAGTAATTGAAGGATAGAGCTAAATAGCTATCTGTTCTCTAATCTCTAAGTCCTTAGCCTTGGCATTTTCTTTTCTCATTTCAAGTTCCTTCTCTAAACTTTTAGGAATTAGAGAAATTATTTCAATAAATGCTTTATTGTATATGTTCAAGTACTTAACTGTGGCTTCCTCCAAGATCTTTCTATCTGCATCATTATATGCATCATAGAATTTTGTTATTGGTTGCAGGTTCCCACCCACAGTAACTGCTTTAACTACATCATCTAAGGACAGAGTGGGCCTTTCAACAAACTCTTCTACCTCTGCCTCCTTGTCTTCACCGAATACTTTCTTCTTCTTCTTCATCTTCTTGATTTCTTCATTAGATTATGTCTCTTCTTCATCCTTCTGACTGATATAAGACCTTGTTGCCTTTGTCTTTGTTCTCTTTTCTCCTTTACCAGATGATTTTGCTTCCAGTTTTGATGCCTTTGAGCTCTTAGCAGTGGCAGATGTTGCAAGTATGAGGTGAACCAGTGTTGTCATTGATGTCAACATACTCATATTACATTGACAAGAAGGATTGGATGAGCTGTGTGTTGAGGATATTGAGAAAATTACCCTCAGTCAGGAACAGTGAAGAACAGTGATGAGAAGAAGGCAAATATATTGGATAGGTTGAAAACCGGAGGATGCGGATTAAAGGGTTTTCAGATATGAGTCCTGAGATGCTTCAGTCAAGTTTTCAGAGGTCCGCATGAAGACCTGAAGAAGTTATGGCTGTCTGTGTGGAACCGGTTCCGGCAAGTGCTTAGAGGTGACAGAGGATCACAGAAAGGTCCGGTGAGGTCCGGAATTGTACAATCCTAATCTGCGGATTGGAAAGAGTATTTGGGATGTCCTTGTGATGTGCCATCTCGAGTGGTGTATGATTTGGAGGTCCGGAAGTACCTCTTGCATTATGACAATGGCGACAGACTGTGTTCTTGAAGTTCCGGATGAGGAAGACAAGAGATTCCAGCAAGTAAAGGAAGTGCGGATGTATCCGGACATTCAGGCAGGCTTGTGAAGTTTTCTGGATCGTGTTGAGGTTGTGTTGTTGATCCGCATTGATAGTAGAGCCCGGAATTGAAGTTATTCTTCCGGATGAAGTTCTTGCTCTGTTTAGCCGACTGAATGAGTTGTTCATCCTGCGAATGTTCTTGTGGTGGCCGACCGGATGTGTTATTCATCTTGCGGATACTCTTATGATTGTTTGCCGACTTAGATGTTTGATCCTAAGTCGATGTCTTGTATAAATAACGGTCTGTGAGTTCATTTCGGTGTGTGGGGTGTGGATGAGTGTGGCATAGCGAAGAGAAGTGCGAAAGGCAGAACAGAGGTTCTTGGGCTTAATTGGAACTGATCCGGACATGGTAGAGATGTCATTCTCCAGTTCAAGCCTGTGATTTTTATCACTTTGTAGACAGTGTGTCTCCTTGTAGGCAGTGGGCCTCTTTGTGAGCAGTGTGCTCGGGCAGTGAGCCCTAATTGGCATGTGCCATTCATTTTTCTTTATTCTTCTAACAGAGAATAATTCTTGGGTTAATCACCCCGTGGTTTTTCCCTTAACCGGGTTTTCCACGTCAAAATCTTGGTGTTCAATGTGTTGATGCTTATCTGCTCTTGTGTTTATGTATTATGCTTCCATGGATGATTAATTGATATGCTACTAACTAACAACAAAGAATCAAGTGTTTGAAAGAGCAAGAAGTTTTATACAACTGATTCACCCCCCCTCTCAGTTGTATGCCCTAGATCCAACAATTGGTATCAGAGCCAAGTTCCTCTGATAGGAGCTTAACCGCTTGAGGAGATCCAGGATGTCGTCATACAAGAAGGATAGTCCGAAGTTCGATGGAACCAACTTCACTCTCTGGAAAGGTCGCATGAAGTGTCACTTGGAATGTATGGGAAAAGCATATTTGGCTATGGTTTCAAAACCATATGTACCTCCACAAGGTGGTCCGACAACTCTAAATGAAATCACAGAAGCTGAAAACAATCTGCGAACCAAGGAAGCTCTTCTAAGTGCATTGAATGACTCAGATCTCTCGAATGTTATTGACCTACCAACTGCATATGAGATCCTGACTAAACTGGAACTTCTGTATGAAGGAGATGAGTTTGTCAAAAGTGCAAGGTTGCAAAGTCTAAAAGGGAAATTTGAAAGATTGAAAATGAGAGATGATGAAAACATCACTACCTTTATGCCAAGAGTGAATGAGCTGGTATGTGGAATCAGAAATGCTGGTGGAACTTTAGATGAAAATGAGATTGTCTGCAAAATCCTAAGATCTCTTCCTGCTACCTACAAAATCAAGGTTGCTGCCATTGATGAATTCAGAGCCCACACAACTGTCACAAGAGAACAACTGGCTGGCAAACTAGCTGCATTTGAAATGACCGAGTTTGGAGATAATCCTCCCAAGACTGAATCTGCTTTCAAAGCCAGTGCCTATGTGAAAGGCAAACAGAGATTTGATCCGGGAGAAAACTCATCAAGGAAAATGTCATGGTATGATCAAGCAAGAAGAGACATGGAAGAAGAAGAAGCAGAAACAGCTCAACTTGAAGCCCTCATTGCAAAGAGACTGCCAAGAGGATCCGGTAAGTATGAAGGAAAACTACCCTTTAAGTGTTTCAACTGCAATAAGATTGGTCATTTTGCTTCAAGATGTCTGGAAAGATCTGCAAGGTCTAATACTAACAGACAAAAGTTTCAAAAGAATTGCTATTATGTTCATGAAGAAGATGACAATGAAGGAGTAACAGATGATGAATCAGAACTAGGAAGCAAATCCGGAAATGAGTGGGTGTTTATTGCCATCAAGGAAGAAGATTCAATACTCTCTAAATCTATCAATCACAAAATTGTTGAAAAAGCTTTGGCTGCTCAAGTGGAAGAAAAGGATGATTGGGTTATTGACAGTGGATGTTCTCACCATATGACTGGTGACAAGAATAAGTTCTTGAATTTGGAAAGGTATGAAGGAGGAATGGTAAAGTTTGGTGACAATTCTGCTGGCAGAATCAGAGGCAGGGGAACTATTTCCTTCGATGGAAAGAGCAAAACAGGTAACGTACTGTATGTTGAAGGATTGAAGCACAATCTTCTTAGTGTTGGTCAGTTGGTGGACAAAGGCTATGATCTCCGGTTCAAAAATGGAAAATGCAGAATCTTTACAAACTCTGGAACTGAGATTGCATCCGGTACTCAGACAAAAGGTAATATCTTTCATCTGGTTGGTTCAAATAAAAGTTGTTTGTTTGCTCAAATTGATCAGAGTTGGTTATGGCATAGAAGAATGTGCCATGTAAATTTTGATAACATCATCAAGATAAGCAATACTCAGGCCGTAAGAGATCTTCCAAAATTGATGAAACCTACAAATAGTTTGTGCAAAGAATGTCAGCTAGGTAAACAAAGCAGAGTCTCTTTCAAAAGCAAAGATCAGTCTTCTACCGGACTGTTGGAATTAGTACATACTGATCTCTGTGGTCCGACAAGAATCAAGAGTCTGCAAGGTGATAGATATTTCATGTTGTTAATTGATGATCATTCCCGGATGATGTGGGTTACCTTTCTAAAAGAAAAATCAGAAGCATTTGAGAAGTTCAAGATCTTCAAAGCTATGGTAGAGAATCAAACCGGATTGAAACTAAAGTGTCTAAGGTCTGATAGAGGTGGTGAATTTACATCTGGTGAGTTCATTGATTTTTGTGAGAAGCAGGGTATAAGGAGACAGTTGTCTGCTCCTAGGACTCCACAGCAGAATGGAGTGGTTGAGAGAAAGAACCGGACCATTCAGGAAGCTGCCAGGACAATGATGTTGGAAGCAAATGTTCCTCAAATGTTTTGGAAGGAAGCTATCAGCACTGCAGTCTACACTCTCAATCGAGTTCAAATCAGAAACAACACCGGTAAGACCCCCTATGAACTCTGGTTTGGCATCACTCCTACTGTGAAATATTTCAGAGTATTTGGTAGCAAGTGTTATATTAAAAGAGATGAAGATCTAGGAAAGTTTGATGCTAGAAGTGATGAAGGAATTTTCTTGGGTTACTCCACTCAAAGCAAAGCATACCGATGTTACAATAAGAGATTGAGGAAGATGATAGAAAGCACCAATGTGAAAGTTGATGAAGGAATTGAGAAGCTTTCAAGATTTTATGAGTTTGATGAAGATGACCAAGATAGTGTTCAAGGACCTCAATCCTCTCCGGTGAGACAGAGTCAGCCTGATCCGGTAAATCAGGAAGAAGAGATAGGTTTGAATGAGCCTGATCAAGAAGCAGCAGTACAGGATACTCCCAAAATTCCAAGGTATGTAAGACTGAACCACTCTGAAGATCAGATCATAGGTGACAAAAGCAAAGGTGTACAAACTAGAAGGAATGTTGCTCAAAATCAGGATGAATGTTGTCTGATTTCAAAGATTGAACCTAAAACAATAAATGAAGCCTGCAATGATGAAAACTGGACTAAAGCAATGAAAGATGAATTGATGCAAATTGAGAAAAATCATACTTGGGATCTTGTTCCCAGACCTAGAGACAGGAATGTAATTGGAACCAAGTGGGTCTTCTGGAACAAACTAAATGAAGCTGGTGAAGTAATCAGAAACAAAGCTAGATTGGTCTGCAAAGGCTACTCTCAAATAGAAGGAATTGACTTTGAAGAGACTTTTGCTCCGGTGGCAAGAATTGAAGCAGTCAGATTACTTCTTGCATTTGCTGCCTTCAAAGACTTCAAGGTATATCAGATGGATGTCAAGTCTGCCTTCCTAAATGGTGATCTGGAAGAAGAAGTCTACATTGAACAACCGGATGGATTTCAATTGTCTGATAATGATGATATGGTCTGCAAGTTGAAGAAAGCTTTGTATGGATTGAAGCAAGCCCCAAGAGCATGGTATGAAAGGTTGGATAAGCATCTTGTGCAGATTGGATTCAACAAAGGTACTGCTGACAGTAACTTATATTTCAAAATTGATCATGAAAACATATTGATTGTTGAAGTGTTTGTGGATGATATCATTTTTGGAGGAAGAGATAGTATGTGCAAAACTTTTGCAAATCAGATGAAAAGTGAGTTTGAAATGTCTATGCTTGGTGAAATGAATTTCTTCTTGGGTCTACAAATTACTCAAACAAAAGAAGGGATCTTCATTTCTCAGACCAAATATGTGAAAGAATTGTTAAGGAAATTTGGTATGGAAGACTCAAAACCTATGAACACTCCTATGGCAACCGGATGTAAGTTAAGCAAAGATGATGACTCTCCAAAGGCAGATCAGACAAAATATAGATCAATGATTGGTGGATTATTGTATCTCACTCAAACTAGACCAGATATAATGCAGGCTGTTGGTCTTGTGGCAAGATTCCAGGCTGATCCTAGAGAATCTCATGTTATGGCAATCAAAAGAATTTTTAGGTACTTGAAAGGAACAGTTGAGTATGGTCTATGGTACCCTAGAGATCCGGATTTCTCTCTTCATGCTTACACAGATGCAGATTGGGCAGGAGATGTGGATGACCGGAAGAACACTAGTGGTGGAGCATTCTTTTTGGGGAAGAGATTGGTTTCTTGGCTAAGCAAGAAACAAGATGCAATATCTCTGTCTACAACTGAAGCAGAATACATTGCAGCAGCAGGTAGTTGCACCCAAATCTTATGGATGAAGCAGATGCTAAGAGACATCAAAATTGAATATGAGGAGCCTATCACAATTTTCTGTGATAATTCAAGTGCAATTAATATTTCTAAGAATCCGGTATTGCACTCTAAGACTAAGCACATATCTATCAAATTTCACTTCTTGAGAGAACAAGTAAACAAGGAAGAAGTTAGATTGGAGTATGTTCCCTCCAAGGATCAGATTGCAGATATCTTTACAAAACCTCTTCCCAAGGACTCTTTTGAATATCTCCGGGAGAAGTTAGGGGTCATGGCCCCTCCGGTGATAAACTAAGATGCACTGATGTGCATCAGTCCGGTGGATATGACAGTCATATCTTGTGATCTGGATTGATGATGGGGAGCTGCTACTAAGGGGGAGCAGCTGGTATGATTCTGATGTATTAGAATTGCAAGTATGAGCCCCTTGCCATTGATGTCAAAGGGGGAGAGAAGACATGTGAAAAACAAGTGGTTAATGATCAAAGGGGGAGAGAAGACATGTAAAAAGTTGTTGTTGATAGGGGGAGCTGTGAACAGAAAGGAGAAGTTCTTGTCTTGATGGTTTTTCACATCATATGTTGCCATCAATGACAAAGGGGGAGATTGTTGCAAGTATGAGGTGAACCAGTGTTGTCATTGATGTCAACATACTCATATTACATTGACAAGAAGGATTGGATGAGCTGTGTGTTGAGGATATTGAGAAAATTACCCTCAGTCAGGAACAGTGAAGAACAGTGATGAGAAGAAGGCAAATATATTGGATAGGTTGAAAACCGGAGGATGCGGATTAAAGGGTTTTCAGATATGAGTCCTGAGATGCTTCAGTCAAGTTTTCAGAGGTCCGCATGAAGACCTGAAGAAGTTATGGCTGTCTGTGTGGAACCGGTTCCGGCAAGTGCTTAGAGGTGACAGAGGATCACAGAAAGGTCCAGTGAGGTCCGGAATTGTACAATCCTAATCTGCGGATTGGAAAGAGTATTTGGGATGTCCTTGTGATGTTCCATCTCGAGTGGTGTATGATTTGGAGGTCTGGAAGTACCTCTTGCATTATGACAATGGCGACAGACTATGTTCTTGAAGTTCCGGATGAGGAAGACAAGAGATTCTAGCAAGTAAAGGAAGTGCGGATGTATCCGGACATTCAGGCAGGCTTGTGAATTTTTCTGGATCGTGTTGAGGTTGTGTTGTTGATCCGCATTGATAGTAGAGCCCGGAATTGAAGTTATTCTTCCGGATGAAGTTCTTGCTCTGTTTAGCCGACCGGATGAGTTGTTCATCCTGCGAATGTTCTTGTGGTGGCCGACCGGATGTGTTATTCATCTTGCGGATACTCTTATGATTGTTTGCCAACTTAGATGTTTGATCCTAAGTCGATGTCTTGTATAAATAACGGTCTGTGAGTTCATTTCGGTGTGTGGGGTGTGGATGAGTGTGGCATAGCGAAGAGAAGTGCGAAAGGCAGAACAGAGGTTCTTGGGCTTAATTGGAACTGATCCGGACATGGTAGAGATGTCATTCTCCAGTTCAAGACTGTGATTTTTATCACTTTGTAGACAGTGTGTCTCCTTGTAGGCAGTGGGCCTCTTTGTGAGCAGTGTGCTCGGGCAGTGAGCCCTAATTGGCATGTGCCATTCATTTTTCTTTATTCTTCTAACAGAGAATAATTCTTGGGTTAATCACCCCGTGGTTTTTCCCTTAACCGGGTTTTCCACGTCAAAATCTTGGTGTTCAATGTGTTGATGCTTATCTGCTCTTGTGTTTATGTATTATGCTTCCATGGATGATTAATTGATATGCTACTAACTAACAACAAAGAATCAAGTGTTTGAAAGAGCAAGAAGTTTTATACAACTGATTCACCCCCCCCCCCTCTCAGTTGTATGCCCTAGATCCAACAGCAGATGCAGAGCTCTTAGAGGATTTGGTCCGGGAGGGGGTTTCTACCGGAGCACTTTCTTTTTTCTACCTCTTCCTTTTCTTTTTCTTCCCTTTCCATCTTTTCTCTGTTTGCATCAAGTGCCTCTTTTGAGATGCCATACCTTTTGGCAACATTCTCTACTTCTTTTCTCACTTTTCTCTTCATCTCCGGTTGCCTTAGTTCCACATGAATCTTCACACTCAGCTCTTCAAAGGTTCCAAACCCTTCTGTCTTAGAATCCTTGGGTTGACTGAGCATGTGTTGAACATGTAGCTCTACTATTTTCTCATTTACTTCATACCCCATTGGCATCACCCAGACTACCCTTGGATCCACTGCCTCCATTAGGCACTGATCAATTTCTACCATAAAGCAAATTACATCCTTATACTTTTCAACTAGAGATTGGGGGATTCTCTGTCTAGCTTGCATCATATTCTAAAAGTTCTTGAAGTAGCCCCAGAGTGCTGTGTTTTGTGCCTTAGAATCGCCAAGTCCATGCAAGTAATCTCTAATTTGAATTGCAACAGGTTTGTCATTCTGCCATACCCAACCACTGGATCCGTGCAGCTCATTCATAAAGTAGAAGAACAAACACAGTATCAGCCCACCATACATGAAAGAGTTCTTCTTGTCCTTCTTGGTCTTTTGTAGGTTTTCCATCAGTTGGTTCATAAGGAGTTCACAAAGATCATAATCTACATTCTTTCTCAACATTTCATAAGCAGTGTAGATTGCTATTCTGGATATAGAATTTTCTCTGCTGGAGTGATATATCTTGTACCCAATAATCATGGAGGCAAACTTGTTGTCTGGATCTGTGATATACTCAACTGTCATTGCTCTTTTATCAAATTTAGATCTAGTAGCATCACTCATAGTTTGATTTTTGACTGATTTTAGAGTAGGTAACCCACTGGTTGAGTGTAATCCGGTTACTGCCCTAATGGCATCCTTGGTTATCTTGAACGGCCTCATCAACCATATAAAGTTATCATGCATTCTACTTAGAACATACTAGACCCATTCATCTTCCAGAAAACAGAGGAAATGAATGCATTGTACAAAATGTTTGTCTCGGATAGCCTTATACTGAGGTTTGAGATCAAAAGAGTCATCTATTAACTAATTGTGATAGATATCTGATAGCTTGGATTCTCCAAACTCTTCAATGTTCGCATGAATGTATGCCCTAATGTCTTCAACATGCAAAACCCCATGCGAAATCTTGGAAAATGCACCTAAAAGATCCGCTTCTAGAGATTTGTAGGGATGTTTCTTAAATTTAGGGCGTGGCCTATTAGAAATCTTTATAACATTCAGAGTAGTCATCTTTAAAGATTCAGAGAAAGAATGGAAAATACCTCTTACGCCTTTTAGGGTTCACGGAATGAGCCGAAGAGATCACCAATTGATTTGAATTCTGCGAATGATCCTTGAGAGAGATGAGGCAAACTTGTTTGCAGAGCTCTTCTTGTCTATTTCACTAATGCAAATGTGCAAATGAAGAGTAAATGAACCCTTTTATTTTTGGGAAAACCCTAATTCCACACTGTAATAAATGCGCAACTTAAGTCATTTTGGTTTCCTTATTCTTCTTATTCTGAGAAGGATCTTTTCTGGATCACTGAGATATACTTAGAGTGAATAGTGACAATCTATCTTCCTTTCCCTAATCATTTGATCTATCCGCAGATCAAGATTCCACAATTTTTGAATCAAGCCGGATCTAACTATGAGAATCTTGTTTTTACCGGATGACTGTAAACCGGATCAATATTGGTAGATTAGACTCTTCAAATCTTCTTGCGGATCTTTCATATCTTTACCAAACCTACTTTAGATGTTTCTCTAAGAACCCTTTAATCTGCAACCTCCCATGTGCCAATTTCAGGCACCAATTGACTAGCTGGGGGAATTGGTTTTTCTTAGTGACTCCCCCTGAGCCAAAGCTCATCTATTCAATTTCTGGAAGGATTATCAGCACCAGATTTTGGTACGAATCCATCCCCAACATTCTCTGTGCTCTCTTCACCCAAATCTTATTCATCTCCCTTTGAATTTCATCTGCGTTCACTTTTCCTTTTCCTTTGTCTTGGTTATGATTATGCTGTTCCAGACCCCTTTTGTCTTGATTCTTACTTCTATAGAATTTGGTAATATGACCGGATCTATTGCAATTGTAGCAAACAACATTTCTTTGCATATTTGACTGATATCCTCTTGATCTACACTGATTAGCCATATGTCCCATTCTATTGCATGCAAAGCATCTACCATTGAATGAATTGTTCATTTGCATGTTTCTACACTCATGGGATTTGTGACCATACCTTTTGCAATTGAAGCACTATCCGGGGAAGGATGTATTAGTCTGATTCATTCTTCTTCTGCACTGATTTGCTTTATGACCAAGGTTATTGCAGTTGTGGCAGTATCCATTGAAAGATGGATATCTTTGAGCATTTGGTTACCTTACCAGAGGTCTTCTAGGCCTGTTTCTTGGATTTTCTAATCTGGAGTTCTTCTGACCAGATCCGGAGCTTTCACCTTTCTCATACCCCAAGCCTTGCTAGTCATCTACCCTCTTTTAGCTTTGAAGAACTTCAAGTTGGGCAGAGCTTATCTTGAATTTCTCTTTGTATTCATTTGTTGTTTGAAGATCCTTTTTAAGATTGTCAATCCGATTCTCAAGTTGTTCTTCATTATCCCTAGCTTCTTCAAGATCAGATTCAAGATGCCTAATTATTCTATCCATTTTGTGGTAGTCTTCTGATTTCTCTTTGAGAGATTGTCTTAGATCATCTTCAGTCTTCCTTTTTTCTTCAATTTCTTGGGTAAATTTCATAACTCTTGATTCCATTTCATGTCTTACCATAATGACCTCTTTTAATAATTTTTCACATAACTTGGTTTTCACCTTTAGATCTTCATTTGTATCATTGTCTTCACCTTGACTTGCTAATTGCTGAAGTAGATCCTTTCTCTTTTTCATAGAGATACTTAGTTTCCCTTTTAGTTCATTTATGAAATCATTAGCATATTTGAGTCTTTCCTTCAATTCATTGACTTCAGAGTTAGATTGCTCAAGATCATCTAGGGCAGACTAAAGTTGTTCCCTCATACCATACACATCCATTTGAATTCCCAGATCTTCCTCAAGCTGTTAGGCTCTGTTTGGAGGAACTTAGCTCTGATAGCAATTGTTGATAACTGAGAGGGGGGGGGGGTGAATCAGTTATCTTAATTACTTCAACTTTTCTGATCTTCCTTAACAATTAATGTAGCATTAAATCATATAAGCAAACATAACCATGAAATGGAAATAACATCAATACGCATGACAATGATTTTGATGTGGAAAACCCTATTAAGGGAAAAACCACGGGGTGATTAACCCAAGATTGTATTCTCTGTTAAAAGAATAAGATAGTACAAATGGCACTTGCCAGTTAGGGCTCACTGCTCACAAGAGGCTCACTACCTACAATAGTTTATACAAGGAAACTAGATACTTGAACTGATGAGAAGCATCCACACATGCTGAGGTTCAGTTCCGGTTAGGCTCAATATACTGATCTACTGCACTTCATTCTTCCTCTTCTTTGGAGCTGCTATCCTGTCACATATCGGCCTGTATTACAGCTGTTACTCTGCTCCTCTGCTTTTTTTCACACAACACGACTTACAACACACACCTACACATCTAAATTCATCTGGTATATATATATCCATACAAATGATTTCAACACCTTTCTAGTCGGCATCCAAAATAGTCAATATTATCCAAAACTTTGATCTGTCAGCTGAATCCTTGCTTGCCAAGTGATGCGTATCAAGGAGATGCTTATAGAAGTCATCAATTATGTCGGCCAATCATGAGTGATACCTCAGGAAGCTTGAACACCATCAATATCTCATCTGGATTTAGGTCTGATGCTCTACCGGTCAGTTCTTCCTCTGTCTACTCTGTCAAACAGGAACCCAACACTCAAGTGCTCGTGTCTCTTCATTCTTCCATCACCGGAGGCTCAATCCCTAGAATCTATCAGTCAAGGTACACCTCTTAACTTCCCCAAGTCCACACTCTACTAAGATACTTCCTCTGAGAGATTCAGACCTAACTGTTGGACCTTGCCACATGCTCTATTCTTGCTTACCGGACCATAACACTTCTTCAATCTGACTTCCGGTATAGGCACGCCATGTCCTACAGATGTGTGGGATGAGCTTTATTGCCATCAATGACAACAATCATGAAGCTACAATGTGTCTCTTGCCAACAGGATAAAGCAATGGTGGGATGCCATTTACTCATCCAACTCACAGCTCCTCCAAACAAAGTAAACACAACCACTAGTGGACCTTCAACTATCCAAGTCACCTGCCCAATCTGCATCAACAAAACCCTATATGTCTAATGTCTTATCCACACTGTTAGTACTAGAATAAACCAAATAGTAATCAGAAGTACCACACAAATATCTTAACACCCTCTTTGCATAATTCTAATGCTGTCTACTAGGGTTAGACATAAACCTGCTCAAAACTCCCACTACGTGGGCAAGATCTGGTCTAGTGCAAACCATTCCATACATCAAACTTCCTTCAACACTAGCATATGACACATCAGGCATATCCTCGAAATCATCTTTATTCTTAGGACACATATCTAATGAAATCTTAGTACTAACTGGTAAAAAAATTCTAACTGGATTGCAATCATGCATGCTAATTCTGTGCAAAATAGTATTCACATACTTACTTTGCGATAACCAAAGCTTTTTGTTACCCCGATCCCTTTTGATATCCATTCCCAAAATATACCTAGCTTCCCCTAGATCCTTCATGTCAAATGCTCCTGAAAGTTGAGCTTTCAACTCACTGATCATACCCTTGGCGTTATTGAAAATAACGTATCATCCACATACAAGGCAATAGTCGGAATATGATCATCAATACATCAAATATAGACGCAGTGATCCTCTTCACTTCTAACAAAGACCAATTTCAAAACAAATGAATCAAACTTCTAGTACCACATTCTAGGGGACTGTTTTAGACCATAAAGAGATCTTTTTAACTTGCATACCTAGTGTTCTTTCCCTTTTACCTCAAAACTTGTAGGTTGTTGCATATAAATTTCTTCTTCTAGATCTCCATGCAAAAATGCAGTCTTAACATCCATTTGCTCAATTTCAAAATCATAAGTTGCAATAATGGATAAAAGAAATCTAATAGAAGATAATTTAGCAATAGGAGAGAAAATTTCACCGAAATTGACTCCCTCTCTCTGGGAGTAGCCCTTGGCTACCAGTCTAGCCAAGTGAACTTTTGTAATGAACCATCTACTTCAAACTTCTTCTTGAAGACCCACTTGCATCCTATGCCCTTTCTTCCTTTGGACAAACATACAAGATGCCGGGTGTCACATGAGTCTAAAGCCATCATCTTCTCCTACATGGCTAGCTACCAAGACTCACTATCGTCTGCATTAATAGATTCCCTGTAGGATCTAGGTTCATCATCAGTACTCAATAAAGAAAATACACAATGGAAATCTAGTGGGCTATACCTATCAACTGGGTTCCATTGTCTTGTGGATCTTCTCAAGGGTGGAGTAAGAGATTCTTCCCCATGTTCTTCTGTATGCTCAACTTCTTCTATGACAATAGAGTCTTCATCATCTAAAATTTCACTTGAATCTTCTTCTTCTTCTCCATCCCCTAATCTATTATTTTGTTCTTCATAATGTGCATTTTCTTGTTGTAAATCAAAATGCACTATCCTCTTCCTTTCTTTTTCTTCTGGCTGTACAGGATCATAAATAGCTCTAAATTCCTTGAAAATCACATCTCTAGAAAAAACAACTTTTCTGGTTAGAGAATACCAAAGCTTATAACTTTTTACATTCTCACCATATCCAATGAAGATGCATTTCTTGGCTTTTGGATCCAACTTAGATTGCTTTTCCTTAGGCACATGAACAAAAGCCTCAAATCCAAAAACTCCTAAATGTGAAACAAAAGGTTTCTTACCTATCCACACTTCATAAGGTGTCAAATCAAGAGCCTTACAACTTGGAGATCTATTTAACAAGTAATAAGTAGTACTCGTAGCTTTTGCCCAAAATCATTTATCCAATTGTGCATCACTTAACATACTTCTGGCTCTTTCCATTATTGTTCGATTCATCCTGTTTGCAACACCATTTTGTGATGTATATGGAGTTGTCTTTTGTCTTATGATACCTGCATGCTTACATAAATCAAATTCCTTAGAGCAGTATTCCCCTCCATTCTCAAATCTTAATATTTTTATCTTAAGTCGTGATTGGTTCTCTACTAAGACTTTAAACTCCTTAAACTTAGCGAAAACTTCAAATTTATGCTTCATTAAATAAATCCATGTGAGTCTAAATACATCATCAATGAAGGTAATGAAATAACAAGATTTTCTAATAGAATCATTATCCATAGGTCCAAACACATCTGAATGAATAATTTCTAATTTCTCTTTCACTCTGTTGCTGCCTAAAAAAAACTCTATTCTATGTACCAAACACACAATGCTCACAGAAATCAAAGTGCTCATCAGAATAGGAGAAACCATCCAACAATTTTTTATTCATAAATTTTTTAAAAATATTTTCACTTGTGTGCCCCAATCTGCAGTGCCAAAACATAAGTGTATTTTCAGTAGTTTTAGTTATATTAGTGGATCTACAAACTATAGTGGCCTCAATCCTAAACAAAGTTCCCATGCTTGTTCCCCTAGCTACCAACAAGCTTCCTCTCACCAATATGCAACCATGCTTATTAAATGTTACATGCATTCTCAAATCATTCAGCTTCAAAATAGAGATAAGATTTCTAGCCAATCCAGGAATATGTAAAACACTAGGGAGAGTTTTAATCCTCCCATCATAGAAACACAATTGTACCTTTCCCCAGCCAACAATTGAATGTGTAGAGTTGTCCCCAATGTAAACATTAACTCCATATTTCTCATATGTGGAGAACCATTCCTCATGAGGAGTCATATGATACGAGCAACCTAAGTCAATCAACCACTATTCATTAGACATAACATTACATGCAAAAAGTAAAACTTCATCTACATTTGAGGACTTTTCGGTAGAGGAATTCCACTGTTTCTTTGGGTTTCTACATTCTTTCTTCACATGCCTCCTCTTACTGCAGTTCCAAAACTTAACTCTATTCTTCTTCTCAGTAGTTTTAGATTAACCTTTTGATTCCTTAGGCCCCTTTTGATCTCCCTTTGGCCCTCTTTCCTTAGATCTTGATGTAGGAGCACCTGAGCACATGCGCGATCATCATCACACAAAAATATTTTCAACTTTGTTTGGTTTTTGTTGATTCAATTTTGGTTGATGTTCTCTGTAATGTAGGCAAACCTTGATGTAATTTTGGAGGTGACTCTATCATTACCAATTGGCCTTAGGATAAAGAGGATTAAAGATAATCGTAATCAAGCAAAATCCATTCAAGCAATTCTTTTTGGTCCATATCTACTTGCTGACATGGCTAATTGCATGATAGATGCTTCTTGTGCTATTCTGAACTGACTATTACTAGATGTTTATATTTTCACTAATCATTATTTGGGCCAACTTTTAGGGAGATCTTCAGGTTATGGTTGTTGGAGTACAATCAACATTGAGAGGGGGGGTGAATCAGTGTTGTAACTAAAACAAGTTATTTTCTTCTTATCAAACTTGAAATGAGAAACTAATTAAGCTGACAATATGCTTTATCAAAACAAGGAATCAAACACTGAACAACAAAGAAGACTGGATGTTCAAGCATGAAAGATAAATGAATCACACAACAATTTAGATCATGACACAATGGACTTCATGAGTGGAAAACCCTCACAGGGATGAAAAACCACTCTAAAATGCCTCACTGGCTTAATCAAAAACCTCACTGGTTACAAGTATAGGAGCACCCACTCCCAGTCATATATTGAAGCACCCACTCCAATCACTCAAGGCCTCACTGACCACTTAGTTTAGAAGCACCTACTTCAAGGAGCACCAACCCCTAATGTTTTACTAACCAAGCAAGCCTCACTGGCTTATACAATCACCTTTGAAACAATTCAGGGGGGTACCTTGATTCTCTTTTGTACAAAAACCTTATTACTCCTTTGGATTTCACTTCAACATAGTCTTCTTCATTACAAACTATTCACCCTTGATTTTAGTCGCTGAAACAAATGTCAATCTTTGTAAGAAACAATTCATTAGCATGATCAAACTGTTGGTCTTTAAACTACTAATCTTCAAGAAACAACTCTGAATGGTCTTCAAACTTCAATTACTACACACAACATGATAACCTACACAAAACTAATTGACTCTCATATAGATATGTAGATAACCCTTTCAAAAACTCAAATCAATAATCAAAGTCTCCAAACTCATCTTACAGATCTCATGAAGAAATTTACAGAGTGCAAGAAATTTACTAGCACTTTGTATCATAAAAAAACCTTCAAATGACTGATCTCTACCTTATATAGAACTCTGCACGTCAATTTTAAACAACATAGTGTGACCATTGATATTCAAAAGGCAATTCATTTTCCAACACTTGATTTTCCTTTCGCGGGCTTCTTCAATTAAACGAGGACCATTGATTTAAACTATTGCTCAAATTAAAAAGAGATCACCGGTGTGTACCGGCTCCCTAGGAGGGAGGGGCTGGTCAACTAATGTTGTAGACCCCTTCAAGTGGTAACTTAAGTTACCCATAACCTTCGATAACCGGTCATCTTCCAAAAACAACCAAAAAGTAACCTTTTTCCAAGATGAGTAAAATAGGGTAGGAAATGAACTTAGAATAAGGTTTTAAACATAAAAGGCTTTAGGGTTTTAGCGTCTACACTTAGGGTTTTGATAAATAGAGCCAAAGTGATGTGTAACCCTAAACAGGATGAAGAAAGCTTGAACAGAGGTTTGCAAGTGGTAAATCATGAACAAAGAATCACAAAGAAGGTATGATAACTAAAAGGTAAGACCAACAAACACTCATAATGAACATGAACCAACATCATATCTTATTCCTTATGAACCAACTCCTTATGAATTCCACTCAACACTATAGCATCTCAACACCATCCCAACATTGTCACTGGGATCCATGACATCATGACAACTGTGGTACATAACAATCAATCTAGACACCATACCAACACCATTCCTTTGATGACAACTACTGCATGATATATTGTGACAACATCATCTCATACTTTTTGTCTCAGCACTATCAAAGACATTCATGTTTCTCAAACCAACCTTGCCAAACATCATCTGAAGAACTGTGAACAACTTATCTGCTGACATAGGATGAAGCATGAACATCTTTATGAGAAGCCTTCTTGTTTGATCTCAATCTGCCAAACTACAACCTGCCATTGACTGATTACAAACATGATCTCCCATTCTCTAATCAACACCATTAACACTTCTACCTCGAGGATCAACATAACATTGGTATCAAACACCTTGTGCATTATCATGAAGAATGATGAAGTAACAAAGACATTCTAATCCAACAACTTGATGAACCAACATGAAAGCCTTCTTAGGTGAATAGATGAACAACAAGGCATGTCAACCGAACCATATATCATCAACTCCCGATGACACCTTATGACACCTCACCTTTGACATCCATGACAAACAATGCCAATGCCAACAAACTCCCCCTTTGGCATTGATGTCAACATCCAAAACTTTGCATCCTTTTTCTCCATCGTCAAAACTGTTGAATGTTGTTCTCCCCTTTTGACATCAAATGACAAAGGTTGCACAACCCCCCTTATGATGTAGCACTGTCCAAACACTATTCATAAACACCATCACTTACATGTGTCCAAGCAACTGAGGAAGCAAAAATGCATGTTTACTATTTTACCACTGACCAAGCAAATGGTATATAGATAAGAGGAAGCACAATTCACTCCACTTGCTTCTTGACTGCTTGCATTACCCATGAATTGTACTCTGAACTCACACTGTTCATTGAGCAAATGTAAGAGAATATCACTTGTCACATAATACTCTTATGCAAACATGACACATATCACAGTCATGATGTCCTGCCCAACTGTCACACACACATAATTTTCATGACAATACAATTCTTTGAGACATTTTGTTAAAAAAATATACATGTGCTTTGTTTATCATTCTACATGTTGCATATGTATTTATTAGGGTACTTGCTATTACAACCATTCCTCTTTATGCTATGATGGATGCCATACCCTGTTCCAAAGTTCTCACAAACCATAGCAGTGCTGACTAGGTCTGCAAATTCTGATTTTACACTTGCCAACATACTTTCTTGACCACTGATATCTGTCAAAAACAAACAACCCACTTCACACACTATAAGCAAACAAGATAGTGCAATGTTCAAGCCAACATTCAAGCATCATTCATTGTCCTGTCAAGCATCATTCAACTTTATGCAATGCAACTGACATAGGAATAAAGAACTCACTGGTCATCTCATTAGCATTCAGTCTAGTCATTGCAAACACACACTTTCATTAAGGAAAGTTCTTTGACATTGCAAAGATCTTGGGATTATTTTAACACCAATCATTATGATACCTAAGTCTTCTTGTCACTGTCACCATGATACCCATGCTTTGCAAAATAGGTAAATCTCCAAATATAGAAAATGCTATGTGACACTGTGAGCAAACCTCTAATACCATGCAAACTGTAACTACTATAATATTGAGTGGTAATGAATAACACTGGAATAATGTTAACATTGATATCACAAGTGTTGTCATAAGTGACTACTAGCACCTGCTCTGCCATAGTATGTGGCCATCATCATGAAGTCCACTTTCATTATGAAAAAAAACATTGACATCAAACAAAGAGAGAGGCATAAACCGATACTATCATCACTTGACTATTCTCTTACATAGAGATATTATTTGTTCCTTGATCATGTATGAAAGACTTGCATTGGGCAACACCATACATCCTGTCATAAAGTTTGCATACAAGCCTCTACACAAATCTTGCATACAACAATACTCACTGCAACCACACTCATGCAAAAGACAAGGAAGGTCTGCATATTCTTTGCTAGATGACTGCTTATCATCAAAAAGTACAACAAGGTCTGCAAGTCTCTGATAATCAGAAGTCTGTCTATCTGATGCACAAGGTAACCATCATCAAAGTTCGTTACACAGGACAAGAGAATTGCCAAGTCTGCAGCAACGCTAAATGCACCACTAAGTCCTGCAACAACTCAACATGAGGACTGCAACTACAACGAACACTCGAGTCTTGATGTTGCATCAAACAACAAGAATCAAGCAAGAGGACTCCAAACCTTCACCATCTAGTCACTAACTTCTTACAAGGAGGACTGCTATTGAAAATAAGGTCTGCTAAATCTTCAAATCATATGACACAATCCACTAGACCAAGTCACTGTCAAGTCACAATGCAGTATGCTCTAACATAGCTCTGTCACTACAAATATGAAAGTATGCAATACTTAAAGTCACCAACATTTTCACAAATCATGAAGGCATAAACACAACATGTCAACAATGATGAACACCTTAAAGTTGAACCATGATCCTAAATTTTGACAAGATGATAACAATGATAAACCCCTGAACAAATCGCAAAATGAAGAGTCTTGAAGCATCAACCATTACTAAGAGAACAGAGTATGTGATAAGCTTCAAATTACATTTGACATCACTGTCCTATTCTGAGATACATGGTGAGTCTGGTAAAAAATTATTTGATTTCTCTAATGCCACAGAGAGTCTCTGACAACATCTCCAACCAAATTAGTAACACTTCCACTGTCATGTAGCATTCTATATATTGTATACAGAACTACCACCTTCTGACTATCTCCTTAGGAATGCAAGATAAGCCATTGTACATCTCCCCTTGTCTTCAAGGTCCATACTATGCAACTAATGATGTTTCTTGTGCAATATGCACAAGATCAGGATTTGCTTTTGCTGGATCTAGTTTTCTTCTCCAAACCTGTATGGGCCCTTTCTTTTTCTTTCTCAATGCATCTACATTTTTGTTTCTAGATGATGCTTCCAACTTACTTCTACACTGTTGAACCTTATGCCCAAATTTATAACACCTGAAGCACGTAATTTTGTTTCTTCTATTCAACCATTCAAAGGAGTTCTTATTACATCTCATTTTCCTTGCATGCATCCAACAATCCCTCTCTATGTGACCAGCTTTATTACAGTCATAACAAACATTGTTATAGTCCTGATTTGTCAAACTATAAAAGCTTTTCTTCTTATTCCAACCAAAACCATTTCTTTCACAATCTCTAGCTCTATGACCATAAACATGACATGAATAGCAATAACCATGGAACTGAGAATAGTTGTACCTGATTGAATGGTATTGCCTGGTAGATGGAGGTCTTGAGTGCCTGTTTGTACTTCTTTCATTCTCAACAACTTTATCTTTTGCTTTCTTCTTGGCTTCATTTTTAGGAGCATCTCTTGTCTTGGAACATTCTCCTTTCTTATAACCCAAACCAGTAGTGTCCTTGTGATACTTTTGCTTGTTCAATATATCATTCAAACATTCAGTACTCTTTTCAAATTGAATATTCTTATGCAACTTTCAAGATGCCTTTTCCAAATCCTTTCTCAAAGAGACTATTTCTTTCTCTAGTTTTAAGCATTCACTAGTCTTGACTTCAAGATCAGATTTTGTAAAGTCAGCAACCCTTTTAACTTCTTCTATTTCAATTTTTAGACTTGTAATCAATTTATCAGATTCATCAACATGACTCTTTAAGACTACAATTTGATTTCTTCCCTCTTCAAAATCTAAAGAAACTTTTACAAACTCTGAATATACCTTGTCTTTGGAGTCTTTTTCTTGTTGAAGCTGGTCTTCTAATCTCCGATTCTCCTTTCTAAGTTGCTTGATCTGATCTAAGGCACACAATAGTTCACCTTCTAAATCAACTTCACAATCATTTTCATCAAACTTCTGTCCATCTTCATCCATAAAGAGGTCTCCTTCTATGTCATCAATTTCAACAACAAAGTCATTTTCTTTATCACACTCGGTATCAACTTTCAGGATTGGCTCATGCAACAACTCATCACAAGACTTGACTGAGGTTTGTTGTTCAACCTTTTGCTTAGCTTCTTTCTTTTCTCTATTTCTTTTACACTTTCCCATGGTACTCCACTATCAGGACCTACCCAAGCTGGTTAGACTTCTATAGGGAACTTGGCTCTGATACCACTTGTTGGAGTACAAACAACACTGAGTGGGGGGGTGAATCAATGTTGTAGCTAAAATAAGTTATTTTTTTCTTATCAAACTTGAAATGAGAAAGTCATTAAGCTGACAATATGCTTTATTAAAACAAGGAATCAAACATTGAATAACAGAGAAGACTGAATGTTCAAGCATGAAAGATAAATGAATCACACAACAATTTAGATCATGACACAATAGACTTCACGAGTGGAAAACCCTCATAGGGATGAAAAAGCACTCTAAACTACCTCACTAGCTTAATCAAAAATCTCACTGGTTACAAGTATAGGAGCACCCACTCCTAGTCAGATATTGAAGCACCCACTCCAATCACTCAAGGCCTCACTGACCACTTAGTTTAGAAGCACCTACTTCAAGGAGCACCAACCCCTAATGTTTTACTGACCAAGCAAGCCTCACTGGATTATACAATCACCTTTGAAACAATTTGAAATAATTCAGGGGGTTACCTTGATTCTCTTTTGTACAAAAACCTTATTACTCCTTTAGATTTCACTTCAACCGAATCTTCTTCATTTACAAACTATTCACCCTTGATTTTAGTCATTGAAACAAATGTCAATCTATGTAAGAAACAATTCATTTGCATGACCAAACTACTGGTCTTCAAACTACTGATCTTTAAGAAACAACTCTGAATGGTCTTCAAACTTCAATTACTGCACACAACATGATAACTTGCACAAAACTAATTGACTCTCATATAGATATGTAGATAACCCTTTCAAAAACTCAAATCAACAATCAAAGTCTCCAAACTCATCGTATAGATCTCATGAAGAAATTTACTGGCCCTCTGTATCATAAAAAAACCTTCAAATGACTGATCTCTACCTTATATAGAACTCTGCATGTCAATTTTAAATGACATAGTGTGACCGTTGATATTCAAAAGGTAATTCATTTTCCAACGCTTGATTTTCCTTTCACGAGCTTCTTCAATTAAATGAGGACCATTGATGTAAATTTCCACTCAAATTAAAAAGAGATCACCGGTGTGTACCGGCTCCCTAGGAGGGAGGGGCCGGTCAACTAATGTTGTAGACCCCTTCAAGTGGTAACTTAAGTTACCCATAACCTTCGATAATCGGTCATCTTCCAAAAACAACCAAAAAGTAACCTTTTTCCAAGACGGGTAAAACATGGTATGAAATGAACTTAGAACAAGGTTTTAGACTTAAAGGGCTTTAGGTTTTTAGGGTTTTGATAAATAGAGCCAAAGTGATGTGTAACCCTAAACAGGATGAAGAAAGCTTGAACAGAGGTTTGCAAGTGGTAAATCATGAACAAAGAATCATAAAGGAGGTATGATAACTAAAGGATAACACCAACAAACACTCATAATGAACATGAACCAACATCATATCTTATTCCTTATGAACCAACTCCTTATGAATTCCACTCAACGTTGTAGCATCTCAACACCATACCAACACTGCCACTAGGATCCATGACATCATGACAACTGTGGTACATAATAATCAATCTAGACACCATACCAACACTATTCCTTTGATGACAACTACTGCATGATATATTGTTACAACGTCATCTCATACTTTTTGTCTCAGCACTATCAAAGACATTCACGTTTCTCAAACCAGCCTTGCCAAACATTATAACCTTGAACCTCATCACAGCATCAAGGACCTCATCAGAAGAACTGTGGACAACTTATCTCTTGACACAGGATGAAGCATGAACATCTCCATGAGAAGCCTTCTTGTTTTTATCTCAATCTGCCAAACCTCAACCTACCACTGATTGATTACAAACATGATCTCTCATTCTCTAATCAACACCATTAACACTTCCACCTTGAGGATCAACATAACATTGGTATCAAACACCTTGTGCATTATCATGAAGAATGATGAAGTAAACAAAGACATTTTGATCCAACAACTTGATGAACCAACATGAAAGCCTTCTTAGGTGAATAGATGAACAACGAGGCATGTCAACTAAACCATATATCATCAACTCCTGATGACACCTTATGACACCTCACCTTTGACATCAATGACAAACAATGCCAATGCCAACAATGGTATATCTTTAGTGGCTGAGACTACTATTGTTGGTTGCCTTATATCTATAGAGTTGAGCTGCACAAATGCCATTAGTTAAATAAATAAGATTTATTTAACTAATTAGGTGATGGAGGGATTATGTAAGGGACCTAGGACAAAATGTCATAAGATGTCTCAAGTAATGTATCGACAAGGTGATGTTGTAAGACATGGACAATTTTAGGTGTCTAAAATTCCCTCAAGGAAATCCAAAATGGAGGCCTTTGTGGCATCCTTTAATGCAACTTCCTTTGTCCACTTGTAAAATAATCAATGGCTATTAAAATCCACTTGTGACTAGCGTTGGAAGGTGGATTGATCATCCCAATGAAGTCCAAATCCCATTGGGCAAATGGCTAATCAGTTTGAATTGGGTGTAGGGGAAGAGCAACCAACCTTTGTTTTCCTACAAATAATGCATGTTCTTTGCCATCGGTGGGCATCTCTGAACAAATTGGGCCAATAATAACCAGCCCTCATGATCTCAACAATAGTTGTTCTTGGAGAAAAATGGCCACCAACAAGGCCATTATGAAATTCTTCTAGCACCTTAGAGGTATGATCTTGTGTAATACATTTGAGAAGAACTCCATTGATGTCTTTTCTAAACAAGACACCATCAATAAGAACATAGGGGATAGACTGAAGCCTGAAATACCTTCTTTTTGCTTGATCTAGTCCATCAGGGCATCTTCCTATATGTAGGAATGTGGTCATATTCTAATGCCAGTCGCCTAGGGCATTGGAACCAGCAGGTTGCACTTGTTCCAACACACACACAACATCATTTCTGACCTCAGAATCCACGGCCATATGCTCACACATGCCTTTGCCATGTACTAGCTTGGTAATGTTGATGTTGACGTCATATTCCATTACCTTTGTGATCCACCCAACCCTTTTTCATTAATATCCCTACTCAAAAGAAACTCTTTAACGTTAGGGTAGCTTACCATCAACTGTATTTTGCTATTTGAAAGCATATGTCTAAACTTTTTGAGTGCTTTCACCATAGCAAACACTTGTTTTTCAACAAAGTCGTATTTTAGCTCATATTCTTTGAGCGACTGGCTAAAGAAAGCGATTCACTGTTCCAATTTCTCTTCATTTTGTTGTGTTAAAACTACTGAAATGCCCTCTTTGCCTCCAAAGGCATAAAGGATAAAATCCTTCTCATAGTTAGGGTTTATTAGCGTGAGGGCCTATGCAATAGCCTACTTGACAACTTCAAAATTGTCGTTGCCTTCATTTGACCATGTGAAGGCAGCATTTTTCTTAAGCGTGGTGGTGAGGGGTTTTGCTATTGAAACAAAATTAGGTATGAACCTCCTCACAAAATTAATCTTTCCCAGAAAACTTTGCAGGCCCTTCTTGTGATTGGGAAGGGGGAGAACCAAAATGGTGTTGGTTCTTTTAGGGTCAATGTCCAGCCCTTCTTCTGAAACAACGTGTCCCAGTAGTCTACCTTTTGGGATAGCAAATACACATTTCTTTAGATTCAATGATATACCATATTCCCTACATGTTTCAAAGACTTTTCTCAAATGACCCAAGTGGTCAGCTGCATGCTTGGAATACATAGTCAAATCATCAAGATACACTAAAATAATATCATTGATTAGGCCTTTAAAGGCCAAATCCGTTGCTCTTTGGAAGGTTGCCCTAGCATTAGTTAACCCAAACAACATTTTACGGTAAGTCAAAGTACCCCATTTGGTGGCAAAGGTTGTCTTGTACTGGTCTGATTTTTTTACAAGAATCTGGTTATAGCCTAAATAGCCATCTAGGAGTGAAAATCTTTCATCTCGTACCATTGTTTGGAGAATTTGCTCCATGGAAGGGAGTGGATAGTGGTCTTTAAGGGAGGTCTTATTCAAGTCTCTAAAGTCCACACACAATCTGATTTCCCCATTCTTCTTCCTAACTGGAACCAGGTTAGCCACCCAAGAGGAATGTTTGATGGGATAAATAATTTTAGCCTCTATGAGCTTGGATAACTCTTTTCTCATTAATGGCTCAATTTTGGGGTTGACTGGCCTTTGTTTTTTGGCGGACAGGTTTTGTATCAGGGTCTAAATCAATGGTATGTTGGATTAAACCAAGATCAAGACATTTTAGATCCCTATAATCCCAAATCATCAAATTCATTACAAAGTTCAATAAAACCTTACCTCTTAGCTCGATTACATACCTTGCCATGTTTTAGAAATATGCCCGGTGCAATTTCCACCTCTTCATAGTCTTATTTTTTGACTGTCATGTTCATCTTCTCCTTCTTTGGTTGGTCATCAACATCAAATATGTTTTCCAAGGTGACTAGTCCCTTGGGTAGTTTATTGGTCTTCAACTGGATTCCTTGGTCACCATATTGCTCTTGCAATACTAACTAATTCTTGGCAGCAAACTCTGCCTCATCTTGCAAGAAATTCACAATCTACTTGTCATTCTCAAATACTTGCCAGCTTGTCACATTGTTAGGCACAACAAGGCTCACAACAATCTTTACATGTTGATCTGAATTTTGTTTAACATTCTAGGGAATGTCAAACTGGGCACCAACTGTAGCTAGCCTATCAAAATCTTTGTTTCTCTATCTGGGCACTGCTTGAATATTAAAGGCATTAAAGTCTTCAATCAGATCCCAGACTCTGTGCTTATATGACTTGAGCAAGTCATTCCTTGAAGCACTTTGTGATCTAATTTGGTGGACAGGAAGTTTGCTGTCACCAAATACCTATAAAAATTTTATTCCTCTTTTATGTGCCAGTTGTATACCTTGAATCAAGGCTTCATACTCAACCACATTATTAGTACAACTAAATTGTAATCTAAATGCAGAGAAATAACTTTCTTCCTAGGGTGAAATTAACACAACCCCAGCCCTTGCTCCATTTTTGCTTCTACAGCTGTTAAAATACATCTGCCATATCCCACTTGAATCTTATGTTGCCTTTTCGAGACTGGGAATAATGGCGTCCTCACCATGGATACAATAAGTACCCAGCCCTGTGTTTTCTATGTGTTCAGGAGTGTCAAACTGAAAATAGTTTTCCCACTCATCAAGCAATATATTCAGGATTTCCTCCATTGGTGTTGCAGCCTCATGCCTACTGTTGTCATCCTCTTCCAACTCATGGATTGTACAATTCATATTCAAAGGGACGGGTGTATAAGGCTCTATATGATCATTAGCAATAGGCTCAGCCTTAATTGTCACCTTAGTGCCATATCTTGTTCTAAATAATATGTGGGACCAATCATAAGATAGGTACCCACCTATTTTAGCAGTGAAATCTCTAGATAGGCATATGCCAAAGCATGCAAGGAGGTCAATAACTAAGATGTCTTGTGAAACAGAGTAGCCAGGGCATGCATGTAGGGTGAGCTTTAAATATTTAACAACACCTACTGTCTTAACAGTAATGCCATCTAATTGCACTACCCCCTTATTCACAGGTTCATATTCAATGCCTAACTTATCGACTATATTTTTTGGCATAATAGAGGTACTCGCCCTAGAATCTATCATACAATTATGCAATAATTTGTCACCAATGATTAGGGAAACATAGAATGGAGGGGGCTTATTGGTTTTACTTGTGCTCACTTCCTCCTTGGGTTGGCATATGCTTACTGGGACGGTGACCTTTTCTTTCCTTGCCTCTACGATAGGCTGATTGAAGCTTGTCAAAGCTCCCTTCAACAAGTTTCTCTGTGATGGGGTCAACAAAGCATCCCACATAGTGACGCTCAGGTTAGTCTTTTTCATCTGATCAACTATGCTGAAGGGGATTTGATTGACCTTTTGAGACGTTTTGGCAACAACTGAGTTAATTTTTGCTTGTTGGTCGGCTTGGGGCTGTTGTTGTGGCACTAAATCCACCCGCCCAACATGACAATCCGCTTGGGCTAAAGGCATCTCTGTCGCCATCTTTCCTTTTGTTGCATTTTATGAGGGCGTGTGAAGTGTAGATGAGTGAGAAGTGGAGGTGTGAGCAATTGTAGGGATAGCTGCATCCTCAATTACCCTTCTTTTGGCTCTTATGTTGAAAGCTATTAGGCTTGCACCCTAATTGACACCACATAAATCATCTTGTGTCCAATTCATCAATGTAGAATTATTTTGCATTTGTTCATGCGCTCCCACCATCTCTTGACTAAAGCTGACTTGTTGCTCTAAAGGAATTGATTGGTTAAATTTTGCTATCAAAGCCTAACTGAATTGTCTACTTTGGCACAAATTCTGATCATGTGGCTGATTGCATGGATAACACTAATCATTATCCTGAGCCAAATTGTTCTGTATGGGCACTAGAGACCTGGACGTACTAGCAACATTGGGGTGTACAACATTCAATGGTCTGATATATCTGGGTTGATTCAACCTCTGCACATTACCCTGATATGGTTGTCTATTTTGCCGATAATTCTGATTGAATGGTTGATATGGCTTGCTGGGTTGTGCTTGTTGCCTTTTTAGTGCTACCAACTCATTGCTAAAACTTTGTAGCAAAGTATTGACCTCATGCAATTCATTCGAGGGTGTCGTTGAAGAGGTTGCAAGGGTGACTATTGTAGGAATTAGAGCCACAATAGGATGAATGATAGGAGCTTCTGGGAATAAAGGCATTGGTGGCCTTGGAGCAATCTTTCCAGCATGAATTAGGCAATTTTCTACTCTTATAGCTATGTCCTATGCATCTGGTAGCACAGTCCCTCCCATAGATTGAATCATGACAGCAATGTCAGAATTCAAAGACCTTAAATAATAAATGAATGCAGTGTTTGGGGAGGGTTTCACCAATAATAGGATTCTCTCCTAGGTCTTCTGGAATCTGTAGTTGAAATCCACCATGTATTTGTGGGGGGCTCTCTTGATTGTAGCTAGCTACTCCATCACTGACAAGTGGTCACTCTTGTCTTCAAAGTGTTGACACAATCTAGTGCCCAAATCATCCCAATTGTGAATGATGTTAGCTGGGAGACCTCTATACCATCGAAGGGCTTTCCCTTTGAATGAAGAAGCTAGCAATCTCACTGCCACATTGTCTGCAGTAACATTGTGGATAGAATAGACACTGGCAATGTCTTGGATATGCTCAGCAGGGGTGGTGGAATTTTCACCAGTAAAATATGGGATTGCTTTTAGAGTTGAGGTAAGGATGTCATCATATTGGGCCAGGTCAAGAGGGCTACCCCCATTGAAAGCAACAAATGAAAGGTTCCTTGCCATATTATGGATATTCAAATTAATTCTAGGTATGCGCATGATCCTTCTTGAATACTGGAATCTAACTTGGAATCTGGCTGGGGGGAGTAGACTAGGCTCTTGAAGGAGATGGAACTGCACTCCTATTTTCCCTCATAGGGGACCTAGACAGTCTACTTCTTCTTCTTGATTCAATAAATGATAGCTCAATGAATTGAGAATTACCTCTAGAAGAAGACCAGGTCTGCACTCCAGACATGAAATGTCGAGTTGATTATGAACACTAGACCGACAGAGTCACCAGGTGCTTGTTGTATGCTTCCACATTAGCGAATAAATTGAGAATAACACCGAAATTTCTTAGTCCAACTCTTACTCAGAGCAGAGAGTCCCACCAAGTGTGCCAGAAACTGTTGTCGCGTGAAATTGCACCCTACTTGGAGGCTATCCAAGCAGTCCAATGACACAATGGGACTGATCTCAAGGTGTGGGACCTTACAGATGAGATTAGACCTCCATAGAAGGCTAGTTCCTCTTTCTGAACTTAAGGTTTAGAGTAATTGACTAAACCTATGCTAATGATCACCAAGAAAAAGGGAGAGAGGGAAACTGAAATAAAAAAGGGGGCGATACACCTAGATTTAGGGTGTTCAGTTGGAGCTGACATAACATAATAATGATTTCAAATGCTGAAAAGAATAACACAGACTCATCCATTCTCTATTAGAGGCCAAAATAGAATACTAGAACCTATAAAGGGATTGTTTTATCCACAAGATAAGTGAAAAGCATTCAAACAGGCACAGTGAAAGAGAAGTGAGAGAGGCAGAATCAATTGCTTATATTAATCATAGAGGTTAAATAGCCATTACAAAGATAGAAAAGCTAAATACATATCAGGGAGACACAGAGTGATAACTTTCCCCTCATTGTTGAACTAAAACAAAGACAGAGAGGTCCAGAAGAGGACATAGTCGATCAAATTCATGTAGTTACAGGAAATATCATGAGGTCAGGATCAAGCATGAAGCATTCCAGTCTGAATAAAGACTAAGCGACCAACCAACCAACCAACCAATAGAAATACATCTTTTACACATGCATATATAGCTTTTACAAATCACACTATAGCAGTCATGGAAGAGAGAAGAGTGGTTAACAAGAAAGAACATCACCCATACTACAATAACTCCATTATGTGTCCTTGGAGCGCGCCCACATGGCTCTGCCCATGAAATCCACTAAAAAGAAGTGTTTCGCCCATGCCATGAGTACCAAGATTTAATGCAAATGAGGCTACAATAGCATGGGGGGGGGAGAAATCCATCTTCTACAAGAAATCAAGTTCTGAAGAAGCATTAATGGCAACCATAGGGTTGCTGAGCAGTCTCGTCACGTTTTCAACAGTAGAAAATGCCCCTAGAAGGCAAAAAAGTAGGGCTCTGACATATCGGACTTCCTTCGATCTGTCTCCCATCGATCGGGCTTGGAAAGGTGAAAGAGGAAATCCTCGCCTCTAAAGTCTGAGAGAAGAGAAATCGTTGGGCTTTAGGGGTCGGGCATTCACCATTGCATTGTTCTTTGGAAAAAAGAACCTGACTTTTGCCTCCGCTACACTTAACCAATTTGAGAAGTCGGCGGAGATTGGGTCTCGGGCCTTCCACCTTATTGCTTGTTGAAAGGAGGAGGAAGGAAAAAACCTCGAAGTTTGACACTCTGACATACAAAGGGAAATTACAATTGGCAGACTTCGGGCAGACTTCGGGCCTCGGGCCCTCCGCCCTACACCTTCCCAGAGAAAGAAGAAGAGAGAAAGTCCAAGCCTTGTAAATTTGAAGACTTAGCTGATTTTACAAAGGTTTGGCAGAGTTTAGGGTTCAGGCCTTCGACCTTCTTGCTTCCCAAAGAAAGGAAGAGGGAAGAAGAAAAGTCTGAAGTTTGATTCCTCAAAACACTTAGAAATATTTTGAAGGAAAAGAAGCAGAACTCGGACCTCGAGCCTTCCTCCTTGAGGTATTTCCGAATGACATCACAACCACTTGGCAGCTTCCTGTTGTTTCACGGCTATAGACAAAGGTTCATTGAAATGCTTCGCGAAATGGCGGAAGAGTCACAAAGTAGACCACGTGGCACCAATCGGGTCGCTTGGATGATCAACTGTCAAACTTTGCCACGTGTCTTCTTCCCGTGGTTTCGAAGTCTGCTGTGGGTCCACCCAAAAGGCTCAGCAGAATGCCTTAAAAAGAATTAACACTCGTCGAGGTTGGCCATCGGGCCATCCGCCTTCTGCCTTCCATGAGAAGAGGGAGAGTGAAGAAGAAAAGTCCGAAGTCTGATCCCTCGAAACACTTAGAGAAATTTCAAAAGTAGAGGGCGGAGTTTAGAGCGAAGTAGGATGACATGACGAAAGGGAGAACATGGAACTCCGAAAAGGTTAAAAACACAAGGAAAACTCAAGATTTTTGGATTTAGTCAATTTTGGGATGTTTTTTCTTGCATTTCTAAAGGGGAAAACACTTAGAGATTTCATGGATTTGGGCTATTTGGCTAGGGAGCAAAATTGGACAACAACAAACACTTTCATGAGTGTGGAAGTGATCTTTGTGAGTGCAAATTTAAACTCCAATGCGAGACTAAATTTGTAACCTACAAATATGATTTGACTAAAACTTATTCACCTTTGTTTATTAGTTCTAAATTTGATAAGAAGCAAATGGTGTTTAGAAACACCTTTCATGAATTTGCTAAATTGTGAGGGTCATATTCTCCTCAATTAGACCCCTAAATGGACCAATTCAATGATAGTGAAACAAGGTCAAGAACAATAGCCAATAATGCACTATGCTCCTAGGATGATGATGCAATATTGATGCAACAATAGTTTAGTAGACTTTTTATTCCTTGATGCTCGCTAGATTGTACTTGCTCATTCATAGATTAATCCTAGATATTCTTTTTGAATTAGGGTTAATCCTTAAATACACGAACTTAGCATGTAATTTGGAATAATTCACACTTTAGTCAAGATTTAATTTTGAAATTTGGGGTTTAGATCCATAGGCGCTCAATTTCAGACAAAGAATGATAGATATAAGAATGGAGATTGATTTTTACAAATAAATGATGAGGAAATTGAGATAGAACATTGTTATTTTTCAACTTCCATATAAAAACCGATGCATAAAAAACATCCTAATTACCATAAACCCAAAACATTAAAAACAAATGCATAGCCATACATTTTTCACCATTACACTCATTAAAAAAATTAGAGATTTTGTAAATATTTTGAGGGTTATTGAACATTCATTTGACCTCTTTTAATGAAACAGTTCTATACATCACTGGTATATAGGAAATAATGTACAGGCTCTTCGCTTAGCAAATGTTACAATGATTTGAACTGAGGAAAAAGCTTCCCCATTGACATGAAGTCTGGCATTCATGGATTCATAGTAAGTTTGCAATACAGAAGGTTGTTAGCTAAGGCGAAGGTGTAATGTCTATTTCAGTAATAGCATTACGAATAGGAAAATTCCTACGTTGTAGGCCATTGTTAAGGCGAGCGGGGGAATTTGAGCATGGCCTGGAAAGCAGCAAGAGTGCAGGGGGGATTATTAATGTGGAGTCATTCAGACCCTCCTCCTTGTCCGTCTTCTCATTTAGACATTATTGCACAAGTGTGGTTGAGCAGTTCTCCGACGATGAATACGAATGCGAGTTTGAAACCCACACGGTCAGCATCATTTTCCTACTTTTCTTTTGTTCCCACTTTTTTTTAATCGTTAACTGTATTTGTACACTGGGGCCTGCTCGCTTTCCAAACACAGAGCAATGCAGCTAACGTAAGGTTCCTGTAGCACATAATATTACATAAACCATGATTAATACCATCTCCAAGCTCTTTGAACTAAATAAGAACAAATTCCATATCTTTCAGAATGTGTATGCCCGGGAATAAAATTTTGCAGAGGAAACAACGAGCTGCACAAAATTGAACCAAATACCAAAAGATTCAGATAAAGAATCACATTCAATTATATTTTTGATGAATCTTTGAGCCCTGTTCTGAAGCTTCAGGATTGGAGCAAGCTGGCAAAGTACGAGTCTCGCTTTACACGTGCGTTTTACAATTGCTTATAGATTCTCGAGGCTTTACAACCAAATCTAATTGTTTATATGCAGAAATTGTTGCAGTCTACGAGACCACATTTCATTGAGTTTTTCTGAAAAAACCAAAAGCCTCTCAGGACACCATTTTGTGCACCTCCAGTAGGCATCACATTTACCGACCACTTTTATGTGACATTTTGTCAAACAATTCGCTTGCCTTCAATACACTTCCACAATTTGCATGTATATCTATTAGGGCAGTCACAGATAACAAAAGGTGCTTACTTTTCTTAATTATTTGAAGAATCTTTGTACCCAGCACTGGGAGTATTCAGGCCAAGGTTGTTGAGTTAGCTACACCTATATAGAAGCCAAAAGAAGAGTGGTCGTAAATGCAATATCTGGATGGCCTGCTCCCATGTTTGAACCAGGAATACCCTTTCCTAGAAGCACATTGAATGTAAAAGTTATCATCACTTGCAAATTTCCTTATTGTTGATATCTTATTGCCTGAATCAATTGTCAAATTTTGCTAGAGTTTCAGAAATTATCCGTTCTCCATCTTCTGACGTCATTTGCCTTTGCTGTAAAAATATGAACAGCAAAAGGCTAACCCTATTGAGTTTAGGATGCTAGAACCTCCCATTAGAATCAGCAGCTGTTGAATGCACACCTTAAGCTAGTGGCAAATATAATGATGCCTTTTGTGAAGCAAACCATCCAATTCTAGCACATACAGTCCATGATATTACCAAAGAAACCCCAAACATGGGAAAAATACATAGATAAAACTAAGACCTCATGTACGTTACAGCCTAGCATCTAAAATATAATTTATTGGAGAAGAGACCCACTGGGGATAAATAGGAGTGACGCTCATTATCATCTTTTTGATTCTATTTCTTGTAAGATAAAACAACGTTGTGCCAGGCGTATCAGCATGGACATTAGCATCTGAGCACCATCCACCTCAGATGAAGTAGTTTCATCATCGTCAAAATCCTTAGAAAGACACAACCTGTACTCAAGGTGAAGCTAAGGAAAGCACTTGAACTGCCTAAGACTTGCGCTGGGTGACAAATGCAATTATTGCTTTTAGGGACCTTAACCAGTCAACAGCTGAAATAGACCCTTTATCATTACAAAAGGAGACTTAGTTTGTTGACAAAGTAACTTCTATTTGAAGTGACATATTTGAACGTTAACCCAAAAAAAAGTTCAACCATCTGAATTCATTAACAAAGTTGAAGATGAATCTCCATAGCTGACCAAAATACTTGCGAATGAGGATTCCATTCGAAGGGAGTCAAGTTCTGAGCAAAAGGACAAGTCATCTAGTGAAGAATGCACGAAGATTCAACCCTATCTGCATCCTCATTACCATAAAAGTATGTAAGTTCATCTACAGAGTTATAGAGTAGTAGATGTGAAAACAAGTTCAACCCACATTGCAAATCAAATATTTTAAGCTCACAAATACTTTCGTTGGGATGACATTTTCAACTAAGTATTTCATCATGACAAAATCAAAATTATATCAGATATATGGGTTCTAATACAGTGATTTTCATGTCAATGGATTTCAAGTAATAATTTACTATTTACTAAGAAACTCAATGCTTGTAAGATTGATATGGATGAACCGACCTTGATTTGATGTATCATTACTTTTAGAATGAAAGGATATCTTACTGTGTACCTTTGACATGTGCTTGAAGGAGGAAGCATTTCCAGTAAAGTAGGACATGTACCAAGCGTAATAATTGCTATAGATGTATTGTACGGCACATGCCTACCTACACACCTCTACAGTGTATATAAATGTTCCTTCCTACCTTGAAGTCATTGTCAAGACATATGTTTATTCTTTCCTTATTAATATGTAAGTATTTTCATATTTCTTCTGAATATACCTTTTAGGTATATTGTCATATGATATTTGAGTCAGACCTGCACTTGGAGACAATGTACATCATGTTGATATCTATTATGAGGGCATTACATTCTGCATTTTATTATTTTCTCTTATGATATGATGATGACAAAAATATGTTGTTCTAGATAGTTTCTGTTGTACATTTTTATGTTTGCAATTTATACTTACAAAAGAGCTTTTTGTTTTTCTCAAGAAGATATGCAAGATTATGGCTCTTCCATCTTGCCTTGGCTATTCCTTTACATGACAAGTAACCATGGAACTCCTATTTTGTTCTTTTATTTCACATGCTTTAAACTAGAACTTCTACATTTACTTAGTCATGATATAAATTTGTCAATGCTTCCTTTGCTATCATATCAGTGAAAATCTGTTTTCTTGACAAACCTGGCCTTATGGCTCGAGGATTTACCCTTTGGAGGTCCTTCCAATTGTCTGCTTGTATAGGTTACTACATCATCAATGTGTTTCCTAAGCTCCTTTGTCAAGTATTATGTTTTAAATTATAATTCCTTCACCAAAGTGTTTAGTTGTGTAATATCTATGTCTAAGAAGGTGTTCTGAAATCTGTTTTTTCTCTCATTCAACTGAGATTTCATTCAGTCTGTGCAGAAGGTTTTCAATAAAGTCGTTCTTAGCAGTCCTTTTCTTTTCAACATCTATATGGGGTAGAGGTGGGTTAAAATCCTAGCGCTAATGCTGCTGTAACCACTCTGTTGCAAAACACTCAGTTATATTTTAGTTAATTAGAATGACATTTTAATCCTATTCTAGACCCAAGATAATGCAATGGTCACTTTCATAGATGTTTGTTCCAGGGCCACTAGTAGGGAAGGTTGAGAATGTCATGATCAAGCATTTCATAGAAAATTACCTAGGACAATCATGATTTCTACTAAGCAAGGCTTACTATGGTCAGCGAAGTTTGATATTCACGGACACTTTAAAGATTGATTCACTTTGTGTCTACACGCCTTTCATCATCTAGGACAGGTGGCAACTCTGCTTACCTGTGCTGCGAAACTTTCTGACTAAGGGTGGAGCTAAGGATCAATACCTGATAGTTATCACTTTTCTGATCCTGTACCTTTGCACCCCACTACAGTCATTATGATTATTGACTTCCACACAATCATTATAAAATCCAACATGCATCAAGTATGCAATATCTACAGAATAAATTTATCTGATGAATAAAAACTGGTTGATGTCCAAAGGGGAATATGAGCATGTGGGCGATGCCACGATATAATGCAATAAGTTGAGGTAACCAAAGAGACAAACTCCAGGTTGACATTCACATTTATAAAATATCACATCGGCACACCTCATTAATTTAATTGTCCAGCATCACCTCTTCTTAGGTCAAGTGAGTTCTCATGTAGTTTGATCGTTAAACTAGTTAAGGGAACTCATCTGAATAACAGAATAATTTTATCCCTTTATGTTGACGAATACATTCATAGTTATATCCCCATGACATTCATACCTTCAAATTCCATGGCTTTGCTATAGACAAGGCTGTATAGTAAAGCTCATACTCATCATACTCGTCATTTATTCTTCATCAAACAATTATAATATCATTATTTTCAATCAGTATTTATCATAAACCTACAATAGATAGGGTATCCGTATTATACACCACAGATATTATAATACAAAAACAAGAACTGAGTTTGTTTTCCTGGCACTCCACAATGACTCAGCAAAACTAAAGAGTAAGAGTATGTCTTAGTCAGCAAACATCTCTACAAAAACATGGAAAAAAACGGCAAAGAAAAATAAGTACTAAAATTTACATGAAAATTAGATACTTCTCGTTTCATGACAATCTCACTCACAGACATCCAAATAAACATAAAATCAGGTATGAAATATGGTAACATCATTGTACTAGAATGCACATCAAAAACAGAAAGATATGCTTACTTTGATGTATAAAAGTAGTCATGGAACTTGCCCTCAAGAAGAACTTGGTAAGCAAGAGTAACAGTAAACTTGGCACTTGCTGAAATAATTGGCAGTAACCTGATGAAGAGTGCTTGAACTCCTCGATACTTGGCCATTTGTGAAGAGTATTCTGACTATGACAGAAACATGATTCGTCATTCATTAGTGTCAGGTATCATATTTTAATGAGGGTTATTTCTAGATATGGAACTGAGTTGGGGTATCATATTTTAATGAGAATTAAATCTTGCTAAAATTACTGACACACAGATGTAAAGGTTATAGCATTCTGTCTTTTCAATGCACCAAAAATAAACATCCTCTGGCAGAGGCTTTTCCAGGTTTAGTTTAACCAATATTTCTACAAGTATTCGGGATGCAGGGACATAAAAACATGGTAACGTGCTTCAGGGAATATAGGAACCCTTGAATTAAGGGAATGTTTATTTCTGTACTGGGGAACAAGATTATTAAAATATCTGAATTAAATGATGGATTGTTGTGAATATGGCCATTTGGTTTGAGAATATCCATTTTTGTCAGAGGTTGTGTCTAGCTTGATTCATGTTCTTCAACCTTTCCAATTTTCTTCTCAGCCTCACCACTTCTTTCATTTCATACTATTTCTACTTCGGGCCAGGGAAAGCACTGGTTACCAGAAAAAAAACAATTAAAGGTTGTGCATCTTAATATGTACATTCGAATCATTTTGCTGGCCTTGCAATGCCTTTGATAGTTTGGAGAAACCTCAGGACGTGGTGGTTTTACAATCTTGTATGGATCCTTGGATGTGTTGTGTAAACCAAATCTAAACAGGTTAAAGAGTATCATCGAGGGTTGGTATTCAGGTAAATGCAAACCATTTATATGAATCTCTCTGCTTGAATTGTTTGCCCTCAAATGGAGTGTTTGTAGGTGCTTCAATTTTCTCTTTTGACATTATCTGTTACCGGTGGGGTTCTCATGTAAAGATCAGAGGAGAGAGAGAGATAACATAATATATATGTGACACACGCACAGATAGAAATTACACACACAAACATGATATATGTATATATTACACATGCGCACACAAATGTATACAAATCTGCCAACAAAAATGATACTGATGATGCTGTTCCAGAGCACATTATTACACACTTCTTCGATAATGTAGGTACTAGGTTATTCTCAGCTTGTTTACATCCAACCTGTCTTGTTTAATTTCACCTCTTTCATTTTCTGTTTGGAAAGGCTTTGATAATTTTTATTGCTGGTTGGAAATCAGGGGAGTTGAGAGTCAATGTGGAACAGGAAGTAGAGTAAATATTTGAATAAAGTTTAACCCTTGCAGTAAGGGTTAACTTCCTCCATGTTGAGTTGATTTTGGGTTGACTCTAGAGTCTATGCGTGGCATATTTGGCTGCTATTAATCACTATTTTATCTCTGTTTCTCTTATCCACAGTGTTTGTTTCATGTTTAGACATAGAGCTAGGAATGTGTAGGCCTGATTGCTCAATTTTAACATATTTCTTTCCTTCAAGAACAGGCTTGTTCTTCTGTTGCTAATATTGATGAATGGAAATGGAAGCTTAGCTTGCTTCTTCATAACAAGGAAGAGAAGGAAATAGTTTCCAAGGATGAAAAGGATAGACGTGACTTCGAGCAAATTGCATCCCTTGCAAGAAGAATGGGGCTCTTTAGGTATTTGAAATATAACAAGTTTCTTCCATTCTCATTTTTCTTTTTGTCTTTTTCCACTAATTATTAATCCATTTATTTTGCTTAGAGAAAAAAGTTTTCAGTTCTTTAAGGCTGATTTGAAGCTTTAGCTGATTCCAGTGAGCGATATGGAAAGGTGGTGGTGGCAAGCAAGGTCCCTTTGCCCACCTACAGGCCTGATCTAGATGACAGGCGCCCACAGCGAGAGGTCTTCATTTAACTTATAAATCAAACCTTTATACAGCGCCAGGGAAATGCTTATTACATTGTTTTTTCAGTTCAGCATGTCATCAATTTATACTAAAATGATGAGAGAATATGTTGTGATGTTTAGGTTGCTATTCCTCTTGGGCTTCAAAGACGAGTGGAGAGTCTTCTTCAAGAATACCTTGACCGAACTCAAATGAATGAATCAGGCTTGTTGGGTGATTGTTCCTCTGATGGAAGAGATATTGTGAGTGAAAGCTTAAATGAAGATTCACTTCTGGAACAAACTGAAGCTCAAACACTTGATAGGACAGTCTTAGAAAAGATACTCCAGCGTCGAAGTTGGAGGGTTCGCAATCTTCAGCATTCCTGGCAGGTGTAATGTTAATTGTCTCAGAAATAAAGACAAAATAGTATAATTTTCCAATTTGGTGTTGTTTCCCATAATTCTGCTTGTACTGTTTTATAATAGAAAGCGTAAAATAACTTATGCACTTTTATTGTCATATAATTTTATAAAGCAAGGTTTATCCTTATTTGATTGCTAGAATAAAACAATTGTATTTTATTTCTTTGCTTTCCTCACAAATGCTTTCTGCCTCATTAGTTTTATATAGGCCAAGTTTATGCAAATTTTCCTATTCATTTTTTATATTTTGTACAGTGAACAATTCAAATAAAAGATCACCATGTTCTTCTCTAGTTTTGTAGCAAAGTGAAGAAAGAGACGAGTTGTACCATCTTCTTATTTGTGTGCTTTTTTTATAAAGAAAATATCATTTAACATTAATTTAGGATTCCAAAAAATACTTAAAAGTGATCCCAATGCCGAGTTTGGCCCATAGTCATTATGCACTTATGATAATTGTTCTTCAATCCTAGGATTTGGTGCTACCCCCAGATCCCAGCCAAACTCATTTGATACATTTTGTAGTTGTATTTTCCATAAAATTTATGTTTTTTCAAAAATTTAAGTATTTTTTAAGTTGCCAAGTTTTTGCCGAGTTGGAAATTTTTGGTCTGCCAAGTCCGAGTCGAGTCCAAGTTTGCGAACTATGATAATGATTACATTTTGGTTCTCAATGTATGTCTCATTAGATGTTTGATCCCTATTTTACTGTAATGAAAAATTTCCACGGTAATTGTTTTAGAAGAGCTTGATTAGTGATGTTTTATCCTAGTTTAGCGTATTAAGTTCTGCCTGAGCCTTCTTTAGTAACACAAGTTTATTGCCTGATTGAATTCCTAGAAAATATGTGATCACTGATTATGTGAATGCTGGGGTTCACCTGTAACTGTTCCAGTATGTAAAAATTATATGCACAAATAAATAGGGGAAAACCAACAGAAGTAAATGAGAATATAAGGTTTATGACACATAATTCCTATCCTCTGAATACATTGGTGAGAACTAACTGTCAATTCATAGCCAGTTGGATTGCTACTGTCATGCAAACCAAGAGTTTGACATGTGGTAAATTCTTATGAGGCAGTTTCCCTTGGCATTGGGTAGAACCTAAAAAAATTACCAAAATATAGATCTGTTATTAAAGTAGATTTGTATGAGCGTGGCCTTTTCTTTTAGTACAGTATTTTTTTTATTGGGGAAGCTTTTCATCCTTTTTTTTAAGATGATTTTTTCCTTGAACATTTAAAAATTTGAGAAAACTGTTATATATGTTTTAGAAATGCTACATTTTTATACAAGTGAATAGGTGCATCAGAATATGTCTCAGATGTTATGACTCGAGTTTGCCTGACAAAAATTCTCTTGCACTACTTGTGCAGGAATCGCCAGAAGGACAAAAGATGCTGTCTTTCCGTAGATCTCTTCCTGCTTACAAGGAGAAAGATGCAATACTTTCAGCGATTGCAAGGAATCAGGTATATCAATGAGTACAGAATTGCTGATTTGAATCATGAGCTATATGGTCATATCTCAGCTGTGTCATCAAATACAGCAAAATTTGCCCTTTTGTTTCTGTCTTTATAACTACTGTCTGCATTATTTACTAGGGAATGGTTACAATGACTTGTAAAGTTATAGCCTAAGGTATCTTCTGGTGTTGCTTTGCTGCTGTCTTTATCCCCTAAAATAGCTTTCCACCTACAGATCTGTTCTTTTTCTATGTTTTATAACAATTTTGAAGTTTATACTTGTTATTATTTTCTTGGGAATTGATCTCTGAATTTATTCCTTCTGATTGGCTACCGAGCCATCCTTTATCACTAGTTATCAAATGTGAAAGCCTAATATAAAGACTTGATTCATTTGCTTTTAAAAAAGTTGCTGTCAATTCTATGGATTTTTAAGTATGAAGCTTATTATCCAGTGTTGTTTTCTCAGGGTACATTGTCATTATTATCTTTTGACATATTATTTTTGGTGGAAGTAATTGCAACCATGGTTAAATTGGTAAATTTTACGGTGCAAAGAGTTATGCATTGATTGTTTACTATGGCACAAATATTAAGATCATGATAAACAAGGGAAACGCCCTAAGCATGATGAATGCTAAAGTTTCTTTAATGAAAAGTTACTTGATGGTGTCAAATAAGACGCAGACTATGAAATAGTTGATAATAATTAAGTTTTCAACTTCAAAGCAATGGTTTTCCAGGACTTTCCAAGTTTAAAAGAGGAACATATACACGAATTCTATGAGTTTAGTCATCTATTAGGAGTGAGATTATTTTTCTCATTAACGAGCTAATAAGTCCTTGTTTCCCTGGTTTTGTGATGTGTGGCTTGTTAAAAGAAATCGTATTAGTTCCCTTGCTCCCTCAAGAATCTTTTAGATTTTTGGTTGAAATAGAGTGCAAAAAGGATGCATTCTACATTGAGTGAAGAGCAGTAACATGGGGGGTGGTTGGTAGGGGATGGGAGTAATATTTTAGATTATGCATTTGTTTAATTGATGTTTCTGTAAAATCCATGAATTTTAAAATTCAACATGGGTTTTGGACTAGAACAAGTAAGATAAGGGAGCTTTGACAGTGTAGTTTAATAGGGAAAGTATTATTTCACTATCTTGGTATGAAGACACTGAAAAAAAAAAACCAACAACCAACTTAAATCAGGCAGAGATGATGGAAAATTCAAGAAAGTATAACCAAAGTTATGCGACTAAGACTGAGAATGATGTTTTCTAAAGACAAAAAGACAACAATTATCGGTGTTTGGTTCTTACGATTAAGGATCCTTCTCCCAACAACATCTAACAAAAAAGTAAAACAACATCATACATGATAAAATTAAACGAAAGGTCAATGTGATGGGAGATCCTTAGAAGAGACTTAGCCATAAAGGAATAAGTTCTCTTATGATATCCATGAATCTTGAGATCATTCTTAAGCTCCTCCCAAGAAAGGAGACGCCCCTGTCTAAACACATCTGCAAAGCAGTGAATACCTTTAGCAAACCACCACCTAGCTTAACAACCTCTAATAAGAGATAAGGAAGTATTATTCCAGGTAAGATTCCACCATAGAGATCTAAAACCCTGACAGCTGCTGCCCCCACTCGAGAAGACTTCATGTCCTACTAGAAGATGCCTCACTAATTCCCAAGCTCTCTAAATACTCCCAAAGAGAGGAGGACCAACAGGCTTAGCTGGAAAAGATCCAAAGAACAGATCAAGGGGATGAAGCCACTTCCAGTCTCTCTTCTTCGGAACACCCTTGCTGATATTATTTCTAACACCTTCCAAGGCTCTTCCCCCACTAATGCTCTAAAAATTTACTTGACTGCCAAGACTATGCCTTGAAGCTTAAGATTCTTAAGACCAATACCACCTAGTTGCTGCAGAAGACAACACCAGTCCCAGGCCAGAACATGCCTCTTTTTATTCCCTTTGTTTTCTGACCACAAAAAATCCCTAACAATCTTAAGAATCCTCTCAACATGTGAATTATAAAAGAACCAAGCACAGGTATAGTAAATAGTATAAGAAGAAATAACTTTTCGTTGTTTCGACAAACTTGCACTCTGCCAACAAGGTATAATAGGTGACCTTGCCATTTGGTAACCGTCTTATCAATCTTATCAAAGATGCACTTCCACATATCACTAAGAGAGGGAGAAAGAGAAAAAGGGGATGCCCAAATATCTAGCCAGCTTAGAATGATTACCCCATTCCCAGCCTAGATCACCAATCCACTTTGGGGGAAGTTAGATCAGCTTAGAACCAATGGTCATACATCCTTTTTAATCTATATAGACTATACTATAAATCAGTGTATAACATGTACAGTAGAGACAATCTCTTGTGTTTAATTATGGTTACATCATTTGTTATTGAAGTCTATTGTTTGCAAGCTTCATAGCTAGTCATCTCCAAGTGTTTCCATATTTTACCCTTACTAGATCTTAAACCCCTAGGCCATTACTAATCAAGGTCTTTGATCTAATCTCCTTGAGGGTTGTTGCTCTTTACCCTCTACTAATCCTTTTTTTACTAACGTGCTTGAGAGTCCATCGCTTGTGGCTTTTTGATCTAGTCCTCTTAAGGATTTCCATGTTTTACCCTTGCTACATCTAACACCCTTATAGCTCTTCCAATCCAATCACCAGATCTAGTCTCCTTGAAGGTTTCTACCTCTTACTCCAGTAGATTTACTTCAACAACCATCAAATTTAGAGTGTACTTCGACATTGATGTTCTTCATCAAATTGGTACTACAACCACCTATGATGCAATAGTTTCTCATATCTGCATTGATGTTTTAGTCATTTTGCTGGGCATTATTCACGATAAACGCTTCATCTTCTAGTTCAGATTTCTCCTAGCAGAAGCGTCTGATCAAAACAGGTTTTATACCATCACAAATTACTCTTTGAAAGCTTCACGGAAAGTGGTCACGTTATATATTCTAAATAATATCAAAGGGTCTACAACCTTGAGAAGTTGGCCTTCTAGACCTTGTCCACAATCTTTTTTCCAATCTTGATTCAGATAGAAAATGTTAAAAAAATTTCAATCTTTTAATCCAGGTAAGCAATTCAAGCACCGTTTTTTGCATTGAGAAGGGCAATGTCAGGTCTGCTTGTCTGGAGGTTTTATTTTCAAATCATTGGCTACAAACCCTTGGTGGATCCTCTTTCGTAATTCTATATCTGATCCAAAATGGCTCCAAAATCTGAAAGGGAATCTTCATAGGAATTGGCTAATATTAGCACTTTTGAGCAATTCCTGGTCAGTCATGCTGGCACCCCTGAATAGATTTTGGCTAAACATATTGAGAACCAGACCATGCTAATAAGAGAAATGATGAGAACGTTGTTAATCATGCTTCCACCAAATCAATCACATGTAACTTAGCTCCGACTACACAACCGAGGTCTTAATCTTTCACTTCCTACAATTTTCAAGGAAATTGATGATTCACCTTCACTACCATCTTTTCAGGATCCTCACCGTCCTAACCATGGGGCAGCACACGCTTCTTAAATTTTTAGCAACAAAAACCATGGTAAAAATAGTTTTTGGAGACTAAGTGTCATACAACAGATTCCATTTGTGAGCAAGTCTTTCTCTTGAACTACAATCCATTCTTCTTCCTTTGTCTTGGTGGTAGAATGATTTTAGACATTTGAATCTCCTTCCATATAATTGACTGTAATAGCAAATAGAATCCGAAAATGTAAAAAAATGCTGGTGGATTTAAATTCTACCTTCATTGCATTGAGCCAAAAAAAAATCTACTCTAGGATTATCTGCAGATGTCATATCTATCTGCCTCTGTAATACTGTGCAAAAACCATTACCAATGCAATGCTTAAGTATCTAAAAAGTAAAAACCATCCTGCCAGTTATTTCCTGGGAACAAGGTTGGTTTGTCAAGGGAAAACAGAGTGTAGATGGCATAACTAGGAACCGTGAGGTGATGCAGTCTCTCATAGTTGGCAATTAGAAGGGCATGATTATCAAGCTGGATATCAGCAAGTCAGGCTGTTGTTTCCTAGACATACCACAAATGGATAATGAGTTGCATCTTTGGTCCCCAGTTTTTTGTCCTTTTAATGAAGTTTGTTTGGCTTTTTTAGTACCTCCATATTTCCCTATACCTATTTGTTATTCTTTTGGAAGCCTTGGTAAGTTCATTAACTTATAAATTGTCAGGTGGAATCAAAAGGGCTCTATGTATCTTGATCTACTCCGTTTTCTTCTACATTGGATTCAAAATGGGATCATTGCATGGAAAATATTTAGGAGTTACTCTCTTCATAGGGGAAAGAAGCAATAAGTTTTGGGAAGATTTGCTACCAAAGTTTGGGAGTTGACTCTCTTCCTAGAGAAGCAATGCTACACCCTTAACACTTAAGATTTATTGGGATATGTGATGATCAGCTAAGGAACACATTGCCCTCATCTTAATAATTTGTTAGTTCACAGAAATATTAATTATAGGGTTAATCGACCTAATTAGGATTAGGTGGTCAATATTGCCCAATGATGCTATATATAGGGAGTGGTGAGTAGTTGTTGACCATCAGATCGTGAATTCTGTTCTTATTGTCATAGTTGCAAAACTCTCCGAGTATTCGGCGAGTTGAGTTTTTTTGTCTGGGGAGTTTTTCCTGCAAGAACTCTCTGGAGTTACTCGCCGAGTCAAGGGGTAAAAACTCGCAGAGTTTTGGCGAGTTTTTGCAATATAATCTTCGGTTGTTCACAAGAAAGGTAGAGGAAGAGGAAGATGTAAATTTGTAAAATATATTAATGTAGTATTTACTTTCAGTTATACAAAAACAATTTGCGATTTTTCATTTTGTTTCAACTATCAGTATCAGCGCATTCCACATGAATATGCCATTTTGTACCCAATTTGCTTTCAGATCAATTAAATACCACTAGACTCAGCTTGTTTAATTTATGTACTCATTTATTGACTCATTGGATGCATCTTATCATTGAATTTTGCAAAAAAAAAACGTTTTTAATGAAATTTAAGCAATTTTTTAAGTTGACGAGTTTTTTGCCAAGTTTTTGCCTAGTCGTTTTTTTGGGCTTGGCGAGTTTTTCAATTTGGCGAATTTTTCAACTATGCTTATTGTAAAGGCTTTTGGATGTGTCCCCTCGAAGTGGCTCTGCTTAATAATCATTTGTTCTTGTAACAAAATGCTTCTAGTTTAAATTGTGAAGCATTTTCTTCCATTTACATGGTCTGTCATGCGAAGTTGCCGGTTTTGGTACGGAGTTGAGTACGGCTGTATAAATTATATATATATATATATATATATATATATATATATATATATATATATATATATATATATAATTTAAAAAATATACATAATTGAAAATACATTTGATATCATATAATAATGATGATGTTTGAATCTTTGATAGTATGATACTTCATCATTGATCAATGATAGTGATTAAAGATAATATTAATTGTCAATTGATAGTTCAAAATTTCAATATTATGTCAAAACAATGAATGACTTTTTGTGAAGTAGGTTTGTTTTTGTGAAATAACTCTTGTATGGGCACGTTTTAGGGTTTAAGCACTTCTTAGGTTTTTTTTAATGTTTTAATGTTAAAAAAATGCTTTTAAATTTTTGTTTTGACGTTTTTTTTTTTAAATTCGGCACTGTGGCTGTGGGTGCACCCGAGAGTGGCTAGGGCCCTGCCCCCTCCCGGGACGCTCTCGTCGCTGGACTGGTACCCGGACCAGTTCGGTACGGGATCAGGACTTGGGGGCGTACCTTGCAACTTAGGGTCTGTGGACGTATTATGTCGTTAATCATTTGTTATACTCTTTTCACTATTATTGTATGGATTTGATCTATTTGGCTCTATTCAAAATTCAAATACCATGTCTACTATTCTGCAATTGCCATCTTGTGGATTTGCTATAAATACTGCTATATTTCTGCATCTGTGATAAGAAAATTCATTACAAGCAAGTGGTTAAGCCTAGCTAGGAGGCTTATCCTGATCAAGTCAGTCCTACAGGCCTTGCCAATTTACATGTTCTTTGTTTTAAAGGCCCCCAGAATACTTCCTATCCAAGATTGCCAAAATAATGAAGAAAGGATTGTTGCTTAGATGGTCTTAAGTCTGCAGTTCAAAGATGGTTATGAGGGCAGGCCTAAAGAATGTTGAAGATCATAACAAATCAATGGGTGTAAAACTTTATTGGTGAATGTGGGTGAATATGGGAGGAGGCAGGGAAACCATGGAGTCATCTTCTTAGGGAAAATATCTTGACTCAGCTACTTCTTAGCATTTCTATTTCTCTTTCGAGACAACACAATACAGAACAGCACATGAGGATAAACCTCTCTTCAAATTAGCAGGGGAAGCTCTCCAAAAACTAAAAGACTACTCCTAAACCCTAAGCCATGAACAAGATTTATAGTTATGCACACTTTACAACATCATCAATGGGGTTTTGCATAAAGGAAATACCTGAAAATGAATTTTGACCTATTTTTGTGGTTCTCAGAGGTTGAGCACAAGACCTGAAAGGTTCTTCTCTCACAAACAAGGTTTTTTATGATTAAAAGCTTCGAACTGAAACAAAGTAAACTAAATCACGAATGCTTCATAATTGGCTGAAAACAGAGACCGATAGATGCACATACACAAGAAAGGATTTTAATAGAAACTAATTTTGTAATGTCCCATTTTTGGGATTGCCCTAAATCTTGCCCTAGAATCAAGATGTTAATATAGTTAGGGTTATAACTTACCAATTAAATGCTTTAAGTAAGATAGATCCTGGTTTAGGTCTTGCAATCATATGAGATAATACTGGAAATATAATTCATATGATCCAAAACATATATAATGAGTGTCTTATATATTTAAACCATGAAAAAATACATAACTATTTCCATATTATATATACTACACAATATCTATAATGCATAGTGGAAGTTTAATCATAATAGGACTTGGATGAGAAACATGATAAGTCTGCCCGAAGCTATCCATGCTAAGCCTAAGAGCGGATATACCATCCCTCTTGGCCCCAAGTGGCGGACATGCGAGCATCCAACATGGGGTGGCGTAATTAGTGGATAAACTTGTACCTGCTTTCCCTACCCATGCTACTTAATCCATCCCTCTTATGATTGAAACTCCTTCAACAACCAATCCATGTGGGGATTGGGGAAATGCTACAATAGGAGGCCCGTAGATTCTCCTTTCTAAGCCCAAGGGCAGTCACTCACCCCTTGGCTCCAAGTGGCCAGCTTGGAGTGGCGTACTTAGAAAGAAATCTAGTACCTGCTCACCCTAACAAAAGATCTTCTAACAAAAGATCTTTACCTTAGAAGTCATTAGAAGTCAATAAAACATCTTCTAACAAAAGATCTTTACCTTCTTCTTGCATGTTGGGTCCCTTCTGTTGGCCCTTGTGCCTTCACCTGTGAAAGTTTGTGTTGTGCCTAGTAGGTGGCCATGTGTATTTTCCCCCACGTGCATGTTTTTTTATAATTGTTGGTTTTATTTGTGTTCTCAAGATTGTCCCATCTGTTATCAATCCCCACCATATCCAAAAATTCCATATAATCTCAAAAAAAGGGCTTTATATTAGCCTCTGTCGCATTTTTAGCCCCTCGTTGCACTTTTCGGAAATGTGCAAAGGGGCTACATATCGCCGAAAATGCGAAAAGGAGGGGGACATAAAGTGTTGTCAGCGAGTTGCAATGGGGATGTAAGTTGCCGACAAGTTCATCAGCAAGGTGCAAAGGTCTTGCACATCGCCGAAACGCCAACAAGGCAAAGGAGAAACCAAGTGACATAAAGGGTTTGTTGGCAAGATGCAATCGACCTACTTATCGCTGAAATGCCGATAAGGAAAAGCAAAGAGTTTTAATGTGTTTTCGGTGGGGTGCAGTCAACCTGCATTTCGCCAAAATGCCTAAGAATAAGGAGTTATTTTGTGTTGTTGATGAGTTGTGTAAGTGCTGCAAGTTGCCGACAAGTTCGTCAACAGGGTGCATAGGTGTTGCACATCGTCGAAACTCCGACAGGGTATAAAGGAAGCGAAAAATAAGAGATAGAATCGAGTGGAAAAGATAAAGTGGCTGAATTTTGGCAATGTGCAAAGGTGTTGCACATCCCTGAAATCTTGACAGGCAATGCACCAAAAAGAAAAAGAAAGATAAAGGAGATAAATGGTTTTGACAATGTGCAGGGGTGCATCATTTCATTGAAATTGCGAAAGGTAAAGGATAAAGAAGGAAGAGAGGATAGAAGGTTTTTGCAAAGGTGCAAGAGGACGACACATCCCCGAAAGTGCAACAAACAAAACAAAAGACAAGGATATAGAGAGAACAAAATGGGCGAAGGTAGAGATAAAAAATAAAGATAAATGATAGAAGATAAAGAAAAGATGAGAGAGAAGGAATGCCGAAGGAGGATGAAATGAAAGTAAAGGTGGATTTAGGAGAAATGCAAAGGTGTTGCATCTCGCCGAAATCCTGACATAAAGGTTTAATGGCTCGTAAAAAGTCCGAAAAAGCTCATTTTGAGGCCAATTACATGCTTTTTCTCGTTTTCTTCTATTTTGAATGCCAATGCCTCCATGGATGCACAATAAAGATGAAATTGCAGGTGGGTTTGGTTTATTGTAGATGGTATGGGGGTAGGTGGGCGATGAATGAGGTAGGTGAAATTGTTTTCTTGCCCAAAACAACAGAGCAAAATGAAGATGCTATATATGCATGAAACAAGATGTATTTTGGGTTGGTCGCCAAACCAATTTTTGGAGGTGCATCTGCGTGTTGTGGTTCTAGGGCATCAAAATAGTCTACACATGGATGGAATCCATTTTGCAACTCATAGGAAAGATCTTCAATGCACATTTTATGTAATGGTATGTCTCCATGGCATTTTGTAGTGATTCAGGGGAATATGTAATCGTAGTTGTATATTTTCCTTTGCCATATTTGCTGGCACGAATGTAACCGAGGTTTGATGTACGTGTGATGACGTCTAATGGAATATAAAGCTTTTATATTGGTCGCTCCTTTGCATATGGATTATTACAGTTGTGTCCTGGATTATTAAGTATGTCCATTGTATAAAATTGATTTTGGATTGTTGATGGTTGTTGGATGTATCTCCTTTGTCGCATTCTATGACTTTGTTGTGCAATGGAGTAGGCACTGGTCCACATAGGTGAAGGACCAAACACCTTTCATAAATCAAACCCTTTGTCCTGTTAGCTGTAGGAGTAGTTCAGGGTTTCACCTGTTGTTCGTGATTAATTGCTATAACTAGGGAATAATTGTAAGTGACCAAGAAGTGTTCAAATCATATGTGAATCATGTCATGCTTGTTTGCATCTTGCCATTGTGTATGTAATGTCAAGTGAATTCATCTCATGGGGACATCATAATGCTGTCATCCTTAGGTGCATGTGCAAGGTGTCTTACCAGTTTAATTAGAGGTTTGTGCAGCCAATTTGTCTTGGCCTAGTGACAAATATAGGGGTCAAATGTACATTGGGTATGGCTGTGACTATTCAGTCGTGTTTCATTATATACCTCTAGGAATACCCTCTTGGCTCTAGTTGAGCCCGAAGTGTAGGAGAGCGTACCCACTCTTGTTAGTTGGCCTTAATCATCCTCAATCTGTGGGTGAGCCTCTTTCTCCCCTTCTTGATGACATCCTTGGCCTAAAAGGTGGAGATATACTCTAGGATTGTGGACTTGTGGTTTTGGGAACATTATTGGCGCCGTTGCTGGGGAAGACATTGTTGGGTTAAAATCAAATGAAGACTTTGTTGGTGGGCTAAACCCAGAATTAATTTGTTGCCTTGGAAATCTAGTGTGCTTCAAGCTATTCCTCTTTGGAAGAGGTGGCGACTTTGCTGCTACTGCAGTGTGTTTGTTGTCGGTGATTCAAGAACACTTCTAAAGCTTGCAGTAGTTGGTTTTAAAGGTACACATGTTTCTCCTTCCTACCTTTGAGATACCATTTCTTTCCTAATGAAAAAACGTGATTTGTAATACCTTAGTTTTATGCTCTGCATGGTAGAATGTTTTAGTCATGGCTTCTAGGTATGGATATGAATACTCTAGGGATATCCCTTCATACACATCTTCTTATGCTATGTCAGACCCTAGAAACTATATTGGATTTGATGCCTATGACCATTCTAGTGATACTTGTTCAAGTAAGGGCTCTGCATCTTATACAAGCCCAAACCTATATGAATCTATGCAAAAGAAAGATGAATTTATTAGGCAGCAGTATGAATTAGAAAAACAAACCCAACTGCTTGAATCCATGTTACAACAAGAAAAAGAAACTGAAAATTGTATTAGGTTGCTTGAGTTTAGAGGGTAGTCCCATGCTTGCTCTGCTACCCCTAAAAATCAAGTTGCTCAGTCTCCTATCATTCCCCTAGATTCTGTTTACAGACAGCTAGACCTCTCTTTGGTTGACTACAAAATGCAAAACATGCCAACTGAGGTCTATAATTAGATGCCTATCTTTGATGGGTATGATATTTGGGAAGGGGACAAACATGTTGATTTTTCAAATTTTATGGAGGAGTTTCAGTTTGAAGATGAAGACATGTGGACGGGATTTTTTGCTAGGTCTCTATGTGGAAAGACGAAAGAATGGATTCAAAGTTTTCCAAGGTAGTCCTTTGATTTTTGGAAGGAACTTGTGGATGCATTTGAAGAAGAATTTGCAAAAGGTCTAGACCCAGCCGATCTTGTCCAAAAATTAGAAAAAATCAGAAGACAAGAGGGAGAGTCTAGTATGGACTTCAGTCACAGTTTGTAGTTGCCCTTTCCAAAATTTCAAATGATTTCATATTTGACACACCTGCCTGCACTGATATGTTTTTTGAAGCATATGAAACTGTATTGAGTTCAGTGCGGGATGATATGAAACTAACGAGCATGCAGCAAGCTTATTTGTGCTTAGACTACATGGAAGAGGTAAGGAATGATTAGATAGTAGGGTTGTTATCCACAAATGCAAGTGTTTTTGGTAATGAACAGGCTAATGTGAACAATAGTGATGTGGATGTAATAAATCAGATGGGTACAACATCAAATGAAAATGATTGTGTAATTAGAAGGGTAGAAATTGAAGATGGTGCATCATATGATAATAATGCAGATGATGAAGACAGTGTGTGCACCTGCCTTCAACTGGATAGGTCGTCCGTTGGAAATGAAAATGATGGGAGGTTTGATGACCTTCAGTTTGAAAATGAGATATGTGGCCCAATGGACAATGAGGAAGATGTGTGCACCAATGAGGATCTAGTTGAATTAGCTTGTGAGGCTGATCATGAGGGGTGTGCACATGCATGTGATATTTAGGGTGGGCAAGAAACTTGTTTCTTGTTTGACATGTTGCCTTCCTTTGTTCCTATTAGTGATGGTGAAGTTACTAATGTTTGTTTGCATGAGGTTGATGTGGATGTGGCTGCACTTAATGATAACCAATATGAGGCAAGTGCTAGTGCAGACATGGATTTTCAATTTGAAGAACTTGCCTTTGATGAATGTGGAGATGGTGACCATTGGGACACCTATGAGAACCTGTTTGTTTGGTGCAAGGTTTGTTGTCTTCTCCATGCAGATTGTGCTTAAGAAAGACCACAAAGAAAAGATACAACAGTGAATGGAGAAGAAGTTTTGTGTCACCAATCTTGTTGTAGCAGTATATTTGACACAACAGATTGCCAAAATGAGCTTGAAATAGTGAGACAATTTGAAGAACCCGGTTCTTCACTTGAGGTGTCTTATGGTGACAATTGTGCTGATGGTTTGGATTGTAGCTTGGATCATGTTCATGGTTCAGATATTAATGATTATATCAGCACATGTGAGAGTGTCATATGCTGGTTGCCTATTGTCTAAGGGCTTGATGTGGACATTGCTGATTATGAAGCTTTCCTTTGTGATGGAGGTCATGTTTCTAGTGCCGTGGATGATAGTTGTGTGCCTAAATTTGAGTCATTCAAATGGCCCCAACATACATATGAAGGTGGTGTTGAATTGCAACACATGCCAAGTGGAAGATCAACATGTTACAGCCCAACTTGATGGTGTACTTGAGCTTGAGGCATTCCAGTTTGGAGTGCAAGATGTTTTCCTTCTTTGTGTTGATCATGATTGCAGTCAGGTATACTTTACTTTGCCTTGTGAAATGGAGGCATTTTCTTTTGCCTTGATTCACACATGGAGGTCTGCAGGTATAATGATGTTGCATGTGTAGGTAAATGTTTGGTTCCATCCATGTCTTTTGATGCTGATATGATTTTAAACATTTCACCCCTTGTTGCCGAGAATAATAGGTCATGCACCTATTATCTATGGTTGCCATGCAATAGTAATGTTTATGGTGGAGTTAGGTGTCACTTCATGAGCATTTGTTGTAGCTTGGTGCATGCAGATAAAAGATATCATTTGTTGCAGCTGAATGGTGAATGTGGTTTCAGTTTGAGGGAGATTGGCTCCTTCATTTAGCTTGTTTTCGATAGAGGCAAATAAATCCATCCTTCTTTTGCAGGGTTGACCTGCTTTGTGTTAAAATTTTGTTTACAGTCATCCTTTCTTTGTGCCTTCATGCCCATGATTGTAGGTGTTGTCTTGTATATGTGTCTCTTGTTGTGTGTGCCATGTAAATTCGTTTGTGTTTTGCCCCGTTTTCATTTTTATGGTCTGCCCTCGAAGATTCTTCTGGATTGTTGCTATGCCTGTTAGACACACGTCCCCAATTAGAGCCAGTGTTGGCCCTTGTGCCTTCACCTGTGAAAGCCTGTGTTGTGTCTAGTAGGTGGCCATGTGTATTTTCCCCCATGTGCATGTTTTTCATCATTGTTGGTTTCATTTGTGTTCCCAGGGTTGTCCCATCTATTATCAATCCCCACCATATCCAAAAATTCCTTAAAATCTCAAAAAATGGCTAAGTATTAGCCTTTGTCACATTTTCTGTCCCTCGTTGCACTTCTCGGAAATGTGCAAAGGGCTTGCATATTGCCGAAAATGCGAATAAGAGGGGGACATAAAGTGTTGTTGGCGAGTTGCAATGGGGCTGCAAGTTGCCGACAAGTTCATTTGCAAGGTACAAAGGTCCTGCACATCGTCGAAATGCCAACAAGGCAAAGGAGAAACCAAGTGACATAAAGGGTTTGTCAGTGAGATGCAATTGGCCTACATATCGCCGAAATGTTGAAAAGGAAAAGCAAAGAGTTTTAATGTGTTCTCGGTGGGGTGTAGTTGGCCTACATTTTGCCGAAATGCCTAAGAATAAGGAGTTATATTGTGTTGTTGGCGAGTCGCGTAAGTGCTGCAAGTTGTCGACGAGTTCGTCAACAGGGTGCATAGGTGTTGCACATTGCTGAAACTTCGACATGATAGAAAGGAAGTGAAAAGTAAGAGATAGAATCGAGTGGAAAAGATAAAGTGGCCGGATTTTGGCAATGTGCAAAGGTGTTGCACATCCCCGAAATCCTGACAGGCAATGCACCAAAAAGTAAAAAGAAAGATAAAGGAGATAAATGGTTTCGGCAATGTGCAAGGGTGCATCATTTCGTCGAAATTGCGAAAGGTAAAGGATAAAGAAGGAAGAGAAGATAGAAGGTTTTCACAAAGGTGCAGGACAACGACACATCCCTGAAAGTGCAGCAAACAAAACAAAAGACAAGGATATAGAGAGAACAAAATGGGCTAAGGCAGAGATAAAAAAGAAAGATAAAGGATAGATGATAAAGAAAAGATGAGGAGAGAGAAGGAATGCCAAAGGAGGATGAAATGAAAATAAAGGTGGATTTCGACGAAACGCAAAGATGTTGCATCTTTTTCCGAAATCTCGACATAAAGGTTCAATGGCCCGTAAAAACTCCAAAAGAGCTCATTTTGAGGCTAGTTACGCATTTTTTTGCATTTTCTTCTATTTTGAGCGCCAATGCCTCCATGTATGCACAGTAAAGATGAAATTGCAAGTGGGTCTGGTTTATTACAGATGGTATGGTGGTAGGTGGGTGATGAATGCGGTTGGTGGGGTAGGTGAAATTGTTTACCCGCCCAAAATAATAGAGGAAAATGAAGTGCTATATATGTATGAAATAACATGTATTTTGGGTTGGTCGCCAAACCAATTTTTGGAGGTGCATTTGCTTGTGGTGGTTCTAGGGCATCAAACAAAGCTCGTCTAGTCCGCACATGGATGGAATCCGTTCCGCAACTCATAGAAAAGATCTTCAACGCACATTTTATGTAATGGTATGTCTCTATGGCATTTTGTAGTGATTCAAGGGAATATGTAATTGCAGTTGTATATTTTCCTTTACCACATTTGCAGGCATGAGTGTAACTGAGGTTTGATCTACGTGTGACGACGTCTAATGCAATATAAAGGTTTTATATTGGTCACTCCTTTGTTGCATATGGATTGTTACAGTTGTGTTTTGGATTATTAAGTATATCCATTGTATGAAATTGATTTTGGATTTGTATGTGAATGCAATTCCTGTTTTGTTGATGGTTGTTGGATGTATCTCCTTTTTCCCTGCATTCAATGACTCTGTTGCCCAATGGAGTAGGCATCGATCCACATTGGTGAAGGACCAAACACCTTTCATAAATCAAACCCTCTATCTTTTTAGCTGTAGGAGTAGTTTAGGGTTTCACATGTTCGTGATTCATTGCTATAACCAGGGAATAATCATAAGTGACCAAGATGTGTTCAAATCATATTTGAATCATGTCATCTGTGTGTGCACCTTGCCATTGTGTATGTAATGTCAAGTGAATTCATCTCGTAGGGATATCATAATCCTGTCATCTTTAGGTGCATGTGCAAGGTGTCTTACCTGCTCAATTAGAGGTTTGTGTGGCTAGTTTGTCTTGTCCTAGTGACAAATATAGGGGTCAAATGTACATTTGGCATGGCTGGGACTATTCAGTCGCGTGTCATTTTATACCTCTAGGAATGCCCTCCTAGGTCCAACTGAGCCCGAAGTGCAGGAGAGCATACCCATTCTTGTGAGTTGGCCTTAACCATCCTCAATCTATGGATGAGCCTCTTTCTCCCCTTTTCGATGACACCTCTAGCCTAGAAGGTGGAGATATACTCTAGGATTGTGGACGTCCGGTTTTGGGAATCAACACCTTCTATTCCTGCTCAATGGTTTGCTCCGTAGTAATGTCTTGTGGCTTTGATTTTGACTGTTCTTCTTGCTTCTTGATTTCTTCCTTAGCCTCTTCATGTGGTTTTGATTTTGACCATTCCTCTTTCTTAATCAACTCCTTTCTTCTTCCTCATATTGGCCCCTTCTTCGTCCTTAATTCATAGGACTCACCAAAAGAAAAATCATTACGAATTGCCTAACTTAGAGCATTATAGTTTTCGTGATACCTGGTCATATCATCTACCATGCAAGGCTGAAATTGCTGCTCCTCCTCTAGTGGTTCTTCTTTTTGTAGAAACTTTGCTCAAAAAGCCCTGTAGGGAGGGATGGTTGAAACCAAAACTTTGCTCAAAAAGTCCTGTAGGGAGGGATGGTTGAAACCCTATCATTGGCTGACTTACTTCCTTCTCCTGTAGTATTTTGGATTGGTGTGGATGCACTCGAATACAGATTCAACTCCTTCAAGGTTCAAGCTATATTTGACATAGACTCTCTCATAGAAGTTTGGATCTGCCTGGCCAACGCCCTATGACTTCTGTTGATAATTTCCTAAAAGTTTTTTTCTTCTCTCTTGTCTCAGTCACCCACGATTTCCTCTTCTTTTTCCTTTCTTCTCTCCCTTTGATAATATTTGAATTCTCTGTCACTTTGGTGCATCAACCTAGATCTCCATAAAAAAGATTAGCTCTTTCCCAAGTAGGTTGGCAAGATTACCGCTCTGATACTATTCTAATGTCCCAAATCAGACAATCTTAGGAAATAGGTGAAATCTCAAACAATGTGCAAGCTGAAATGATAAACAAATACGAAATGCCCAATTTTAGATGCCAAAATGTGACTGAAACTTATGATTGTCAGCAATGTATGACAATAGCAAGCCTTTGTCAACCAATGATGCAACTCCAAACAGCCAATAAAAAAAACCTCACCTCATAAGCTGATATGGATCTTAGATAAATTTTCAAATGCAAAATCAATTGAATACAACAACAGATCTGAATGTAAATATGACTGCTGATTTATAGTTTATATTATATGAATTGCAGACGTAAACACTTGGGACCAATTTTGTACTTAGATCTGATCCATGGTGTTGGTGCCCAAATTTCCCATGCCTCAAAATTGCAAAATCTTGTTAAAATTCCTCAAAATTCTCCTAAGGGATAGATGCTAAAAATCTGATTGGTTCAGTTGGAATTGTGCCCAAGTAAGGAGTGCATCTTGCTAAGCAGCCAAATGGGTACTCATAGTTCAAATTTGGTGAAGATCTGATGAAAATTGGAAGTTCGAACATCCGATTGCCCTCCTTTGTTTCCCTATTGGGTTGTGTTCCATTTCCGTTTCCGGTTGTGTTCCTTTGTATTTCTAACTGGATGTGGAACGAGGGATGAACCGAGTGTCTGTTGTACTGGATCGAGTTAGTGTTCAATGTATTTCATACCTAGTACCAGTTGCATTCCTTTGTATTTCCAATTGGATGTGGAACACGGGATGAACCGAATGTCCATTGTGCCACATTAGGTTCGAGTTACTTTGTTCTTCTATTCGGTTGTCTTTCATTCTCGGTTCCAGTTGCATTCCTTTGTATTTCCAACTAGATGTGGAGATGGGATGAATCGAATGCCCATTATGCAAGATCCAGTTGACTTTTCAACATCCAGTTGACTTTTCAACATCTAGTTGACTTTTAGTCCTGGTTGACTTTTCGATATCCTATTGACTTTTCAACATTCGTTTGCACTACTTGTTTCCAACCTGATATCTTCCAAGCAAACTTTCCAACCAGATATCTCTCAAGCATATCCTTCCAACTAGATATCTTCCAAGTGGACATTTCGATCTGATATCATATTGCATTTCCACATCCGATTGCCAAATTTTCTAACCGGATATCCTGTTGCATATCCACATCCAGTTAGCTTGCAGGATGACTCAGAAATGCCTAGAAACGTGGGAAAACACACCACTGGCTTCCAAGATCGCCATTAATGCGAAATGGGTAGCTGAAAATGATGTTTTTAATGCAATTGGTAGAGTGGTTGGAATTCTTTTCAAGGGTTGGTCGCTGAACCAATTGTCTGGTTTGGAAATGCGTAAGGAATATTTTTGGGCATCAAACGAAGTGAAAAGTCTTGTATGCAAGTGAAGGAATGCATCTGTTACAACGTAGAAAGGATTCTCAAAGCGCATCTGTATACAGTGAGATGTGTCCATGATTGATTGTAATGATTCAGGGAAGTCTTCTAGTTGCAGCTAGGATTTCCTCTTGCCACATTTGCTGGCACGAATATAGATACAAATTTGATGTATGTGACAACATATTAATTCATTGCAAGCGTTGCATCTTTGTGTTATGTATGGATTATTGCAGTTCTTTTATGGATTATTAAGCATGTCCTTATATAAGGTCTAATTTATGGTTTGTATGTAAATGCATATCTGGTTCTGTGGATGTTCTGTCATATGTCTTTCTTTCCTCCTTGCATTCTATGACTCTGTTGCCCAATGGAATAGGCACCAGTCCATATTGGGGAAGGATCAAACACTTTATAATCAAGCTCTCTGCCCTGTTCGTTGTAGGAGTAGGATCAGGTTAGGTTCTACATGCTGTTCATGGTTCTGTTCAATAACCAGGGATAAATTTGAAGTGATACAAAATTGTTCTAATCATTGGTGAATCATGTACATGCATGCCCGTGCTATGTATGTTGTATATGTAAAGATAAGTGGAGTCATCTGAAGGAATGTAATATTGTCATATTTGGGTGCATATGCATAGTACAGTGATCAGCTATATAGGGGTTTGTAGCAATTTTTTGTTCTTGTTTCAATGACAGTTTTGGGATCAAGATAAAGAGTTGGGTTTGGTTGTTCATTAGTTTTTAGTTGTTCATCTGGTTTGAACTCAATACCTGTTAAGGTATACCCCTTGGAATATCCCTCCAGAGTTTAGTTGAGCTCAAAGTGTAGGGGATGAAACCCACTCCAGTAGAGTTGAACTTCAACCCTCCATGTTCTGTTGATGGACCGATTATGCATGCATGATGACAACCCTGGCCTTGTGAGTGTGATTGTGTCCTAGGAAGTGGAGCTGTGGTTTTGGGACCCAACACATGGTAAATAAAATCAGAATATTTATAACCCTATCCAGTGAAACAACAGTATTGTGCAATAATAAATCTCCTCCTATGCCGATTATTGAAATTATGAGCAAATTCCCTGCATATTTCCTTCTAACAGCAAAATCAGAATTTTAAATATTATCAACAATATATTAGCATACCCAACATTACTCAAACAATCCAAATATTACCCAGAGCAGTGCTGGAAATTTGTGACTTGTATGGTAGTCCCCACTATATATCAAAGAGGAAGCAAATCCATATCAAACATGTTATAAGGCAAACAAACTTTCCCAATGTGTTCGGCGGACCCCACCAATCAATTTTATGTGTTGTGATTTAATATCAAAGACTTCCAAAATATATTAACTATGCTGCGATTAATTCCAAGGGATGCACTCAAGATGAAGACTCTGTGGCAGCCTAAACTCATTTATTTTTATGTAGTGCAACTGGAAATTACCTAGGGTTATGCCCAAACACATGCGATTCAACAAATAAAATAATATATAGTGTTGAGAAAGCAGTCCAAATGCTGATCTATGATGTATAAATTCTGAATTCTTCAACAATAACAATTGAAAATTACAAAAATGCTGATTTTGCAATATCACGCAGTTTGTTTGCAAATATAGACCGAACAACTGCAACCAATAAGCCCAAATGCGATCCTTGAGTAGAATCGCCTCCAATGAGCAAGAGTGTTTTTGTCCTCACGCTTGTAATGGAAATCGAAGGGTTTTCGTTCTCTGATCACCTGCACACCAAGGGTTTTCATCCTTGAATGCTTCAAACTCCAATTCCGAAAGAAAGTGAAATGACAAATTCAGATGATTTGCTTTGTGTCTTGACCTTTTTTTTTATAGTTGCCTTTTTTAGGCCCTCCAGTTTATTTTATTTTTATTTTAATTTACTTTTTTGTCCATGTATTTAAAAATACTTTTAAATTACATCCAAAGCCCCCTTTTTTAATTACATTTTGAATAAAGTGTAAAAAACACTTTTTAAATATTACATAGGACCTAAAATAATATTTAAGTGGCCTTTTTGAAAATGAAGTGATTGGGCCCACTTAAATTATTTTTAATTCTTCTAGTTTTAAAAAGGGGACATAACATTTTGTCAGATTCAAATTTGCATAGCAAAATCAGCGATACTAGTGATATTGTGATTGCTATTTTATAACTATATATTGGTGACTCGATCATAACATGATATTATCTTAAGTTTATTAGTTTGAACATGTTTAGCATGGTAGGTCTAGGCTGTCATGCCCCCTTTTTCAGACTAACATTATTAATAATATTATTTAAATTTTAAGTTGCGCTTGATAATTTTTAATTTTAAGGGTGACTTAATAATATTATTATAATTAACATAAAAGGTGTTTTTAAACACTAGGATTAAAATAAAAAACCCTCAATTCAGAGGTGAGGACGAAAACCCTCAATTCCAACATTGGCAAATCCACCTAGGTGCTTATTTCAAGTTCAAAGATAAAGATTTGCATGCAAATTGACTGGGATCATTGGAATATGGAGCCATTTAGGAGTGGTGGTTTTTTATTTGCTCTCCATATTTGAGCGCCACCTTTTGGAAGAGGTATCTACATGCACCATTGGTGGATTTCTGAGTTGATATCAGTTGCGAATTTTTTTGTGTTGGTAATGCCATAACAAATCTGCTACTAGTTGCATCAAGTGTCTTGCCTCCAATCATTGGATAGGAGCAGTCAAGTTGAAGGGACAACAATGCCTAAATAGTAGTCATAAAGGGCAGTTTTGCATCTTCCATAAACCCTAATCAGATCTGCCTCATGGTTACAAGGGTTTACAACACTGTTGCAACCATTTGGAGGGGTAACCTACCAGAAATTATATATAGAACAGTAGGAGACACAATCACAGGTTATCATAAGCATTTCAAAGGTCTGATCACATGTTACCAGCTGACCCTGCCACCATTCCAAAGCATTATCATCAGGGTTCGCAATCTATACAACAGTTTGGAAGAGTGACAATTCTTTTAGCAAGGGACAATGCCATATATACTTAAGATCTCTGTGAATATACTTGGGCGATCAGCTGTTGACAGGCAACATACAGAGTGATTTTTAGCGTAGCATCCTGGATCGCTGCCCTAGCAACATACATGGCATATTATTGGAGATGGCAACATACATACTTAACAAAGGGTTTTGGAGGAACCCTAGAGCCCAAATCGTAGTTTACCGGCATAAATATTTCAGACCTTGTTGAGGGTTATTCAGTGAGTAAAAACTGTCATATGTAACTCTGAGATTTACGCGTCCAGATCAGCATATTGTAACTGTTTCAGAACTGTTGAGGAATAGAACAAGTTGAGATTACTAAACTGTTATTCCATTTTGATTGTGGTTGTCCCATAGTTACTGTAGTCAATGTTTTAATTGTTTCAGTTTGATAGCATCTAGAAAACAAAAAAGAGACTATATATATAGTGTTGAGGAATAGAATAAGTTGAGATTACTAAACTGTTGTTCCATTTTGATTGTGGTTGTCCCATAGTTACTGTAGTCAATGTTTTAATTGTTTCAGTTTGATAGCATCTAGAAAACAAAAAAATCATATTGGGGACATTACAGTGGTATCAAAGCAGTGATTTTTCTAGCTTGTTTGAGGGAGAACTAATTTGTTTGATGCAAATTTAGTTTGATGCACGGAAGTGACAGAGAATTTAGGTATTACCAGAGGCAGAGAAGAAAGGAAAGAGAAGAGGAAACTATGGGTGACAAGAGAGATGAAACAAACATTTAGGAGATCATTAACTGAAGTAACAGGGAGTTGGCTAGAGAGATCCAAAATTCCATGAGAGAGTCCATGTCAGAGATGGCTAGAACATTGAGGGACCCGAATCATTATTTGAGTGCATCCGGGCCAATACAAAATGCAGTAGGTGAAGGGAGCAATTTAGCTAATGGGAGGGTCTCAATCAACCCTCCCATTAAGACATTCCGGGCCAAGTTCCTATAAGGAGAGGAAGAAGATCCATTAGAGGAGGAGTAGCATTTTCATCCATGCATGGAGGACGATATGGCGAGGTATCATGAAGAGTACAATTCTTTTAGCCAAGCAATCCATAATGACTTATCCTTTGTTGAGTACTATGATTTGAAGACAAAGCATGGGCACAAAAGAGGAAGGAGATATCATCATGTGCAGCCCTAGAAAGACATACAACATCGATTGGGTAAGATAACCATACCGATATATGATGGATCAAACAATTGCTCAGCTAGGGCGTCGTTGTAGAAGTTGGATACATACTTTTTATTGAACCCTATGTATGAGGAGGAAGCAATTAAGTTTGCTAGCAGGTGTGGGCATGAGTGGTGGTATCACGACATGGTTACACAAAGGCATAGCTCCATCACTACCTTAGAAGAATTTAGTTAGAGGTTGATATAAAGGTTTGATAAGAAGGATCCATAGGTTCATTTCAGTGAGCTAGCATAGTTGAGGCATGAGGGCAGAATAGAGTAGTATGTGGCGAAATTTCTGTGGTTATCGGTGATGGTACTAGATGTGATGGAGAAGAGACCCATTGTGCTATTTGTGAAGGGTCTAATTGAGCCTCTCAAGGGTTTGGTTAAGACCTTTGATCCGCTATCATTATCAAATGCCATCAGGAGAGTTCTAACTTTGGAGAGTTCGATTCCTAAGAGCAAGGCACCACCTCTAGCATCGCAGAAGAAACTACTTCAGAAGGAAGTCCTTCCTCCGCTAAACATGCCAAAGAGTATCAACAAAGAAGAAGCCACAAAGAATGAGCTTAGGAGGAAGAAATTGTGTTTTACTTGCAAGGAGCCATGGGGGTTGAGTCATCAATGCCTTGGTTGTGGATAGGTACATTATATAGAGGTGCTCATGGATGAAGAGACAGAAAAAGAGGAGCTAGAACCAGAGGTTGAAGAGGAAGAGATTCAAGAGGGTACCCTTGCATCACTTTCAGGTGCACCTAAGTAACATCCATTTAGAGTTTGTGGGGTTTTGCATGGGCACAGGATCATAGTGTTGGTTGATAGTGGAGTCACCCCATAACTTCATAGATGAGGAATTGGTATCCAACGGAGGATTAGACATAGAAGACTTCAAAGGATTCAATGTTATAGTTGCAGACGGCTTCACCATTCCTTGCACTAAGAAGATACATCAGCTTGACATCACATTGGGAGAACATAAGATGCGTGATGATCTCTATGTTGTTGGATTCGGAGAGACTAACATGGTTTTGGGTGTGCAGTGGCTTTATTCCCTTGGAGAGTTCACTCTAAACTATCAGACTATGGAGCTGAAATTCAAATTGGAAGGGGAAGAAGTAGTGCTTTGTGGCATTGAGGATGAAGCTCCAAGAGTCATCATGGCCACAAGGATGGAACATCAATTGGTGACAACCATGACTTCATCTATAGGTGAGATATCTTCTTATGATGGTATTTGGTCTACTTTGGATCAGCATTGCATGGTGTTTGATTTTGCACTTCCAAGATTGCCATTGAGTAAAGGGCACCATTGAGAGTTAAGGAGGAATTGTGTTGGATATATCCTTCTTATTGAGGAAGTTATGGGCACCACAAGAAGATCTCAAGGAGAGGTTCACATGAATATTGGAGTAGCACAACATAAGCATGGTGAGGTAACTCCAAATTTGGATATTTGTGTAGAGGATCCTCAACAAGATATGAAGGAAGCGAGTGGTGATAGTATCCTACCATCCAATGTTAGAGGGAACATACTCAGGACAGCTACAGGTCTTATTTCCAGTTTTGACATTGCTGTCATCACCATTATCAGCCACCACACTACTTCATTTGCACTTATACAAGTGGATTTGCAGGTGTTTTCAGTCATAGGAAAGATTACTTTTTGGTTTGTGATTGCTAATAGAGTATTTTTTTTTATATGGCTGTTCTCAGCCTTTACATTGCTCACATTTTAAAATTTTGCAAGGAAGTTTAAGTTTTGCAGCTGCTATACCATTGTCATGTTGTTGGTCTTGAAAATATCAGGCCTGAAACTGCCGTTATTAGTCATGAACAGCTGCAAGTTTGCACATTTTAAGGGGGTTTCATTGCTGGATGATGTGGTAGAAAGTTTCAGTTGAAGGAAACAATCATTTACGCCACCATAGTTCAGATTTGGGTGAGATTCCAGGTGGTTTGTGGCTGTTGTAACTTGTTTTCAGCCCATACACAGTTTGATTTGCACCATATTTTTGAAAATACAGCTTGCAACATCATTGAAGGGTCCATAACTCAAGGTTTTGGTTATGAAGCTCTAATAAGTGTTCTTGATTCTTCATCACATAGGAGGAGCCAAGTGGTGCAACAAAGACATGGTGGTGAGTATATGAGGTAGCCTTTGATCTTGTGGGAGTTTATGGATAATTTCACGCATCATCAAATCAAAGAGGACTAGCTTGAGATTCAATTGCATTCCTTGTCTAATACTTTTCGGGATTGGAAGGAGACTCTTTGGGACCTCATCATGAAATTTTCAGAGATTTGTGTGGTGGATCATGCACACTTGGACAAATTGTTTCCAAAGTTGGAAGGGTTGCATACAATTGTTGTGGGTAATGGAGTTGGGAGATGTACTTGCTGGCCCAAGTTGCTCCACTTGACAAATACAAGATCTAGATGCTTTAGCATGATTCATAGTGTTGGCACGTTGGTATTTGAGCATCCGAGTTTGCATGGTGTTTTTTTGGCAGAAGTTGTTTCACTTGATAGGCACAGGGTCCAGACTCTATGGACATTATAGCATGGTTCGTCATATTGGCACAATGATATTTGAGCATCTGGGTTTGCAATTGCTTGAGCGCAAGCAATTCTGGGAAGGGTGGATTGTCATGTCCCCTTTTTCGGACTAAAATAATTAATAATATTATTTAAGTTGGGCTTAGTAATTTCTAATTTTAAGGGCAACTTAATATTATTCTAATTAAAATAAAACATGTTTTCCAACTCTAGTATTAAAATTATTATTTTTTTGAATACTCAAATTAATAATAAAATAAAAAGTATTTTTAAATACTTGGAGGGAAATTTAAATCCAAGGGCCTGTTTTGGACAAGTATATCAAAGAGGCACCTAGCTTCATTTCATCATGAAATTCATTTGGCATTTTCCTTCATTGTGAGCTTGTGTTCAATTTGGTGTCCAAGGACAAAAACCCTTGGCTGTTTCTGCGATTCAGGAGGACGAAAACCATCTTGAGTTTAATTTTGGAAGTGAGGATGAAAACCCTCAATTCTGGCATTAGCAAATCCACCTAGGGTTTGCATTTTGGGCTGAATTAGAGATTTTGTGCTTATTTTGGGTTTGAAGATAAAAATTTGCAAGCAAATTGACTGGGATCATTGGAATACGGAGCCATTTAGGAGTGGTGGTTTATTATTTGCACTCCGTATTTGAGCGCTACCTTTTGGAAGACGTATCTTCATGCACCATTGGTGGATTTCTGAGTTGATACCAGCTGTGATTTTTTTATGTGCCGCTGTTAATGCCATAAAAATTCTGCTACCAGCTGCATCAAGTGTCTTGCCTCCAATCATTGGATAGGAGTGGTCAAGTTGAAGGGACAACAGCGCCTAAATAGCAGTCATAAAGGGCAGTTTCACATCTTCCATAAACCCTAATCAGATCCGCCGCCTGGTCACAAGAGTTTACAACACTGCTGCAACCATTTGGAGGGGTAATCTACCATAAAATATATATAGAACAGTATAAGAGTTTACACAATTGCAGGTTATCATAAACATTTCAAAGGTCTGATCATAATTTACCAGTTGATCCTGCCACCATTCCAAAACATTATCATCAGGGTTCGCAGTCTATATAGCAGTTTGGAAGAGTGACAATTCTTTTAGCAAGAGACAGCGCCATATATATTTCGGATCTCTGTGAATATGCTTGGGTGATTAGCTGTTGACAGATAACATACAGAGTGATCCTCAGCGCACCATCCTGGATTGCTGCCCTAGCAGCATGCAGGGCATATTATTGGAGACAGCAACATACATACCCAGCGAAGGGTTTTGGAGGAACCCTAGAGCCCAAATCGCAGTTTACCAGCATAAATATTTCAGGTCTTGCTGAGGGTTATTCAGTGAGTAATAACTGTCATATGTAACTCTGAGATTTACACTTCCAGATCAACATATTGTAACTGTTTCAGAATTGTTGAGGAATAGAATAAGTTGAGATTACTAAACTGTTATTCCATTTTGATTGTGGTTGTCCCATAGTTACTGTAGTTGTCAATATTTTAATTGTTTCAGTTTAATGGCATCCAGAAAACAAAACAAGAAATATATATAAGCAAACAAAAATATCATATTGGGGACATTACATAGGCTTGCTTCATTCCTATTTGAGCATTGAAGAAGGAATGCATTTTCATGATACAATCCAAGTATACTTATGACATCCTCACAAATTTTGAGCTCGACAAATCTAAAGAAGATGGTACATGTCTTGAGGGTGGTGCGAAGCTATCAATTGATTATAGGTCAGAACTACATATTAACTTTGTTTAGTCAATTAGAATGCAATCTCCTATTGACAACAACAAGGCCTGGCATGAGTTATCGAGTTTGCATTGTTTTCAGATTCATGGCATGCCAAAATTATATTAGAAATCTCATATTCGAAATTTCATGTTGATTGATTATTCAGATGCAGGTTTGGTGGAATGCCTTGATGATTGAATGTACACCTGGACTAAGCTGTCCATATTGCATCAGTAGCTATATCATGGAGTAGCAAGAAACAATCAACAATTTCAGTATCTTCCATGGTAGCACAATGTGACGGACTTCAGGTGGGTAGTGAGGTAGATTGGTTAAGGAGATTATTGGAAAATTTTTGTTTGCATCAGGATCAAGTAGCATGTTTACTATGTTGTAATTGAAGTGCAATTCTGCTCGCCAGAAATCTGGTTTTCACTATAGAACAAAGCATATTGAAGGACACCACCACTGCTTCTGAGAATTTCATTCAGAATTAAGAGTGGGAGCTAGTCTTTGGAAGGTCTTGTTGTTCCTTGGACCAGAGGTGTCATTGTTTTGTAAAACGGGATGTATGTGATTAGATTTTAGGTAAAAAGGCAGAAGTTAGAACTCGCTGTCTATTAAGAATATTACAATAGGTAAGAAGTTAGTAGTAGAAAGTGTCTTTTTTGAGTTTTAAGGAAATAATATTGCCTTCAACTATATCAAAGTGGTGAGTAATGTCACTGGTTTCGTACACATTTGTTTCAGTCATCAAGGACAGTTGCTGTCTGAAATTCTTAAAGTGATTTATTTTATGTACAATGAGCCCTAGGCAACTTCTAAAATGTTCATTGAGAGGATGCTATATGATTCTTTCTGAGTTTTAAGATTACATTGAGCTTGGTCTAATGTTCTCATATATTCAGGTTATATCCAATGTTATCTTCTCTAAAGTTTGTTTTTTCTTGCTTGCAAATTAATTTGTGATCTATCAGAAATTAGTGACGATGCACATTCTTTGTTGATGCATCCATTTAGGTATTCAAAATCTTAGAATTTGCATGTTTCTCTCTTGCAGATTTTAGTTGTTTCGGGTGAGACCGGTTGTGGGAAGACAACCCAGCTTCCACAGTATGTGTTAGAATCTGAGATAGACTTTGGTCGTGGGGCATTCTGTAACATTATCTGCACACAGCCTAGGCGTATATCTGCAATAGCCGTTGCTGAAAGGGTTGCTACAGAAAGAGGAGAGCAGCTGGGTGAAACAGTGAGTTTGTGTTGCCACATTTTACTGTAAATTTCAGGATGTTAATCTTTTTCTTTTAGAATTTAAATGCATGTCTTCCACTGACGGGCTTCATTTGCTTATATAGTCTTAATTGGCCAATTTTAGCTATTTTACATTATGTATTTTGATTAATTAACCTGTATGTTAGGTTGGTTTTAAAGTCCGCTTAGAAGGCATGAGAGGGAAAAGCACACGCTTGCTTTTCTGTACAACAGGTGTCTTGCTGAGAAGATTATTGGTGGACCGCAGTTTGAAAGGTGTAACCCATGTATTTGTTGACGAGATTCATGAACGAGGAATGAATGAAGGTAAATGATATACTTTATTTGTGGTACAAGTATGGTTTCACTTTTATTCCACTTTCTTGAACTTACTTTAAATATACATGCTGACGAAATCCTTAAATGCAGATTTTTTACTGATTGTTTTGAAAGATCTTTTGCCTCGGCGACCTGATCTCAGGCTTATTTTAATGAGTGCGACTCTAAATGCTGAGTTGTTTTCATCTTTTTTTGGCGGAGCACCAATGATTCATATTCCAGTAAGCTCCTACTGCCTTGTCCTTTTAATTCTTATATAGGGAGAAATTAAAGCAATTTTTTAAAATATAAAAACTCAGCAGCCCAAAATTTGCACTCAGACTCCAGACTTGGCAAAAGCTCGGCAAATAAAAAAATTATACAGATACACAAAATAAACTTTAATGATGTGTGAGATGCATAAAAAATGAATTTAGAGAACACATAAGTCCATTTTGATCATAGTTACAAGACTTGGACTTGGCTTGGACTTGGTAGGTTGATATTTGACTCGGCACTCTGTAATGTCCCATTCTATGCAAGGAATTCATTAAAATAACTATATTTCTAATAGGGCCGAATCAAACACTTATTGAAGAAGTATTAAATAAAATCATAAATCAAAGACTCAAAACTGGCCGACTCATATATGCTAGCCGACCTCCATGGAGCGCTCTACAAGACTTAGCTATTTACTATATATCATAAGGTGCGATCTAATGATACAAGAGACAGCTGTTATATTAAGAGGATTTGTTATATTGTGAAGAGCAGCAAATTATCTATCTAAGGACAGCGATGGTATATAGATAAGACAAATCGTCTTATTCTATGCATGAAATATGATATGATTTGTTATGCTAAGGCAGCGATTATTACACAATATGGTGTGATTTTGTTAGTGAAGTGAAGCAATCAATATATCATTAATGATGTGATTTTGTCATACTAAAGGCAGTGATTTTAATATACTAAGTGGTGCGATCTGGGTTAAGAGAAGAACAGCGATTATATGACTCGAGGTGTCATTCTAATTAAATATTGTCTTTTTAGAAAAAGACACAACCATTCATATGGATTGCCTCTCTTGAGGTGCTATAAAAGGAGAGTGAAAGGTGACATTGTAAGCAAGAAGAGAGATATTTTAGCAGAGATAAATTGGCAAGAACAGATCAGCAATGATACATATATGCAGAGAATTATTTATTGCAGACATTCTTTAAATCTATTGTCCCATCATTCTATTATTCAATTATTATATCAATCTTTCATTTTATTCTTCTATCATAACTCTATCATCCTCTCATTCTATTAATCTATTACTCTATCATTCTAATATTCGATTACTATTTCATTCTCTCCTCTATCATTATATCATTCTATTCTTCTATCATTCTATTATCCCATCATTCTGTCATCATTTTATTCTATTCTTCTACTCTTCTATCAATGTACCACTCTATTACTCGATTGTTCCATCCTTCTATTATTCTATCATTCTATCATTTGATTATTCTATCATTCTATCATTCGATTATTCTATCCTTATATTATTCTATCATTCTATTGTTCTATTATTGAATCAATCAATTCAGCATATCTGCACTCAAAGGCATAATCAACAGTCAATACATTTGCTCATAAGAATATAGCAGTCTTATTTTTAAATAAATATTGTAGTATGCTCCATCATGATTGTTGTGTATAATGATATATTTATTGTTGTATAATCTCTATGAATTTGGATGTATTTAGTGTTTGTAATTCTCATCAAGCAACCATGAGGAGGAATAATGAGGAATACAAGGAAGGGTTGGATGGTCCTCTTCTAAGCACACCACCTCATGGTGGAAGACTGATAGTCTCATGAGGCCATGGGGGTGCAAGGTGTGCCCCGGCCTTGGGCTTAGAAGGTAAGGATACTCTAGAGACCCTATTGTAGTTTCCCCTCAAACCTCTACCATGGTTGGCGATTCGGTTAAGGAGCCCCAATCATAGGGAGGAGAATAAGGGTGGCAAGAAGAGGGGAACGGCTATTGGATTCCTCACTAGGTACACCCTCTCATATGGATGGCGGAAGGCCACATGAGGCCAAGAGGGATGATATATCCGCTCTTGGGCCTAGGATAGAGGATCGATTTGAGCACCCTATCATACTCCCTTATCCTAAACCTTTTTGGGTTGGACTCCATTAATGAATTAGGTACATCATATGATTAAGATAATGTTCCTAACCCTAGTAGGAAAGATCTATTTTATGGATTATGTTTTCAATGATTATCTAACATGATTGCAGGTTCTCAACTAGGAATGTATCTTGTTCAACAACTTAAATTGGTAAATGTTATTGCTAACTCTATTTCATTTCTTGCTTTGCTTGGAATTGTGAATTTAAGGCAAAAACTAGGGCATTTACAAAAAGGGGACATTACACACTCAGACTTGACAAAGACTTAGCAAATTGAAAAACCATGAAATATAGAGTTTCTTTAAGGATTTGAAGCTTTTACTATGCACCCTTCAATAAATCAACTTCAAAGACATAATAAACTTATCAATTAGAAGCTACTTTGATGACATACACAAGTATACGTCGGTCAAGTGAGTACAGAAGCAGATTTGAGTTGAAGGAAACAACATTTTTATATATATAAATATTCTCAAGTGTTCTAGGTATACAAAACTCATGGATCATGATATCCATGGCATCAAAAACAAAAATCACAAAATGAAGTCATGAACTATGGTAGAGAGAAGCTTGTATCACTTGGTCCAACATCACTAGCGCTATGTGGGGTTTTGCGCTTGTATCTCAAACAAGTATACAATGCTATTGCTACTACAACCATAAGAGCATTACTTAGGATCAGGATTGACTTCATAAATCAAAAGTATAATCTATTTTATTTTTTGCTTTTTAAAAATAGATCGGGGATTTGGGGGTGATAGCCCCCAATGGGCTTGAGGGGAAGCACCCCTTGTGGGATCTGGGGGTAGTGGCCTTGGCACTCTTCCTATCATGATACAGGGTGGGGTCAAGGGGTGGAGCCCCCACCACCATGCCCAAATCAAGGCCTTTGAAATCACAAGTACCTTCATGAGGCATGCCATTTTTCATAATTTTATCACTTTTAACCAAGCTCAAAGGATTCAGATGCCACACATACATTAGTTTCAGTTTTTGTGTATTCAAGACAACATTTTCTAGCCTACCTTTATCCACATTACCCTACCTTATCTTGTGGATTATATAAATGTCATCACATTACAAAAGCATGTTATAATATTTCTTATATTTAGTAGTGTGTGTCGAATTTCTCCTTCATGTTTTCAGTCTTTTTTTTGAGGATGTGCAAAAAAACACAAAATTCAAATATATGTATTTAGCTCAAAGTGATAACTTCCGTAACAAATGGAGAGTCTGTGTTTACTAGCACACAAGTATTGATCCATTATTGACTTACTTCAGCGAATAGAGTATGTGAAGACTCGATCTCTTGGCCATCCCCAACAACAATCTTCTCTCCACATTACACAATTGTTTAAAAAAAGTAGATTTAAAAGCTGTCTTGCATGAGACAAGCCTGATTTTCATCTTCAAATTTTTGCTCATACATAAAAAAGAAGTTTTACTAGGCCAAGTGGTGTACTTTTGCTGAAAATACCAAGTCTTGATGATGGGACTCATCGAGTTCGGCGAGTTTGGCCAGACTCGTCGGTTACTCGGCTGCCCTAGCTTAACTCAACTGGCTTAGGACTCGCCAAGTTTGGGTGAGTCTTGTAACTATGATTTTGATCATAGTAGCATTACTTCAAATCGGGATTGACTCGGCAAACCAAAAGTATAAATGGAATTCAATTACTCTAGAGTTAATTGAGAGGCTAAAGACTGTTGGATTCATACAAATGGGGGACAAATGTTGTTTTTGTTATTTTAATCCAAATAAGGGGAAAAACATTCCTTCTTGTGCAACTCAATAATTTTTTATGATTTTTCTTTTAAAAACCAAAGCCTTTAAGGCCAGAGGGACCTACATGGTTGATGCAGTTGAGGATCATGAACCCAATGAAGGGCTAATGATCCAAGCAACATAATAAGGCATAACAGAAAATCTTGTCAAATAGGCAGTATGATTGAACAACAAACATTATTCAATATAATATAAGCAGCCAGAACAATTCAAAACATCCTAGCTTTCTGAAATTACATGAAATAAAACATCCTCAGCATTCTGCAATTGCATGAAACAACTGTGCCAAAAGAAATATTGACAGCACAAGACTAAATAATCCACTCCTATAGGATAACCTAAACAAAAATTGAAAAATGACTCTTATTGGAATATAAGAATTTCCAAGACAAATGATTCCATGTCTGAAATAGTCTGAGACTTTCCAGCCTGCTACTATTTTAAACACTTATATCGAGCTATTACAATTCTATGGTCAAACTGAAGACTCTACCATCAATTCATCACCAAAACTGACTATTCATATGATGTTATACTCCAGAAATCTTCGATACACTCCCTACTCTGCACAGATGCCTCCTTCCACCTTATAAAGAATGAGAATTTTCTATTTTAGCAAAGAGGAGTACGCCCAGGTCATAGGACTGGAGCCGCCACCATTAACTCTCAACCACACCAAAGCTATAAAAAGAAAGCACACATGCTAAAATAAGGGAGTTGCCTGCCAATAGATGCCATAAATACTTATTACTACTTGATATAAGGAGTCGCCAACATAAAGCTCGCCAAAAATACTTCACCACTCTTGCATTATTAAATCAAGTCGCCCAGGTTAAAATCAACTGCAGGCCAAGGAAAACTTGAGCGCCTCCAGCACAGCAGGAAGAAAGAAAAGAAGACCTGCAAAACAAAATCTCAAGAAGGAAAACTAGAATTGTGAGAAATAAGCTTATGATTGAGCCAGTCAAGTATGCTCTTATGTCAGATACACCGGTAGGAGAAAATGTTCCATAAGTTTAAAACTTATGAACATTTGAAGAACCTTGGGACAAAAATCCCATCTTTGCCTTTGATCCAGCTATTCTCTTCATCTTTCTGATTTTTCTTCATCATTCCACATTCTTTATCTGCTTTCACTTTTGTCTTCTTTCTAGGCTACTGTTGCATCCACTTATCCATCTGTACATCTAAACATTCATCTGATTCTGCACTTGTTTGTCCTTCCTAAAAAGGATACAAATCCTTCATATTAAAAATTGGTGGCAAATTTACCGATCAAAAAAAAAAAATTGGTTGCAAATTTACTCCTCCTGGAAGTTCTATCTCATAAGCATTTGGTGAAAAGTTTTTCAACACCTTACATGGTCCTAGTACCTTCCATTTTAACTCATCATGAATCCCTTATAAAAATCTCTCCTTCTGTACATGAGCAAAAACCAAATCCCCAACTTGAACTTTTTGAATGTTACTCTTGAAATCAGCATGTTGACAATGGTTATTAGTGTCCCCTCTTTAGCCTTCTTTCACTTCCTTGGAAAATTTCTGCTTATACTTAGCATCACTTCCTGTGTTCCACGACGTTTGGGGACGGGGACGGGGGAACGATAGGGGATGCGTTTTGGGGATGACAGTCCGAGGGCCTTTTTTTGGGGACAATAGGGGATGACGATATATATGAATTTTTCAATATATATATATATATATGAATTTTTCAAAATATATTATATATAGAGAGAGAAAGAGAGATATGTCAATAACTGATAGCAATAATATCAATATATGAATAAATCATGACATTAATAGTGTAACAATAGTATAAAGTAGTATAACAGCAGTATAAAGTACTATAAACAATAGTATAAACATCAATAAAATTACAACAGATCTAGATAACTTATAACAACAGTATAAACTATTAAACAACAGTATAAAATTATAAATTAAAGTTAAACTCAAAGTCTCAAATAGTCAAACTTCAAAATACAACAATCTATGCCTCATTCGGGCTATCGATATCAAAAGAACTATCTGTGTCACTGTCACTCTCTAGCTGAAGTGGAACATCCAATGGAAACCCGATCATTCCTGGTTGCACCTCCTCCTCGTCAAATTGCCTGACATCTTCAGGATCAACATCCCAACGTGCTGTTGGAGTCTGTCGATACTCAATAGTCTGCCGACCTTGAAGTCTCAAGGCACTATGAACTACAAATAGTTTTTCTGCTCGTTTCGAGGTAAGCTTGTTCCTCTTGATCGAGTGGATGAAGCCATAGGTGGACCAATTCCTCTTTGCAGTAGAGGAACTAGCAATCTGTGAGAGTAAACGAATAGCAAGTTGCTTCAACTCTGTTGTGTCCTTCCCATGAAATTTCCACCATCCAATGGGGTTTTTTTGTGCAATAGTGGCCCTATCCATCCTTGCTTTTGGACCCTGAAGATCGGAAAATTGAAGTCATTGCTCTCAAAGTATGGTTGCCTTCTCAGTGCCATACATCTTACGAAGGGTTGCCATAAGCCCCTCTATTACCTCATCATCCTCAGAAGGAAGCATTCGGCCAGGTCTAGGTGCATACCACTTCGGATAAGAGCATAGGCAACCATATGAAGAGGAGTGTTCATCGTGTTCCACCTCTTTGTGACAATAGGCCTGATATGCTGCTCATAGAATTGTAATTGAGGGTCCTTGTCACGAATTGCTTGCTTCATTTGATCAAGCATGCTATCTAAAGCCTCATAAATCTCTCCAAGGCTAGGAGAGTCTGTATCTGCATACCTGATCACCCCACAACAGGTGATATGATAGAGCAAATATATCTGCAAACAACATTTAAAAATTGTAAGACATTACCAATTTAATAGTAACACTAGTAATACTAATAAATAATATTAATAATTTAAAGAAAAAGCAAAGTAGAAAGTTAGAAACATATTAAGTAAAAATTTTAAATTTCTTACCTGATATTGGACCACCAAGTCTCATTAAGCTCCCTATCTCTCACCTACTTTCCTTCTTCTGTATTTGATGGAGCCCAGTTTTTCCACTCTGGACAAACCACTTTGGATTGTAGAGCATCCTGCACCTCCAACATCCTCTCTAGTAAAATAAAATAGCTAACATATCTAGTCTCAACTGGTTTGAGGAATTCTTTCTTTGAATAGGATCGAAATAATGCAAGTGAAGTTTGATGGTTGCATACAAACATTTGTATTTCTCTACCTTTGGCCACTGCTGTCTTCATCGATTCTATTTTGCCAATGTCTTTCAAAGCATGTACACAACATGGAGTCCAAAAAATGTTTGTAACCACTCTCAACCATCAATCCAGCCAACTTACAAACACGAGCTGAATCTGTCACAACTTGCACAACATTAGATGACCCAACCTCCTCTATGGCCTACTTCAGAAGGGCAAATTGGTAATCAATATCCTTACGTTTCCTAGAGCAATCAATGGCTTTAAGAAAGTATGAACCAGCAGGACATGTAACAATAATATTAATGAGTGGCCGATGTTGAATATCAGTCCACCCATCCATCACAATGGAACAATCCATGTTTGTCTCATCTCCTCCTATTATGTTCACCTTTGAATGTTGTTTGTCAAGGAGGGAGGTACGCAATCTATGTTCTCTAGGAGGAGCATAAGAGGATCCAACTGCTGTTGCATCTTTCAACATGTTTTTGAAATAAGGAGACCTTGCCAACTGAAAAAGGATGGCACGGGCATAAAAAAACTTTGCCACTGAATCATCGGCTTGCTCACACTTTTGCAAATTCATCATCCCTATCACTGTATTTTTTTCAGTTGTGCCAGTAGTAAAAGTAGCCTTCTTCTTCTCTCTAAGTCTATCACAATCCTCTCCAAATGACACATTGGAATGCTCTCCAAGTCCAATTGATTGCATTCTAGATGAACGCTTCCTGCTCTTAGTAGTACTAGCTGCATGTTTTTCCTCACTCTCCCTTACCAACTTGAGTATTTCAACCTGTTCTTCCAATGTTATACTTTCACAAGCTCTAACCCCATGTCTAGACTCACCCAATAAATGATGCTCAACCTTGCTATAACTCCCATGATAATTAGTAGTGCAAACATGACACAACCAATGCCCGGTGCCCCCTGAATTTTTAGCCTTATTAGTGGTCAAATTGGTGGCAAATTGAAGCAAAGGTTTTTTTGGGTTGAAAGGACCTTTTGCATATTTTTGAAGTTCCGTTGAAGGGCATGCAAAACAGTGTAGTAAGCTACCCCAAATTTTTTTTAGATTATTACAAACTACAACGGCAGGGGTTAGCACAATAATGCAACTAAACAGAATCTCCACACTTTTGATCACCAAGTTCCCAAATCGGGCGAGGTGAGAGCTTAATGTGTTTTGGCTTACAATGATAAAGAATTGTGCAACAAGTAAATACATTCATCCGCTATGAGCAGGCATCTGCTTTTCAGCAGTGGGGATTCACCACTTATTCAGTGGGTAGATAACAAGAAGAGAAAACAATCCAATTCTCCACACTGGCGGTTGAACCATCCAGGGGTAATTAAATGAGTTTGCATATAAGAAAGATTACAATGAAATCAAATGCAATGTAACTCAAAGATATTGATTAGAGCTGGTTCTTGGCATCATGATGGTATAGCAATTCGTTGTAGATTACCCTGCATACAAACAATATCATCATAACACAAGAACAATTACCATCTAGAGAAGATAAAAATCAAACCCACTATTGATCAACTCTGAGTTTGTAAAATCAGAGCCACCCTCATCTGTACGGCAGCCTTGTGATAAGTGAGCATTCACAGTGAAGATTGGAACAAGGAACCCTTTTCATGATGCTTTATATCTGATATCAGTCCTTAAACAATCAACAAACAGTGAAGAACTGCCTTATACTGAATTTGATCTGCACACAAAACTCCACAATTTCCTGACTGGTTTGTACAGCCCAGGGATAGCATAAACTTCAAAGGTTTCCAAAGACTGCCTAGGTGTTTAGAAGAAGCAATCAGAAATCATTGCCAACATTATACAAACACAATCCATACAATATTACCATCAAACAACAAAACACAATCCTCCAAAACACAAGTCGAACCAGACTGCAGTACAACACTACAAAGGTACGACAGCAATTTTAACATTCAAAAAGGTCTTAAAACTTCACAATATCTGCTCAGATGTTGATGTCCACTCCATACAAGAGTGTTCAATTCATTCAGGGTTCCAAATAAACAATAGGAGGATCATTACAAAATTTTTACCCATTTGGAGGTATGGCTGGTTGTACGGCTCAGCCAGGCACATCCAAGAATCCACACCAAAAATATAATCACACTTCACTTACAATCACCACTACAAATCACACCAAAATATAATATGATAGGTTCAAATAACAAAACTCCATATAACTTATTGAATCCCTATTTAGCGCTGTGCAACTTCAGGGTGAAGTCACCATACTCCAGCTAGGAAGAATATTGCACCATCGAAACTGGACATTTTCAAGAGGGTTTTTTTCCTCAAGAAGGAAGAATGAACTCTCTGGTTCAATTTCAGCAGCATAACATTATCAAATCCAAGCATAACCCCTCCAAATGAGCTCTCATCCCTTATTTACAACCTTTTGATAAGAATATAATATTATTTCTTTTTTATCTCTTCATATTTCTCCTCTCAAAAAGGCCATTTTTGACATGATAAAAATATATCATGTGAGGTCTCCTTTTTAAGTGTATTGTTTAGGACACTTAAAAACCTTTCCAATGAGCTATAACACTTAGGTACTTATTAATTATTTTCATCCCTAGGAGCTTAAGTGAAAATAATAATTAAAATAGCTCATTAAAATTACTTTTCGCGGAAAAATCCAAACAGCGTCTAAATGCAAAATAAATTGAAACCATATGTTCTATAGGGTTTGGGTTGCGAAACGATGCCTTCCGGGTGACTTTCCAAAAATAGACAGCTCCAAGAATTTTGGAGAGCAAACTAGGAGCCCGATCCAACTTTTGAAAACATCATTGTCACCCTGAACATCCACTGAGCTCAAAGCCATAGAGAAATAAACCATTCCTAGAAAGAAAACCACTTGTCTATTCTGCGGATTGAACCACGACCGCTCTAAGAATATTGGAGTTCTCCCAAACATGCCGGATAGCCTCTGAGAGACTAGGAACAAGCATAATGCGCACAAAAATCTATGCTCCCAAAAAAGGGACATTACAAATGGTCTTTTGGAACTGCACTTCCAATAGAACTTGCAGTGTTCTGATTTTCAGAATCCACTCTATTTACTTCAACCTCTTCTTCACTCCCCACCTCTGTAATGTCCCCTTCTTGATACTTGGTTAGTCCATCATTGGGTTCCTGTGGACTAGCAGTTTGGTTAGCGAACTGTGGTTAGTTTGGCAGTGGTGGTGTTTGTCGGTGATGGAGTTGTGGTTCGAGTTCAGTGGATCCAGTTGGCACCCTCAGAGTTTGCTCTGTTTGCTCTTGGTCGTTACTATTTTTAGTAAGTTCGGGTTCAATGTCGGTTCGGGATTTTCAGAGTGGGGTTAGAAGCGTCTCGTTGAGACCTTTCCGGTGAGCTAAAGATCAAGTCAATCTAACACCGTCTTCATATTTATTTTAAAGTCCAAAGTTTATTAATGTTATATTTAATTGGGACTTTATAAATATTAAAGGAAAAGTGACTTTATGAGAAATGAAGACAAAGTAAGTCTTGACCATGGGCGCTCATCCCTAGGGGAATAAAATGTGTTTTAAAATGATAAAGTTCCCTCCTAAAACCCAACGCCCATCTTGGAGGAGGAATAAAAGGTGAAATGGAAGCTCATTTGCCATATGCTATATTTTGATATTTCTCTTTGTGAGCTCTGCTAGGGTTTGAGGGTTTGAGGATTCGAACCAGGCTCTTGGAGACGAAAACCTCCCTGAGTGACGGCATTCTACAGGTGTGCAATACCATCCAAAGGTGCCATTGATGGTGGATACATCCAGTATTCACGAATGTGCTTCAATGGAGTCTATTTGATGAGGATTTGTGGGAGAACTTGACATATTTCTTGCATATACCATTGAGTTCTTCTCATACTGAAATGGAGATCAGTTTACTAGTGCATTCCAAGCAGATTTTATGAGTTTTGGGGACTGCTATTCATTGTTGTTGTAGGCCGTACCATTCAGCCCTAGCTGTACCATTTCAAGGTGGAGATTTAAGGAGATTTAAGGCAGCATTTGCATTCTTATCTGGTCGCCTAGCCTTGGGAACAACATACAATCCATTGCAGCCTTATTTCAGAGGCCATACACCATTTTGTTTGCTGTTCATTACTTCTAGTATAGGCCGTACACCTCTAGGAGTGACGTGGGGGCATTTTGGCTTCATTTCTCTTTGTGGGTATTGTGGATTCTGCATTGCTAGAGACGTTTGGAGCCCTTAGTATCGCTGATATCATTTTGTATGCTCATCTTTGTATTTCTTGGGAAATTGGAGTGATTTCCAGCCATACCCATTGCTGGTCTGGCTACAGCTGTTGTATAAAGTTGCAAATCTCAACATGGGTATGTGATAGTAATTGTTTATTGGCTATTTTACTATCTGGGTATCTGTTAGTTTCTGCATATCTATTGTACTTTTGTTGGGTTTGCATTCCATGCTCTATATTGTATGCTTCGGCAACACATCTGCAAGAAAACTAAAAACCCCTTCTGCATTCTTCTCTCTAGTCTGAAAGATCACATAAAAATAATAAAAATAACACATAAAAAGATCATTAAAATATACAAACAGGTATGGCACATTACAGTGGTATTAGAGCAGTGATCTTGCCATCCTGTGAGGTTAAAATCAGACATGTAGAAGTGAGAATGAGACATGCGGCATGGTGTAGATAGATATTATTTTAGACAGAGACAAGGAACACGAAATCCACAGGGAGCACTGGTTCTGCATTTAGTAGAACCAGAGAATCTAGTGCCACAAACAGACCCATTTGATACTGATACAGAGATTATAGCTGCTGAGGAGCAACCAGTAGTATTTTATAGTGAGGAAGATCTCGAAGTTTTGCGAACAGATCCCTTTTCCGGTGTGCTACTAGAACAACCTGAAGAGATGGGAGACAGGGAAATCGGAGAACCTAGCACACGATATATTCTAAATGATTTGGCAAGAGGACAACAACAGTTGATTAATAGAATGGACAGGTCACAGGAGGCACTCACACGGCTTCTTGGCCATTTGTTTCTTGATTTGGATGAAGACAGGAATATCGAAGACAGGAATAGAGATCGAAATGATCGAGATAGACACGGAGACCGAGGTAATGGAGAACGGAATGGAGAAAGAAAGAATGGGGATAGAAACAATGGTGACAGGAACAGATACAGGGATCCTGATGGAGAGGCTTGGTGAATAACCGATGTGCTACACAGCTCACAGCCGCAGATAGACTAGGCATTCCTATCTTTGTGCCGAGGGATGAGATACCTGAACGGGATGCTACACAGGTGGAATTTCAGGATGAGATCTTTAGAGATTGGCAGGCTTCAAGTGTGGAGTTTCGGGCTGAGATGACTTTCAGGGACTATTCACATCTTAGGATGAGACATAGACCTAGAGGGGGTAATAGGCAGCAGAATCATGAGCTTCAAAAGAAAGTCAGTAAAATGACTTAAACCTACTTTGATGGTTCCGGAAAAACTTTAGCGAGAGCTTGGGTCCAAAAGTTGGACAATTATCTCCAGATCAGCCCCATGCCAGAGATCGATGCCATCACATATGCAGCCTTACACTTGGAGGGCAGCGCACACAAGTGGTGGAGCAATGGGAAGGTAACTCTGGGACATGACCAGATTACTTCTTATGTTGAGTTCACGGCTAGACTCATAGACAGGTTCGATAAGAAGGACCCTGAGTTGCAGTTCAAGGAGCTGGCAAAGTTGAGACAGAATGGATCAGTGGACTCATATATTTCAGAGTTCTAGGACCTTTCAGTCACGGTCTTAGATATCTCAGAGCGTAGGTTGATCATGCTCTTTGTTGATGGGTTGTCTGATCCTCTACGAGGCTGGGTTAAGGGGTTGGACCCTTTGACATTGCAAGAGGCCATGAAGAAGGCCCGTGATATGGAGTCTTCTGCGTGGAGGAGTAAATTTCAGACTAAGAGTTTCCAGCATAGGAGGGATAAGGAGAGAGACAAGAGACACTTTCATAAGGACTCAGGACATCAGCCACACGAGTTCTTCCAGATTAGACAATGACCAGTTGAATGATCTCAAGAGGAAGAAGAAGCTCTGTTTTCACTGCAGAGAGCCTTGGGATCCTAAGCACAAGTGTGCTGCCCAAGGAAAGGCAAAACAGATAGAATACTTTTCAGCCGATGAGTCCGTTGAGTCGGAGACACATTCAGAGCAGCATACAAAAGACAATGATTCAGGGACAGATGTTGCATCTGAGGTATCAGATAAGGATGAGGAGACCTCCCTACCTACAGCCCATATCTCGAGCATTCAGAGAGGGGTCATTCAAGATCCGAAGAGTATTGGGTGGATAGAGATGCATTACGTTACTTGATACAAGTGCCACTCATAACTTCATAGATGAGGGCTTGGTTGCAAAGAGGGGGTTGAAGATAGAGGAATTTGAAGGGTTCAAGGTGAAGGTAGGCGATGGATTCATACTCACTTGCACTAGGAGGATTCCCAATTTGACCATCTAGCTAAACAATTACACTTGCCAGTCAGAGTTTTATGTTGTTAGCATGGGTGACATGGATGTTGTGCTGGGTATGAAGTGGTTACATGAGATAGGAGAGTTCACACTCAACTTGAGGACCATGGAAATGGAGTTTGAGGTGAACGGAGTTCGACATGTGCTCAGGGGCATTTCAAATGGTGGGTTGAGAGTAGTTTCTCTCAAGTGGATGGAGAGATTGATTCAACATGATCAGGTGTAGTGGGTAGCAGAGGTGATAGTGATGCCTGCAGTTTCAGAGCAGCAGAAGCGAGAGTATCCACCTGACATATAGGCTCTCTTGACTAAACACACCAAAGTGTTTAGCGACATTCCACTAGGTAAACCCCTTGACAGGGGTATTGAACATGTGATTGAATTGGAGGAGGGTGCAAACCAGTGATTACTACCCCATACAGGCACCCGAATGTTGGGAATTAAGGTGTCTCAACCTTGGTAATTCCTTGCATTATTACATTGTATTTATTTATTTATTGCCTATTATTGTAATTAGGATGCAAATCCTTATTGTCATCTTGTGGGAGTTGGCACGGTGATGTGTCATCTTACATGGAAGGTGACAACATGTAAATTTGTCCTCACATGAGGAGATAGGTGTCCCACTTAGTGGTAGGAATATTTTGCCATGTGTTGGCATCTTGGATAGTGTGTAAGGGAATATTGACCGAAATGGTCATGACAGATTCATATGACAATTCTATGACGTGTAAGAGTCGTAAATGGAATGTTATATGACAGGGACATGTGTCACAAGGCATCTTTGGGCGCCCCAAGGAGGGTTATGACATGTAAGAGAATATGCTATTTTTACCCTGTGTATGACAGATTCTCTTACAGCTGTAAGATATGTCAGTATGACGGATTTTATGACGGTCGTAAGAGTCATAAGAGCATCTGTCATTGCCCAACTTGGGAATAGGCGACCATTTTGGGATGGGGTGTTATGACAAGTGTCACGACCATGCTACAGTGTTGGACAAGTGTCCTTAAGCGTGGGTTTTGGGCCATGAGGCCATGTTGGACGCCCATCTCAAGGAAAGCTCGTCTTTGCCATGTAAACTTCTATTTAAGCAGGGGCTTTGAGAGACGTATTATGTGATTGACAGGTATTGTTATGTTGCCGGTTTGTCTCCAGATACGAGTGTCGAAGACTCTTGAGAGCTTGCATTGCAAGTGTATTGTAAACCATTTTAGTTTTGATAATACATTGTGCAGGTTTTGGAGTGTGGGGTTTTTCACTTTCCCCACGTATATCTTGTGTCTCTCTCTTCTGTCTCATTTCTGTGTGTATGTGTATTGCTGCAATATCTCCATTGTTGTTGTTAACATTCTGTAATTGTAAGGATTAAAACGAATTTGCACTCTTCTCTCCTCTTTAGATTACTGTAGGAAGCGATTTTCGCACACCTAGCTTCCTTTCATCAAAGAGGTATAAGGATGAGATCGAGAAAGCTATCAAAGAGCTTCTCGAGATGGGTCATATCAGGCTGAGCAAGAGTCCATTTGCATCATCAGTGGTTCTAGTGAAGAAAAAGGATGGGACTCTTAGAATGTGTATTGACTACAGGGAACTCAACAAGAAAACAATCTAGAATAGGTACCCTATACCCAGGATAGATGAGCTGATTGATGAGTTGCACGGGGCCTGTTACTTCTCCAAGATAGATTTGAGATCCGATTATCCCCAGGTTCGGGTCAGGGATGAGGATGTGGAGAAGACAACTTTCAGGTGTCACTATGGGCACTTCGAGTTACTGGTCATGCCATTTGGTTTGACAAATGCACTAGCCACCTTCCATTCTTGCATGAACAGAGTTTTCCGTGAGCAGCTGAGGAGGTTTGTGTTGATATTTTTTGATGATATATTGATCTACAATAGGACATGGGAGGAACATTTGAAACACATTGACATTGTCTTGAGCATTCTAGAGCGGGAGTTGTTGTATGCTAAAATGTCAAAGTGTGAGTTTGGGATGACCGAGTTGCTATACTTGGGTCATATTATCAGTGCTAGCAGTGTGAAGGTAGACCCAGAGAAGATTCGGCAATAGTGGATTGGCCGCCACCAAAGAATCTCACTCAGCTAAAGGGATTCCTTGGTCTTTGTGGATATTACCGCAGGTTCGTGAAGGGGTTTTCTCAGTCAGCTGCACCCCTCACATATTTGACTCATAAGGATGCTTTTAGTTGGACAGGAGGTACATAGGAGTGTTTCGACAAGTTGAAGGAGATTATGAGTACATGTCCTATGTTGGCAATACTAGACTTCAGCAAACCTTTCGAGTTGCAGTGTGATGCCTAGGGAGAAGACATTGGTGCGGTAATCATGTAGGATAAGCACCCCATAGCATTTGAGAGCAGGAAGTTGAGGGGTGTGGAACGGAGTTACAGTATTTATAACAAGGAGATGTTAGCCATAATGCATGCGTTGGCTAAATTCAGACAGTATCTGGTGGGCAACAAATTTGTGGTTAAAACATATCATAACAGCCTGAAACATTTCCTTGGGCAAAAGGATTTAAATGAGAGGCAACAAAATTGGGTCAGCAAGCTTCAGGTCTACGATTTTGACATTGTTTACGTCAAAGGTAAGAAGCTCTATCCAGGAGACCCCATTTGTGTGCATTAGGTGCCGTTTCAGATGATTGGAGGGAGATGATATCCGCAGAATATGCCAAGGACAAGTGGGCTACTGGAATAAATGATGGCACTATAAAAAATGACAGGTACACAGTGGTAAATAATTTAATCATTTACAAGGATAGGATCTTCTTGGTGCCAGGCTCAGAGATGAAGCAGAAAGTTTTGAGGGCATTCCATGACTTGCCTATTGCAAGGCACCTGGGGTACTTCAAAACTTATAGACAGGTCAGAGAGAGGTTCACCTGGAAGGGCCTCAAGACAGAAATGATGCAGTACGTGAGAGAGTGCCCAATATGCCAGCAGAACAAACAGGAGCACTCATTTCCAAGGAGGATTATTGCAGCCCCTGCCCATTCCTGAGAGGAAGTGGGATAGCATTTCTATGGACTTTATCATAGGTTTACCTAAAGTCCAAGGCAGGGATTGTATTTTCGTGGTAGTGGACAGATTGACGAAGTATGCACACTTCTTTGCCATCCCTACCACCTACATTGCAGCTCAGGTTGCAGAGTTATTTTTTCGTGAGGTATTCCGTCTTCATGGGTTGCCACAGAACATTGTTAGTGATAGGGACAACAGGTTCTTCAGTAATTTTTGGCAGGAGCTCTTCAAGTTGACAGGGACAGAGCTCACCCCCAGCACGAGCTACCACCCACAGATAGATGGTCAGACAGAGATAGTTAATAAATGGGTGGAAGGATACCTCCAAAATTATGTTTCAGGGCAGCAGAAGGCATGGATTAAGTGGCTTCACATGGGAGAATATTGTTACAATTCCACTTATCACATGTCTATTCAAATGTCACCCTTCATGGCCTTGTATGGGTATGAGGCACCGAGCTCTATTGATTTGCTGTTTGGTGATAGCAGAGTGCCTAAGGCCAAATACTTTCTTCAAGAGAGTCAGGATATCATGAGGTTTTTGAAAGAGAACATACAGAAAGCTCATAATTAGCAGAAGCAATATGCAGATCAACAGAGGACTGAGCGATCATTTGACGTTGGTGACATGGTGTACTTAATGTTGCAGCCCTATGGGCAGTCCACTCTCAAGAAGAGTGGGGTAGAAAAGCTTAAGCCACAGTATTATGGACCTTTCAGGATCTCCAAAAAAATTGGAGAAGTGGCTTATGAGTTAGAGCTTCTAGCAGGTAGTAGGGTACACAATGTGTTTCATGTGTCTCGCCTCAAGAAGGCACTGGGGCATAATGTGACACCATCAGTTGAGTTGCCTCCTCTTGATGAAGAGGGGAAGTTGATCTTGGTACCCGAGGCAATAATTGACACTAGGGAACGTAATTTGAGGAGGATTATCATAGAGTAGCTGGTAAAATGGAAGAACCTGCCAATTGAGGATGCTACTTGGGGAAATGAGCAGATATTGGAGCATCCTAATCTGAGATTGCTTGAGGCAAGCAATTTTAGGGAGGGCAGACTGTAATGTCCTTCTTGATACTTGGTTAGTCCATCCTTGGGTTCCCGTGGACTAGCAGTTTGGTTAGGGAACTGTGGTTAGTTTGGCAGTGGTGGTGTTTGTCGGTGATGGAGTTGTGGTTCGAGTTCAGTGGATCCAGTTGGCACCCTCAGAGTTGGCTCTGTTTGCTCTTGGTCGTTACTATTTTTAGTAAGTTCGGGTTCAATGTCGGTTTGGGATTTTCAGAGTGGGGTTAGAAGCGTCTCGTCGAGACTTTTCTGGCAAGCTAAAGATCAAGGCAATCCGACACCGTCTTCATATTTATTTTAAAGTCCGAAGTTTATTAATGTTATATTTAATTGGGACTTTATAAATATTAAAGGAAAAGTGACTTTATGAGAAATGAAGACGTAAAGTAACACTTGTCCATGGGCGCTCATCCCTAGGGGAATAAAATGTGTTTTAAAATGATAAAGTTCCCTCCTAAAACCCAACGCCCATCTTGGAGGAGGAATAAAAGGTGAAATGGAAGCTCATTTGCCATATGCTATGTTTTGATATTTCTCTTTGTGAGCTGTGCTAGGGTTTGAGGGTTTGAGGATTCGAACTAGGCTCTTGGAGACGAAAACCTCCCTGAGTGATGGCATTCTACAGGTGTGCAATACCACCCAAAGGTGACATGGATGGTGGATACATCCAGTATTCATGAATGCGCTTCAATGGAGTCTATTTGATGAGGATTTGTGGGAGAACTTGACATATTTCTTGCATATACCATTGAGTTCTTCTCATACTGAAATGGAGATCAGTTTACTAGTGCATTCCAGGCAGATTTTATGAGTTTTGGGCTAAGTTGCCGAATCGGGTACGGGCACGGGTACGGGTACGTGATTCCGGTACGCCGGTACGGCAATTTTTTTGAAGGGGGTTTGGGTACGTTTTGGGTACGTTAGTACAAAATACATATAAAAAATTAAAAATATATATATTTGCAGCCTAGAAACAGAATTAGCTTCAGAATATGAGAATATCAATACCACATGCTAAACAAAACAATTACAAGGTTTAAAATTCGAAATATAATATACTAATTCGATATCAAAGTTCAAACTTGAATGTCATGATAGATAATCATTGTTCAAAATTAAAATGATACAATTATTAGTCACTGATCAGCATCATCAAAATCATCATCATCATCATTAACATCATGTGATGATGTATGTAGATTACGAGAACCATGTGGAATCCCACTACTCGCACTAAAAGTATGCTGACTGGACTCCTCAAAAGCTGCAGCTTGTGCAATAGAAGAAAGATCCAAGTCAGTTCCCTCTGGATCTACATCCCACATCTTCGCTGCCCCTTCCTTGTAGTCATCAACTTTGTAACTTAGAAGTCGCAAGTTCGAATGCACATAAACTAGCTCCTCTGCTTTACTTGATGCCAAACGATTGCGCTTCACTGAGTGGATGAAGGAGTATGTACTCCAATTTCGTTCAGATGAAGAAGAGCTAGCAACCTATTGAAGCAAAGGGAGATCTTGTTAGAGACTAGAGTCTTTAAATTTGAAATGGAAATTTTTAAAATGAAAAAATAAAAGTTTGAAGGTGGGTAAAAATTGATAAACTTACTTGTGATAAAAGTCTGATTGCAAGTACTTGAAGGTGTGGCATTTTATTGGCATGGACGTACCACCAAGAGTGAGGATCCTTCTTATACCTGTTGCGGAGAGCAGAAACAGTTAACCCATTGGAGGATGCAAACTCAGCAAACTCAGTTGTAACTATATCCTCTAATTCAGGATCAGGATAGAGTTTAACAAGTGCTTTATTTAACCCCTCGTTGACTTCTGAATCACGGTATGGTGGCACCCTTGTTGGCATAGAAAGGATCTCATCGCTGTAATATTTGGGAGTCAACGCAAAGGCAAGAAGATGGAGTGGGGTGGTCATTTTGTTCCACCGTTCAACACAAACTGATTGCACCTGTTTGAAGAAAGTCTCTTCAGGATCTTGCTCTTTTGCATTTATGATGGATCTCATTTGCTCAATCATTGAGTCAATGCCATCATAAACCTCTCCCAAGCATGGCTTATCCATGTCAGTAAAGCGGAGCATACTCATGATGGGCTCAGTGAAACTAAGAAGATATTGCACTCGATCCCACCAAGTGTCAGTTAGAATCATTTGCTTTACATTAGCTGCCCTCTCAGTGTTGGATTGCCTCCATATGAACCATGAATCACTGATGACCATGTCAGCAAGTGCTTTTCGCACTTTCACAAGTCGTCTCAAGACGATTGTGTTGGATGCAAATCTAGTCTCAGCAACCTATTTGAAAACAAAAAATAAAAAAATTAAAGACAAAGAAGAATGCAAACTTAATTTTTTTAAACACAAATGATAAAATTAAAACTTTGCATTGTTTGAATAATGAATTACCTTCAGCAACTCTAATCGTGAGAATGATCTAAAAATGGCCTGTGACATGTGGTGGTTTGTAATGAACATTTGGATCTCTTCGGCTTCAGCATAGACTTGTTTGATCCAATCTATTTTCTTACCCAGCTTTTGTAGCATGAGGTTGAGTGAGTGGACAGCACAAGGTGTCCAAAATATATGTGAGAACCGTTGCTCAACCAACATACCAGCTGCTTTGCAATTCTTTGCATTGTCCGTTACAACTTGGACAACATATTGAGGACCCACTTCCTGAATGCACTGTATAAGGATTTCAGCAATAAATGATGCATCCTTCACTTGCCCCTCACAATCCACAGCTTTCAAAAACATTGGCCCTTTAGGGCACACTGCAATCACATTGATTAATGGCCTATTTTTTGCATCCTTCCATCCATCGGAAACGATGGACACCCCTGTTTCTTTCCATGAGCCCCTAATGGGAGATAATGAAGATTCTATATGTTTGACCTCCTTTGACAATAAGGTGGTACGCACCTTCTCATAACCTGGCCCTGTGTACCCTTTTGGAGCTTCACTTATTTTTCTTACCATGTCTTGCCAATACGGAGATCGAACAACATTGAAGGCCAAACCATTTGCATAGAGACATCTTGCAATGGCTTGATCAGCAATTTCTCTTGCATCATTTTTAAATGCCCTCTCTAATGGTCCCCTTGCTCTCTTCACATTTTCAGGCTCAAGTTCATTGACATTTCTACCCAAAAATGGGTGGTTCTCAAATACAACTTCAGGGGCAACACTATGAGTATCAGATGAAGAAGCAAGTGGCCTTCGTGAGCCCCCTCCTCTCCTCAAAGGATGCCCTCCTCTATTCAGAACTCTTGCATCTGCATCCTCTTGCTCTTTGATATATGCTGCGATTTGATGAGCTGGGATAGGTGTGTTATTCTTCCTTGGACAAGCTCTGATTCCCAATCCAGGAATGGCACACAAATGGCCTTTGACTCGACTGTATGAACTTGTATATTGCTTGTCACAGCTATTGCATTTCCAAACATATGTTCTGCCACCTGGAACCTGTTGTAACATCTCTACATGCCTCCACAAAGGTGAATTTGGGTCCGTATTGAAAACAGGTGAATTAGAGCACCTCTCTGCCATCCTACAATAACAATTTAAAATTTTAACCTGATTGAAAAACAAATATTATATTTAAAATTTGAGCTAAAATTAAATATTGAAATGACAATAAAAATAAAAATAAAAATTGACATTCTTTAATCTTCAATATTTACATTTTAAAATATTCCAATAAAATTAAAATATTCACAAATTTATTAAATTATAATATTCCAATAAAAGTGTTTTACATGAAATAATAAAATAGTAAGTATACAGTTCCAGATTGTGTTTTAAATTTTTAATATTAAATTATTAATAAATAAATTATTATGATTATATATGAAATATTTTAATATTTAAGTTTTTAACATATTGATATTTTAATTTTAATGTTAAAAACTTATTAAATATATTATATTAATAATAATAATAATAAATTATTAAAATTAATAAATTATTAAATAGTATTATAAATTAATAAAATTATAATAGATGATTCGATGAACAATAATATTTAGTAACTAATTATAAAAAGTTAAAAACAAATAATATTTAGTAACTATTACAAAATATTATATATAAAACAGGGAACGCAAAACCTAAACAAACTCATACATATTAAAAAATAAATATTAAAAACCTTTGTAAACTATAGTCTATAGTCTATAAAGACTAAAATTCCTCTTACCTGCTTCGGCGTTTGCAAATTTCGGCGTGAATGTTTGCGAAGAATGGCCCGCGTCTGCAAATGCCTGCGTCTGGAGCTGTGGGAGGAGTTCGGGGACGGATTTCAAATCGACAGTTATTTTATTGACAGCAGACGGTCCGTTGATAGCCCGCGTCTGAATGGCCAGCGTCTGGAAGGTTGATAGCCCGCGTCTGCAAATGGCCTGTGTCTGGAGCAATGCAAATATGGAGTCGAAATGCCCGCTCTGCAAAGAAACCAAAGAAAAGTCGCGTCGTATGGAGCAGAAATATGTCGGGAGGCAGCGATAAAGCGTCGGGAGGCAGCGGTAATAAAAAAAAATATAAAACTTTTGACGCGTTTTAGGGTTTTGAATGGTCAAAAAGTCCTCGAAAATCTGCAGATTCGACCTGGAATCGGCCTGGAATCGCCACGTCAGCTCCGGAAACGATCGGGTTCGAAGTCCACATCGAGGAATCGAATCCGGGGGCCAAATTTCGAACCCTGTTCGATTCCACAGTCGAATCGATTCCGATTCCGTTTCCAAACGACTCGTACCCGGAGTCAGCTACCTGAAGGGGACGATTCGGCAACTTAGGTTTTGGGGATTGTTATTCATTGCTGCTGTAGGCCGTACCATTCAACCCTACTTTGTAATGTCCCACCCCAGGTGGACACTTACTAACAATAATATGCCAAAAGAAAATATCGCAATAATAATTTTTAACTCAAAACTGAACTTCATATAAGGCATTCATGGTTGAAAATTCCAGATTTTCATAGCAGTTTGAATATTCATTTTTTTCCCAAAATATCGATAACCCAGTTGAGAGAATATCCCCTCTTATCTAAAGAACAAATGCCCAGAAAATTATATTGGCAAAATATAAAGATTTTTACATACCCATTTCGTTGCTATGCAAATACAAAGTCTGAAAGGTAATAATAGCAGCTAGGTTGATCAAATCTCCATTAATATTGCAAGAAACTCTGCTGATACAAACTCAGAAAACTAGAACAACTTATAATGAGTTTATGCTGGTACAATGGCCATTAAAGGCAAGGAATGAAGTTGCCGTTGAAAACCCTCAATACCCACGTTCCAAAATACATTGCTACGGCCCTGCTATAAGAATACCAGTTCAAGAAACAATGCAATATGTGGTTCTCTGCTGCTCTCAATCAAAGTATTCATCTCAACAGAGACTACTGCGCCAGAATCCGTGATGGATGTAGCCACATCCTCATTACAACCTGTGGATATCTGATCCTCACCAACTACTGCTGTAGGAAACTGTACTGTATCTGTAGCTGGTGAAGACTGTGCCATACTCAACTCCACAGTAAGCTCCTCTACCCGTGACTGAGACTACTGAAGGGCCAACTGGGTGCTCTTCGACGAGTCCATGGTCACCTCAAGCTCATGAGTGAGCTCATCAACCTCCTCCTCCTTTCCCTTCAATGCACCAAAACAGATCCCATCCCACTTGAGAAGGTAATCTCGATCGCATAGTAACAGTAAATAATTATTCTTCATTATCCCAATCGCTTCTCTAAGTGTATTAAACTCTGTAAGGGAAAGTCCACTACCATCGTGCTCATCTGTCTCAGGAGTACTCCAACCATAGGTTGCCAACATTTGTTGAGCAACATCAAAATGTTCCAAAGTTGTAGCAATCATATTATCATTAACCTTCAATTGCCCAGCTAAATGATGATACCCCTGTGACGAATCATCTCCACAAAAATCTTCCAATTTGTTATCTACACTATGGTATGAGGCTGAATCAACATCACTCACCTCATGATAAGCAACATCATGTAAATCAGATCTGTTATGGGTTAACCTTTGCATGGAATCTTCATTATTGGAACTAGTATTATGAGTGCCAATACCCAATGTCACTCCCATAACATCTTCTGGACTGGCCACGACTTTCAACTCATCCTCATGCTCAAGTGGACAATTGCTGTCATAAAAATCAGTCTTGTTATCATGACTGATAACAATTTCTTGAACGTTGATAATGTCCACTTCCTCCATACTGATAATGTTATCTGCATTAGCGTTTGCTTTCTTTTTCTTTGCAAACCAAGGATCCAAAATTTCCGGATGTTGTAGAAGCCTTGTTAACTTTTTATCATAGTTTTGTACAGCCTGCATGAGCTCTGGCAGGAGTTCCTGTATAGACTTCATTTTACCCAAACCACCAATCAACTGCAGCTGCTATAGGTGAGTGCTGATCACTCAAATGATGCTAAATGTTAATTCACTGAATATTTTTTTAAAAAAAGCCACACATGCAACCATTAAAACTGACATGCAAGCATATGGGTGCTCTCCAAACGGACATGCAAGTACTGGGTACTAACATGCAACTGTTCAAATTTCTGATTTCCCAATAGGATGGCAGGAAACCGCTCTGATACCACTATAATGTCCCACCCCAGGTAGACACTTACTAACAATAATATGCCAAAAGAAAATATTGCAATAATAATTTTTAACTCAAAACTGAACTTCATATAAGGCATTCAGGGCTGAAAATTCCAGATTTTCATAGCAGTTTGAATATTCATTTTTTTCTCAAAATATCGATAACCCAGTTGAGAGAATATCCCCTATTAGCTAAAGAACAAATGCCCAGAAAATTATATTGGCAAAATGTAAAGATTTTTACATACCTATTTCGCTGCTATGCAAATACAAAGTCTGAAAGGTAATAACAGCAGCTAGGTTGATCAAATTTCCATTAATATTGCAAGAAACTTTGTTGATACAAACTCAGAAAACTAGAACAGCAACTTATAATGAGTTTATGCTGGTACAATGGCTATTAAAGGCAAGGAATGAAGTTGCCGTTGAAAACCCTCAATACCCACGTTCCAAAATACATTGCTACGGCCCTACTGTAAGAATACCAGTTCAAGAAACAATGCAAACAACTCCTATTTGTTGCTGATATCTCTGTTTAGTCTTCTAATGATTGCACAACAATGAACCTTCAATCACAAATTTGAATATATGAATTTGCAAATGATAATTCTTTGAAACCCTTGAAATACTTGTATTTCTTCACCAATATGCTCAATTTGGACTCCTGATTGAAGCCCACACTTTGGCAATGATTCAGTTGATCTTTCACAGCCTCAAGATTGCAAATACATTGAAGAGATCTTGTTCTCCAATGGCTGAAGATGACTGAAACCCTTGGTCTCAAGCTCAAATCCCAAGAACACCAAATAGCAAAGACAAATGATCATTCAATAATGAGTTTGATTTGCTTTTTGAAACCTTTTATATCCTCTCAACTCTTAAGTGCCTTTAATCCCCTTTTGAAATCCACTTTTAGGTTTTTCATAAAACTTTATAATAAGTCTTCAAACTTGGGCTCTCATATTCATGAATAATAAATGCACTTTAATATCATTTAAAATAATATAACTTGTGTGCACATTAACGTTATGAAATACTTTAATATTTTGGCCTCCAAAATATAATCAATTAATTGCACTTTAAGTCACTTCAATGAAGGGTCATGGCCCCATTGAATAGAAAGTGACTTTTTAACTTTATAACATGTGCATTTAAATACATTAATTATTATTAAAGTCAACTTTAATAATAATTAAAAATGCATAACTTCATTATTAATCATCATTTTGCCAATCCGTCTGAACTTGAGAGTTAACCATTATACCCTCTGTGCATCCAACCGCCTTACTAAAAATAGCAGGGGTCCCTCTCTATCAACCACTGATTCACTATAAATAGTAAATCCCTCATTATCTGATCAAACCAATTGAGTAAGGGATCGACACTGCAATCAAGACCTATCCCGGTGCCCTGCTATATATAGAAACACTGACTCTCCTAAAATGGTGACTTACTATAAATAGTAAGTGTGTATAACTGAGTCCAGAAACATCAAACGAAGGCCCAAACCTGAACCCAATGACAAACTGATGAGAAGTAATGTCCCGTATGACTAGGCAACAGCCATTGAAGACCTTATAACAAAGACTATTAGCCTACGAGAGTCAGATATAGGCTAATCTCCCAAACTCTGATGCTCTCGAAATTGGGAACAACATACAGTCCATTGCAACCTTATTTCAGAGGCCATACACCATTTTGTTTGCTGTTCATCACTTCAAGCATAGGTCGTACACCTCCAGGAGTGACATGGGGGCATTTTGGCTTCATTTCTCTTTGTAGGTATTCTGGATTCTCCATTGCTAGAGACGTTTGGAGCCCTTAGTATCGCTGATATCATTTTGTATGCTCATCTTTGTATTTCTTGGGAGATTGGAGTGATTTCCAGCCATACCCATTGCTGGTCCGGCTACAGCTGTGGTATGAAGTTGCAAATCTCAACATGGGTATGTGATAGTAATTGTTTATTGGCTATTTTACTATATGGGTATCTGTTAGTTTCTGCATATCTATTGTACTTTTTCTGGGTTTGCATTCCATGCTCTATATTGTATGCTTTGGCAGCACATCTGCAGGAAAACTAAAAACCCCTTCTGCATTCTTCTCTCTAGTCTGAAAGATCACATAAAAATAATAAAAATAACACATAAAAAGATCATTACAATATACAAACAGGTACGACACATTACAACCTCATGCACATTTTGGTTTTCCTCACTGCTGCTCATTTTTCAATTTTTTATGTATGGCTTTGAGTTTGGAAGGTTTTGAACTTTGTATTTTGAAAACGATGAACAAATTGAAATAAAAAAATTTAAGAGTTAAAACTAATTACAAACCAATATAGACAAAAAAATCAGAAAAAAAAAGAATACTCAAATGAGACCTACCTTGTTCACAACCAGTTGATAATGCAACTCAGCCTCCAAAAATCAAGTGATCCCTTGTTAAAAACAACTTGATAATGGCAATGTAGCTGAGTTTGAGTTTTGTGTTTAGTGTTTACTGTGTTTTCTCCTTGCAGCGGCGGCTTCTCTTTCTCCTTGCAGCGGCGGCTGTTTTTTGATTTTCTCCTTGCAATGGTAACAAGTGAATGATATTCACTTGTTTTAGGCTGTGGGAGGGTTTGTGGGACCCCCACGCTCCTTCCACATTCAATAAAATATCAAGAAATGTCACTTTTTTTTTAAAACTGTGTTTTAAAACAAGTTTTGATGCGGAGACGTCTGGCCGTCCTCGGGATGATCGAGGTACATCTGAGACGTCCCCGACCGTTTCGGGGATGGCCAGATGTTTCCTACCTTTTGCATCCGTTTCCTATTTCGAGACGCGTCCCCGGGACGGTTGAGGGACATCTGAGACGTCCCCGGTCGTCTCAGGGACGACCAGACGTCCCCAAATTTTTTGCATCCGTTTCCTATTTCAGGACGCGTCCCCAAGACGTTCCCCAGTTTCCTTCCCATTTGAAATCAACAATTTACCTACCTCATTTGAATCACTCTCAACTTCTTTTGCTACCTTCAACAATTGTTTCTCTATGCTCAACCTTACTATAAGGCTGCTATCCATTTCAACTTTTTCCTTCAATGAACTCAAGGTAAATTTATTTCCATCCTTCACAATAGTGTACATATTCTTTCTTCCATTATATATAGCCTCCCTATCAAATTGCCAGGGCCTCCCTAACAAGTCATGACAAACACTTATAGGCACAACATCACATAGGATCTCATCTTTATATGAACCAATATGAAAAGTTACTAAACATTGTTCATTTACTACCAACTGATGTTCTTTCTGCAACCATGAAAACTTATAAGGGTTGGGATGATCTTTTCTTTTAAATCCCAATTTCTTTACCATTTCAGTAGAAATTAAGTTATTTGCACGGCCACTATCAACTATAACTTTATAGCATTTACTTTCTAATTTACATACAGTTTGGAAAAGACTCCTATGGAATGGCTCATTCTCATCTATGGTTGTTTCATCAGTACTCTTTTCAACATGAGAGCTTCTCCTTTTTATGGTTCCTTTGTGTGTTGGGGTGATGCAACACTTTCTACATTTGCTTGAGTTACATGGTTTCTAGCCACACCCTTTCTACTGTTGTCCTGTTGTATTTCAGGACATTCAAATGCTCTGTGCCCAACTTCTCCACATTGGTAGCATGACCCTATAAAACCTCTTCCTCTACCTCTTCCATAATAACCTCTTCCTCTTGTACCTTGATTGAAATCATTATTTTGTGAAGTATCAATTTCTTCTTCACATGCTTGTGTTCCTCCACTACTATTTGCTTGTTCTTTTCCAATAGTGGACCTTCCTCTTCCTCTTGAATTAACTTGTCTTCTGGATAACTTGTCTTCTGCCTTTAAGGCACATTGATATGCTTCCTCTATGCTTCTAAAGTTTAGCAAACTAATTTCATCTTGGATATTTAAACGCAATCCATGTCCAACCCTTATAGTGAGTTTGTAGAACTCTTTAGTGTACTCTTCCACATCTGCTTCCCTTTGTCTCAAGTTTTGTAATTTTTTGAATAAGCTCAGCTGATAATCGGAAGGCAAGAATTTGGTCTTCAATTTTGACACAATTTTATCCCAACTTTTAATTTTCTCTTTCCCTTTTCTTTGTCTTTCAGTTTGTACATAGTCCCACCATAAAGCTGCATGGCCTTTTAACCTTGTGTAGACAAATTTTACTTTCTTGGGCTCCTCTGTAAGTTCATAGTCAAAGTATCTTTCCATCTTTGCAATCCAGTCTATGAGTTCTTCACCATTCAAGCTTCCATTGCAATAAGGTGTATCCAATTTGGGTGTACCTCCAATCTTTGCCATGGCTTTAAGAAATCTGGCCTCGGTAGCATCCACTGCTTCTTCTTCATGTCCTTGAGCTTCTTGAGTCACTTCTTCTTCATCACTCACATCTGCAAGGTGAGCTCCCCCTTCTTTGGACTATCTCTATTGCAACCGATCTTGCTAGGGTCTCCCTCATCCCTTGAGCTAAATCCACAGTTCTGGGTGCTCCAACTCTCTCATGCCGTCTACTAGTGCCCCACCTGAAGTCCATTTGTATCCAATGTCTACCTGAAACATTAGCAGACTTCTCTCACACACTCAACCCAAGGAAGGACCTTGCTCTGATAGCAATTGATGCAGTTGGGGATCATGAATCTAATGAAGGCCTAATGATCTAAGCAGCATAATAGGGCATAACAGAAAATCTTGTCAAATAGGTACTATGAATGAACAACAAACATTATTCAATATAATAGAAACAACTAAAACAAATTAAAACATTCTCAGCATTCTGAAATTACATGAAATAACTATGCCAAAAGAAACATTGACAAATAGGACTAAATAATCCACTCCTATAGGGTAACAAAAATGACTCTTATTGGAATATAAGAATTTCCAATACAAATGACTCCACATTTGAAATAGTCTGAGACATTCCATCCTGCTACTATTCTACACACGTATATTGAGCTATTACAATTCTACGGTCAAAATCAAGACTCTACCATCAATTCATCACCAAAATTGACTATTCATATGATGTTATACTCCATAAATCTTCAGTTCACTCCCTAATCTACTCAAACGCCTCCTTCCACATTATAAAGAATGAGAATTTTCTATTTTAGCAAAGAGGAGTATGCCCGGGTCACAAGACTAGAGCCGCCACGATTAACTCTCAGCCACACCAAAGCTATAAAAAGGAAGCACACAGATTAACAACTTCACTGAATCATATTTCAATCCACATATATATCATAGTTTTTGAGTTCACTGCTGTTAATTTCATTTTGAGCCTGCTGAAGAGTTCTGGGAACAAAGAGATCACATGCAAAACAATTGCTTCATAAAAATTCAACAGGATAAATCTCCTCATAGACAAAATCCTTGACGCCTGTCTTTTGTGACTTTCAGCTGTCTCAACTGGTTCCTTGGGAAGTCGAGTTTGTGAGGATTAATTATGTGGTTTTCCTTGCATACAGTAGATTTTTCAGCTTGCAGCCTTGCATATGCTCTAATATCTGTCTTTTTGTTAACCATCAACATTCATCATAGTGAATCTTCATAGAGGGTTGGAGTTTGGGTTTATGGTTTTGGTCAATGTTTTGATGAGTGGAGATAACTTTAGTTGAATTATTTTGATTTACAGACAATGCTTGACAATTTAACTGTGAGAGAGTTGTAACTTGTTGGTTCCCAAAACCGCAGGTCCACAATCCTAGAGTATATCTCCACCTTCTAGGCCAGGGGTGTCGTTAAGAAGAGGAGAAAGAGGCTTATCCATAGATTGAGGATGGTTAAGGCCAACTGACGAGAGTGGGTATGCTCTCCTGCACTTTGGACTCAACTAGACCTGGGAGGGTATTCCTAGAGGTATAAAATTAAATATGACTGAATAGTCATAGCCATACCCAATGTACATTTGACCCCTATATTTGTCACTAGGCCAAGACAGATTGGTTGCACAAACCTCTGTAATGTCCCCATTTTTGGAATGGTCGCCATTGGAGAATGGAGGAGTTGGATTTCACACTCCGAGGATTTTGGATGCACAATTGAGGTTTTGGAGATGGCTTATCATATTTTCTGGGGATGTTGATACATGCCTTTCACTTGATATCTTTCCTTTCCATGAGAGCGGTCCATGTAGAGGCATTGTGAGTATGGAGATTTGCTTCTTGTGCAGAGGGATTCATTTCCATGTTGATGCCTCCTTGGATAAGTAATTGTTTATCTTGTATGTACGCCGGCTTGGAGAAGGACATCTTTGATGCTTATGAAGAAACAAAGAAATAAAATAATAATAATCCCTTGGCGCTTGGAAATAGAATGATAAAATCATATCTTTTTGAGTCTCTTGGGCACCAAAGTCACTTGTTGCTGGTCGACCCTCCTAGTGAGGGAAAATAATAAATAAAAAGCACTAAAAGTGCCTAGGTCGGCCCTAATTGAGAGGGCAAAAGTGATGTATAAATATGAAATCATTTCAAGGCATTTTCATCATCAATCACTCATTCATTCATTCACATTTGGGAGTTTATCTCTTGGAGAAGAGCTTGGGACGAAAACCTCAAGTCTCTTAGGAGGAGTTGGACGAAAACCTAACTCTTTCTTGTGGAGGATTCTGTGATGGGAGTTCACTTGCACTTCATTGTTTTGGAGCATAATTGCAGATCAGATTTGGGAGATCATCTTGAGGACTTTGCCATCATTATTTTGCATTACTTTTGGTATGTACAACCTTAGGGTTTAGGGCAGATTTGAGCTGGGCTTGTTTGTCTTGATTGCCCATGGATTGGATGTAATTGAAGACTTATTTAATTCTGATTTTTATAGCAGCAGACTTCTGGGTTTATTTCAGTCATTTATGGTTGTTATTTGAAGTTGTTTAATTGCATATTGTATGGTGGAATTCAAATATAATATCGGAAACGTTGTCGGCAATGATATTATGATGATTGGGCATATTTTATGGAGATTATATGCAATTGTTTAAGTCTGATTTTTAGGGCAGAAGTTAGGGTTAGAGCAGAAAACTAAAAGAGCAGAAAACTAGGGCAGAAGTTAGGGTTAGAGCAGAAAATTAAAGTGCAGAAAATCAGGGCAGAATATTGTCATTAGAGTAGCATAACATTGGTATGTATTTTCATTGAAAAGTCAGATCAGAACTTCCATTTTGTAGTAGCAGTGTCAAACTTAGAAAATCAGATTTGGTTGATTAATGCTAGATGCCCTATAATGTGTATTTCATGGTGTAATTCATGGGGAATGTGAATTGTAAAGTTGCCATCAGTATATGCTATGTTTGGATGCACATTTGGGTGTTATAATTGCATGTTTTAGAGCAGAAAATAAAATCAAAGATTAGGGTTTTGGGTAGAAATCTAGAGTACAGAAGTTAGGGCAGATTTCAAAGTAAGAAAAATCAGTCATTCCAAACAAGTTTCATTTGGAAAGCCCATAAATCCAAAATTGCCCTAAATATCCCGTTTTGGGATAATACAACCTCTAATTAAGCTGATAAGACACTTTGCACATGCACCTAAAGATGGCAGCATTATGATATCACCATGAGATGAGTTCACTTGACATTACATACACAATGGTAAAGGTGTAGACATGCATGACATGATTCACATATGATTTGAACACTTCATGGTCACTTAAGATTATTCCCTGGTTATAGCAATGAATCATGAACAAAATGTGAAACCCTAAACTACACCTACAACTAATAGGGCAAAGGGTTTGATTTATGAAAGGTGTTTGGTCCTTTACTAGTGTGGACCGGTACCTACATCGTTGGGCAACATAATCATTGAATGCAGGGAGGTAGGAGATACATTCAACAACCATCAACATAACAGGAATTGCATTCACATACAAATCCAAAATCAATTTCATATAATGGACATACTTAATAATTCAAAACACAACTATAATAATCCATATGCAACAAAGAAGTGACCAATTTAAAAGATTTATATTGCATTAGACGTTGTCATAGGTACATCAGACCTCAGTTACATTCATGCCAGCAAATGTGGCAAAGGAAACAACTGTTTTTACATATTCCCTTGATTCACTACAAAATGCCATGGTGACATACCATTACATAAAATGTGTGTTGAAAATCTTTCCCACGAGTTGCAAAACGAATTCCATCCATGTGCAGACTAGTCAGGCTTTGTTTGATGCCCTAGAACCACAATGAGCAAATGCACCTCCAAAAATTGGTTCGGCAACCAACCCAAAATACATCTTGTTTCATGCATATATGACATCTTCATTTTGTTCTGTTGTTTTGGGCAGCAAAACAATTTCACCTACCCCACCAACCTCATTCATTGCCCACCTACCTCTGTACCATTTGCAATAAACTAGACCCACCTGCAATTTCATCTTTACTATGCATCCATGGAGGCATTGGCGTTCAAAATAGAACACATGAAAAAAAACAGGTAATTGGCCTCAAAATGAACTTTTTGGAGTTTTTACGGGCTATTGAACCTTATGTCAGGATTTCGACGAGATGCAACACCTTTGCATTATGCCGAAATCCACCTTTACTTTCATTTCATTCTCCTTGGCATTCCTTCTCTCTCCTCATCTTTTCTTTATCTTCTATTTTTGTTTTCTCATTTATCTCTGCCTTGGCCCGCTTTGTTATCTCTATTATTACCTTTTTGTTTTGTCTGTCGCATTTTTGGTGATGTGTCATCCCCTTGCACTTTTGCAGAAACCTTTTATCTTCTTTTCCTTCTTTATCCTTTACCTTTTGCAATTTCGGCGAAATGACGCACCCTTGCACCTTGTTGATGAACTTGTCGGGAACTTGCAGCTGCGTTTTAACTTACCGACAACTTTTTATGACTCCTTTTCACTCTTCAGCATTTCAGCAAAATGCAAGCCGACTGCACCCAGCCGAAAACACATTAAAATTCTTTGCTCTTCCCTTCAATATTTTGGTGATATGTAGGCTGATTGCATCTCGCCGACAAACCCTTTATGATTTGGTTTCTCCTTTGCCTTCTCGACATTTCGGCAATATGCATGACCTTTGCACCTTGCCGATGAACTTGTGCATTGGCGTTTCGGCGATTTGCAAGCTGATTGCATCCTGCTGACAACATTGATGTCCCCCTCCATTTCACATTTTTGGCGATATGCAGCACCTTTGCACATTTTCAAAAAGTGCAACGAGGGGCAGAAAATTCGACAGAGGCTAATACTTAGCCATTTGTTTTAGATTTTAAGGAATTTTTGGATATGGTGGGGATTGATAATAGATGGGACAACCCTGGAACACAAATGAAACCAACAATGATGAAAAGCATGCAAATGGGGGAAAATACACATGGCCACCTGCTAGGCACAACACAGATATTCACAGGTGAAGGCACAGGGGCTAACATAACTGATATGAGTTAGTTACAATTAATGTTCACATATCTTCTTGACATCCATTATTGTGGTTTCTCAAACCCTTTGTGGTTTCCCTTGGCCTTCATAATTTTGTTTTATGTCAATGAATGATCTTGATAGATATTCTTTTGTTTACAAAAAAAAGTTTTGCTAGAAGTGTCTTTTAGGGGAACCTATTTATTATAAAATATTAATGAATATAGGCTAATTTTCTTAATCTAGAGGTTTACAATGGCAGGAAGATATAAATAATAGACATATAAAGAGATTATGTGTTCCATTTCTATGACCAAACCAGGAATTAAGTATGAACTCTATTGGAACTTAGTATAGATAGCACACTAAAGTTTTGACTATACCTTATCGTTGGGTCCACTGAAAAAATTTGTATCAATTAGATATGAAATTCTTAGGAAATTTGTGTCCTAGAGTTTTTAGATACTATCTAGCCTTTTGTTACTTATAGAGTATATTATAGACTTTGCAATGTAGTTGGAGTAAAGCATAGCGACCCTCAGTCAAATGTCTGCCAAAAATATTAGAGTAAGAAAAAATTGTGTAGACACAAATTTCTCTGAGAAGCTCAATCTTGTACATAGGAGTCCCAAACATTTCCAGTAATTTATGTTGCCTCTGCAAGAGACGATACCCAATTCTATAGGACAGCAGGTGGCTTCTCATTCTTAAGTTGTGTTTTACCAAAATTAAGATGACAGTGCCACTTTATCATTTTTGTGTCTTCACTTGCAGGGTTTTACATACCCAGTGAGAGCGCATTTCTTGGAGGACATTTTGGAAACAACAGGCTACAAATTGACTTCATTTAATCAAGTTGATGATTATGGCCAGGAAAAGATGTGGAAAATGCAGAAGCAAGTATTATCTAGGAGGAGGAAGAACCAGCTTACATCCCTTGTTGAGGTTTGGACTTTTTATAGTAGAAAATAAAGTATTAGTTTTCATTTGGTTTCTCAAACTACTACATAATATATATGCATGTAACTTACTATTTTGTGATGTCTCGTGGTACTGTACAGGATGCTCTTTCAAAGTCTAATTTTGAAAGATACAGTTCTAGGACTCGAGATTCTTTGGCTTGCTGGACCCCTGATTCCATAGGTTTCAATCTAATAGAGGCTATCTTATGCCATATTTGCAGAAAAGAAAGGCCAGGGGCTGTGCTGGTATTCATGACAGGCTGGGATGATATCAATGCTATGAGGGATCAGCTCAAGGCACATCCTCTTTTAGGAGATCCAAACAGAGTTCTATTGTTAGCTTGTCATGGATCCATGGCTACTTCTGAACAAGTATGCATTTATTTTTAAAGTGACACATCCTGTTTGCATTAACACTAAGATGATCTAATTCTATATGACAACATAGTTAATCTTTTTTACTTGGACCTTATATTGCTAAAAGTTAATGAAGAAATGCAAATCCTTAGAGCATAAAATTAAGGCAAAAATTTTATGTATATTATTATGAGTATTAACTGAAAGATAAATATAAGTTTGTAACCAACTGCTTATTTGTGGCACTCACAAAGGACTGCAGTAAGAGAAATAAGCTTTAACCCGTCTATTTTCTAAGTTACAAACTTCTCTTGGTAGCATGCAATAGATTCATAATTATTTATCGGTTTTTTATCAATTCTCTAATTGAGATGTTGGTAAGGCTGTTATTGTAGCACCATACTCGTGAACTTCAGATGGAAAGTAGAACTCAGGGAGTGTCCATTCTGCTTATTCTATTGATCATAATCTTCCCATTGATACAAATATAATTTATAAGGTGGAGCTGTGATTTATAGTACATTACTTAAGCAAAAAGTGCACATACCAAATATATACTAGTCACTGTAAGACAAATAGATCATTTACAATGAGATTAGTAGTCTTTTAGAAAATTCCAAATAAGGTGGTTGCTAAGAAAGTTATCTGAAAGTAAAGTCATCACCTCTAGAGTAAGAGTGGGTTAGACTCAACTTAGATGGTACCTCCAAAGGCAATCTTTGCCATGTGGGGACAGGTAGAATTATTAGCAATCACAAAGTCCAGACCTAAGTGTGGTTTCTTGTGGGACTAGGGGTCCAATTGATTGATATGGCAGTGGCTATCAGTAGCCATCAATCTCTATGTTTGGTTAAGCAATATAACTTCCAATTTCTTTGAGTTGAGACTAATTCACAAATGTTGGTTAACTACCTATGCTACTGGAATTTTTCTACCTCATATAACTGGTGGCTGAAAAAACTTGTTGAGGAACTTAGAGGAAATGCAAAATCTTTGACTGAATCATTGTGGCCCACATCCCTTGTGAGAATAATGGTGTTGTTGACCAGCAATCCAAACAAGCTTCAAATATCCCTTTCATTGTGGAAATGAGTTGTAGGGACACAGAGAATTTGGAACAAGTGTTCTATGCACTCTTGTAGGGGCTATCCAGAGGGGACCTTTGCAATGATGAATGACCAATAAAACAACTAATAGGATTACTGTGTTTAATGGTAGGTTTAGAAGAGAATATTCTCTAGGTAGTAGGGATCAACATCCTTGAAGTGATAATGGCTAGAGCTAATGAAGGGTATCCGCCTCCCCCTTGGCCCATTTATATTTAGTATGTTTTCCTTTGGATTAATCCCAAAAGAAATAATTATATCTATAATCCTTTTTAAATTTCAATCCTTGAAGTATAAAGAGTCCCAAGGGTGGGATTTATACTCAATTCCCAATTTAGAAGAGAGTTAAAGCAAGATGGCCTCCTAGATGGAAATAGAGGTGGCTTTACCACTCCCACTCTTCGCCTCATACTTTCAATTATTAGCAACCTCTTCTCTTTTACCATACTTCCTATTTTCATGATTGTTGGCACTATGTTACCCATTTCCTAGCTTTCTGAATCCTCACTACCTACTACTTAGCTGACTTTCTTCCTACTAAACAATTCTATGAGAGCCCTTGCAATGACAAGAGGAAGGTTCTCCCTTTTCTAAATGCCAATGCATGTTTTTTGAAGAAAGGATGGATAATTGGGAGGGTGTCCAAAATGGCAAATTTGATTTAAAAAGATTTAGAGGTTGTTATGGGTCTGGAGCTATGTGGCAAGGGACTTTCTAAAGGAGATAGCGAGCTGGAGTTGGAAGAATGGAATAGAATGAGCTAGAGGAAGATTGCACCACCAAAGGAAGAAAAAAAATTGTTTAAAAAAGCCACAATTCTCAATGAAATGGCCGGATCCATTGTAAACGATATTAACAAATTTATATGGCAAATACATACACCATCAAAGCTTGGGAAGGTATTTAGGAAATTTTGAGCTTTTGGAGCAAGGAGGCTATCATGGGCATGAAAGTAGTAATGTACGTGGTGTATGATGAGCTGAAGAAGCCCAACATCAACACCATTCTTGTAATGAAAAATGGAAGAGGTGAAAATCTTACTTTTCTCTTCCTTTGTCCAAAATACTTTTGAAATTTTCAATGGTTTCTGTAATTTTGCTAATATGGGATACCTTTTTTTTTTGCTACGTAAATGTGGTCATGGGAGCCACATTTTTTATATATATGATAAAAAAACCTTTGCTGCCTGAAGAGGGTAGCAAAGCAAATACAAGAAGAGAGGATATAGAACCCAACCACTAGGCTGATACAATCAATTTTTTTTTAGCTGAGTTAGCCACCATCACGAATTGCCACATGAGCTCACATTATCTCCACCACCATTGTCGTCACCTCTCCCATGGTTTGCATTGTTCCAGATAAAAATTGATATGGCATGAACAACCTCCTTCACCTTGCCCTGCTATCCTTCATCAAAGCTGCTGCAACTGTTGAGCACGGTCTTGAACTCGACTAGAGACTTCGTCAACAACCCCTCCTTGGTTGCATGAAGGATATTGTTCAACTCCACTAAGGTTGTAATTTCATTTATTGTAAAGAGGCCCCACACATCTGTTGCGCTGGCAAATTGATCATATTCTTCTATGGCATTGCTCAGCTTAGGGAGATATAATTCCTGAATGTATGTGTGCACCAAAGCCTCCACGATGTTGGCATCCTTAACAATGTCCATCAAATTAGACAAGAAGATGGAGGCCACAAGAATGTTCAGTCTTCGTTGTGAAATTGCATTAACAACTCATTTCCAATCACCTTCTTGATTGCACTGCCCACTGGTGGGGAGTCGATTACAAAGACTTCCTTGAGCTAAGCAAGATCAAATCTAGCCATATTTTGCCTTTCCCACTTGCTAGGCTCAATATAGGTCTGTAGATTTCATTTTAGACGCTGCTGCACTTGCCAAAATAGGTGTTGTGTTCTTATTCTTGTGCCATGGAAATGTAATGTTCTAACCCGAAATATTTTTTCAGATTTTACAATAATAACAGCAGTGTTAGCATATAGAATGCAACCAAGAAAACACCTCCGCACTTTCTGATCACCAAGTTCCCAAGATGGGCGAGGTGAGAGCATACAATGCTTCAGCTGATCAAATAAATGCCTTGCAAACATAATCCAATTACAACTTCCGCTTATTCAGCGGGCATCCAATTATTCAGTGGGAATACACCACTTATTCAGTGGAAGAATGAACAAGGAAGTCAAAGCACCTCTCCTTATTCAGCGAGAAAGCCAAAAGAAATCAGAAAACTTTTATCCACATTGGCGGTCATACTATCCAAGGGTTACATATAATGTTTGCAACATAAATAAATGATTACAATGTAAGAATAGGCTGCAATACAAACAGAGTTAGCTTTGATAAACACCCCTAGTACTCATGAATGGTATGGCTTCTAGGTATCAACTTGCACATTTCATTAGCATCATCAAAACTCAAATAAACTTCCTCACAGCTGATCAAAATCAAGGAAAATCTCTGTTTATGAGGGCTGCGATCAGAACCAGCCTGAGCTGCTGCTGTACGGACGGCCCAGGAATGTCAAAAACTTATAAATGTGCATGATGAACATCAAAATCTTCCTTTGAACAACCAACACTGCATACTATAATTCATGGTGGCATCACAAATTATGGTTTTGCATTCTAAACTTAGGTGATCAGCAAGGAAAGTTCACACGCCCTCCCAACATGGTACGGACCAGTCAAACTGTATGGCATGCTCAATATTCTTCAAGCTGCAGCATTTCATTCCAAATGTATTGAAATAAGGGCGCCCAAACATGACAAATGTTATCCTTCAACAAATCTGCAAGGTTATCACTTAATGATCCAACAAAATATCAAACACCCCCATCACTGGTACAGCCATAAGTGTACGACTGAGCATGGCAAACAACAAACTTCAAAAAGATCTACCAAAATTTACTCAAAATCACACCAAAATCCATCACAAGATGATAATACAACATTCTTCTAATCAAAACTTCAAAAAAATCATAATCCATTTCAGCTCTGTGTAAACTCCTGAATGAAGTCACTCCTTTTAGCTAGGGTGGATCTTTCACCACTGAAACTGAACTTCTTCTAGAGGGTTTTTGTAATGTCTCCATTTTTGGAGTGATCACTGGAGAAGGCTTAAGAGACTAATTTTCACACTTCGGGATTTTTGGTGGGCAAATTGAGTGTAGAAAATGAATTGTCATATTTTTCTAATAATTTTGATGTATTTATTGGAAATAAATAAATTTGCCTTCTAGTGGAGCAAACCATCTTGGAGATGGTAAAATTTGAAAATTGGTCAAAAGAGGGACGACTTGGTGTAGGATGAGTTTGATATCATTTCATATATTTTGATGAGCACCTTGGAGAAAGGAAAATGGAAATTCATAAAATAATATTGGTCTCATATGAGTGCCCAAGGGAGAGGGACGACTTGTGAAGGAATTTAAATAATTTAAATTCATTTTTGGGCGCCCTTGAGAAGGACAACTTGGAGAAGCAAAATAGATTTAAATTCAAATCTTTAATTTGAATTTAGGCACTCAAATGGTCGGCCTAATGGAGGGAAGAAGATAATAACAAAACATAAGATATTATTCCTAGGTCGGCTAGAAGGGAGGAAGGAAAATTTGTATAAATATAAGGTGAATTAATGGCATTCATCATCATATCATTCGTACATCTTTTCTTGTGAGTTTTTACTCTTTGGCTGCAATTGAAGTTGAGCTACGAAACCAAGGACGAAAACCCTTGTGTTTCAAGGTGAGTTGGACGAAAACCTAGCTCATCCATTGGAGATTCCGTGACAGGGATCTGTTTATGCTTCATTGCTATTTGGTGGACGAGAAGAGCATAATTGAAAAAATGAGATTTGAAGGAGACATCATTTGGTGAGTTTGGTTGCATTTTGGCTAGGGTTTTCACCCTAGATTTGAGCGCCACTATCTAGAGGAGTGACTTGATTGTGGAGGCGATTTTTGGTGTTTGGTTGATGTTAGGGTTTGAAGAATATTCCGATTTGGAGCAACATCAGATCAGACCTGATTTGCCCATGTTGAGGAGTGATTTTGGTGCTTGTTGATCATCATTGAGCTAGGGTTTTGCCCTACTTTGGAGCGCCATCATTTGGAGTTGTTTGGAGGGTTGTTGTGTCATCAATTGTCATCATTTGTCTTGTTTTTGGAGCAGCAAACCCTAGCAGACCTGAGCGCATCACTGGAGCAGCTACTTGGTGTGATTTGAAGACTCATTGCATTAGGGTTTCAAGCCTTAGACTTGGTGCCACACCTTGGATGGCAAATTCTATCATTCGGAGGTCATTCTGGCATGTAATTGGTATGTATAAACCCTAGGGTTTATATCAGATTTGTATTTGGGCATGTTTGACTTGTTTGCCCATGCTTGTTGATGTATTTCAGACTTCATCTCTGATTTATAACAGCAGACTTCTGATCTGGATTTCCAGTCATATCGGTTGCATTTTGGTGTTGATTCATTGTGTATTTCATTGTGTAATTCAACTACGATATGGGCACATGTGTTAGCATGATTATTATGATGTTTTGGCATGTTTGAGTGGCGGTTATAAGTGTTCGTATAAGTCTGATATGAAAAATCAGAACTGCAGAAATTACAGTTTTGGATCAGAATTTGAAAATCAGAAATTAGGGCAAAAATCAGAACCCTAAAATCAGAAATTTCAGTTAATATCCTATTTGGGATATTACAGTTTTCGTCCTCAAGAAGGTATGGAGAACTCATAGGTTCATTTCTGCAGCATAACAGTATAATATCCAGCCTAAAGAAGCAAAATGAACTCTCATCTCCTTTATAAAGGCACTTTGGGAGTTACACACAAAAATAATTATTTCTTGGAAAATAATCTTTTTTCTCTCCAACTAAAATATTTCACTTTTCCCAGCTTAAGCGCTCACTTTAAAGTGCCTAAATAAAAATAATATCTTTTCCTCTTTCCAATGAGCTATAACACATATGCACTTATTAATTATTTCCAACCTTATAGAAAGAAGTGCCAAATAATTAATAAATAGCTCATTAAGTCACCCACTTTTATGGAAAATCCCAAACCTCATCAAACTGCAAAATAAATTATGTCAACACCCTCCAGGAAATTTGGTATGAAGAATGATGCCATCCAGGTGATAGACGGCTTGTCCAAGATGTTTGCAGAGCAATCCGAGATGCCAAAAAAACTTCCAAAAGCTGCACTGCAATCCTGAAACTCAATTGAGCTCAATGCCATCAACAAAAACCCAAAAAACAACTGAACTAGTGCTCTTCACAAACGAGGAGCCCCTTGCCGGATAGCCTATCGGAACTCCAGGAAATAGGCTATCGGGCACACATCTGACTAGGCTTGAGAAGGGGACATTACAATCCTCCCTCCCCGAAATTGCTTGTCCTCAAGCAATTGTAAGTTAGGATGACCTAACATCACCATCCAATACCACCATCTACACCTCATCAAATTGCCAACATGTGTTACCCTCCTTATTAACAAAGCAGTAGGCAAACACTTGGAACTTTTCAAGGCATCACGCTGAAATTTCCATACCCAATTTAATGCTAGGAAGGATGGAATATCACTCACCCACATTTGAAACCTTTCTCCATCATCCAACCAAGGTGTAGGGGCCCAAACTTTAATCAACATGTGGCTGTCCAAGGAAATTAACAGCAGATCATAGCCTGATTTTATCAAAATCAACGTGTTGTGACCAAATCACACATCGCCCTATTGTAAATGGGGACCCCCTTTTTTTTATTTCTGATGCTTTGCATGACGTTCTGGATGATGTCTTAGGTTCGTTTCCTCTGCCAATCCAACAATAAGTCTCTCTCCTAGAAGATTTTACTTTATAACTGGCGGTCTTGTGTAGTAATGAAGAGTCTTTATCAAATTCCATCCAGTTTATGAACACTGAGACCAATCCTAATGTATGTTTGAGTTCCTGAAAAGACTAAGTCTGGTAGCCTGAAATCCTGAAAATCCTGAAAAATTGACTAAGTCTGAAATCTGGTGGATCCTCCAAATTCTAGATTCTACATGTTAAATCCGGTGGATTCGAGACCTATCTCAAACATCCTGAAAGGTATATTGAAAAATATTTAAAGTATAAGAAATTCAATCTCTCAACTTATACTTTAAGTATAAGCAACTTATACTTAAATATATTTTTTAATATACCTTTACCCTCAAGGACCCTGAAAAAACGACTAAGTACTGAGAGGGTGCAAAATTTTCATCCGGTGCGACAAAGGACAAAGGTTGGCGCAAAATCTTGATAAACTGCGCCGCTTCCAAGAAGAGAGCAAAATGATGATCTCTTGTGCCTAATCTAATGCGCCAACTAAAGATGATGATCCAGAATTCCTTATCCCATGCGCCGACTAAAGATGATGATCTCGACTTCCTTATCCAATGCGCCCAAAGGAAGATGATTTGTTTCAAAGTTTTAATGATTCGTGAAGAGGGAATTGGTTTCTTGATCAAATGCGCTTTAACTCTTAGAAAAGATAAGGATTTCAAATCTGCTATCCAGTGCGCCGCCACCTTGTGGAGAGAATACTTGAGTCTTGTATCATCTTGAAATAAGATCTTAAACTGCCCAACCAAAGCGCCTATCCTTTAGAGAATTTAAGATCAGCATCTAATGTGCTAGACAAGAAGATCCTCAACCCTTGATCCAATGTGCTGCTCCAAAGGTGAAACATAAGAGGATTCTAACATCCTGATCCAATGCGCCAAAAGATGAAAAGTTAAAACTATTTCAAGAGGAACTCAATATCATGAAGTAATGCGCCAAAGTCAAGAAGATTTCTGTATCACAAGAGGATTCCAAAAACTTCATCCAATGCGCCACATGTGAGGGGAAAGTGCAAGTGTTTTAAGAGAAGAAGTAAAGAAGATCCCTGTAGGATTCCTAAACCTTTAACCACAGCGCCCTTTCAAGAATGACATCAAGAGGATTTGAAATTCTAATCTCATGTGCCGGAGTATGAAGTGATTATATCTCATTGTTTTTTGAAGAGTTCCAAGAAGATTTAAATTGTTGATCTGCTGCACCCTTTTAAAATAGATTGAAGGTATATCAAGAAGTTGAGCTTGAAGATCAGACATTAAAATTTCAATCTAATGCATCACCTTCTAGGAGATCCAAAATGCTGACTAGCATGCCTAAGGCAAGGGGAAATCAGAAGTCTCAACCCATGCACTTTAATGAAAAATCCAATTTAAGAGAAGAAAAGGCTATCAAAAGAATGTTAAGATGAGGGTCTAAAAAGCTTGATCTGATGCGCTAAGGCTGATTTGGATCTTTGATCTAATGCGCTGCCTTGAACTGAGAAAGGTAACTTGAGCTAGGTTGTAGAGGATCTTGAAAGTATCAACCAATGCGCCAAAGAGGAGAGGAGGATTTGGATCTTTGATGTGCTGCGCCATGGAGAGGTTGAGTGAGTGGTTAAAGTTTTTTCATATCAGGGAGATGTCAAATACTCCATTTGATGCGCCTAAGGTCATGATCTAATGCGTTTCAAGCATAAGGATTTAAAATCATGAAGTAATACCTTTAAAGTCCAAGGCCTACTCAAGATCAAGGTATTTAAAGCTATTAAAGAGGATTTTACTATTTGAATCTGCTGCGCCAGCCTTGTAGGAGGCAGTCCAAATGGAAATCTAGAGCATCTTTTAAGAATCAGAAGTCAAATCTGCCAACCAATGTGCCAGCCTTATGAAGAAGGTAATGTTGATCTTGAAAACATTTTAATGAAGAACTTAAACTCTCTATCTAGTGCGCCACTTTGTGAAGGAGTTTGACAGTGTCATCTGCTGCGCCAGCTCAAGGAAGATCAGAATTTTTCAATCCAGTGCGTCATCTTGGTGTAAAGTCTAGTTAAAGTTTTGACATCATTCAAGCTAAACATCAAAGTCCTTAACTCATGTGCCTAGATTAGAAATGCTTGTAATGATTCTTATGTATTATGTGTTATCAAAAGGAATTGATGCTGTTTCTCTGTTTGTGTTGCAGCAATACAAGATGAAGCTAAGGAGTCAAGAAAGAAGAAGAAGCTAGAACTACCTTCATGCTAGGATTGGAGTCAATAGGTTGCCATGTGAAGAGAACATCATAAGCTGCTCAAAGTGATCACTTCAAGATCAACATACTTCATCTTCAATTGCATCCTACAAGGCTTTTATCCACACTCTACTTCAAGTTCTTTCAACCTTCAAGGGAACCTCATGTAACTGCTCCAAAGGACATCATCTTCATCAAGACTTCCAAAGGCATCCACTCTACTTCAAGTTCCTTCAAGATTCAAGATCATCAACGATGAAGCATTTTATCATCTACATTAAGTTCAAGTATACATCAGCTAGAAGACATCCATCCAAAGGACATCATCTTCATCAAGTGGCATCATGTTAAGATCATCATGTTGAAATACATCATAATCAAAACTTCCAAAGGCATCTATAAAGCTTCAAGTACTCATCCAGTATTCAAGTCTGATTCAAGAGTCATCTACTCTACATCTGAGGGAGATGTTATCATCAAATACCTACACTCTAAAGGAGATCACTTCAAGATCATCTTCAAGGAAGCATTTCATCAACTACATCATGATCATCAAGAGCAAGTGCTTGAATCACCTTCAAGTTGCAGAGGAAGCATCATTCCAAGAGGCTCACATCAAGTTGGAACACTTCATCAAATCATTCCGAGGACACTTCATCCATCCAAACTTCAAGATTCTTCAAATCTTTAAGTTCAAGAGAGATGCTACTTCTAATCATGAATCAAGTATCATCATCATCTACTTTTACATGAAGGAGGTAGCATCATCATATACATTACCCTTCGCGAAGGATCATCCAGAGAAGATCATCATGTATCCTACAAGAAGAAACATCACGAAGTCATGCAAGTGAAGCAACATGTATACATCCAGTTTACAAGAAGATGAGCAAGGCAAGATCAACAGGATACATCTCAAGTGTTCATCATCAAAAGCAATCATGTTGAAGACATCATACATTGATAATACAATTTGGGAATATGCCCCACAAAACAGATTGAATTAACAGTTGAAATCCACAAGGTATGTTGAGGTGGCACCTATGTGGTGAGTACCTATCATCATCCAATCATATCAGCCGCATTATTTTAAATGCATTCAATGTATTATTTAATAAAAGAAGCCAAAGGGACGCCTATGTGGAAGATGTTTTAAATGATTTCATCTTACCTTATCTTCTTGGAAAGCGTGCCTTCATTGCCTCTCTCTTTTGTACTAAAAATAACAGTTGTTGTAACTGCCTGTTGAGGTGGCATGATCTGAGCCCTTGGCTACATGATCAATCTGAGCCATTCATTGTAACCTAGACTACTATATAAAGGCCTTGTTGCCTCATTTGTAAAGTAATAGAGATTAGAGAGTAGTCATTAGATTTTAGAGGTAGAGTAGGAGAGACTCTCGAAATTCTCTGAGAGGACTTGAAGTTGTAAATATTTATCAAGATTAATGCAAAGACATTGGAGCATTGTTTGGTGTTAAGTGTTGTCTTGTGGAGTAACATGATTTCTTGTATCTTAATGAAGTGGAGAGATGTTTCAATTAGATTAGAAGTAGATTAGAAGCTCTTTGTTGTAATGTATGTTGTATTGGATATTTGATCAACTCCTAGCTCATGCTTTTGACATTCATCGCTGATGAAGTGTTGTGTAAAGCTAGTCTGAGCCTTATTTGTATAAGTTCGATTGTGGATGCTTGTTTGAGCTGCGCCGTTCAATGGGTGCTTGTATAAGCTTTTATGATTTGAAAACCATTCGCGTAACCTTAGGAGATTGCACCAACTTCATGTAGTTGTAGGCATCCTTGGCAAAGTGGAGTTAGGTTCAGGAGTTTGTCTATTCACGCATCATCATTGCTTCATTGACCTTAGATTAGTTTTTTGAACTTTTATCTTTTTCTATTTCTTTATCATTGAAACCTTGTATATATCATCATCCACATTGAAGGAGAAATAAGCTAAGTGTATGAAGAAGTCTGCGTAAGTCCCTTTGTGATTATCAGCAAGATCACATGTAATCACTGAGTTAACCCATCATGAATCATAAATAAGGAACCTTGGAGTTACTTCACTGGATCACATAGTTCAGCCTTTGAAGAGCTTTATTCAAGAGAGAGTGGGATACTCTAGTGTTTTACTCTATTGTTGACTTGTCTAAAAACAAGCATCAACACAACGCTTTAGGATTAGGACAACAGTTACACAAATGAAACCTCCATGTTTGATTATGAAAAATGAGCATTGAAATGCTCAAATCTATCTTAAGAAAGGCTGGAAATGACTTCCATACATCTTCCCACTGAAAATTCCTCTTTCCCAAGTTTGAATTACTTTGCCAACCCCCATGAATTAGTGCAAACTCAAGTTTGACGTAGCTGGTCTGCTGAAAAATAGCAGAATTAGAACTGAAAATTTGAATATCTTCCCCCCAAGGTACATCTCTCTGGTCTCCATAATCTTCCAACATACTTTGTTGGTGACTTCTCTGTTGATTAGGAAGTAATGGAGCAGCTCTACTATGCATCTGCTGCTCACTCTCATTAATTCGAGTACTATCAACAAAAGGAATCTCTGATGCACTAGGATTTTTGTTATCATGTAATAATGCATCATTATTCAAATCATCTTCCTGCTTCCACTGAATGTCCGAGACAACTTCGTCTCTATCTTCTTGCACCTTCACTATATCATCATTAATGTTCAAAGATCTTCTATCAATCAATGCCTCCACATTCCACTCAAAAAGAGGATTGTGATGAATCAAATCAGCTCCTATATCATAAAGTGGATTAACAATTGAGTGAAAATTAGGATTATATCCTTGACTTACCAAATTTGTATGCAAAACAAGTTCTACACTTGGCTTCCTTATTGCTGTTCTGCAAACTCTAGCAAGCTCAACGCCATCTTTTGAAATCTTATTAGGCAAAATATTGTGGGAACCATCATTTTGCTCATTAAATATGGCGTGCACATCATCAAAAGATTTTTTTCGATTCTTTTTGCAATGGGAACTTGAGATGTACCATTAGTCATTCCCCTCAAAATCATTGTCTTACCATCGGCTTGAAATTTGAGTTCCATGGTTTGTAGGTTCAAGGACATCTCTCCCAATGACTTTAACCACTGAATGCCTAAGACAATACAAAATTCCCAATGTTAACTGCATGAAAAACATCCTTTACCTCATAATTTCCCAAATGGAGACTCATGTTTGGAATTCTTCTTGTACATTGGATAGTAAACCCATCTGCAACTATAACATTGAATCCCTCAAATCCCTCAGTCAGAAGGCCTTTTCACACTACAATTCCTTCGTCAATGAAATTGTGTGTGGCACTAGTATCAATTAGAGCAGTGATTCGTTGTCCACACAACACACCATGGACCATAAAAGGATCACTCCTATGTTGACAAGATATTCAGCCAAAGATGCCATCATTAATTTTTCTCTTGTTAGATCTTTTTGGGACTTCTTCTTCCTCACTGGTCTTTGAATTAGCTTGCTGTTCTGAATTTTCTGATTCACATTTAGCAGTCACATAAGTATCTAACTGATGAGCTTTGCCTCTTTCATAGCACTTGTGTTCTGGGGCCCAGGGCTCTTTACATGTGAAACATAGTTTCTTCTTTCTTAGCTCATTTCGGAGCTCATCATCCATCTTTGGTGCAATTGTTTTAGGCTGCATTTGTTCTTTCTGCAAGTGCTTCTTGTCATCCTTCTTATCAAGGAATGTCTTGGACTGAAATTTAATCCTTGGAGCTGTAAATTGCATGTTTCTAGCCTTCTTTATGGCCTCTTGCAAGGATTGAGGTTCCAAAGCTTTTACCCACCCTCTCAATGGTTCCATTAATCCTTCAACAAAGAGGTAGGTCAGCCTCCCTTCGAAAACATCCATCACCATTATTGCTATCCTTTGAAAATCTGAAATATATGCATCCACAGTGTCTCTTTGCCTAACTTGGGCCAGTTCTCTGAAATGACTCTTAGGATCATGTTTGTCAAAACGATCAATGAGCCTTTGAGTGAATTCTTCATAAGATGTGATGAGGCTATGACCTTGGGTGATCATGTCGTGAGTCCACCAATCATGAGCATCACCATCAAGATGCATGGTGGCAAACTTGATTGAATCTCCCTCCAACATTGGGTTCAAACAAAGGTAGTTGTCAAGTTTTTGCACCCATGATCTAGCAGTGCATTTGGTTGACCCATTAAATGTAGGTATTGACACCTTCCCAAGCTTCCGTTGAAGGTCTTGATTTTGAATTCTTGGTCTATTTTTGTACTTGATTTGGCAGAAATCATGAAGGGACATTGCATTTTGAAATTCCTCACTTACAGAAAGCCATTCTTGTTGGTAATCAGCAAAAATCCCAGTCACAAATTGTCCACCTCCTTGGTTCTGCTGTTGTCCCAAGAAAAAGGGCATCATAGGCCTAGCTATTGAGGCTAGAGTGGTTCTAGTGTTATTAGCAGGATTGCTTCCATTGTTGGAGTTACTGGCATCACCACGGTTTTCATTATTTCTTCTATTCAGAGGAGTGCCACCACCCATACTCTGATTCACCAAGTGAGACAACAACCTTCTCAACTGTTGATTGCTTCTCACCAATTCTTGTTGTCCTCTTGCAAGATCATTCAATATGTCTCTGGTACTGGGATCTTGGGGATACCTGTCACCCATGTTGTTTTCCTCTTTAGAACCTGAATCAATGTGCAACTGCCTTCTTCTGTATGTTATGAAGTCAACCTCTCTAGGATTCATCAAATGCACAAGCTAGAAATTTTGATTTTATCACTGAAAAATCTGCAAGGATGGAGTAACCAATCAGGCTAGCAGGAAGACCCGCTCTGATACCACTGTAATGTTCTACCCCAATTTTTTTTCTTCAGATTTTACAATAATAACTACAGTGTTAGCACATAGAATGCAACCAAGAAAACACCTCCGCACTTTCTGATCAGCAAGTTCCCAAGATGGGCGAGGTGAGAGCATACAGTGTTTCAACTGATCAAATAAATGCCTTGCAAAGAGAATCCAATTACAACTTCCGCTTATTCAACGGACATCCACTTATTCAGTGGGAATACACCACTTATTTAGTGGGAGAATGAATAAGGAAATCAAAGCACCTCCGCTTATTCAGCGGGAAAGCCAAAAGAAATCAGAAACTTTTTATCCACACTGGCGGTCATACCATCCAGGGGTTACATATAATGTTTGCAACATAAATAAATGATTACAATGTAAGAATAGGCTACAACACAAACATAATTAACATTGATAAACACCCCCAGTACTCGTGAATGGTATGGCTTCTAGGTATCAACTTGCACATTTCATTAGTATCATCAAAACCCAAATAAACTTCCTCACAGCTGATCAAAATCAAGGAAAATCTCTGTTTATGAGGGCTGTGATCATAACCAGCCTGAGCTGCTGCTGTACGGATGGCCTAGGAATGTCAAAAACTCATTCCAAATGTATTGAAATAAGGGCGCCCAAACATGACAAGTGTTATCCTTCAACAAATCTGCAAGGTTATCACTTAATGATCCAGCAAAATATCAAACGCCCCCATCACTGGGACGGCCAGAAGTGTATGGCTCAGCATGGCAAGCAATAAACTTCAAAAAGATCTACCAAAATTTACTCGAAATCACACCAAAATCCATCACAAGATGATAATACAACACGCTTCTAATCAAAACTTAAAAAAACATCATAATCCATTTCAGCTTTGTGTAAACTCTTGAATGAAGTCACTCCTTTCAGCTAGGGTGGATCTTTCACCATCGAAACTGAACTTCTTCGAGAGGGTTTTCATCCTCAAGAAGGTATGAAGAACTCACATGTTCATTTCTGCAGCATAACAATATAATATCCAGCCTAAAGAAGCAAAATGAGCCCTCATCTCCTTTATAAAGGCACTTTGGGAGTTACACACAAAAATAATTATTTCTTGGAAAATAATCTTTTTTCTCTCCAACTAAAATATTTCACTCTTCCCAACTTAAGCGCTCACTTTAAAGTGCCTAAATAAAAAGAATATATTTTCCTCTTTCCAATGAGCTATAACACATATGCATTTATTAATTATTTCCAATCTTATAGAAAGAAGTACCACATAATTAATAAATAGCTCATTAAGTCACCCACTTTTACAGAAAATCCCAAACATCATCAAATTGCAAAATAAACTATACCAACGCCCTCCAGGAAGTTTGGGATGAAGAATGATGCCATCTGAGTGACTTTTTAAAATTAGACGGCTTCTCCAAGAAGTTTGGAGAGCAATCCGAGAAGCCGAAAAAACTTGCGAAAGCTGCATTGCAATCCTGAAACTCAATTGAGCTAAATGCCATCAACAGAAACCCAAAAAACAACTAAACTGGTGCTCTTCACAAACAAGGAGCCCCTTACCATACCACAGCCTATCGGAACCCCAGGAAATAGGCTATCGGGCCCACAACTGACTAGGCTTTACAATGGGATATTACAGGAAACCACTCGTTCCACCTATATACAACAACCTAATCTTCCAGAGAATCCTCATGGATATCGGGCATTTAGATGTCCTTGTGGAGATTAGAAGCTCAAGCTTAGGTGTCATGTAGATTTTTTTTCTTTTGATTCTGAGGTATTTGTAATCCATGAAGTTCTGAAGTAGATTACAAGGGGGACTATTGTTGCTTACCAGTTAGGCACCATCCAAAGAGGACAGCCGTCGCTTGACATTCACACATTCAAGTCTTCTTGTGTGCCTCCTGTGTTATCCTATAGGTGATCAAGGCTATCACATTGAGATGTGTCCACAATCACAATTTGGTTCTCATTGTCAATGGCCTAGTTGGTAAGGAAATCCGCCACACCATTGGCTTCCTTGTAACAGATGCCACATTCATACATTATAAGTGAGGCTAGTATCTTCCAAGTTCCTCTCAAAATGTTGCTCAACTTCCACTTGTAGGTTCCCCCTTTTTGATTGCATTTATCATTAATTGATTCACCTTCAATGACAAGGCAAGTAATGCCACAATCCCTAGCCAAGGAAATGCCATGTACTAGAGAGTGTGGCTCGACCTCATTGTTCAAGCCCCTTTCCAGCTTCACCGAGGTAGCCTTGTTCAAAGAGCCCTGTGAACCCCTAATCTTGCAATCCACTCTAGACAATCCCGAGCTGGCTCTTGATGCACCATTGAAATTGAGTTTGAAGAAACCCTCATGGGGTGGTGTAATGTCCCCATTTTCGGGTTCTCTTGCTTTTCTGTTGGCACTGACCTACTAGGTGTGTGTCGGCGTTATCAGAGGAGTTATTTGATGTTTTCAGTGAGCTCAAGTGGTATGGAGGACTTATATGCCACTTTCAAATATGATTTCCGGCTTCTGGTGCGGTCTCCAAGATTCTTGGAGGGAGCATCTATTTTTAGTAAGTCACCCAGTTGGCATTATTCTTCATCCCAAACCTTCAAAATCATGTTGGTATGATTTATTTTGCAATTCGCTTCAGCTTGGGATTTTCCGTAAAATTGGGTGAACTATTGAGCTATTAATTATTAAATTCACTTAAGTTATCTAATGTCGTAAATATTTTAAAAGATAACTTAAGTGTAATAGCTCTTTGGAAAGGTAATTAAGTGTTTTAAAAGATAGACACTTAAAAAGGAGACCTTGCATATGAAATATTAATATTATTTCAAATAAAGGTCTTTTGGAGAGGGAAAAGTGCTTTTTCAAAAAAGCAACCGAAAAGCAAAAGCACCTTTTCGAAAAAGCAGCGAAAAAGCAAAAAAGTGCTTTTTCAAAAAAAAAAAAAAACAGCGGAAAAGAAAAAAGCGCTTTTGCAAAAAAAAAAAACAACGGAAAAGAAAAAAGTGCTTTTTTCGAAAAAGCAGTGGAAAAAAAGCAAAAAACGCTTTTTTCTAAAATAGCTCCAAAATGTTATAAAAGGGAGTTGGAGCTCATTGTTGAGGGATGCTATTGATATGATATTGTTACTCTGTTGGATTGAGCCTGTGTATTCTTCGATTATCACTTGAGGACGAAAACCCTCTTGTAGATTGGGCGTGGTTTCATTCAAAAACTACCATTGTGCTGAAGGTGGAATTACTGGAGCAATCTCATACAGAGTTTGCCATTGCACTCAATGGATTTTGATGTCTTTGAAAGTTTTTTGTTTGAAGTTTGATGCTATGGTTATTGTAGTGTATTTTGGAGTGATTTAGAATGAGTTTGATGTTTCAAGCTGGATTTTTGGTGAGAGTTTCATTGCATATTTTGGTTGTATTTTCAGTTTGGTGGATTTAACATTTTGGTTTGAGTTTGAAGGATTCATGGAGCTGGCCTTACCATCTACAGGCTGAATCAGTGAAGGCAAGGCGTGAGATTTTGAGGGTTTGATCTGCTGTTCTTTCTTGCAAATTATTACTAATATTTGTCCTTGTTTCCAGCCACCTAGATTATGGGAAATCTTGAGTTCTTTGCAGCAGATTGAATGGGTACTTTGCAGGCCATACATCCCTTGCTGGCCGTACCATGCCTAAAAGGGGACGTAGGGGTTTAGAGGAGGAATCGCTCCATTTTGTTGACATTTAATGCTAGGTTTTGGGGCGCCATTGGGTGTAGGAGATGAGTATGCAGTTTGGAGATGGATTTCATGTGTTTGGGACAGAATAGGGGTTTTACCATGCTGATACAATGTGACAGACCTGCTACAACAGTATGTCAGTGATCTCTTATTCATATCAAACCTCAGTGATTCAGTATTATGGTCCCTAGTATGGTATAGTTTCAGTTCTTCAGTTATGGACAGTTTTGAAATGCTTCCCTTCATGCTTCTATGTGATTTTCTAGTGCTAACTTGTTGCAACAGTGATATCATGTTTGAAATCAGGGTTAATATTATTGCAGCCTATACTTTCCATTGTGATTATATCTAATGTTGCAATGACATATCATTTTGTAATCCTTGGATGATAGTACCGCCAGTGGAATAATCTTTCTTGTTCATGATACTCACCCCACTTAACAAGTGGTTTATTTGTAATGGCTTCCCGCTGAAAAGTGGATGTGCCTAGGTTTCTTTTTTGTTTCTCCCATTGAATAAGTGGATGCCTGCTGCATAAGTGGATGCCTGCTGCATAAGCGGATGCCCACTGAACAAGTGGAAATTGTTTTTATTGCTGGTTTGGATTTGAATGCTAACTCGGAAGCACTTGTATGCTCTCACCTCGCTCGTTTGGGAACTTGGTGATCAAAAGGTGTGGAGGAGATTGCATGGTTGCATTTCATTTGCTAACACTGTTTGATACTGTGGGAAAATCTGAAAAGAATTTGGGGTAGAACATTACAGGTGGTATCCATTTGACCTATGCTTTGTCTTTTTTTGTAGTTTTATCGCCCACAACCCGATGATCAAGGGCACAAGATACCTCATTTATTGAGAAATTTTTTGTTGAAAACAATATTTGAGGATGATGGTTTGTTTGTTAGAGTCATGCTAGAAAAACCCCATGTCATTGAGGAAGGGTTTAATTAATCGAATGTCATGATAAGTGTAATGTCCCCAATCTGAATTTTTTTGGAATATATGATATTTTTAGATTTTTCTGGTTTATAAGACAAACAAAAAACTAAAAAAACAAACTGAAAATGGAAACAAGTGGATAGAAACTTCTTATCAAATCCACAAAAGCTGATATAAACCCTCAACTGCATCACAACAGTAGATCTAACATGTAGATGATCAAATCCAACCAATGTGTCTGCAGATTTGTGCAAGAATAGCGAGTATGAAACCTTAGAACAACAATGGATATCAAGTGTGCTTGCTGATCTATGCATGAACAGCAATATCAAACCATAAGACATCTAATAGATTTCAAGTATGCTTGCTGATTGGTGAATGAACAGCAGTAGAAAACCTCAGAACAGCAATAGATCATGAATATACTTGTTTTATGACAGTACAACAATGTAAACCCTTAAAATAGTAACAGATCATGAATATATTTGCTAGTTTATGAATGAATGGCAATAGACAACAAATATACTTGCTGATTTGTGTATTGACAGCAACATGAAACCTTAGGACAGCAAGTAGATGTCAAGTATACTTGCTGATTTGTGTATTGACAGCAATATGAAACCCTAGGACATCAATTACACATAAATCTGAATTGAAAACAACAATAGTCCACTGAGAAATATCAATTAGAAACATCGATATGAAACCCTAGATCCGATCCTTGCATTTATGACAGCTGGAAACATGATTACAATTGTTGATATACTGAAATTTCACAAATTTTTGGCTGAAAGAACAACTGCAATTCTATGATAAATGCAGATCCAAACGATGCAATACCAAATCAGATCTCAAAACCTCAAAGAGCTCAATGAATGATGCTAAAAATGGCGGTGACTATGCTGTACAACGACGCTGCTAGGAGGTATGATGGTGGTGTTTGATGACGATATATGACAACAATAAACCCTGAATAAAGTTTGATTTTTATAGTAACAACAACAAATAATAAATATCCTCAATTTGGTGCTCCAAACAATGAATATTGATGATGAATAGCAACAACATATGTTGATAAATTCTGAAAACCAGCAATAACAATGATTTGCTTGCAAGAATAATTCGATCCAATCCTCTACAAGGTGAAATCTTCAAGAATTCATTGTAGCGACACTGTAGCAATTTGAAAATGACATCAATTCTTTGAGCACAAATGCGATTCCCAGGTGGAGTCACCTCTTATGGACAAGAGAGTTTTCGTCCTTAGATCCAACCTTGGAAACTGAGAGGATTTTCGTCCTCTAAGATCTTGTCATGTTCCCTTTTTCAATTTAAGTAAAAGAAATAATAAAGTTAATGTTTTTATGTTGTCTAATGATTTACTTTTTATTTTATTAAAAAGTGTCAACTTAATATTACTTTATTAAAATAATTTTAATAATAATGTATTATGTTTATCAAAAAAAGATAAGTATTATTATTAAAATAATTAAAAGAGCTTTGATAAGATTTAAAGATGATGAAAGGCGAAAATTTGAAGGGAAAAGGAAAAGCAAGAAAAATAAGTTCTATAAAGGAAGGAAAATTCCTCATAATGCTTTATGTTATGTTATTAATAATTATCAAAAACCCTTTTTGTAGAGCTCGAGCATTTTATGTTCATCATTACTAGAAGATCTAAGGACGAAAACACTTTAGGTCTTTGGGAATCCGAGAACGAAAACTCTCAGGATTGCAGTCGGTAATTCCACCTAGGAATTGCATAGAGCTTCATCAGCGTTTCTAGTTTCAGTGTTTGTGGTTTGTGTGTTTCCAGAAGATTTGGGTATTTTAGTGGATTGGTGTTGATTTTATATTTTACAGAGACAAAATTGTTATATTCATCAAATGGTAATAAGGACCTTATTTATTATTAATGTCATATCAATAAGAGGGCCGTACATTTTTCTTGTACAACCATACCATTTAATCAAATTAAATGTTGCTGATTATTACTTTGGTACCAGCCGTACCATATCAAGAATAATAAAGGCAAACGCATGGTAATTAAATTGTTTCAAAGTTTTAGAAGAGGTATTGAAGTGACTGTACAAAATTCTAAATGCTAAGTGCACATTTTCATAGCAGCTGTACCTTATTCAAATTACTCAATAATTAAGGAATTAACATTGTTAAAGTGAATCACAGCCTTTTGGGGAAGATTTGGGGAGTTTGTACTTGTGTTAAGATGAGGCCGTACCATTTTTAAAGGTTTATCTTGGTGATTCAGCACTTCCAAATCAGAATTCAGGTTTCTTTTTGAAAATTTTTGATTAAAATAAATGAATTTTTAGTTGGAAGTTTTTGTGTTTTGTACCAAAAAGGTACCAACTGTAGCTTATAGTAATTTTTTAGTATGCTAATGGCTACAAGCACAATTTGTAATTCAGTATTTATTTTAATAAATATTATTAGTCATTAAAAAATTAGAATTTTGGAAAAATTGTTATAAGGGATATTTAGAAGTCGTTCTGCAATTATCTCAACTTGTAAAATTGGGAAAACATAAAAATTTATATATTTCCAAAATATTCCTTTGGGAATATTACAGATCTCCGAAATGCCAAGGGTTTTTGTCCTTGGATGAAAAGATGAACACAAAGCTCAATCTCCGGAAAGTATTCGAAAATGCAAAATGACAAGTGATGTTTTGATGTGAGCCTTGACTTTTGTTTTATGGTTTGCCTTTTTTGGGCCCATGAATTAAAATTTCTCTCCAAAAGTATGTAAAAGTACTTTTTATTATTAAGAGTTTAAAAACACTTTTTAATTAATTATAATAATATTATTAAGTTGCCCCATTTTAAAATAGAATTACTGGGCCCAGCTTAAAATAAAATTATTATTTCCCTTGCTTTATCCTTTAGTCGACAAGAAATGAGGATAGGCTAGAGGTCTTCTCCACGTCTCTAGTTCCAAAAAAGAGACATGATAGTCCACCCTTTCTGGAATTGCTTGCCATCAAGCAATTGCAAACCCGAATGCTCAAGTATCACCATGCCAATATGATTAATCATGCCGTGATGTCTATAGAGCCTGGATCTTGTAGTTGTCAAGTGAAACAACTCCTCCAAAAAGTACTATGGGATCTATGCACACCCAAATGCTCAAATGTCATCATGCTTATATTATGAATCATGTTGTAATGTCCATAGAGTAACTCTTGTCAAAAAGCATTGCAAGATCTACTATCTCCATCATCCACAACATCTTTGTTCAACTCATGTAATTTGATCACTTCTTTGAAAAACACTTTGACCATTTGAGGAAAAATAAAGAAGTGTGCAAGGTTAGTTAGTTTATCAACAACATGAATGCAAACCTTGGGGAGATAGGGGACGGGATCCATGATTGTACCTTTCCACTTCTGACTTGGATTAGGCAAGGAATGCAATCAACTCACATTATGCTCCTTGATTTGCTGGCAAATAATGCTTTCTCCTCGATGCTTGAGGATATCCTCAATCTCTTGCAAGGCCAAAGGGTGTCTTATGAACATAGCACCATGTTTTCGTTGTGCCACTCTATTTGCACTATGAATTGAAGAATTTGGAACCTGCAATTGGGCATGATAATAACTTCATTGATCTCCAATAGATTGTATAACTCCATTGTAGGCAGAAACCCCCATAATTTTGTGCAAATCAGATTGCATGCAAGCTGAAATGAAGTTGCAGCAGTCATAAATCATTTGAAACCTCATCCAAATCAATAGTACGGTGGCTGGAATAATTGTTTTCAGCAGATCTAATGGCTGAAACCCCTCATGAGCAGCATAATGCAAGGAAAATCTCTTAAGCTCTGCAAACCTATAACTATATATGACTGATAACAGTAGTCCAAGGTCTGAAACTGTAATGTCCCCTTTCTAGCTACAGAGTTAGTCTATCATTGGGTTCTCGTAGACTGACAATTTGATTAGGGAATCAACGGTGTAGATGTGGTTTGAGTTCAGTGGATCCAGTTGGCACTCTCAGAGTTGGCTTTGTTTGCTTATGGCCCATACTTGCTATTTTTAGCAAGTTCGGGATTAGTGTCGTTTTGGGATTTTTAGAGTTGGGTTGGATTCGTCTCGTCGAGACTTTTCTGACGAGCTATTGAACATGGAATTCCGATATTATCTTGGTAGTTATTTTAAAGTCCGTAAGTTGAGTTAATTTATTTAATTGGGACTCTAGTGTTATTTTATTAAGTGACCATAATGAAAAGAAAATATAAAAATGTGTCATTTGTGGAGTTGGGCGCCCATCCCTAGGGGAAATAAAGTAATTTAAAAACATAACATTTCCCCCCAAAAAGCCAACGCCTCTCTTGGAGAGGAAATAAAACATGGAAAAGTGACTTCATTTGGGATGCTTGAGTTTATGATATTGTTGGCTATTTTTCTCTGCTAGGGTTTTCTGAGAGGGTTTGAAGAGGATTTGAACCAGAGGCTATTGGGAACGAAAACTCCCTCTAGTAACAGCATTCTACAGGCGTGAAAGACCGTCCAAAGGTGCTATTGAGGCGGATGCATCCAGTATTCGCAGTTGTGCTTCAACAGAGTTAATATTGCTGAGGGTTTGAGGACTTCATGGTTATATCATTTGTAGATTTATAGAAAGATAGCTGATGACAATGGAGTGAGGGCAGATTTGTGGGATTGAGGAGCATATTAGAGTAGCCGTACAACATACCTTGCTGGCCGTACCACAGCAGTCCCAGCCATACCATGCCTAGGTGACATTTTTGGTGTTTGAGTTCCATTCTCTTCACTCCAAACTTGGCGTTAGGAATTATTAGGAGTGTGCAGTGATTTTTGAAAGAGTGCAGACCTGTGTTGGTGCATTAATCTGCTGTATACAGCCAGCCAGATCGTACCAGCCTCACCTAGAGGTACGTGGGGTTTGTATAGACTCATTTCATCTTGTTTGCAGCCATTTCATTGCACTTGTTTGGGCGTTTAGAGCCTCTATGATCACCACAGACCTTTGTATGCACAACACTATCTTTCCATGGTGATTTCGGAGCTATTCTATCATACCCAGTTGTTGGTTTAGGTACAACACTTGTACGAAGTTTCATATTTCCATTTGGGTATGTGATGATAATTCATATTTGGTGATTCTATGATTTGGGTGGTTGTTATTTTGTTCATATTCATTGTATTTTTTTTGGGTTTTCAATATATGCTATACATTGTATTATTCCAGCAACACACATTGCAAGAAAATTGAAACCCCTTCTGCATCTTCTCTCTAGTTTGAAAGAACACTCTAAAAGTAAATAAAAATAACACTATTAAGATCTTTAAAAAGAACCAACAAGTACGGCACATTTCAGTGGTATCAGAGCACAACTCTTCCTGCCATCCTGTGAGGTCAGATTCAGACATGCAGATGAAAAAATGAGACATGCAACCGGGTACAAGTAGATATTATCGCAGACGAAACAAGTCACGAACAGATTTACAGGTCCCTCTGAGAAATCTTTCTAATACAGATATAGAGGTGGTAGCTGCAGAGGAACAACCAGTAGTGATTTATAGTGAAGAAGATCTTGAAGTACTGCAGACAGATCCTTTTTCAGGAGAGATTGGAGTACAGGTTGAGGAGATGGGTGATAGAGAGAACGAAGAACCTAGCATGCGAGAAATCTTGAACTCGTTGGCTAGAGGACAACTTGCTATAGAGAGAACAATGCGAGAGTCACGGGTAGAATTGACTCACATCCTTACCCAGTTGATACCCTATGATGGTAGAAATAATAGGGATAACAATAATAATAACGGAAGAAATAGGAACAACTTTGGGGACAGATCCAAGGTTAATATTGGAGGTGACAGGCATATGGGTGATAGGAATAATGGAGATAGACAGAATGGTGACAGGCAGAATGATGACAGGCAGAATGGTGACAAGCAGAATGGTGATAGGCACAATGGGGATAGACACAGAGATAGAGACGATGATGGTGAAACTTCAGTCACCAACAGGAGGGCTACCTAGTTGACAGCCAGTGATAGACTTGGCATCCTGTATTTGCACCCGGGAACAATGTTCCTGAACAGGAGGCCACACAACTTGAGTTCCAGGACGAGGCTCTGAGAGATTGGAGGGCATCCAGCGAGGAGTTTAGAGCTGAGATGACTTTTGGAGAGTACTCTGATATGAGAATGAGACACATACCCCGTAGGGGAAATAGACAGAATTAGGAGCTCTAGAAGAAGGTTAGCAAAATGACTTTACCGTACTTTGATGGATCCGGCAAAACCACTGGTAGAGCGTGGGTCCAGAAGTTGGACAGCTATTTACAGATCAGCCCCATGCCCGAAGCTGATGCAATCACTTATGTAGCTTTACATTTGGAGGGCAGTGCGCATAAATGGTGGAGCAATGGTAAGGTTACATTGGGCCACGACCAAATCACTTCATATGTTGAGTTTACTGCCAGACTGTTCGACAGGTTTGACAAGAAAGATCCAGAGCTGCAGTTTAAGGAGTTAGCTCAACTTAGATAGGTGGGCTCAGTGGACTCATACATCTCAGAGTTTCAGGACCTGTTTGTTATGGTCCCAGATATTTCAGAGCTTAGGCTGATGATAATGTTCATTGATGGATTGTCAGACCCCTTGCGTGGTTGGATTAAGGGTCTCGATCCAGTATCATTATAGGAGGCCATGAAGGCCCGTGACATGGAGTCCTCGACATGGAGGAGTAAATTTCAGTCCAAGGGATTCCAGTACAGGAGGGACAAGGAGAAAGATAAAGACAGGAAACACTTTTAGAAGGAATCCAGACAATAGCGTAAGAGTTCTTCCAGGTTGGACAGTGATCAGTTGAATGACCTTAGGAGGAAGAAGCTCTGTTTTCATTGCCGAGAGCCTTGGGATCCTAAGCACAAGTGTGCTACCCAAGGAAAAGCAAAATAGTTGGAGTATTTTTCAGCAGATGAGTCCGTGGAGTCAGAGCCACATTCAGAGCAGCAATCAGAAGCCAATGACTTAGGTACAGATGGTGCATCTGAGGCATCTGATACAGAGGAGCAGACGACCCTACCTACAGCACATCTCTCTAGCATTCAGAGGGGTCGTTTAGGATGAGAGGAGTACTTGGTGGGCAGCGAGTGATTACTCTACTAGATACAGGTGCTACTCATAATTTTGTAGATGAGGGCTTGGTTGCCAAGAGATGACTCAAAACCGAAGAGTTCGAAGGCTTTAAGGTGAGAGTTACAGACGGATTTGTTCTCACCTGCACCAGGAGGATACCCAATCTCACCATATTGTTGAATGATTACACTTGCCAGTCAGATTTCTATGTAGTTAGCATGGGTGAGATGGATGTTGTTTTGGGCATGCGATGGTTGCATGACATTGGGGAGTTCACACTCAACTTGAGGACTATGGAGATGAAGTTTGAGGTGAACGGGAGACGTGCTCAGGGGAATTTCAGATGGTGGGTTGAGAGTGGTTTCACTCAAGAGGATGGAGAGATTGATATGACATGATCAGGTGCAGTGGGCAGCAGAGATGATAGTGATGCCTGCAGTGTTAGAACAACAGAAGCGTGAGTATCCACCTGATATACAGGCTCTCTTGACTAAACACACCAAAGTGTTTAGTGGCATACCACCAGGTAGACCCCCTGATAGGGGTATTGAGCACGTCATTGAGCTCGAGGATGTTGCTAAGCCTGTAATTACCACACCATATAGGCACCCGAAGAGGTATAAGGATGAGATCAAGAAAGCTATCAAAGAGCTTCTCGCAATGGGGCACATAAGGCCAAGCAAAAGTCCATTTGGTTCATTAGTGGTCTTGGTCAAGAAGAAAGATGGAACTCTCAGAATGTGCATAGATTACAGAGAGCTTAATAAGAAGACCATAAAAATCAGATACCCCATACCCCGCATTGATGAGCTGATAGATGAGTTGCATGGGGCATGTTACTTCTCAAAAATAGATTTGAGATCCGGTTATCATCAGATATGGGTCAGGGATGAAGATGTTGAGAAGACAACATTCAGATGCCATTATGGGCATTTCAAGTTCCTAGTCATGTCTTTCGGTTTGACCAATGCACTAGCCACCTTCCAATCCTATATGAACAGGGTATTCAAAGAGCAACTACGGAGGTTTGTGTTGATATTCTTTGATGACATATTGATATATAGTAGGACTTGGGAGGAGCATTTGAAACACATTGACATTGGCTTGAGCATTCTTGAGCGTGAGTCATTATATGCTAAGATGTCAAAGTGTGAGTTTAGAATGACCGAGTTATTGTACTTAGGTCATATTATCAGTGTTGGTAGTGTGAAGGTGGACCCGGAGAAGATTCGGGCAATCATTGGCCGCCACCAAAGAATCTCAGCTCAAGGGATTCCTTGGTCTTTGTGGATATTACTGCAGATTTGTGAGGGGATTTTCACAGTCAGTTGCCCCCCTTACAGACTTGATTCGGAAGGATGCTTTCAGTTGGTCAGGTGGTGCACAGGAGTGTTTTGACAGGTTTAAGGAGTTGATGAGTACCTGTCTTGTGTTGGCCATTCCAGATTTCAGCAGACCATTTGAGTTACAGTGTGATGCCTTAGGGGAAGGCATTGGTGCAGTATTAATGTAGAATAAATACCCTATAGCATTCAAGAGCAGGAAGTTGAGGGGTGTGGAGAAGAGCTACAGTATTTATGACAAGGAGATGTTAGCCATCATGCACACATTGGCTAAGTTCAGACAATATTTGGTTGGGAGCAAGTTTGTGATAAAAACAAATCACAATAGTCTGAAACGTTTCTTTGGACAAAAGGACCTGAATGATAGGCAGCAGAAGTGGGTCAACAAACTTCAGGCCTACGACTTTGACATTGTCTACGTCAAAGGGAAGAAAAACATAGTTGCTGACGCCTTATCTAGGAGACCCCATTTGTGTGCACTGGGTGCTATTTCAGAGGATTGGAGAGAGCTGATATCTGTAGAATATGCTAAGGACAAATGGGCTACTTTATAGATGGCACTATCAGAGATGATAGATACACAGTGGTAAATGACTTGATCATTTACAAAGACAAGATTTTTCTAGTGCCAGGATCAGAGATGAAACAGAAGGTTTTGAGAGCATTCCACGACTTGTCTATGGCTGGACACCTTGGTTACTTCAAAACATACAGGCAGGTGAGAGAGCGTTTTACATGGAAAGGCCTCAAAACTGAAGTGTTGAAATATGTGAGAGTGCCCGACATGCCAGCAAAACAAGCAAGAGCACTCTTTTCCAGGTGGATTATTGCAGCCCCTGCCCATTCCCGAGAGGAAGTGGGATAGTATTTCCATGGACTTTATCATAGGTTTACCAAAAGTCCAGGGGTGGGATTGCATCTTCGTGGTAGTGGACAGGTTGACGAAGTTTGCACACTTCTTTGCCATTCCTACCACCTTCTCTGCAACACAGGTTGCAGAATTGTTTTTTAGAGAGGTATTCTGTCTTCATGGGTTGCCGCGTAGCATTGTGAGTGATAGGGACAACAGGTTCCTAAGTAATTTTTGGTAGGAGCTCTTTAGGTTGACAGGGACAGAGCTCACCCCCAGCACCAGCTACCACCCACAGACGGATGGCCAGACGGAGATAGTTAATAAATGGGTGGAAGGATACCTCCGAAATTATGTAGCAAGGCAGCAAAAGGCATGGATTAAGTGGCTTTACATGGGTGAGTATTGTTATAATTCCACTTATCACATGTCTATCTAGATGTCACCCTTCATGGCTCTATATGGGTATGAGGCACTGAGCTTTGTGGATTTATTGTTTGGTGATAGCAGAGTGCCTAAGGCCAAAGACCTTCTATAGGAGAGTCAGGATGTCATGAGGTCTTTGAAGGAGAATATTCAGAAGGCTCAGAATCAGCAGAAGCAGTATGCAGACCAACATCGGACAGAGCATTCATTTGAGGTGGGTGACATGGTATATTTGATGCCACTGCCCTATAGACAGTCCACTCTCAAGAAGAGTGGGGCAGAAAAACTTAAGCCACGTTACCATGGACCCTTCAGGATCTCCAAGAAATTTGGAGAAGTGGCTTATGAGTTGGATTTGCCGACAGGTAGCAGGGTACATAATGTCTTCCATGTGTCTCGCCTCAAAAAGGCATTGGAACACAATGTGACACCTTCAAGAGAGTTACCTCCTCTTGATGAAGAGGGGAAATTGATTTTGGTACCCGAGGCTATAATTGATACCAGGGAACGCACTTTGAGGAGGACCATCAGGGAATATCTGGTAAAGTGGAAAAACCTGCCAGTTGAGGATGCTACTTGGGAGAATGAGCAGATATTGGAGCATCCTGATCTAAGATTGCTTGAGGCAAGCAATCTTAGGGAGGGTGGACTGTAATGTCCCCTTTCTAGCTACAGAGTTAGTCTATCATTGGGTTCCTGTAGACTGATAATTTGATTAGGGAACCATGGTTGGATCGGCTTTGGATGGGTTATTTAGTGGTGTAGATGTGGTTTGAGTTCAGTGGATCTAGTTGGCACTCTCAAAGTTGGCTTTGTTTGCTTATGGCCCATACTTGCTATTTTTAGTAAGTTCGGGATTGGTGTCGTTTCAGGATTTTTAGAGTTGGGTTGGATTCGTCTCGTCGAGACCTTTCTGACGAGCTATTGAACGTGGAATTCCGATATTATCTTGGCAGTTATTTTAAAGTCCATAAGTTGAGTTAATTTATTTAATTGGGACTTTAGTGTTATTTTATTAAGTGACCAGAATGAAAAGAAAATATAAAAGTGTGTCACTTGTGGAGTTGGGCGGCCATCCCTAGGGGAAGTAAAGTAATTTAAAAACATAACATTTACCCCCAAAAAGCCAACGCCCCTCTTGGAGAGGAAATAAAACATGGAAAAGTGACTTCATTTGGGATGCTTGAGTTTATGATATTGTTGGCTATTTTGCTCTGCTAGGGTTTTCTAAGAGGGTTTGAGGAGAATTCAAACCAGAGGCTATTGGGAATGAAAACTCCCTCTAGTAACATAATTCTACAGGCGTGAAAGACCGTCCAAAGGTGCTATTGAGGCGGATGCATCCAGTATTCCCAGTTGTGCTTCAACAGAGTTAATATTGCTGAGGGTTTGAGGACTTCATGGTTATATCATTTGCAGATTTATAGAAAGATAGATGATGACAATGGAGTGAGGGCAGATTTGTGGGATTGAGGAGCAAATTAGAGCAGTTGTACAACATACCTTGCTGGCCGTACCACAATAGTCCCAGCCGTACCATGCCTAGGTGACATTTTTGGTGTTTGAGTTCCATTCTCTTCACTCCAAACTTGGCGTTAGAGATTATTAGGAGTGTGCAGTGATTTTTGAAAGAGTGTAGACTTGTGTTGGTGCATTAATTTGCTGTTACAGCCAGCCAGGCCGTACCAGCCTTACCTGGAGGGACGTGGGGTCTTTATAGACTCATTTCATCTTGTTTGCAGCCATTTCATTGCACTTGTTTGGGCGTTTAGAGCCTCTATGATCACCACAGACCTTTGTATGCACAACACTATCTTTCCTTGGTGATTTCAGAGCTATTCTGCCATACCTAGTTGCTGGTTCAGCTACAACACTTGTACGAAGTTTCATATTTCCATGTGGGTATGTGATGATAATTCATATTTGGTGATTCTATGATCTGGGTTGTTATTTTGTTCATATTCATTGTACTTTTTTTGGGTTTTCAATATATGCTATACATTGTATTGTTCAGGCAACACACATTGCAAGAAAACTGAAATCCCTTTTGCATCTTCTCTCTAGTCTAAAAGAACACTCTAAAAATAAAATAAAAATAACACTATTAAGATCTTTAGAAAGAACCAACAGGTACGACACATTTCAGAAACCATGAAAATCAACAATATGAAAATGGTATAGCAGTTGCAATACTGAAAATTCTTTGCAAAAATCAGCAATGTTAGCAATATAGAGGCTAGAAACAACCATATAATGACTGAAAATATTTCAATAGCAACAACAAATTGAAAATCACTCAATCCTATGACTAAAAACACTTGTATGGTTGCAAATGATATAATGTAGCAACTAGGAATGATGATGACAGCAACCCTAAAGCTAGAAATTATGATGACAACAGTCCTTGATATGTTTCCTTTGCAACGTAACTGCAATATTCTATTACTACTCTTCCCCATTATGCCTTGTTTGTAGTCTTTTGCAAACATATTTGTAATGTCCCCTTTTTATAGGAAGCACTTAAACCTGAATCTGCATTCAAAATGATTCTCAAAGAGACATTAGTAACATTAGAGATCAATAAATTTTAGTGATAATATCTAATGAGATCAAAGATAATATAAATATTTCATTCTTGTCAAAAGATTATTCATTTGTTATTCATTATTGACGACTATTCTATAATATATTTCATAAGTACATTAGGGTAGATATTAAGCATATTTCGAGATCCATATCTCCCCCTCCTATTCTTCATCGAGGAATTAGGCTTTACATTAGGGCGCTCTGAAACCGTCTCCGACCCAGCTTCGGGAAACTAGTCCCAGCCATTGGGATTGATACGAGATTACTTGACCTGGCTTCGGAAACTATATCCCAGCCATTGGGGTCTATACAAAAGATGGAATTACTCCGCCTTTCCCTACAATACCCATGATTCCTCATTGGATGAAGTAATAGGGGCTACAAAGATATGATCCTTATGCAATATTCCCTTGTACTATAGGTGGAATTCTATTATACCATTATCATCATAATTCTTATTGCAAATCTAAGTACCGTTATATGGTATGCTTATAATTGTTCATCATTGTTAGATCTTGTATTTATACCTATAAGGCAATTCCCTTTGAACTTCATATTCACATGGATTCCATATACTTGTGTAATACTAATGATGTGATTTATGTATATATAGATCTATTCTTAATTATGCATACATAGTTATGTATATGAATATATTTTCATATATATATACATAATTTCTTATAACTTTCTATATCCATTATATATTTAAACAGTCAATGTTAAATGTAATAATACATACCTTATATACTGTACCTTTATTTATTTTGGTGCAGACCTGAACTGTGATAATTCTCTGATTTAATTCTCTGCTGAACTGTATCCTAATCTTCATGATCCGATGATCACTTTCTGCTGAGTACTGAAGTATCTTGATTTTCTTTTCTTCTGCCTTTGAACGATGACATGGTTTCTATTTAAAGTTTTGGGGGGGATGTGTCTTCCCAAAAGACACATCGCTTACCCCTTCAAAGACATTCGCTGTCTTTAGTCTATTCTCCCGTCACTTAAAGCTGCGTCTCTTGCCCGGTTCTTATATCAGTTTAGACTTATATTATATATATTCTTATTATATACTTTAAATATTAATAATATTATATATATGTATAATTATAATAATAATATATATTATCTCACACACATATATATATATATAGATATATTTGTTTATTATGATAATATATATATTTATAATCATTCCTATTATGTTATATATATATATATATATAATTTATAATTACTTCTATATTACCATATCTTGCATTTATATATATTATCAAATGATAGGAAAGGTATGAAGAGTCTCACCATGCATTCATATATGTATATTACTTGTAATTCATAAAGTATTTACTTGGATACACATAAGTCACATAGCATGGATTTGTAATTCATAACATATAATGCAATACAATAAAGGGGATATGACAATATCTGAATTTGAAACCATTCCACCAAGCTTATGTTGCGCTACTGTGAGATTATTATGAACACCCTCTTGAAACCTTTTTATGGTGCCAATTACTTCTTCAATATGAAAGATATCTCCATCTTGTTTCCTTCCTATCTATTGATGAAATCCTCTACTTGGTGGCAATCCTAGAGGTATAACATTGAACACCATACTATGCTGATCTAAAATAGACCAAATACTATCATGATCAAGTGTCTCACCTTTGGATGAAGTCGTGGTTGTCACCAATTGATGTTCCCGCCACTTGGCTATGACAACTCTTGGAGCTCCATCTTCGATGCCTCAAAACACTACTACTTTTTTCTTTGATTTCCACTACATGATGAACTCTCCAATAGAATGTAACTATTGCTTGCCCAATACTATGTTGATATCTCCTAGACCCATGACATAGGAGTCATCACACCTTGTGTCTACCTAGTGAGATGACAAGTTGTTATGCTGTCATGGTTCAAGGAATGGTGAATACATCTTGTAGTATCTCATCCTCTATGAATTCTCCTTTATACGTCCGAGGGTGGCAAACCTGTTTGTAGCTTAATTCCAAAAACACCATACCATGCTTAGTTAGAAATTCTCGAATATCAAAATGACATCTATTTTACTTACCACCTTCCAATACCAAGCATCTTGTTGACCCGACAACTATGCCTATCTCCATTAGGCCATCATCTATAACCTTGTCTTCAAGTGTAGAATTGAGCTCCAAGGAGCAACCTATGAACCATGAGCATTGATCCTTCACAACTTTGTTAGAATTCACAATATATTCTATATGATTTTAAATGAGTCTTCTTTCTATCCAAATGCGGGGGATGAAAAATTCACTAGAAATAGTGATATTGATCTCATCAAAGCCTTTATTTCTATTTTACCTCAAAAGATCACCTAGATCCCATTTGCAAAAACAATTTTGAACTTGAATCAAAGAATTTGCATGCCCTATACTGCAAGTTGTATCCTTCACTCTATCACCCTTTTTAGAATGCTTTCCATGATGACAAGAATCTTGTAATGACATAGTATGAAGCAACAAATCTGAAATATGACCATCCTTTTCATACATTGGGCTGCAATCAAAGTGCTCACGTTTTGCCGAAATAGGAATTGTTGAGATATCCTCAACACCTCCATCCTTGTGACTTGAAATTTCCGAGTAAGGATCAACCAAAATATTCCTCTCAAATGCATGTTCATCCTCATAGCTACTTTGAAAATTGATCATATACGGTAATGATTCACCCTTTGGAAGATTGATGGATAGTTCATGATGCGGCGCATCTTCCTTCACCTTGGGCTCTTCGCATCCAACAAGTGACGCCTTTTCCTCCTTGACTTCATCAATATTTTGTTGACATACACAATCGTTAGAAGTCAATATAATATCTTCTCTTATCAAAGGATCTTTACCTTCAACTTGCATGTTGGATCCCTTTTGTTTCTGTTCAATGGTTCGTTTTGTAGCAATGTCTTGTGGTTTTGATTTTGGTTGTTCTTCTTGCTCCCTGATTTCTTCTTTAGCCTCTTCGTGTGGTTCTGTTAATTTCTTCATCAACTCCTTTCTTGTTTCTCTTCTATTTTCTTTGAATGTCTACAAGAATTCTTCAATGGTGATATAAGATTTGTAAATGTCAGGTTTTTCATTATATTCCTCAAAAGCAAGAAGTTTGACCTCATTTATATCACACTGCTTCTCCAACCATGCCTCTCGAATAGGATCCTTTTTTCGTGATCTTCTAAATCGAGCCAAATCTTTGAAGCTGATGATGAAGTGATTCAATAATTGATCCTTGAAATCTTGGCTCTTCTTTTGTGCTTCTTTTGCTCTTCTGCCCCTTTTGTCTCACTGGACTAGTAAAATGATCCATTTGATTAGCCTTTTTCATATTCTGCAAAGTTTGTATCATTTCTGAAATGGATTCTTGAAATGTCTTCATTTTTCTGTCTTCCATGAGATGTAATCTGCATCAAAAAGTTAGCTTTAATCTTGCACGTTGGAAAGATCAAAGCTTTGATACCACTGTAATGTCCCCAATCTGAATTTTTTTGGAATATATGTTTTTTTAATATTTTTCTGGTTTATTAGACAAACAAGAAACTGAAACAACAAACTGAAAATAGAAACAAGTGGCTGGAAACTTCTTATCAAATCCTCAGAAGCTAATATAAACCCTCAATTGCATCACAACAGTAGATCTAACATGTAGATGATCAAATCCAACCAATGTGTTTGTGGATTTATGCAAGAATAACAAGTATGAAATCTTATAACAATAATAGATATCAAGTGTGCTTGCTGGTCTGTGCATGAACAACAGTATCAAACCGTAGGACAACAAATAGATCTCAAGTATACTCGCTGATTGGTGAATGACCAGCAGTAGAAAACCTCAAAACAACAATAGATCATGAATATACTTGTTTTATGATAGTACAACAATGTAAACCCTTATAATAGTAACGGATCTTGAATATATTTGCTAGTTCATGAATGAACGGCAATAGACAACAAATATAATTTACTGATTTGTGTACTGATAATAGTATGAAACTTTTGGACATCAATTACACTTAGATCTGAATTGAAAACAACAATAGCCCACTTAGAAATATCAATTACTGATCCTTGCATTTATGACAGCTGAAAACATGATTACAATTGTTGATATACTGAAATTTCACTAATTTTCTGTTAAAAGAATGACTGAAACTCATTGATAAATGCAAATCTGAATGATGCAATACCAAATCAGATCTCAAACCCACAAAGACCTCAATGAATGATGCTAAAAATGGTGGTGACTATGCTGTACGATGACGATGCTAGGAGGTATGGTGGTTGTGTATGGCGGCGATGTATGACAGCAACAAACCCTGAATAAATTATGATTTTTATAGTAACAACAACAAATAATGATTATCCTCAATTTGGCGCTCCAAACAATGAAGAAGAGCAGCAACATATGTTGATAAATTCTGAAAATCAGCAATCACAATGATTTGCTTGCAAGTATAATTCGATCCAATCCTCTACAAGTTGATATCTTCAATAATGTACTGTAGCGACACTGTAGCAATCTGAAAATAACTTCAATTCTTTGAGAATAAATGTGATTTCCGGGTGGAATTATCTCTTATGAACAAGAGGGTTTTCATCTTCAAATCCAACCTTGGAAACCAAGAGGGTTTTTGTCCTCCAAGATCTCTGAAATGCTAAGTGTTTTTGTCCTTGGATGAAAAGATGAACACAAAGCTCAATCTCCAGAAAGTATTTGAAAATGCAAAATGACAAGTGATATTTCAATGTGAGCCTTGACTTCTCTTTTATAGTTGCCTTTTTTGGGCCCATGAATTAAAATTTCCCTCCAAAAGTATTTAAATATACTTTTTATTATTAAGTGTTTAAAAACACTTTTAAATTAATTATAATAATATTATTAAGTTGCCCCATTTTAAAATAGAATTACTGGGCCCAACTTAAAATAATATTATTATTTCCATTGCTTTATCTTTTAGCCTAGAGGAAATGAGGATAGGCTAGAGGTCTTCTCCATGTCTCTAATTCCAAAAATGGGACATGACAATAAGTGACATAGTGGAGAGCAAGAATGCTCAAGAAAAAAATGATAATGATTTTGTGGAGTTTTTTAGTACCTAGGATGTTGAAATTCAAACTCTTGAAACCAAAATGTTACTACCGGAGCATGAGAAGCTAGATTGGAGTTTTGAGTTTTTGGAGGAGGAATTTAGTGTTTTGAATATTTGGGCCCATTAGCTCACAGCTGATATCTTCAATGCAATTAAGGATATGGTCAATGAAGGGGTGTAGAATGTTAATAAGGAGGATTTGTGTGCCAAGATAGCCAATTGAATGGCTCTTGCAGCTAGAGGGCCCCTTAATTAATGTGGTTTGATAATACAAAGAGCATTTGTAGCATTGCCTTTGTTATCAGATCTTTGTGGGACATTGGTGATGCTTCATGTGATATCATGTTTCCATTGCTTGCTGGCTATGAGGTCCTTGAAGAGACTCTTTTGAAGCAACTGAGGATTGATCTCTGCAGGGCTTTTATCTATAAATTTCATAGCCCTAGGGATAGCTATTATGATAGATTTTTCAGAAGCAGTTAGTTTTATCTATTGTGAGAATTATATTGTTAGAATTATATTGTTATCATGCATGGTTTCAATCATCTCCAAACTAATAATAGTACTAATTTTTTTCTGGCCTTTATGTTTACAGTTATTACATTGGCTATTGTGACATGGGCCTATACATATTTCAGATCCAGGTTGAGGATGATAACTATGTGATACCGATTTTTCGATATTTTTCTAGTTGTTTGTTATTATTATTGTTCACTTAGATGAAAATAAGCTTAACAGAGATGTGTGTAATAGACATCTTGTTGCTTTCCCATAACATTGGCCAAATAATTACTGACTAGGCTACGGGAAGAAGCCTGGAACTTGTCTTAGATATTTTTCAATACTTGATGCATCTGTTTGCAGTCCCATTTTTTATGTTTGATTTTCTCCTTTCCTCTTGTAGAAGACATAGAAGGGATTGCTAAAACCAGACTTTGCAATTCTTATTTAGTTGGGAGGCACTAAAAAGTGACTAACAAGGGAAAAATTTTAAATTTAAGGCAGCACGATACTTTGAAATCCAAGACAACCTTGAAATTCACTGTGGTTCAGTAGCTATATTATTCCTTTTTTTAATCATCTTAAGGGAAAACAACACTGGTATAAGTAGTAGTGTTTATGACCTTCCAAAGTCAAATTACCATAGCAGGGCATCGCATCTTCATTTCTAATCCCCCCAAAAGGAACCCTCCATGCCAAGTTAAGATTATAGAATTCCTTCTTTGGTTTGTAAAACCTTCTGCAATTTTAAAACAAATAGTTTTCCATCCAAGCAAATTTGATGAATGCGATCGATTTCCCTTATGTCCTTGTGGTCCACGCATATTTGGTCTCACTCCCTTGTTTTGGGCCTTCAAAATGTCAAATGAGAAGACTCCCTACCTTAATTAATGCCTCCTAAACTATATTGACCATTTCTAGTCTCATTTTTGAGCATTTTAGCAGGTGAATACTGTTGTTTGGATTTTCTGATTTGGTTGGTTCCATATTTGAAGGGCTTAGCAGAAGGTGCAACGTACAACTGGGAAAAGTACATGTCTCTTAAAATTAAGATTTTCTTGTCTAGGACGTGTAAAGGTTCATATACATCCTAGCATGTTTTGGCTCTATTTTATTATGTGGTTGATAAAAGTACATGTGAACCTTCCTAGTGATGTTCTTCCATTGGCTTCCTTGGAGGAAAATCCTACAATTTTGTTACCCCCAAATTTTCAAACATTTATTTTTGGCTCATATGTAAAAAATTTGCCCTCCAGTGTTGGTCACTAACTGTTGTCTAATGTTTGATTATCAATTTTTTTGAATGAAAGATGTTGATTATCACTGCAAATTGAAAACTGACAGTGATGGGTTACGGTTGGATTACCTTGGTTGAAAGCTGAAAAAGACAATTTGAGGATGTTTCTGCTTTGTCGAAAATTGGGAATGACAACATTGCGAAGTGTCAAGTTGAAAACTCCTCTGAGATGAAATGGAGAATGTTTGGCAATCTCTTGAGCATGTGGAGTTAAGTGCTCGAAATATTGTATGTAAGTAGCAGTGTAATCCATCTGACAAAGACACATGTCACACCATTTACTCTCACTTTCGCTTTCAAGATAAATGGATTAAAAATATAGGTTCAACTTTTTGAATAGAAGCAGAAGTAACGTATAAAGAATTTTAGACTTGTAAGTGACTTGCCTCCTAGTCAAATCCATGACTCATCTAGAAGCAAATATGAAGAAAGGGAAAAAAATTAATTAGTTGCTATCAATATGGCAAGTGGCTACATGTCAAAAGAAGTTTTATTGCATGATTAGATTCAGTCATGCTAGGTGCTTCAGCTTAGCCTTTCACCATTAGCAATTTACATAGGGAGTAATGCCAGAAGGAGGTGAGCGAATATCTTCTTGATAAGTTTCAGCTTGTGGGAGAAAGGTGCAAATATGCAAAGGTGACAGTTTTCAAAGAATGTAGTGAACTTTGCACAATGGAGGCCAGATTGTACACATCTTGTTGTTGAAGACTCTTTTCCTATAACAGATGATGTTATAGATGCTGTTGTGTCCAAAAAGCCTATATTTATGTGTGACAAGATTCAAGATCCAATGATTATAAAGAAAGATTGCACCGTATACTGGAAATTTGTGCAGCAACTATAATTCTTGTTGCTAATAATCATAAACCTTCACACACAGAGAGGGATGGTGGGAGACAGCACCTTACAAGGCAGTGGTGTGTTAAAAGACAAGAAAGTCTATTGTAAGGAAGGAAGCGACTTTTGCAAGGAGAAGGTGTTTCTTGAAACTGTTATTAACACCTTTGAGCTGTGATGTGCTGTAGAGCATCATTAATCAGCAAAGGAGAGGAAGATTGCACAATTGTACGACCAAAGAGAAAGATGTTTATCATGTTTATAGACCTCCCAGATCTTTGCATTGTTTGAAATATCATAATTGTGTACAACATTTTGGCTATCATTGTCCGTATCTTGCATAGTACATTGGCAAAAGAAATTACAGGAAGTGGAAGCTTTGGCATCATTGGATTCATCTGCAACTCATAAGCTAGATGTTTCTTAGAAAGGTGGTTCTTCTTTGCTTAATCAGAAATGTACAAATGTCTAGGATTAGTAGGTAAGGCACTGTTGTAAATCCAATCAAATAAAGGAAATGTTCTCACCTCACACTAATTTGCTCCTCATGATGTGGTTATTTGAAAGCCTTGCCATATATAGAAATCAGTCCATATATAGATGGGGCAATAGAGATTGCACCGGTGGACAACTTCGATTGAGGCAGTCAAGTCGCCCAACATAGCAACATAGGTAATCGATATAATAATATATTATAAATATAAATATATATTAATAATATAATATTGTAATATATAAATTATATATATACGATCGAACCCAAAACAAACTGAGCCTCAAATTTGTTTTGGGCCGAATCCACGAACTGAATCTGCGGACCCAAACTAGGATCCGAACCAGAACCAGCAACTTAGCAAAAATAATGTGAGATTTCCCATGGTTGATTTGTTTTCCTGAGGCTGATTGAAATTGTTTGGATTTGATCATGTTTTCTGATTTCCCTTAGGATTACTATAGAGAAGGAGAGATAATCAAAGGAAAAATCTTCTTCAACCTTACAGCCAAAACTTGGGCAAAGGTTTTATAAGAGACATTTAAAAGGGTAATAGGTTTCCAATTCTTAATCTGAGTGGCATCACCATCTTTAGGAATAAGTTTAATGACCCTTTGTTTCTATCTTTCCCTGAAGGCCCAACAAAAGTGGCTTCCTTGTACAGATTGAGAAAAATAGGAACAACCCAATCATTATTAGTCTTGTAGAACTCCACTGGGAAGCCATCAACTTTTGGAACTTTCTCATTCCCTAAAGAACCCTGGCCAAACCCAAATCAGTTCAGACAGGTTTCTGATCCTCGTCTTGTTTCTGCCTGGGTTCTCTCAGGGTCCTTCTCCCTGTTCAAGTGATGCCCTGCTAGAGGTATGAAAAAACTAAATGTGAGGTTGCTTTAACCTTCTTGTTTGTGGGGTGTTTGCAGCTCCCAAGATTATGTTAGTCTATGAAGTCAGGTTATCTGCTAATCTATTTAGTTGTTTTGTTTTTGACATCCATTCAACTCTCAGCCTTAAGAAGGAGGACCAATAATGGTGAAATTTGGTTTACGAAATCCCTGTAACAAACTTTTGGGTATGGCATCTGTCAATCCACTGTCAAAACCTGTCTGCCACTTTCCTTGACAAATGCCATTTCGACCCCAACCCTAAGGGTTTAGTCATTTCTACTAACAGAGTGTAATGCACAATGCATCTTTGGATCATGAGTCGAATACAAATGCACTAATATAAACCATTTTGATTTATCTTTAATGTTTGACAATTGACATTGAATTATGAAATTTCAACTGTGTTATATACTTAATTTTGTGCAAATAATGTATATATCTATATATTTTTAATATTGCAATATATATTGTATAATTGAACCCAGGGAAATGTTTTTGGCAAACCACTGAACACGTACCCAAACCCTAACCTGAACCAGCAACATAGCTAAAGAATCAATAACCTTACATAGCTCATCCAGAGCAATATCACAATCTAACTGATTTTCCAAAGTGCTACTCAACTTACAAGGCAGCACCCTAGAGACAACATTCCTGGCTTTAATCACATCCTTACCCAAGGAGTCAGAGATAAACAGATCTTTATTGAAGGATTGAAATGCATTCTTAATTTGGGCTCCCTCCTCCACCAACATTCCTAGTTCCAATCCTCTCCCTGGCATGTTTGAACTTCAAAAAGTTAAAAAAGAAGTTTGTACGCTTATCACCAAATTTTAATTAAATCAGTCTAGACCTCAGTTTAGCCCCTTTGCCCTGATAGTTTTGTTTACACCTCAACTGGTGTTAGAATACACTGGACTTCTCCTGCAGACCCAAGTCATGAGTAGCATCCTGAAGTTGTCTCTCAGTGACAATAAGATCTTCCTAAATACATCCGACCACAACCATTCTTTGTCTAGCCTTCTCCCTACCATACAACCTTATAGAATTTTGGGCAGCCCCAATCGCATCACACAACCTAGAAGTCATAGAATCAGACTTGTTCAAAAGAAAAGTTAGATTCCATAAGTTGGTTAACTCCTTAAGACAACATACATTGTTCAAATGAGATACATTCAACTTATACAACCCCTTGAACTTGGGGGAGTCAAGTGGGTTGATGAGGGTAAAAAATCCATTTCAACAGGGTGATGATCCAATAAGGTAAAGGCAAGACCTGAACAACATTATTATTCAAAACTGGAACAATCCCAAAGAAACTTCTATTGAGGTAAAAATGGTCCAACCTAGAGTACAACCTCTTGGAATCCTTTTGAAAGTTACACATTCCTTTATTATCAGCTTTACCTCTAGACAACGTATCAACCACATTTGCAAGCCCCCATTGCGTGAAACATGTGCTGCACCCAGGAGCCCAAGCTGTCCCCTCCTGGGACTGGCCGTTCCGAGGCCGCACGAATCCCTTGGCACAGCACATGGGTCACGCGAGAGGAGCATGCGGGGGGTCTGCATTGGCACGCCATCAATTGCCAACCATCATCCCCCTATAGTGCAGAGCCAATCAATTCCACAAATTTGAGCATCACCACTTATATATGTAAGAGTTGTATTGTCCTATTCAGAGTATTTTATCAAAATGCATATTGTATATTGTATTTGTGTCAGGGCCGAGAACTGTTCGAGACCTTTTATGCTACTGAAGATCTTAATGGAGACATTCCTACTTTTCTCATACCATGCTGGGTTCATTCTTGAAACGATTTCTGTACACATTTTCTCATAGATAGTTTCTTTGGGAATATATGAGGAATGTTTGGTTTATGCTCAAGTGCTCTGGTACAAGATATATAGCTACAGTATCTACCACAGTTATACAATCTTGTACATTTTACTCCGAGTGTATTATGACAATTTTTTAACTAGTTTGTATTTGTGATGCTTTATTACAGAGGTTGATTTTTGAAGCAACACCATCTAATGTACGAAAGATTGTGCTTGCTACAAACATGGCAGAGGCAAGCATTACAATAAATGACATTGTCTTCGTTGTGGACTGTGGAAAGGCAAAAGAGACATCATATGATGCATTGAACAATACTCCATGTTTGCTTCCTTCTTGGATATCTCAGGCTTCTGCTCGCCAAGTAAGATATCTTTGGTTTATACAAGGCTTGGTTGGGCAGTGCTTTTAAGTTTCATTTAGAGACCTCATTATTTTATGTCTAAATAACTAAAGAAATTTTCTTGAGTTCCTGTAGAAATTTATTATAGCTTTGAATCTTATTGATGAAAATATAATATTCTTGGATCTGGAAGATGAATGTGTTTATTATTTCCCAATATAGAGAATACAGCGGGATTTTGACCTTCACTGAAATTGAAAGTTCTGTTTCTTGAGATGCTGTAGGTGAGCCCAATGTACACCAAACTGCCAAGCAATATTATCATTACAGTGTTTATATGCATATAATGGAGAAGCTTAGTGTATGCATACAGGAAATAGTTATCTGTAGACCAATAATTCTTGTGATTCATTTCTGCTTGCTTCTTCATTCTTTCTTTTTTCTAACTTAAGCTAATGTATACAAGCTCTGGGGTTTTTCTGTTTTGTATGACAATTTGTTTTTATAAAACATATTCACAATTGCACGTTAGCAAAATTTGTTGTCACATAGCTTATAAGTACGATATATATTTCTGAAAGCTAATTTCTATGACATTCCCTTGAAGTCTGGGAAAGATGAAATAAGAAGCTTAACATTATGAAGGATTAGTCTTTTAAAATTTTAATTATTAGCGGGCTTGAAACGAGCTGGTTTGTGATCTTGCTTTTGCTTGGTTAGACCTTACACATCTTTGTTATGAGTTACATATTTGTGCTATCTGGATTTAGTTTTTATTATTCTCACTTGTTGGACTTTAAAACTTTCAGATTCTCTTTTCTATCTAGCAGGATTTTAAGAAATGATACAAGAAGTACCCACACTGAATCTCACCCAAAAAAGCATGCAGCATATATTAAGATCTCCAGTGATGCCACTGTTGAGTCCCAAAACTGCAGCTCCATAATCTTAGAGTATGTTCGCACCTTCAAGGCTAGGGGGTGTCATCAATAATGTAAAACAGAGGCTCATCAATAGGTTGAGAATGGTTAAAGGCCAATTGACGAGAGTGGTTATACTCTCCTTTACTTCGGGTTCAGCTAGACCCAAGAGGGTATTCCTAGAGACATTCTTAACAAAGTATTAAACCAATCAAAGTAAGCATGACTGAAACAATGGTAGCTATACCCAATGTACACTTGACCCCTATATTTGTCACTAGGTCAAAACCAACTAGTTGTATAAGACCTCTTATAGAGTGTAATTGACATGTCCCCATTTCCAGCATGATCACCAAACAGAAGACTGAATTAGCCTATCCTCATTCCCGTAGGCTAATTCGTCAAAACAAGGGAATAATTTGGTTGATCTATGGCTTGGAGAAGATAATGTTGTTCAGAGGCTTGGAAAATGGAAAGATGTTTATAGGGCTTAGCTAATTTCCGGCCAAAGTGGAAAAATGAATTAATGTAATTGTTACATTTTTTTTTTGTTTTTTTAAAATAATGCCCCTGGTAAACTTTTTAACGTGACCGGCGATGCTGGTGCGACACGCCCTCCGGCTCCACGCGAATGCTTTTGCCTGGAGCAATGAACCGGTGAGGCCACAACTGGGGGACCTCATCCCCTAGGAAGAACACTTCAAACCCGCGAGCTCATTGGCCCAACGAAGGTGTAAAGCCTTGCGAGCTCGTTGGCCCAGCGGGGGTTTGAACTCTGGTGGCCGCCACTACAACCGAGTGACTTAACCACCGAACCATGCCATCATCGGCATGTAATTGTTACATTAATTATCAAGGAGAAAATATAATAAAATAATTGATTTTGGATTTTGGGTGAATCACTGGAGGAATAAGGAAAAATAAAAATAATAAAATATTATTTTATTGCTAGCACCCAAGGGAGGAAAAAAGGAGAAAATAAATTAAATAATATTATTTAGTTTGAGCGCTCACATTGGAGAAGGGATAAAAGAAATAATAAAATATATTATCTTCTTGGATTTTTGGGCGCTCAACCTTGGAGAAAGAAAATTAAAAATAATAAAATAATATTTGTTTATTTGGGCAGCTATATTGGAGAAAACAAAAATAAATAAATTATTGGCGGACTTGGCAGGAAGAGTAATTCAAGTCTTTAATTTGAATTTGCCGGCCTATTTTCGATGGAAAAGAAGATCCAAATATAAATAAGAGGTGACAGAACTCATTTCGGCATCACGAACGTTTTGGCAACTTTGGCATTTTGCTTGGCAATTGTATTGCAGGTACTTTCCAAGGACGAAAACCCTTGTGGGGGTGGTGTGTTGGACAAAACCCCAATCACATCTTGGAGGTGGATTTGTATGGAGTTCACATTTGCACTTATTGGAGATTTGAAGATTTGTTTGAGCATCATTGATACATCATTCGTAGTTGGTTGCATTGAAGATCATTGTTGAAGACTTGTTGACAGAATTGAAGATTCTTCGCATTTTGCTTGAAGACATTGAAGATCCTTGCTTATATCCTTGAGTGCCGATTGGAGGAGGACATCTATTCATTTGTGCGCCAAATCTTGGAGAGGAGAATCCAGAAATTGTAATTGTTTGCTACAGTTTTGCAGATCAGCAATCACAAAAGGGCCATAAACCCTAGCCGCTGCCACTTGGAATGCTAGATCTTTGTGCGTTGGACTTGGAGGAGATTGCTCTAGTTTTGAGCTTGCATTTTGATCATTTTGACATCACACAAGAGGCCGATCTGTTAGCAGAACTTGGACAGCAGTATAGGAATCATAATTCATCATCAACCAACATCAAAGGTGGTAGCGATCAGCTGAAGAAGGGGTGCGAACAGCACTAGGAGACATTCGGCCAGCATTGGAGGGCTTTCACTTTGCATTTCATCATTATAGGAGGGCCGATCTGCTACAGCAGTTTGTCATCATCATTGCATTGCAATTAGGCACCAAACTTGGTATGTTGTGTTCATCTAATCCTTGATTTGTAACAGCAGTTCTTGCATTATGTATTGGCTGTCACATAGCCATGGAAATGATGTAATTGAAAACTTGTAGAGACTATTTTGTGAACAGCAAGATCTGATTTGGATTATCATCCATTGTTATCATTGGAATGTGTATTTCATGTTGTAATTCACCTTGATAAGGCTGCCAATATCTATATTTTGTTCTATCATCAATTTGCACATGTTAGTTCATGATTCATGCTTGAAGGAGATATAATTGAAGGTGCAGAAATAAAATCAGTAAACAGTCCTAGGGTTTCATTTGAAAAAATTGGAAATTCAGAAATTTGGCTCAAAACCCTAGTTCGGCACATGTCAGTAATGTCCCCATTTCCGGCATGATCACCTAGCATGGATTGAGTTAGCCTATTCACCATTCTTGTAAGCTAATTCATAAGACGAGGGAATGATTTGGTTGAGTTATGGGTTTTGAGCGTCATGGATATAAAATTTTTATAGCTCAACTATTTTTCTTTGGCAAGGTGAACTTGGGATTTGACTTCATATATTTTATTATTAATTTTGGAGGAGTCAAAAGTGTTTAAATAATTTTGCTTGGAGGAGAACGACCCATTGGAGGGTTAAATTGTGATAAAAAAAAAAATAAAATAATAATATTTTATTATTGGAGTGGTATGCCCAAAATGAAGGATAAATATTATTTAAAAAATCAAATCTTTAATTTGATTTTTGGGCCGTCCATATTGGAGGGAAAAATAAAAAGAAAATATCAATTCAAGGTCGACTATGGGAGAGATTTGACAAGGGTATAAATTCAAGTCACTTGGAAGACATTTGGGATCCGGAATATTATACATTTTGATTTGAGTTTATCTCTCTTTGGTTGCAACGAAAGTTGAGCATTGAACCAAGGACGAAAAGCCTTGTTCACGGTGAGTTGGACGAAAACCTAGCTCATCATGTGGTGATTCCGTGACGGGAATCAATTTGTGCTTCATTGTTCAATGGTGGAGAAGAGCGAAATTGCATAATCAGATTTGATAGCTTCATCATTTGGCGAGTTTGTGTTATGAATTGGCTAGGATTTTACCCTAGATCTTGAGCGCCATTCATAGGGGAGGAGTGATTTGCATCCTAAGGGCGAATTTGGCATTTTGGTGGAGTTTGGCATCACATTTTGCATCAGTTTGGGATCAGCAGCAGAGCAGACCCATTCTCCATCTTGGGAGCATCAATTTTGGTGCTTGGAGTTGCCATTGTATTAGGATTTTCATCCTATCTTGGAGCACCATCTCTTGGGAGATATTCAGAGGGTTTTTGTGGCATCATTTACCTACTTTGGAGCAGCAAACCCTAGCCATACCATTGCAGACCTGAAGCACATCATCGGAGCAGCCTTTGGAGTGGATAGAGATTCATTGTCATTAGGGTTTCAAGCCCTAGTTTGTGCATCACCACTTGGAGGTGAATTCCATCATCATGAAGGTCATTTTGGCATGAATTTGGTATGTATAAACCCTAGGGTTTATAGCATATGTTAGCTAGGCTTTGTTTGGCATGTTTGCCATTTACATTTGATGTACTTGAAGACAACTCTGATTTATGACAGCAGCATTCTGATTTTGGTTTCATAGCATTTTGGCATCATTTTTGGTGATTGAATCTATGTGTATTTCATTGTGTATTTCACCTATAGCAATGGCATGTATGTTGGCATATTGATTATGTTGTTCTTGACATGATAAGTGGCTGTAATAAGTGTGTTATCAGATCTGAAACAAAAATCAGAAAATCAGAACTAGGGTTTGAATCAGAATTTTAAGTAAAATCAGAAATTTTGGCAAATACCCTAGGTGGGATATTTCATAAAGCTGAAATAACACCTTGCACATGCACTAACAACAATATTATAATCCCTGTAGATGAGTTTTCATAATATTTCATACACAATAGCAAGGCGCAGACATGCATGACATGATTCTCCAATGATTTGAACAGTTTTAGGTTGCTTAGGACGATTCCCTGGTTAAAATAATGAACAATGAACAATATGTGAAACCCTAACCTACCCCTAATCTAATCCTACAACTAACAGGACAAAAAATGATTAAAATGAATGTTGGCCCTTCACCAATACAGACAGGTCCCTACCCCATTGGGCAATAGAGTCATAGAATGTAGGGAGGAAAGAGATACATCTACAAAACATCAACAGAACTAGATATGCATTCATATACAATCCAAAATACATTTCATGCAATGGACATGATAATCTTGAGTAGAACTACAATAATTCATATGCAACAAAGGAAAGACCAATAGAAAGGGTTTGTATTGCATTAGATTCTGTCACACATACATCAAACCTCAGTTACAATCACACCAACAAATGTGGCTAGAGAAAATACATAATTGCGACTATACATTCCCTTGAATCATCACAAACAACCATGGAGACATAGCATTACATAAAAATGTTGTAATATCCTGTAGACTGGTGTCATGTCCCCATATTAAAGCATTGTTTAAATTAAGATTTAATATGATGTGGTCGTCGCCGATTCGAATGATGATCATGTATATGATAATTAATAAATATATTAGTATTATTAATATGCAATTAAAATACAATATGTTTATTTTATCAATTTGAGTATTATTATGATAATATAATAATACTATTAATTATAATATATAATTCATAAAATATATATACATATGTGATAGTATATATGTTATTATTATATACAAATCTTAATATTATTATAATTAGTAAATATTATTATTATCATAATAATAATAATATAAATTATAATGGTCAATATAAATATAAATGTTAATAACTAAATATTGTTATAATACATATTACTATAAATATGAATTATAGATATTATAAAATAAATATAATAAATATATTATAAATATAGATATAAATATGGATATTAATAATTTGAATATTATATACTTATAATATACTACTAATATTATAAGTAGCTTTATAGAAAGTTAAAAACATATTAGTCAAAGGCAATATTAATATACTAATATGTAAAACAAGACAAGAATATGTTTAGAAAGCTACGAGCTCATTAAGACAGTAATGAAACTAGTATATGCTACGATTAGCATAAAGGAAGGCCAAAACAAGTGATCACCATAGAGGGTGACGCTTCCTTGGAAGAAATGTCCGCTGAAGGATATAAGTGATCTGAGAAATAGGGGTGTGGAAGTACGAAAGAAAGAATGGAATAAAAATCAGATTTAAAAGCCGATGCATGAGCAGCGAATGAGAAAGGAAATACAGTGATTATCATTTAGATTTAAAGCAGAAAAATGTCTCATTCAGATTTGGATATATGAGCAGAATTTAAAGAAGATTTTATGAGCAGATTCAAAGCATCGAATAAGATAAAAGACATATATCATAGACAGTAATCAGAAGGAACACACTAGAGTCTCCGATCTCTATATCAGCGAAAGCCATTTCATATCAGGCAACATGAAAGATTAATAAATAAATCCCTACACATTGATACTGCCAGACACTCTGTGATTATAGTGATCAAACATCAGTAAATATACAGAAGTGCAATTCAAATTATATACTTGCAGATCGGGTATTTGATCAGGTGGTAGAGCACTTAGTAGCATCGATCTCTAAGGTATGATTTCCTATTTTAATTAAATGACATTTAATATTTATTGCATATGTATATTAGAATGAATTAGTAATATGGTTTTGGGCAAAAAACCTTTGTAAATTCAGAAATCAGCATTTTAAATAGATGTAGCAAGTGAATGGTCATAAGCATTAAATAGGAATCATATGGTATTATAGTTAGAAGTCTAATATTTAAAGATATAAGCAGTTTACGTCTAGTTAAGAATTAGGAATGAAAATATGAATTTGTTATATGAGATATGATCATTATGGAATATACATCTGTTATAATCATTACAAAAGAATGAAAGTAGTGCTTTACTAGAATGTTTTCATTATAGCTTATAACATAGAACAAAGAATATGAATAGTAGTATGTGAGTCTTAAATGATGATTATTGTGAAAACCTATAGATATTGGACATAGAATTATGAGAACAAATGGAAATGATATGAAATGCTTATTTGAATAAGAAAATGTAATGTATAACTAATGCAGACCGGAATGAGAAATGGACATCATTGTTAATCCATCACACCAAGTAAGTGAGACCAAGGGTTTTGACAATTGACGAAGGTATTAAAGGCTCGAGTTGATAAGGCTCTAACCCTCCAAGGCAAGTGAAGAGTGCTTGTCCTAAAGAGGTGAAGAGTACTCAACCGACATAGGCCCTTATCTCAATTACTGAAGAGTGCTAATATGAGGTAAGTGGAGATAGGCCCTTGACTCAATTAGTGAAGAGTGCTAATTTAAGGCAAGTGGGTAAAGGCCCTTGACTCAATTAGTGTAGAGTGCCAATATGGGCAAGTGGAAATGGCCCTTGTTTCCAATTGGTGTAGAGTGCCAATATGGGACAAGTGGATAGGCCTTTGACTCTAGTTGGTGAAGAGTGCCATTCTAGATCAAAGGAAAGGATAATGAACCTATGGCAAGATTGTGCCCAAGGAACCCTCTCTTGTTGGGTGTATGATTGGATTAACATGTTGGTCCAAGTGTAGTCTCTTCCGGAAAGAAATGATTCTTAATAATGAAATAGAAAAAGGATAATGCATATGATGTTATGATCATAAGATTTGGCTTTATAATTGTGATTTATATTATGAATTATAAAGGATTGAATGCTAATGTTCTCTTTTGGCAAGTTGAAATTGTGTGCAAGGTTGAAGAAATTTTGACTTGCAAGAAGGGGGCATTACAACTGACGGTGGGTGATGTGCCACACTAGCGCTCGTGGTCCAAGGTCTCCTCGTGTACTGTCTGGCAGCGGTTAGGAGATGTGCCCTTCCGTTGGCCCTTAACGCCCGGGGGCGCCATTCATCACCAGTCCGGGCTTTTGGCATAGTGGTTGTCTAGCTTGGTATCAGAGCCGAGGTCTTGAGGTCGAGACTCTTCGGGGCGAGCAGATTGTAATGTCCTGTAGGCTGGCGGTGGGTGATGTGCTCCACCAACGCTTGTGGCCCAAGGTCTCCTCGTGTACTGTCTGGCAGTGGTTAGGAGATGTGCCCTTCCACTGGCCCTTAACGTCAGGGGGCGCCATTCATCACCGGCATGATAAGCTCAATGCGCAAAACCAAGAGGCAAAACTCAGGCAGAATAGACAAGGGCATAGATGGATAGGAAAATTTTCAAATTGGGTCCCAACAACCACAATTATAGGCTCTACCCGGAGAGTACCATTGTCCACATGTTGTACCCTTTCATTCCCAAATGGCAGGGAATGAAGGAGCAAGAGGAGTATAAGAGCCCATGCCCCTCAAGGAGTAGACCGACTAAATTTTCATATGTGTTTATCTGAAATTGTTGTAGGGTTCTCTCTTGGCATGACATCACAAAAGTGAATGTATACTTGTGTAAATAAGTCATATGGTAGGTATGAGAGATGTCCTTAGATACGACAAGACTATTGTTCTCTGTAGTATTGAATGTGTCAATCAGAAGTATGACCAGTGTACATTTTGAATAGGGAAGAGTATTGGGGGATGCTTCGATTGCCTAAAATTTCTAGGTCCAGGCTTTTTGCTGTAAAGTCGATTCAACTTGAGAAGATTACAGATCTCCTGTATACTATATTTTCAAGAATACCCTATCTTTTTGTTAGTTTATTCTTTCACTTTCATCAAAAAAAAAAAAAAATAGTAGTAAACTTTAAATGGCTTTCTTTCCATTTATGTACTAAACATATGAGTCAAAAGGTTACTGTTTTTAAAAATTGCTATAATCATTTTTTTTCCTTACCTTTTTGATGCTAAAATACACTGTCATTACAGCTGTTCAAAATTCAGTGTCCGCAGATATTTAGCAACTAATAGATTCCTTTTCTATCTTTTCTTCACTATTAAAGAGTTTGGTATTGAGAAGCACAATAGCTATGTTTGAATTTTTAGATGATTTCCCAACAGCTTTAGCATCCTTGTCATGTCCCCTCTTTAGCTCTGTCTAGCAAAGACATGAGAGTTGGCCTATCATCTGGGTTCCCGTAGGTCAGCGGAGTGGTTAGGGAACCTATCCAGAGGCAGTGGAGCTTGGTAGGGAGCTTTACAGGCCTTTCCAGACAGTTTGCGACAGTTTCCTATTTTTTAGGAAGGGTTCCTATTTTTTAGGCTTTGACCGAGAGTTGACTAGGAGGCATCAAGGGACCTCCAGGAGCATTTTTGGAGTTTTGGTCACAATCCCTATTTTTAGGAGGTATCCCTAATTTTTAGGGAGGCACTGTCAGTTAGCCTACCACGTGGCGACATCATTAGTGGTGTGGGCTACAATAGTTCTCAGTTCAGAATGGCCAGGTGATGGATTTGGAATAAATATTGAATATTAAAGTGTGGCTTTAATATTTAATAAGAATAAAATAAAGTGAGTTACAAATGTCACTTTATATTAATAAAATATTAAAAGGACCTCCACCTAGATGACACAATGTTGTGTTAAAAAGGTGGCCTTTTAATAATGAAGTTGGAACCTCAACTTGGGCGCCCAACTTATGAATTTCCATTAATAAAAGAATCTTTCAAAGATTCTTATTTGTGATCCCTTTTTGAACCCTAAAGTGGACGCCAACTTGGGAGTTCCTTAAAAGTGAATCCTGATCATCTTTTGCATATTAATTTTGAAGCTTCATGGCAACTCTGAACTCTGAGGAAGGGGGCAGCAACATACAGTCTCTTGGGAACGGAAACTCTCAGGGATTTTGGTGAATTGGACGACAACCCAGTTCATGCTTGTGGGAGGCCTACTCTGGGTCTTCTTTTGTGCATCATTGGACAGATTCTAGGGCATTCTATTGCAGATCTAAGCTTGCAGCAGTACCAAATCAGCATTATTCTTCAGATCCTTCATTTTCAGTTGCATGCATAGCCTCTCCCAGGCCAATACCATCTTTGTATGCAAGTGGGGTTACAAACCGGGTTTTAAAATGAATACAATATACAGATCTGATGGGTATGTGCTTCAAATTCTTAGTTGGTGTTTTTCTATCATTTAATATTTATTTTTAGTTCATTTTTATATGAGATTGCAGCTGCATGTATATCTATTTGCTATCTTGGCAAATACACATTTCAAGAAAACTGAAACCCCTTCTGCATCTCCTCTCTAGTCTGAAAGAAAACAAAAAAAATTAATAAAAATCATAAAACAAATAAAATCACCAAAACAATACTTCATTTCAGCAAAGGGATCCATCAGGGATCTTTCAGTGGTATCAGAGCCTTTGACCTGCCAGCCTGTGGGGTTTAGAGAATTGTTTTCTATGCATACAGACAGGTATTACACACGCAGGACAGCCCAAAACGAGCTTGGGATTGGTATGGCAGAGGAACCGGTTATGGCTGAAGAACAGAGGAATGCCAGGAGAAATCAGGATGAGGAAGAGAGAGAAATGATGAGAACCCTCATCAACACTCAGCCTAGGATTGCTCAGACCCTTGACAGGATACAAGATGCCTTGGACTGGTTGGAGTTAGATAGAGGCAGACGGAGCAGATTAGTATCTGTGGCGGGGAGTCAGCGTAGTCACAGGTCACACGCATCAGCCAGGAGCTCCCATCATTCCCCTAGGTGTGGACAGGCCAGCGATAGACCCTTACTTCCTCAGTTTGCACCAGGTGAATGGCCAGCACAGGTAGAGCCACCAGAGGTGGAATTTCAGGATTCAGTCATGGCAGCTACAGCTGAGTGGAGAACCCTACCCCTTGAGGTCAGGGATGTCTTTCCTTTTCCACAGTATTGTGCACAGTGCAGAGATTCTGCCAGGTTCAGAGGAGACCGAGGCACTAGACCACAGCAGCAGAACTATGACCTCAGTAGAGCTACTGGGAAGATCACGTTGGCTACATATGATGGTACGGGTAGTACGAGTGCACGTGCTTGGGTGCACAAGCTGGACATATATTTATCCTTGAGACCCATTCCTGAGCGTGAGGCTATCCAGTTTGCTGTCTTACATTTAGATGGGGTTGCCTACGATTGGTGGCATCATGGATTGGTCACCCAGGATCATGCCTTGATTCATTCCTATGCAGAGTTCATTGAACGACTCATTACCCGGTTTGACCGTAAGGACACAGAACTCTACTATAGGGAGTTGGCACATCTTAGACAAACTGGACAGGCAGAAGCATATGTTAATGAGTTCCAGCGTATTGCAGTTATGGTACCTGATATGCCCCAGAGACGTAGCGTGATGTTATTCATTGAGGGATTACAGGATAGGCTTAAGGGATTGGTACGTGCCTTCCAGCCGGCCACTCTTAAGGATGCCATTGATGTGACCTTGAGATTGGACACCACTCCCACTTATCAGTCAGATAAGAGGCCATTCAGGGAATCACGGCCTATTCAGAAGGCCAATACTTCACAGTTTAGAGATGGACAGTCAGCTAGACCTCCTAGGATGGATCAGGAGTCACGGAATGATTTGAGGAGGAAGAAATTATGCTTTTCCTGCAAGGAGCCTTGGGAGCCCGGACACCGCTGTATGGGTAAGGGCAGGGTTCACTTGATTGAGGTCACATCCGAGCTTGGGGATGAAGAGATACCAGACACCGACATTGAGGACAGCCCTGAGGAGGTTATTCAGGAGCGACCCTAGCTAGAGATAGATATCCCTGATTCATCGGCGGCAGCCAAAGTGACTATGGCTACACTATCCAGTTATCCTAGGTTCCATGCCTTTCAGTTGAAAGGTACATTACAGGGACAGCGAGTCATGAGTTTGGTTGACACAGGAGCCATGCACAATTTTATTGATCACAAATTGGTTGAGAGGCGTGGATTACAGTCTGACGTGTTCAAGGGTTTTGGAGTTAAGGTTGCAGATGGTGCAGTGTTGGGTTGTACTAGGAGGATCTCATAGCTCAGCATTCAGATGGGGGATTTTACCTTGACGGATGACTTTTATATCCTACCCTTAGAGGATTATGATGTGATTTTGGGTATGTAGTGGTTACAGGGTATTGGGAGATATATTATTGATCACCACCGCATGCAGTTAGAGTTCCTATTTGGTGGAAAGAAGGTGATCGTGAGGGCAGCCTCTGACGGTGGGCCCAAGGAGGTATCTTCTCGCAGGATGGAGTCTATTGTTAGACATGATGATGTGATCTGGGCCACACGTTGTTTTGTGAAATCCAAGACACCTACTCCTCAGGATGGTAGAGCATTTCATGTTGACATACAGACAGTGATGGATTGGCATGATCGAGTATTTGGTGACATACCTCCTGGTGTACCCCCGGATAGAGGGTTTGAGCATGGGATAGAGATGGAGGATGGAGCTAAGCCAGTGATCACCACTTCGTATCGTCATCCTAGAGCATACAAGGATGAGATTGAGAAGACTATTCATGAGCTGTTAGACATGGGCTTCATTCACCCGAGTTCTAGCCTCTTTGCTTCTTCTGTAGTACTGGTTAAGAAGGATGGGACTCTACGGATGTGTATAGATTACAGGGCCTTGAACAAGAAGACAATCAAGAACAGATACCCTATTCCGTGCATTGATGAGTTGTTGGACGAGCTTCATGGAGCCATCTACTTCTCCAAGATTGATCTTCGTTCAGGCTATCATCAGATTCGTGTACGAGCAGAGGATGTACACAAGACTGCCTTCCGTTGTCACTATGGGCATTATGAGTTCCTGGTGATGCCTTTTGGCCTTACCAATGCCCCAGCCACCTTCCAGTCATGTATGAACCATCTCTTCAACAAGCAGTTGAGGAAATCAGTTCTAGTGTTCTTTGACGATATTCTGATCTACAGTCGTACTTGGGAGGACCATCTCAGACATGTTGAGGAGGTACTTAGCATTATGGAGAGTCAGTCTCTATTTGCTAAGTTGTCCAAATGTGAGTTTCGACTTAGAGAGGTCCTATATCTGGGTCATGTGATCAGTGCTGATGGGGTGAAGGTGCACGAGGAGAAAATTCAGGCAATTCGAGATTGGCCCCACCCTCGGAACATTACTGAGTTACGGGGGTTCCTTGGTCTATGTGCTTATTACAGGCGATTTGTGAGGGGTTTCTCTCAGTTGGCAGCTCCCTTGACAGACCTCACAAAGAAAGGGGCTTTCAAATGGACAAAACAGGCATAGGGAGTCTTTGACAGGCTCAAGGAGGTTATGAGTACATGCCCAGTTTTAGCATTTCTCGACTTCTCGCAGCCTTTTGTACTTGAGTGTGATGCTTCCGGTTTGGGCATAGGAGTGGTTTTGATGCAGAACCGACACCCCATTGCTTTTGAGAGTCGGAAGCTGCAGGATAATGAGAGGTTGTATTCTACATATGATAAGGAAATGTTGGCTATTATGCATGCATTAGCCAAGTTCAGACAGTATCTTGTTGGCAGCAAATTCGTGGTAAGAATAGACCACAACAGTTTGAAATATTTCCTTGATCAGACAGAGCTCAATGATCGTCAGCAAAAATGGGTGAGCAAGATTCAGGCTTATGATTTTGACATCGAATTCATAAAGGGGAAGAATAATACTGTGGCTGATGCACTTTCTAGAAAACCATCACTCGCTGCCCTATGTTCATTGAGCGAGATTTCAGCAGATTGGAAGGCTCAACTTCTAGTTGAGTACTCCAAAAATCAGCATGCTTGTGAGGTCATGGATGGATTGGTGTTGGATGATAGGTACACTGTGGTAGATGAAGTCATCTACTACAAGGGAAGGGTGTATCTGGTTCCTGGTTCTCAGTTGAAGGAACAAATTATGCATGCTTACCATGATACTCCGACAGCAGGGCACCCAGGTTATGGTAAGACCTACAGGGCAGTTCGGGAGAGATTCTCTTGGAAGGGTCTCAAAGCTGATATCTTACGTCATGTTCGTGAGTGTTTGACGTGCCAGCAGAATAAGTCTGAGCATACTTTTCCTGCTGGTTTATTGCAGCCCTTACCTATACCGGAGCAGAAGTGGTCAGGAATCTCCAGGGATTTCATTACAGGTCTTCCTCGGGTGCAAGGGAAAGACTGTATCTATGTTGTAGTAGACAAGTTGACTAAATATGCCCACTTCTTCCCTATTGCAGCTGATTTCACAGCATCTCAGGTGGCAGAGTTATTTTTCAGGGAGATATTCAAGCTCCATGCTCTCCCCAAGACCATAGTGAGTGACAGTGATAGTAGGTTCATGAGTTCTTTCTGGCAAGAACTTTTCAGGCTCGCAGGTACAGAGTTGACACCCAGTACCAGCTACCACCCACAGACAGATGGGCAGATCGAGATTGTTAATAAGTGGGTTGAGGGGTATTTGCGCAGCTATGTGTCAGGACAGCAGAAGGCATGGGTGCGTTGGCTATATCTAGGAGAGTATTGTTATAATACTACACACCATATGCTATTGCTATGACACCTTTCAGAGCCTTCTATGGTTACGAGGCATTATCTTTTGTTGATTTGGCTGTGAGTGACAGCAGAGTTCCCTTGGCACAGGATTGGTTACAGGAGAACCAGGACATCATGAGATCTCTCAGGGAGAATCTTCAGCAAGCACAGAATCAGCAGAAGGTCTACGCTGATCGACATAGGACTGAGAGAGTATTTGAGGTGGATGACATGGTTTTCCTGCGGTTGCAGCCTTACCAACAGAGCACCCTTAAAAGGGGTGGAGCTGAGAAGCTCAAGCCTCGCTTCTACGGACCATATCGGATTCTCAGGCATGTGGGAGAGGTTGCTTATGAGATTGAGTTACCACCTGACAGCCGGATTCATAATGTGTTCCATGTATCTTGCCTGAAAAAGGCACTGGGGCAACATATTGTAGCATCTCCCGATCTACCTCCCTTGGATGAGGAAGGTAAGTTGACTCTGGTTCCTGAGGAGATCTTGGAGGAGAGGGAACGACGGCTGAGAAGTAGGGTGATTCGGGAGTACTTGATTCGTTGGAGAGGTCTTCCTATAGAGGACGCCACTTGGGAGGGAGAGTCCATTTTACAGCATCTGGCTTTGCAGTTGCTTGTGGGCAAGCATCTTCGAGAGGGGAGGACTGTCATGTCCCCTCTTTAGCTCTGTCTTGCAGAGACATGAGAGTTGGCCTATCATCCGGGTTCTCGTAGGTCAGCGGAGTGGTTAGGGAACCTATCCAGAGGCAGTGGAGCTTGGTAGGGAGCTTTACAGGCCTTTCTAGACAGTTTGCGACAGTTTCCTATTTTTTAGGAAGGGTTCCTATTTTTTAGGGTTTGACCGAGAGTTGACCAGGAGGCATCAGGGGACCTCCAGGAGCATTTTTGGAGTTTTGGTCACAATCCCTATTTTTGAGGAGGTATCCCTAATTTTTAGGGAGGCATTGTCAGTTAGCCTACCACGTGGCGACATCATCAGTGGTGTGGGCTACAGCAGTTCTCAGTTCAGAATGGCCAGGTGATGGATTTGGAATAAATATTGAATATTAAAGTGTGGCTTTAATATTTAATAAGAATAAAATAAAGTGAGTTACAAATGTCACTTTATATTAATAAAATATTAAAAGGACCTCCACCTAGATGACACAATGTTGTGTTAAAAAGGTGGCCTTTTAATAATGAAGTTGGACCCTCAACTTGGGCGCCCAACTTATGAGTTTCCATTAATAAAAGAATCTTTCAAAGATTCTTATTTGTGATCCCTTTTTGAACCCTAAAGTGGACGCCAACTTGGGAGTTCCTTAAAAGTGAATTTGGATTCACTTTTTGATCATCTTTTGCATATTAATTTTGAAGCTTCATGGCAGCTCTGAACTCTGAGGAAGGGGGCAGCAGCATACAGTATCTTGGGAACGGAAACTCTTAGGGATTTTGGTGAATTGGACGACAACCCAGTTCATGCTTGTGGGAGACCTACTCTGGGTCTTCTTTTGTGCATCATTGGACAGATTCTAGGGCATTCTATTGCAGATCTAAGCTTGCAGCAGTACCAAATCAGCATTATTCTTCAGATCCTTCATTTTCAGTTGCATGTATAGCCTCTCCTAGGCCAATACCATCTTTGTATGCAAGTGGGGTTACAAACCGGGTTTTAAAATGAATACAAAATACAGATCTGATGGGTATGTGCTTCAAATTCTTAGTTGGTGTTTTTCTATCATTTAATATTTATTTTTAGTTCATTTTTATATGAGATTGCAGCTGCATGTATATCTATTTGCTATCTTAGCAAATACACATTTCAAGAAAACTGAAACCCCTTCTGCATCTCCTCTCTAGTCTGAAAGAAAACAAAAAAAATTAATAAAAATCATAAAACAAATAAAATCACAAAAACAATACTTCATTTCAGCAAAGGGATCCATCGGGGATCTTTCAATCCGCACAATTGGAATATGTTGCACTGAACAAGATCTCTGGAGAGAGATGCACCCGAAGGAATACAAACTAAGCATACTTCGGTCCTCACAATCTACTTTGATACACATGGCTAATGGAAAAACTTTACGGATGTATACTATTCTTTATGACAGGAAAGAAGAGGTTTTGAGAGTGGCTAAACTCAGAAAGAAGGGCTATACAAAACTATGTTTGGAACTAAGGGAAGTTCTAATATGAGTTTTGATGATCCAGCACCACTCCTGAAGGTAGTCAATATTTATCCTGAGGACCTGAACTGAAGAAAGGAAAATAAAACAAGTTGCAAGGATCTGACAAGCCAAGAAACAGAAAAAGGTGAGAGACAAATGAAGAAAGGAGTGAAACACACAAAAGAAAAAGGTATCCTGCCATGACCACCAAAATGTCTAGCAAAAAGAGGGAAAATTTGCGGTAGAAAAGGTTTGATGTGGAGTCCTTAGTGATGGATCCCAGGTTCTACCAAAAGAAAGGATAGGCTGGATAGAAGAGGTTCTAAGATCGATTAGACAGAAAGTAGGCTTTTGGGACCAGGAGAAAGTCTAGGATATGACTCTTTGCTGATGTTGATGTTCACTGTTAACTTCCCAGCAAGATAAGTAAGTTGATCAACACCCAAAACCTTTGCAACAATGTTTTTTTGTTGGTAGTGTCAACAAAGTGAAGGAAAAATAAAGAAGTGCAAATTAGCATGATTATTTTTCCATTTTCATTTGATGTTGGCACTAAAATGCAGGAAATGGAACTTTTTAAGATTCCTAGAGGTAAGAGGGAAATGTGAAGGATCCTAGCTAAATATGCAGCTTTTTTCTCTATTTTACCCTGCCAGAATGCCAATGCAGATGTGAAAATTTTGTGGATGATAGAGACTGAAAGTGTGTTTGATGGTGACATCTAACTGTCGTGAACAGAAGAGCAATATAGAATCAAATACAGAATCTCTAAGAAGATATGCACCTGAGCTAAGTAAATCATCAAATAATCTGGCTTGAGAGTGGGAACCAAACTCTCAGATCTGTAAACATGCAAGAGTTCAACAAAACACACCCTTAGAAATATTCATTTGGCAACTTACAACCATCTACTTGAATCATAATGTTGCAAAAAGCTAGGAAGGAGCTGGATCAAGAAGTTCTTTGTGAAATTCTAAATGTGCAGGCAAAAGAAAGTCTCCACTGCTCCAAGAGTTGCAGACCTAGATCTCTGTTGTCTCCTCTAGTAGAAATAATGAACCATAGGGAGTAGGATGGGTGAAAATGGAGGGAAAGTAGAGTCAGGCTAAGTGTTCTAGGAAAAATGAACAATTAGAGCCCACTATGGGGGTCAAAGCCATCTAAAATTAGCTGTAAGAAACTGCAAAGCCCAAGTTATGAGCACAATTAATAGGATCAGAAGTGTTGGACATTTAATCAGTGATTAGTAATAGAGTTTGTTGTAGATGCTAGATGCTCAGAAAATCACAATTGAAATGATAGCTAAAAGATCTCAAATGACCTCAGAGTAGGTGATTTATACATGCCCCCCAGGAAAGGGTGTGCGAAGGAAATACATGGTTTGTTAAAAGAAGCATGTTTATTGAAAGTAAAAGATGCCAATTAGAGACCACCAGACTAAGTTCCTCAGTCAACCAGAGGATACGAATAAAATGGGGCATATGCCTCCAAATCTACTAATGGAGTTCAAGCCAAAAGCAAATATTTAGTGGGAGTATGCCATCTAGATGGATTTGCATTGTACGGGTGGGAGAATAGGTCAAGATGTTAATGGTAGCAGATGAAGAGTCCAACCTGGCTGTACAATGTTTTCTCATACAAGATGCAAGTAAGGGAATCTTCCACATTACAGCCAAATGAATTCAAAGGGAAAATGGTTAATGACTAAAGGTGTCTTAGGACATTTTTCAATTGAATTTAATTGACATATGGTTCAAGTAAATCCAAAATTGACCCTAGCTAAAAGAGGGGATCCAAATTAAATTAACATTAACTAAACCCTGAAGGACATAATATACCAAGAGCATTTCCTTAGAAACCATATTTGATTTAAATATGATTCAAGAGGTCCAAAGGGACATGGTTGACTACATGGTGAAGACAGCAAAATAGGTCCTCCAATTAAGAGATGGTCATTGATGTAAAGTTCAAATGTATGATGATGCTACAAAAGATAGGTCTCAGCATAGGGCTTATGGACAACAAGAATGTTGCAAACTAATCGCACACTACAATTTAAAAAATCTGCTCTTATTTCTAATGAGCTATGCAGTCTTTTAGTGTTATACTAAACAAAATGTTCAAACAAAAACTACAAGGGAATTGGTGCTTTTGTATGTCTCTTGAAAAGATGAGCAAAATCAAATGAATTAAGAACAAATAAACAAACACCTCTCTCTTGCCCTCTGATGCTCTTGAATGCTCTTTGTTTGTGCTACTTTCCAAATGCAGAGATTTTATTGCACATCACAATCTACATTTTTTTCCCCAGTCTCGAACAAATGTATCTAACTCTTGCCACCACACTAGTTTTATTTACTTTTAAAAATCAGCAAGTCTACAACCCACGACTGGAACTACTGTAATGTTTTCTAGTGTAGCCTCTGATTATTGTCACAAGTACAACTATTCTGTTCGAGTTTTTTTTTGGCTGCATTGTATTTAGAAGGATTTCTTCTACATAACTCTGGTGTAGAGGGGGCTGCAATGGAAGAAGCCTCCATTTGGCTTCTTAATTCTTTAAAAAACAGAAACAAATTAGCCAATTGATATATAAAACCTCCAATAAAAATGATTAAAAAACAAAATGATGCACATTTAAGGCACATGCTATTGTTGCAATGATGGACATGATGTCCACATTGCAGTGCTGTCATGGCCGTTTGCACTGCAAACAGATCACTGGCCATTGAAATGTGCAATGGCTCAAGGCTGTTGTGTTTCTTTCAACCATGCTTCGAGGCAACCCCTTTCCCTATTCCCATGCTTCCCTGTCATCTAAAAGGGGACTTGGTGGAAAATATAGTGCTGTAGACTTGCATTATGTTTTGGGTGCATAATTGTATTATTTAGAATGATATAAAGACCTGATATGGTACCAATATCAAAATTTATGGAAATAACGATTTGTGGCTCTCATTTGTATGCATTTTGTGGATTTTGGGGCTTAGAATGAAGGCCAATCTACCCATTTGTCTATTCAACTAATATCTTCATCTAATGCACATCATGCTATTCTTTAATGGTTGTTTCAAATCTGTTTCACTTTTGTTGTTAGCTGCTAGGGCATATTGGCCCAGTATTGGGAACTTCATTGACTAAAAATTCTTGACCATTATAAATGCTAGATGAATTTTACTGTTACTTCAAAGTTGAATTTTCAGCCTAAGATATATTTTAGCTGCACTATGATTGCTGTAGTAGATTTGATGAATTCATGATAATGAAAGATTCTGTTCATATATGGAAAAGTGCTATTAGGATAATTCCCATGAGGACTTACTGAATAGTTCTGTTGAAAAATTTCCTTTGTTTTGCTTAAATCTGATATCCTCAACTTAATGGAGACACCTCATTCTTTCTTTTTGTTGTACAAGGATATTGTGATATGTGTTATTTGAAAGTTGAAACACAGTCTTGTCTTGTGGTTATGTTTCCAATTTAAACGGCCCAAAATCAGATTTCCTCTGGATCATTCACCTCTTGGGAGTCTGTAATTTTTCCTTTTGAGCATGTAATGACCATGTTTTGGAGGGCTGTTTCAAGGAAATTTTGGGCTGCATAAAGACTTGAAATGAGTCAACTGCTGAACTGTGCTTGTTTAGGGAATCAATGGGACTGAAAATTTAGAAAACACAAAAAACAGAAATGAAATAAAAAAAATTGATTGGCACCATTTCTCATGGCACAACAGATTACACTTGACTCATGCTAGTGGAATCAATCTTCTGAACTGAGTACATAGATCCATTTGTATAAGAATCTGCCATGACCTTATATTGATGATACTGGACTGTGCATTCTTAAGGTGCATGTTTGTGATATTGTGTATATCTGTGTGCATTTAAAAGCTGACCTCTTTGTTCACCTCCGCTTGTTTCCTTATATAAAGGGCGTCATTTGCATGTTCAACTTCCTTTTGGGAATCAATTTGGTTCTATTCATTATTTATGTGTTTTGCATGTGTGTATATAGCATAGATAATGCACTCTGGATAGTACGATGATTATTTGGAAACCAAAGGAAAGTCTTTGGCATTTAGGGAAATGATAAGGACAAGTGTAACAATCAGAATTTTTTTTTTAAGGTAGGGATGGCTGGAATTGTTGGGCATTGAGATTTGTCCACACCCTTAGTCAGGAGGCTTTGAGGCACAATGCAAAGTCACTGTGTTCCCTAAGAGACAAATGTGAGATGTGGAGACATACAGTCAGCCACTCTTTTAAGTGTCTGTGACAGTTCAATACTGCTAACCAAGGTGGGACTTGGTTGAAGTCATCCTCCACCTAAATAATATTGCAGTTGGAAGTTTTACTAATGAATCTTTCTTTTTGTAGTAGGATGCTTGAGATGTACCATAAAAGAAGTAACTATTTCATTATCCCTAGGTTCTGAGTAGGATGGCATTTATTAAAAACAATTCTACCTATAGAAAAGGACAATTTTTTTGTGTATGTTCTTTTGTTTACTTTGTTGAAATATCTCTTGCATGTGTAGGTGGTAGGGTATGACAATCATAGATTGCAAACTTGCCGAATACTCGGCGAGTTTCTGAGCAAAACGAGTAACTTGCGGGTTTACTTGCCAAGTTGATGCCAAGTTTTCACCAAAATTCTGCCGAATACTCACCCAAAAATCGGCGAGTCTGATAACACTACTCTCCCAAATAGATCAAACGCAAATCAGACACGGGATTTATGCGGAAAAAACACAGATGTTTTGCCTATTTAAACCCTCACGCCTTAGCTAAACATCACATAGCAGATTTGAGGATTTTTAGTGGATTTGAAGAGCAATTTGAAAGGATTTTTAGTGGATTTAAAGAGCAGATTTGAGGAATTTCAATTTCAAGAGCAGATTCAGGCCTGTCCATCACACAACAGCAACATTATGAAAATGGTGTGCGCCTTGAAGGTCTGTCTGCTTTTGAAGGTCTTCATTTGCATTTGGTAGCAGGGGCTCTGTTCCTTGCCCCCGCTAGGGGTGCTGCTCCTAGACTTCGTGAGGGGTGCTGCCCCTCAACCCTGCTAGTGGCACTGTCCCCAAACCCCTGCGAGACACACTGCTCCTCAACCCCACTAAGGGCCTTGCCCCTTGACCGTGCTGGGGGCCTTGCCCCCAAACCCCCATGAGGGGCATTGCCTCTTGACCCCATTGGGGGCCCTACCCCCAGACCCCCACCAAACTCATTTGATACAATTTTGTAGCTGTCTTTTGCATAAAAGTTATGGTTTCAACTTTTTTCAAAAAAAAAAAAAAATTCAAAAGTTTAAGTATTTTTTTAGTTGCTGAGTTTTGCCAGGTTGATTTTTTTTGGTTTGCCTAGTTTGAATCGAGTCCAAGTTTGCGAACTATGGTGAGAATGACAAAGAAGGGTTTTGAACTGTTTGATGGATCAGATTTTGTTTAAGGTTATACAATTTTCTATGTTGTTTCTAGTCAGTATAATTTATAAGGTAGGAAACTTTACTTTTCTGCAGATATAAGCAATATAAATTCCTGTTCTATGTAAGCATAATTGTTTGAATTTTATATTTTGGGGGCCTTAAATTTAGTTTTTTGTTTTTAATTCTATACTTGATTCGTTATCCTATGGAATTTGTTGTGTATTGTGTAGAGGAGAGGCAGAGCTGGTCGTGTTCAACCTGGAGAATGTTTTCATCTTTATCCAAGATGTGTGTATGATGCTTTTTCAGAATATCAGTTACCAGAACTTCTAAGAACACCTTTGCACTCTATTTGTTTACAAATTAAGAGCCTGCAGCTTGGAAGCATTAGTGAATTTTTGTCCAGTGCACTGCAGCCACCAGAACCACTTGCAGTATGTATTAATAAGCACTCTTTCATGCACTGATTTCATTCAGTTCAGCCTTTTTCAAATGATGTTCTGGGTTTGCTCATATTTAAATGATTATTTTTATTTATTTTAGTGGATCTGTTTACACATGGATAATGTTTTCCAACCATTTGAAACTTTTGGAAATCTATGGCATTATTTATGAGCTTCTACCTTGTTTTAGGTTCAAAATGCAATTGCATTTTTAACGATGATAGGAGCCTTGGATGAGAGGGAAAGTTTAACCAATCTTGGTGAGCATTTTAAGTTTGGAGTTGTTATTCAAAACTTACACTTGTTCTACATGAGCTGAAATTTGAAATGTTTTTGAATATATAGTTGATATAAATAATGTTTTTATCAAGTGGTTGAAATTTTATATTTCAAACCGCATTCATGGAGCATGGATAAGAACCCTTCACATACACATTGTGTGGCAGGACAATACTTATCAATTCTTCCCGTGGATCCTAAGCTTGGCAAGATGTTGATTTATGGTGCTGTTTTCCGCTGCCTAGATCCTGTACTCACGATTGCTTCAGGCTTAAGTGTCAGGGATCCTTTTTTGCTACCACAAGATAAGAAAGATGTATGTGGTGCTGTAAGAATGACTTGCTTGAGATATTATAGCACTATAATATGTATTTGCTTTTCTATGTAAAAGTAATACACTAATGCCTATTTCCTTTGTGTAGAGATTTATTAACAAGACATAATCAGTTGTAAACTATTTATACCTCATCTTGTGAATGTGATAACTAGTTGCCCTCTATCTCTTTTGCCTTTCTCTCTTGATCCTTATGTACGATTTTGAAGCTAACTGATCGATTTGGGATTCTAGTAAATGCTATTTGTATTTGGTTTCCTTTTTGTATTCATAATTCTTGTGTATCCCAATCAGTTGATGAATTGGGTAATGTGTACATTTCATTTCTCCTAACTTTTACAAAAAGCTGTGATGTTTGGAAATGCCATAAAATATTGGAAGTTAGGGTTTGGAAAACCAGTTAAGTTCCCATATGTTCTTTAATGGTATGAAAGAAAGGAATAAATTTAATATTTACATCAATTTTATTAGGGAAGCAGGCAAGAAAATAGCTAGAATATTCTGTGAACAATGATAGACATAAAAGTTGTGATTGTCCATCCCATAGTTCAAAAACTCAGCGAGTTTCTCACTGATTCAGGAGGCAAACCAGGCAGCAAGTCACTTGCTGAAAAACTCGCTGGTGAGTGACTGGCCGGAAAACTTGCCAGAAAACTCATCAAACTCAGGGTGTCAGCCAAAAACTTGAATGGTGCCTAATGACAGTAAGCAGCAGAAAAAACTCAAAACCCCTCATTTTTTTTCCGCATTTTCTCCTTTGAGCTTTTGACCTGTTGATACTTTGACCAGATTGTGTTCATTTTCAACTTTCAAGTGATTTTGATTGATTCCAAGTGATTGTGGACTGCTTTAGTGAATTTATTTGAAGGTAATAAACTCTTTGTTTTTATTTTCTGATTTTTGCTTTTGTTTTTTTTCTTTTCATTCTAGGGTCTTATAAATTCATTTTAAAAAAAATTCCCGTTATTTCTTTGAGAGCTAGGGTTTACATTGTACAATACTACAATGTTTAGTTATTTTATTTTTTCCCTTTTCGCTAGGGTTTCAATTTTCCAATAGAGACATAGCATCAACAAGTAACTAATGTATGGCAATGCTAGGAACCCTGCTCGGAAGCATTGCACATGAGGTACAAAGACAAGAATGGTGGCGTGCAATTATTTTCAGTTGTGGATGAGAAGAGACATCAATTGCCTGGAATTTGATCTTCCATGAATCCTTGGATGAAATGTGTAACTCTGTAATTCAATGGAGCTAGAGGTTACACAACAAATTAAGGCTCTTGTTGCTTCATATGAGGTTAGGAAAATGGAAAAGAAGACAATTGAGGCAATGACAGTTGTTATGAATTCTCCTCTAGGATTAGAGTTTGACATAGTGGTTTCTTGCATTAGCCTAGGGAAATGGGGCTCCTCCACTACAAATACGTCTAGCTAGAGCTTGCAATCATAGCCATAGGAATTCTTTGTTCCTTGCAATACTCTTGGTGCACAACCTTTGGTTGAAGATATTGTGTTGAACCAAGAGAAACATAATTAGGTGAGGTTGGCATGTGCCAATTTTTGGTACTATAACAAGATGCCATTCAATGTTATGAGGAGCCCCTATTGGGAGCCATAGGTCAATGCATTGACCATAGCAAGAAAAAGGTTCAAGGGATTTAGCCCATATGATATGGATGGACCCTTGTTGGAGGATGCTCTAAGGTATATAGAAGTCGTAGTGGAAGAACAAAAGAGGGTTTGGTGCAAAAAGGACCACGCTATTTTGTTTGATGAGTGGATAGATGGTAGGAGCCAAACATTAATTAACTTCTTCATGGATTTTAGGTGGATAGGTGGTGTTCTTGAAGTCAATTGATGCCTCCAGTGAAGTCAAAAATGTTGAGAGCCTTTGTAACGTGTTAGATGAGGTGGTAATGGGGTGTGGAGAATCTTGTTCAAGTTGTGATAGCCAATGCAACAATATATGTGGCAATTGGGAGACTACTTGAGGTAAGGCACCCTACTATTTTTTGGAGCCCTTGTGCTGCCCACTACATTGTTCTTCTCCTTGAAGATATGCACAAACTTGGATGGGTCAAAACCATGGTGGACTAGGTGAGGAACATTACAAAATACATCTACAATCACCCTTGGGTGTCAAATTTGATGAGAGAGCATACTAATGGAAAAGAGCTCGTGTAGTCGGGAGTGACATGGTTGCCACCAATTTCATCACATTGCAGAGTATTGTAGCTTCACTAACATCTCTTAAGCGAATGTTTGTGAGCTCTAGGTGGGTGTACTTTCCTTACTTGAGGAAGGTCGAAGGGGAAAAGGTCATGAACATAGTAGCAAAAATCAAGAAAAAATTGTGATTTCTTAGGAATCAGACCATTTCTTAATTTTTTCACTGCCAAAATTGTGAGTTTTTCATTAAATTAAATGAAATGATTTTTTGGGTAATTCTTTATAATAAATTGTGATTTTTATCTAATTAAATTGTGAAAAATCGCATATTCCCAATTTTTGGCAATCTATTTGAAAAAATGACAATTTTTTGCCTCCGACATGATTTTTCATTTTTTCAAAAACCCTAACCCTAACCCTTTTTATTTTTTCAAAAGCCCTGAGCTAACTTGATTTTTTCCCAGCTAAAATCACAATTTTTTTGAGAAAACCTATATCTTTTGGTTTGCTGATTAATTCTTGAGAATGATTTTGGCTAGTAGTTGTAAAGACCATTTTTGATGATCTATTTGCCAAGAACATGGATGAGATCTTCAAGGGAACCTTAAAGTTAACATTTTTTAACTTACAAAATAAAAAATGTTATTCCATAATTAGTTTTTCTAATTTTCATTTACTTTTTTATTGTCGTTCAAAATCAAATTTCTATTATTTTTTATGCTATTTTGTTTTAGGTTTCAGAACCTCTGGTTACAGCTCTACAGTTGGTGGATGTGGGAGAAAAAACCTATGGGCTATCTATATGAGGCCATCAACAAGGCCAAGGAGGCCATCGAACATTTGTATTTGGTCAAATAAAAAAATAGAAACCCATTTGGCAAATTATTGTTAGGTGGAACAAACAACACCAATAGATTCATGTTGCTGTCTATTACTTGAATCCAAAAAATTTCTTCTCCGATTCGTTCAGGGGTGATGAGGAGGTTATGGATGGCCTCAATACATACATAGAGAGGATGATCCCTAATGAAGGCTTGAGAGATATACTTATGGATGAGTTGTAGATTTACAAGACCACAGAGGGGATGTTATCTTCAACTCTATGCATTCAAAGGAGAATAACCTAGTAGCCAAATACAAAACAAATAAGTTAGCCAAGTTTAATAAGTTTAAATTTTTAATTTTGGTTAAAATTTAAGTTTATTGAGTTACTTATTGTTGTACCATACAAAATTTTTCGTCTATGCATACGAACATCCTAAAAAGATGCCTAAACACACCTCCCAAGCACCATGTCGCCTTGTTATTATTTGCTAACCCCGCAAGTACAAGACATATCAAAGGAGATGGATCCAAGGCCCAAATGGAGGAAGATTCTGACAAGCCAAATTAGCTCCGAACTGTGAAAGATCATCTAAAAACGGAGGCCTAAGTGATGGATTGAAGAGCGAAATGACGTTAAGGAACCAAGGAAAGCAATGCAAACACATCTGGCAAATCAAAATTCAATTTTGAAAATTCGAAAAATTTTTGAAAATTTTTCTAAGGCATTGGAGCGCTTTGCCCAAGGCCCGCGCGCTAAGGAGAAAAGGCTCCAAATCTCATAAGCACCATTTTCAAATTTTAAGGCATTCCGTCGTCATTCGGAGAAGATACGTCGAAAAATGTGTTCCAAATGATTAAGGCTAAAAGAGCGCTTTTCCGACGAAGCGCGCTCCAAGGTGAAGCGCGCTCCAACTCCAAAGAGCTCCAAGGCGAAGCGCACTCCAAGTCAAAAAGGCTCCAAATGAAGATTGAAGTTTTTAAGGCATGAGGTCGTCCAAAAGAGCTCTTGAAGCACTTTCACCTTGAAGCGTGCTCCAAGCTCAAAAGGCTTCAAAAAGCGAAGAAAATCGAGATTGATCCAAAATGAAGATTCGAGAGATTTTCTTCAAGTTTCTATGGCAAAGAATTCACCTTCTCCAAAGCATCAAATGCGAGAAACGACATCAAAAAGGACAAAGAAGATTTAAGTTTTTGCGACGGAGAAAAGGTCAAAAACCAAAAAATTTCTAAGGCAAAGTTTAGCCTTGGGAAAAGCACACTTTTCCCAAGGTGCTCGTGCCAAGGGAAAAAGGCGCTTTCCCTTGGTGTCTTTTTCTTCCAAAAAAGCGCCTTTCTCTCCCTCAAAACACGCCCCTCCTCAAAGGCATACAAGACTTCTAAATTTGGGGCCAAAATTGCATGAAATGGAGCGCTTAGGAGAGAGAATGTGGGAGAATATAAATAGAATATTCTTTCACTTCCACTTCACTTGTGATTTTTGCATGGAGGGAAAATAAAAGCAAGCCAAAAATAGAAAAAAACACATTATAAACCCTAGAAGGTGGTGTCCCTCTATAAAGGAGGTATTCATTCATTGTTTTTGTCATTTCCAAAAGCATGAGCAAGAGTTTAGAGGCAGCGTACAGCTTGAGGAAGCCATTGTTGAGGGTTTTGAAGGCAGATTGAAAGGGTTAGAGGAGAGGCGCTTCACCTAGAAGGCCAAGTTGACACATTGTGGCATCGTTCCATACCTCTTTCTTACATTCAAAGGCATATCTACACACTAGAAGGCCGTCTCTTCACATTGGCAGCCATTGTTGAGGGTTTCAAGCTTTTTTATGAAAGGTTGGAGACACTTTTTGGGCCAGCATTCCATCTAAGAGGCAGATCGGTCACTCTAAGGCACTATTTCCTTCATTCTTTATCACCTAAAGGCATATTTTCATGATTGAGGGACAGCGCTCAGACCTAGGGAGCCATTTTTGAAGATTTGAAGCTTTTTATCTTGCTGGTTATGACTGTTCCAGCCCAAAATCACCACCTACAGCCATAGGAAAAGTGATTTTCAAGGCCATTATGCTCATTTTTCCTCATTTCTATCAAATACCCACCTCGGGAAAAAGCATTTTCCATCATCCTTGACCGTCTAGAGCTCAAATCCAGCATATCTTTGAAGGTGCATCTGCAAATTTTCACTTTCCAAAGGGAAAAATACACATTTTTATGAAAAATCAGAGTTTGGACAGCGAGAGGAAAAGCCTGATTTTCTTGGACAGCGAGCATATAGAGATCTAATTTGGCCTTTTTCAAAGCGGGACAACGTCAAGGAAGCCTCCTCCAAGCCACAAAGCAACCATGCAATACTCTTTGGTCACCATTGAGGCCAAATCTCAGCTTGTCCATGAATATTCCAAAGTCAAAGAAACAGATTTGTGCCGAGTTTCACCCGAGGGTTTTGACTTGGATTCCTTGGTGAAGGCAGGTAGTGTTGCGGCAAAGAACTTAATGTATTCCGGGCTAACCCAAGTAGGCTCATTCCCAATAGCCACTCAAAGATTGGAATTTGTGCTAGCTTGCATAAAACACTATGATCCAGAATCAAGAGAAATCAAAGTAGTGGATGGAAGGGTAGTTGCAAGCCTCAAACCGGATGATATAGAATTTGCTTTCGGGATACCTCCGTTTGAAGAGTCACTCACCTTAGACCTTGAAGATTGTGACAGTGTGGAGCTCAAACGTTGATAAATGTCAAAAGGTGGCTTCCAAATAGCTAAAGGACAAAAGAAATACTCTTCCTAGAAATGTTGGTAGAGGAGAGTTCAAAGATGAGTATGCAATCATGATCACACTACTTAACCGCATCACAGGCCAAGCCGAAGGGAGAAGTTTCAGAACTTGGATGTTTTATATTATCAGCACAGTGGTTAATGGAAGTGCTACTTATGATTGGTCTATCCTCATAAGTAACAGTATTCACCGGCAAATTATAGAGTTTCCCCGAACTCATGAGTTCAGGATGACATCATACTTGCTATTCATGGTGGCTAAGCGGCACCATTTTGCCGGGTTGAATTTCGTGGGCTCTCCACAAAACACCAGGATTACCAGGCTATATCCTTAGTTGGAGTTTTCAGAGTCCCTGAAGCACTTCCGCTGTGTCAATGACGCATTCCTAATGTTTACAGTGTGAGACTTGGAGAATCAGATGCATGTTCGCATTTCAGAGGAGGCAAGGGCAGTGATCTCGGATTGGGCGGATTGGCATTCAGTTTCCTACCTTTTCATACATCCGGGTGTATGGGTTCACTTCATATCCATATATACTTCCGAGATATCCTTCTGATGAGGTGATTTTCATGGAGTTCCTGCGTTAGAGTGCCGAAGTTCATAATTTTCTACGCAACAGGCATAAGCATGCAGTGGGTTTTCCTATTCATCTCAGCTTTTTCAAATGCAGGAGTGCTTCAGATGCTAAAGTGATTGGTGAGGAAATGTCTAAGTTTGGCCTAAAGACCTTCAAAGAAAAACGCACCTATCATCCTAAGGAGGTAATGAAGTCCAGAGTTGGTGGCAAATTTGCTCATATGCCAACCATTGAAAATTATTGGGCTAATTGTGAAGATGAGTTTGAGGTTCGTTGACGGAGTTATGGTCGCTTCTCATTGGAGCAAATACCGGCTTTTCTTGATGAAAACACCAAAGGTTTGTGTGAAGATGATAATATTCTTTCTCCTAAATTCATTAGGGAAAATATTGACTTGCAACCTTTGCCACAAATTGATTGGTCCCTCAAGGAGTCAACTTCTATCACCGACAGAACTCAAGCAGTGGTGAAACGAAGTTGGATGTTCATTAATTCTTAGAGGGAAAAGAGAGCTAAAGGCCAAAAGGACAAGGCTTCTACAGTAGAGCCACCATCTTCATCTACTCGTTTAGCCACAAGGCTAAAGTCCAAGATAATAAGTGAGAACGTCAAGGAAGTAAATATTCCTGAGAAAGAGCCCTTGAGGGTAATCTAGAAGATCATAACTCAGTCTAGAGCTCAGGTTCAACAGCAACCAAATGCAGTCTTTTTATCACCAGCAGAACCGAGCTCACCGACCACTTCCTCTTCCACTTCTTCTTCATCATCATCTTCGGAGGAGGAGGAGGATTCTTCATTGTCACTAAGGATACTGGAACCACATGAGTCTCCTATACATATCACTTCTACACCATTTGACTCATCAGGAGTCGAGGAGGCTGGGGATCCAGAGGTAGAGCAGAGAGTAGAGATAGAGCCTGAGACAGTGCCAGAGGTTGAGCCCCGAGATAGAGCCACATATTGCACCTCTTGAGGTTGAGATCACACCCAATCCTGAAGTTGAGGTAGAGGATCATCCAGAGCCAGTGCTCGAAAGGGTTACTCCTACTTGGCTTCGCACAGTGATTGGTGAAAAGAAGAAGAGACCATCATACCAGTTGGATTTTAGCACTTTAGCCAAATCATTCAAGGAGCGCTTAGCGAAGAAGTTAAAGAAGCAGTCAAAGATTTCGAGGACTCCTGAAGGTGATATGTTTGTAGAAACTGCCATCCCTCAGGATAAGACGGTGTTGGATGTTGAGCCTGATGATTTTCATATTGTCAAGGCTAACTTGGGGCAAAGCACTAGACAGGCCGCTGTGAACATTTTGGAGGTAGCCATTGATACTATAAGGAGTAGAGTGTTGAAAGATGGAGAAGACAAGGCTGCCCTCAAATTAGAAAATAAGCAGTTGCGTTAGTATATTTCATAACTCTTGCATATCCCTTCGCAGCCTTCACTTTTGTTGCCATAGGTAATGGAGTCTTCTGATGATCAGAGACAATTGAGCCAGTTGGTGGTATATGGCAAGCACACGAAGGACTGGATTGAAGATTTCATAGCGAAGGGTGTTTCCTTCCTTGCAAAATTGACTGCAACAGTGTCTAATTCTAAGGATATTCTACTTGGGATTCAGAACATGTTGGAGTGCATGACAGAGATGACGCCTATCTATGATAGGCTATTGGTAAGATTGCAAGCTCTTGGCTTAAGGCCCATGTCAGCAAATGATAAGTCCACAGTCTTTTCATGGACACATCAGTATTCTTTCTTGATTCACATCTCGAAAGACATAGCCTCGGAGTTGGCTACGTGGAAGGAAACGCTTCTTAACATTGAGAAGTATACAATTAATTTTGTCTAACACATTCCTTGCATGTATTTCAGCGATGAAGGCGTAAATTACCTTGTTCATGACTTGCAGAACGAGTTTGTGCAGCTGATTCAGGAGAGGTTTTGTGGAGATCCCCATGTGGCAAAAATGTACCTTTTAGTTGAAATCACAGTAAAATTTGATAAGGTTGAAAAGGAGTATGTGGATCTTTCAAAGACCATTGATGATGCAAGTGTCAACCTGCAGATGAGGATAGTTCACCTGGAGTCTATTACCATACCAAATGAGGCTAAAGTTGATGAATTTGAGAGAAATCTCAATTCTCAGACTTAGTCATTTTTCACTATCTGCAGGAGAATTCTATTTTGGGCAATTGGAGAGATTTCCAAAGCAGTTTCTATTTTGAGAACTGACTTTGCTTTTCAAAGATAAATCTATTTTTGGATTTGTTTTGGAAATCATGCAAAAATATCTTTAAGTGGAACTCAGTGTGTAATAACATGCAAGTTCAGTTAATTGAATTGCATGAGAGATATTTTATTATTTTAATTGCTAATAAGCTTGCATGCTTCCTATGCATCATTAGGGTTAGGGTGTAGAGTGTTAGTTAACTCCTTTCATTTCCTTGCATCTTTGCTTTTTAGGGTATAAATAAATGTATTCCACACACTTAAATTTCTGAATGGTAAATGCTGAAGCTATTATTTTGCTCGCATATTATTGTTCAAACAACTGTGTGTATTACTTTGAAGAATGAGTATATGCATCGTTATCATGGAAGTTCTTTGTGTTGTTAAGGTTGAGAAGAATTGTTTATGACTTTGTGCTTAAACAATTGTTTTTAGATCTTTGTTGTTAGATCTTTGTTGTTCCTTTGTGTTAAAATCGCAAATTGTTCCTTCCATTTCGTTATGCTCTGGATTTACTTGAAGAAATTAGAAGTATGTTTCATTAAAGTTTAGTTATTTCTTTTGCAATACTCTGAAAAGTCTTGTAGCATTGCAGAAGAGCTTCAATTGCCTTATGCTTGTGCTTTGAGAAACAAAAAGATAGGTTAAATTGTAATTGTCTTTTTAAATTTCTTTGTTTGAGGGATCTTTCCCTCCTAATTTGAAGAACAGTCCTACTGTACATGCTGTTCCATTTAGTATCACACCGCAAGGTGCGCATTTAAACTCTAACAGTTATAAAGTTATAAATGTTGTCTTTACAAAATTGTAGTGGGAAGATTATAGTGCATAGACACCTTATCTTCAAACCCTTGCTATCCATATTTTGTCCCAACCTTGTAATGCATTTGGGTGTGAGTGCAATTGGAGCACTTTTGAAGCCATTCACATGAAGAAACACCATAGGTTGACTCAAAAATGCCCCAATGACCTTGTTTTTGTAAATTACAACCTATATCTGCATGCCAAAACGGTGGAGGGCAGAAGATGCATGAAGTGATTGACTTGGATGACATTGTAATATACAACCCCAAAATTTTTTCCCAAAAGATAGAACAATGATAAACAGTGTTAGCACAACTAAACTCTTCCGCACTTCTGATCACCAAGATCCCAATTCGGGCAAGGTGAGAGCATAATGTGCTTTAGATTACAAATTAAAACATTGTGCAAACAAGTAAACATTCATCTGCATATGCAGGCATCCACAAGTTGTGGGAATTCACCACTTTTAGTGGGTATGAGAGCAAGAAAGGAAAATTACAATGCCATCCACTTATTCAGTGGGAATACTCCACTTATGCAGTGGGTAGAAACAATAAAGAAAAGTTCATTTATCCACACTGGCGGTAAAACCATCCAGGGGTTACAATATGTTTAATTGATCTTTCCTCCACACTGGCGGTAAACCATCCAGGGGTACTTATGTGAGTTGCATTAAGATCAAATTACAATGAAATCAGATACAATGATAATCAAGGATACACAATTACAACTTGATAAAGATACCCCCTGAAATTCATGAATGAAGAAGTCATATCCTGCATGCATCACTGTCAATAATGAACTTCATGACTGAAATAGTTTGCTTTCCATACCCAGACTGAACTGAAGATGAAATGAGACTGAGTCAAGGTTGTACGGCTCCCCCAGCTGAGATGCCTTGTGCACACTAACACCCTACAAACCACTCAAAACCTGCCTTCTTTCCAATCACAACAATGGCACGGATAAACACTCACCATAAACTGTAAATTGCAATGATTTAGATGTAAAGACTGTATATTTCCAATTCATGACTACCTACAGGTCTGTACATGCTCAGCAGTCCAAATATCCTCATAAATTCATCCATACACAGCCAAACTCTATAAAGAAGGCATTAATAAGGTCGTCCAATTATCACAAGAAGACTCCCAACATTAAACAATGCCAAGGAAGGAAATTGTAGAACATATTTGATTCGATCAGTTCAGGCAGGTACGGCAGAATAGTACGGATATCTTCACTAGAGATGCAATACTCAATCAAATCACTGCTAAATAATCTCAAAATGATCCTTTATACCTCACAATGATATTGCAATCAACAAACAAAACAAAGAAGTTGCTAAGATTTTATGATGTGGATCGACCCATTCCAGGCTGGTACGGCCGATTCAGTATGGACATGATCCCAAAGTCTCCAATACACATTAAACATCTGCAAAGTAGGCTTAGAAGGGTCGCCAATATCATACAATGATATTTAAATAGGCATAAGTTTCAATACTACTCACAATAATTTCTACATCCATCGTACCTTTTCAGCTAGTACGGCAATTGAGTTGTACGGCAGTTCATAGAAAAGCATTCTTTACTTTATGAGACTCAAAAATACATGGGAAGTGGTTGCCTATCCACTAGATTACAAATGCAAAACACTACAAAATCTTTCAAAACTCTGATCAGCTCCATGTGATTTCCTGAAGTAGAAACCACCATTACCAGCTAGGGTAGATATCCTCACTACCGAAACTGATCTTCTTCGAATGGGTTTTCGTCCACAAGAAGGCAGTAAAAGGAAGAACACGCAGGTTCAATCCAACAGAGTAACAATACAAATTCCAAGCCCCCTCCAAATGAGCTCACATCTTCTTTTTATAAGCACCTGGGAGTTACAAAAACCAATCTTTCTTGAAATTAGAGCTTTTTTTGCACTTCCCTTAGAAATAATTTCTAATATCAAGTTATGTGCACATTTAAGTGACTAGGGAATTAAAAATTATAACATTTCCCTTATCCCCTTCAAGTCATAACATTAAGTCACTTTTTAAAAATAACCCACCTTAGACTTTAGTGCATCAATAATAATAAAACTTAGTTTAATTATCAAATTAAACAAACCTTATAACTCCAATTTGATAATTAAACCAAAAATGATCCCAAACCATTCCCTAGCCCATCGGGATCATGAGATAGGCTAAAGGTCCCATTCTGACTAGGCTTGGAAAGGGGACATTACAGACATCGGTCCATATTCAGATTGGATTGCTGAGGATGTGAAGCCCATGTTTCCTGTGGATGAGATTGCTTATTTTGAGAGGGAAACAATAGAGTGAGTAGTAGATGTAGTGGCATAGGTGGAGGCAAAAGGCAAAGCATCAATAGGGGCTTCATTGGATGATTGTGATATGCATAAGGATGATATTGTTCCTCAAAAAGAATCGTTACCATCCAGTTCGAGGATATCCACACAGCCACTTAGAAGCTTTAGTTGGAGAAGAAATTTGTAAAGTATTAATACAGATTTGTAATTTATAATCATATTGATATGACATTATGATGTCTATTGAACTCATTTTTTGATTTATAAATGAAGGAAAAACTACTTATGAGTACTCTAAATTCAGTTTTATGTTTGTTTCTTAAGATTATTTTTATAAATTTGTGTTTTTAATGTTTGAAATTTTTGCTTAGTCCTGAGTCTGTAATGTCCCCTTCTCAAGCCTAGTCACTTGTTGGTCCTATAGCCTATTTCTGGAATCCCGATAGGCTATGAGGTAAGGTAAGGGGTTCCCCTTTATGAAGATCTCATGGTTCAGTGGTTCTTGTTGTTTTTTGATGTTGGATATGAGCTCAGTATTGTTTCAGAATGGCAATGCAACTTTCAGAAGTTGATTTGGCTTCTTGGATTGCTCTCCAAGATTCTTGGAGGAGTTGTCTATTTTTAGAAAAGTCATCCGGAAGGCATCGATATTCATCCCAGACCTCGTGGAGTCTTATGGTGCAATTTATTTGGCAGTTTGGTGAGGTTTGAGATTTTCCGTAAAAAGTTATATTTTTAATGAGCTATTAGTTAATATTATGCACTTGGTCTTCTAAGTTGAAAAAAAATAATAAAGTGCAATGGTATAATAGCTCTTTGGAAAGGGAAAAATATAATATTTTATTTAGGCACATACAAGTTGGTGCAAAAGTGGAGAAATATTGGAGTTGAGGAAAAAAGTGTATTTTCTCTATTTTATTATTCATTTTAGGGTGCAAATCCCTAAAAAGTGCCTATAAAAGGAGGTGGAGAGCTCTGTTTATTCTTTATGCTTGATGAGATATTGTTATGTTGCAGGAATGGACCTGTGAGATCTTCTTCCTTGAGAACACAAACTCTCTTGAAGAAGTCTAGTTTCGGTGGTGAGATATCCACCCTAGCTGGAGATTGGCAACTTCACTGGCAGGAGTTGCATTGGGCAAACATGGACTTTGATGTGTTCTGATCAGACTTGGATTTTGGAGTGTTATTTCAGTGTGTGGCTTAGATAGTATTTTTGGTGTTTTGTTGTGTGAGTTTTGTTTGTTTCCATCTGCTATCCTTGCTGGGCTGTACATCCCTGAGGCCGTACTGTTGGAAGGTTTTCATGTGTTGCAATGGATGGGGTTTGAAGTTTTGAATGAACTATGCTAATGATAATTATCTGCAACCTTGGGCGCCACCATTCCACCCATCATTGAAAGCTTTTGCTAAATGTAATGGCTGGGAGCTTGGCCGTACAATCTGAGCAGGCCGTAGAGCCTGTACCTCGTGTCTGATGTTAGCATCTGCTGTTGCTGGTTATAAAGGAGTCTAAACACTGTTATTCAGCTGTCTAAAATGAAGGGAACTCGCTGGGAATTGTATGTTGATAGGCTGCAAGTATACTGTAATAGTTGGAGTGAAGAGTCTTGCCTGTAGCTGCCGTACAGCAGGCCTGTAGCAGTCTGAAAACTGCCCGACAGCAGAGATCACTGATGGTATAAACTTGTCCTTCATTATCATCCTATGTTTATTTCATTGGTGTTTATGTATGGACTCATGACACTATTACCTAGCATAACATGGGTGTTTGAGATTTTATGGAGCTAATCTTGTATGTCACAGTCAATTACACTTCATTGTAATCTGCTCTTCAGTATGCTTTGTAATGGCTTCCCACTAAACAAGTGGATGTGCCAAATAGATTAGCTTTATCTTGCTTTGTAATGGCTTCCCATTGAATAAGTGGATGTGCCTTCTTTCTAGTACTTTAGAGCTTAGGTTCCCACTGAATAAGTGAATGCACCTAGATTTACTTTCATGCATGGCTCAGGTTCCCGCTGAATAAGTGGATGCACCTGGTTTTATTTCTTTGTACTTCCCACTGGATAAGTAGATGCCCACTGAATAAGTGGAAGATTGTTTCTTCAGTTGATTTGGGATTTGAATGCTAACTCTGAAGCACTAGTATGCTCTCACCTTGCCCATATAGGGATCTGGGTGATCAGAAAGGTGTGAAAGAACATTGCTCTTAACATTCAGTGTCTTTCCCTTGTGTTTTCAAAAAAAAAAAATGTAGCATTTTACAGTCTCACTCAAATTTTAAGCCTTCCTAGTTTTTTTTTCCAAGTCCAAGTTTTTGAACTATGGTCCATCCTTTTATACTCATTCTTAAAGATACAAACTCTAGGGTTGCTTGCGTTGAAAGCAAACTTTATCATATAGTGAACAGTATATTAATACATCTAATAGTCCTACATTTATCCCCCTCAAAAATAATGACCAGGTTATTGTCAGCATGATACATGGTTCAAACACAATCTTAGTTAATTGGGGATATAAATGTTTTGCAGCTTATAAAAATTCTTCAAATCTATAAAAAATAATACAAATATGCACAACATGATTTCACCAAACCTTTTTTCCTAAGTTAGTGTGGCTCACAGCTTTGTCATGTTAACTACAAAATATTAATATTTGAAAACATTGTGGATGAACAAAGAAGTCTTTGCAAGGGAACAAAATTTTAAGTTTTACCTTCTAATATTAATGCACTAGGAGTCAACATTATATCCTCATATAGCAAGGTTTCAATAAGCATTTAATTGAATAAATTCATTGTTATTTTTAGTTGGAATAAATTTCATAGAAACAGTAGCTATGGTCCACATCAATTGTTATTGTTTGTTGTACTTGTACAAAATTTTACGTACCGAGTCATTTTTTGATTAAAAAAAAAGCCATTTTTTGTCTTGTGAATCATTGCCAAATCCTTGCTTTTGATGGTCATGGAGTGCACCACAATATTGGAGGTACAAGTTAAGTGAAATGCAAAAAATGACATCTTCATAGAAGGGCATGCTACAACAAGCAGCTGATTAGGTGTTCAAGTTCAAACATAAAAAAAGTGTCCAAAGGTCTCCCAAGTGTGTGCCATTAAGGGATTTGGCCAAAATCTTAAGAACATGAAAAAGTGTCCCAAAGTATTAGTGGAGTGCACTCATACAAGGATGGTTAGAAGTTTTTAGAAAAACATAAAAGTGTCACTTAAGCCAGCAGTGCGTTCACAGAGAAGATTGGAAAAAAATATTCAAAACATAGAGAGATCATCCCACAACCAGTAGAATGCACCACAATTACATTGGACAAAAGTTTGAAACATAAAAACAGCCACTGAGTGCTCCAGGATGGACCTTCAAGTCAAACATCTTCATCAGCCTTGGCAAGTTTTCAGTCATGATAAACAACAGATTCCTAGTAGGGTTTTAGCAACAGTTTGTCATCAATTTCTGTCATTTGCAAACAGCTTCAGCAGTTGTGTTGCAGGTTTCTTGGTCATTGCATACTTTTCCAGCAGGTTTTCATTCATCTACGACAGATTTTCAATAGATTTTTTTATCATTATAACAGCAATAAACCTATGTTACAACAAGTCTCTAGGATGTGGACAGGGGGATGCATTTCTGGGAGGCCATTTTTAGGGTACGTCAATCAGAAAAATATGGAAATTTTAAAATATAGGAAATTTCAAACCAAATGTAAGAAATCTTAAAGTCAAAAAATGCGACAGAAACCCTAGGCGCATGCTATATGGAAGGAAAATGGGTTTTAAAGTTTGCAAAATTTGTGTACATGTTCATTAGTGCATGCCTAGGGTTACTTCAATCTCTCCATTGGTACACCTAGGTTACTTCAATCTCTCCTCTGAATTCCTTGAGCACCAAACTAGCTTTCTACACTGAGCATTTATTACAAGTTGTTGAGGGGTCCATTGTTTGGTCCATCTATCTTCAGTATTTGATCTCATGGTTTGAAGATTCCCCTTGGTTATTTGTAAGTGTGCTCCTATCAGCTGCATGTTGAGATAGTCCACCATATTTTATAGAGTGAATGATGTGCTGCCTTTGTTCTCTTCAAGAGCTGAAGTTTGAGGAGAATTTTGTTTTCTGGTGTCTAGTCTACCATGAAATTTGTGGGAGGTACTATTACTTATATAGAAACTTTGGTGGTTCTCTATCCACTTTCTTCCATTATCTTGATTTCTCTGGCAAGTTTGAAAGACATATCAAGGCTATAGGCACCAAATTGCTAGCAATGATGGGACATGATGGAAGAGGACTTGGCAAGGATGGCCAAGGAATACTTCAGCCCGTCATAGTGAAGGAAAGATCACCATTTGAGGGCCTTAGCTATGCAAGCCTGGAGATTGGTGAATTCTCAAAGAAGGGTTCTACACGACAAGCCAGGTACAGCTCAAGGGAGGTAACAATTGCTCTAGTATCTTTTTTGTAAAGCCTCAAAGTGATTGTAGGTTGTCTCCAAAGAAAGAGCAGCAATCTAAGCAAGAAGAGGAGAGCAAAGTTCTACCTCAAGAGGACAAAGAAGAACCTTCAAAGAAGGGAGGAGCAAAGAATGACACTCAAAAGGAAGGAAAGAAGAAATGGGGAAATTCCGATCCACTTCATCAATAGCTAAGCCCAAGAAGTAATTAAAAGAGCATGTAGGTAAACAAGGTAAAGAGTCCATCTTTTCTTACATTTTCAAGAGAGAGGACATATCGCACATGAATGTGGGTTTCATGTTCCTTGCACTAGTTGTGGAAGAAGTCACCATTGTCAAATGATGTTCATAGCAAACACCACTACGTAGCATATGTTCCATAGCAAGGGTGGAAAAAGAAGAAGCCACTCTCCAAGACAAATTGAAAAGAAAGGTCAAGACATACTCAAAGGAGGTAACAAACAAGTTAATTTGAGTATGTGTAAATCTAATAACTATTGCTTTCATTGCAAGGTTGGAGGGCATTGGGATGGCAAAGGTTGGAAGCTCCACCTAGAATTTCATCCAAAGAATGGCAAAAGTAAGAGTGAGCCGCCATAAGGGAAGGCAAGCAGACCAAAGCACTAGTTGCAAGAAAGAACAACTTTCATGTGAGTCTACACCAACATTGAATGGTAATGATATGCCATTTGATTCTTGGATAGAACATTTACTTGATGTTCAAAGGAGAGAAGGATAAATTGCTTTTATTTGTTTGGCTATTTGAGTAGTACTCCAAATTTTTCGTATGGATTGAATAGTGCTCAAGTTGCTAACTCCACTTGTAGAGGAAGCAAGGAGTATGATGCACTCACTATGGGTGAGCATGCTAAACAAATCTACATGGAAAACAAACAAAGACAAGCAAGAAGAAATTGTGTGAGGTAATGGGTAAATTTCAGCCTTCATATTTCTTGCAAATTGTTGATAAATTGTCAAATCCACTTGTTATTTGAATGTAGAAAGGGTGTGAGTGATGCTTGTTGCATAAGGGTTTAAGTCTTCTAGCTTAGTAACATGGACAACTTGAAGGAAACAATTTTAAAGTTGTAGACATGTATGTTTTGCGCAATATGTTGTTGCAAAAGTGCAGTTTTTGTAAAATCCCTAACTGGATCTGCCCTAGAATTCTGATTTATTTTTCTGCTCAAACCCTAATTTCTGAATTCTGATTTTTATTTCTGGTTTACAAACAAATATAGCAGCGAACATACAAATGCCCATAATGCCAAATAAAAATACCAAATAATGCTTCTCAATGATGATCACATCAAACATGAATTCCACCATGAAATACACAAGATATAGCCATCGAAATGCAACACAAAAGTCTGATTTTCTGAATATAAATCTGCTGCTACAAATCAGAATATGATGACTGGAAATTACATCAAATCATGGGCTAAAACATGATCAAACATGGCTAGGAATGCTGCTGTCCAAATCAGACCTAAAACATAGGTTTGTACATACCAAATGATGAAGAATGATGCACAACAAACCCTCCAAAATGGCGGCGCTTGCAAGGATGATGGTGGCTGCTAGGGTTAGGGTTCCAAAACCCTCCAAATGATGAAATTGCCTCACACAAGCCAAAATCGCCCTCTTCCAAGGGTGGCGCTCCAAATTAAGGTAAAACCCTAATGCAATGACAACACAAAATACCACCAAAGGTGCTGCAATGCTGATCTGAAAATCTGAATATGCAATCAAGCCCCAACTCTCCAATGAAGTACAAATTGAACTTCTTGATGAGTCCACCACAAGATGAGCTAGGTTTTCATCCAACTCACCGCTATTCACAAGGTTTTTCGTCCTTGGAATAATACCCAACAAATTTTGCAGCCAAATGAGAAATCTCAATGAAGAAATGATAATGAATGGATGATGAAATGACTCCAAAAGTTCCTTTATTTATAGCCAATTTTCCTCCCAACTCAACCCTGGCTGACCTTGTCCTAGCCGACCTCCTTTTTGGCAAATATATTTTTTTTTATTTGTTTTATCTTCTCCCAACTTGGCCGACCTCCCTTGGGCAATTATATTATATTTTTTTATTTCTTTTTTTCCCACAAATTGGTCGCCCACCTTCTTGGCAAATTATTTTATTTATTTTTAATTCACCAATAGGCTCACAAAATATAAGAAGTCATTTCATATCTTCAATTTGCCCAAATAAAATTGATTAAATATAGTATTTAATCAATTAGGTTATTCCCTAGCCCTTCCAGCTTAGCCTATCGGAATAAAATACGCTAACCAACTCCATTAGGTGATCACTCGGAAAAAGGGGACATTACGGTCCTCCCTAATTGCAAACCTAAATGGTGTAGAATCTTTTCACCTTCCCAAGTAGCATCCTTAAGTGGCAAGTCTCTCCCTCTCACCAAATACTCCTTGATCACCCTACTCAACCTTCGCTCCCGTCATCTAGTATAGCATTAGGACCCAATATGAGAAGCTCTGAAGAAGTTATAATATGTTGTCCAATTGCCTTCGAGGCAAAATACATGATTAATTTGGCTACCTTCGGGCAACTCCAACTCATATGCAACCTCTCCAACTCTACTCTCAATCCTGTAAGGGTCATAGAAATGAGGCTTTGCACCACTCCTCGATGTAGTCTGCTTATACGGCTGTAGGAGCAAGAAAACCAAATCACCCTCCTTGTATGTTCTGTGCATATCTTGTATCCACTCTCTCACTATGGGATCTCTTCTGACCTCAAGTGCTAAGTCTATAAAAGACAAAGCATCATACCTATACAAAGCTCTGAAGGGTAACATGCATATTGACATATGGTAGGTGGTATCATAACAATGCTCTAAGTACAACCACCTGATCCAAGCTTTCCGCTGGTCCACTCTGATACAACTGTCAACCAACCAAACACTATGAAGCAACGCACCAAGTTTCCACTGCTCCACTGCTCCACTTTGATACAAATGTTTTTCAACAAACCATTGTGAAGCAATCTATCAATCATACAAATGCCTGGATCCCAAATTATTGCACCATCATATAAACTGAAAATGGAAGGATAAGTGTCTCTTATCAAGTCACCCTCACAAGCTATCCATCTAAATCTGAATTGTTTCATATAGACTTGAAAGGTGTTTGTCATGTGTGCATAACCAAGTATGCATATATTGCTGGTACAAATAATGACAGCACTGTTAAAACTGAAAATTAGATCTATAATCATCCTGGGAATGCTTCTGCTGCCATAAACTGATAAGATCTGTAATGTCTCCTTCTCAAGCCTAGTCAGTTATGATAGCCTATTTCTTGGAGTCTCGATAGGCTATGTGGTATGGTAAGGGGTTCCTTTTGTGAAGATCTTTGGTTCAGTTGTTCTTGTGGGTTTATGATGTTGGCATTGAGCTCGATTGTGTTTCAGGATGACAGTGCAACTTTTGGATTGCTCTCCAAACTTCTTGGAGAAGCCGTCTATTTTTAGAAAGTCACCGGAAGGCATCATTCTTCATCCCAAACTTTATGGAGTATGATGGTATAGTTTATTTTGCAATTTGATGAAGTTTGGGATTTTCCGTAAAAGCAGATGGTTTAATGTGCTATTAGTTAATTATTTCACACTTAGTTCTATAAGGTTGGAAATAATTATTAAATGCTTTTGTGTAATAGCTCATTGGAATGAGTAAAAGACATTCTTTGTAATAGGCACATAAAAGTGAGCACTTGTGTTGGGAAAAAAGTGAAATATTGGAGTTTGAGTGAAAAAAGTTTATTTTTCCCAAGAAATAATTCATTTTGCGTGTAACTCCAAAAGTGCCTATATAAGAGAGTTGAGAGCTCATTTTGCTCTTTATGCTTGAGTTTATATCGTTATGCTGCAGGAATGAACCTGTGAGATCTTCTTCCCTTCTTGAGGATGAAAACCCTCTCGAAGAAGTTTAGTTTCGGTGGTGAAATATCCACCCTAGTTGAAGAGGTGACTTCATTTCAGGAGTTGCACTGAGCTAATCATGGAATTTGATGTTTTCTAAGAGTTTTTGGATTGGAAGTGTTTGTTTTCTGTTGTGTTGGTTTTTGGTGTGGGTTTTGAGTTGATGTTTGAGTTTTTTCTGAAGATTGTTGAAGATCCTTAGCTGGCCGTACAATTCTGGGCCGTACCATGGCCACGAGGGCAATCTGATTTGTGAAGTGTACAATGTTTGCAATGTTTGGATAGTTTCTGCCATGCTAAAATGCTCATTTCAGATTAGTTTCCAATGGATTTACTGCAGATTTCAGTGATGTTTGGGCAGGCCATACACATTTCAAGGCCGTACCAGTTGTACTTGGGCATGTGAACAGTCTTGTAGAATCGCCCTAGTTTGAGCAAGGTTAATCCTTCTTTGGGTGGCGTCTAAGATGGATATGGTTATATTTGATGGTTTGAGGGTGGAATGAGGAGTGTTGGAGCTGTTATGAGGGTTGTTCATGGCTGCCTACATACCTGCAAACAACACAATGGATCATCAAGTCAGCAAATTGCACCTTCTTTTAGGTTTCCTCTTGTGGTATATGCATGGTGATTCTATGATCAATTTTGTATGCTTCATTCTTCATTATATAGAGTTTCCTATGCTCTAACTGATTGCAGTTGTGACTTCTACGCATCAGGGGTATTGATCTTAGTATTGCAGTTGTTCATTTCATTGTAATCTTTCATTATGATGGAATCACATTGTAACCCCTGGATGGTTCAACTGCCAGTGTGGATAAAGATATTTAGTTTCTTTCATGGCTTTCCCGCTGAATAAGCGGATGTGCTAGTTCTTTCCTTTGCTATTCTCCCACTGAATAAGTGGATGCCTACTGAATAAGCGGGTGATTGTAATTTGGTTTATTTGCAAAGCATTTGACTGATTAGCCTAAGCACTGTATGCTCCCACCTCGCCCATCTTGGGAACTTGGTGATCAGAAAGTGTGGAGGTGCATATTTGGTTGCAATCTTGTGCTAACGCTGCTGTTATTTTGTATAAATCTAAAAAAAAAATTCTGGGTAGCACATTACAAGATCTCATCATCATTCAACCTCAAAGTGTTGTAGTGACAAACCCATGCACACAAACCCATGCAATCAGCTGCAATCATCAATATAAAGTCTCAAAATTTTATGATCAGCATTATAGAACAGCCACTAAACACCAATGTGTAAGGTGGAAACCATTGAACCAAATCTGAATTTTCTTCCACAACTCGCTGCATACTAAAATTCTGCCCCTTCATCAATCTTAAAGTATGAGATACTCGATCATTGGTTACTAATGAATGGTGGACAGCAGGTTCAAGGTTGTAAACTACCAATGTTTCATTTGATAACCATCTCAAAGATGCAATGCCAATGACAAACCACACATTATCAAATTGTAGTATCTTCCTTATAGGCAATCCCTTAGTTTCCATAATCAGCTCTCTAATAAGATGTATCTCATGCAAACTCAACATTCTAGCTAGAGCCATGATATAAGAATCTTTGCATACCTTGTGTCCTTTCAATGAAACAAAGAATAGAAAACTCACTATGGAATGTCATACCTTGTATGTCGCTTGGATCCACAAACACTCTCTCATGCTTAGCCATAAAATATTGTAGATCAACAAGATAGTGCCACTTACCAATGTCATCCACATGGGACACTTCTATCACCCTATGACTATCAAAATCATGTGAAGATAATGGACTGTTGTTCATAACATACCTTTTGGTGGTGTCATCATGGATCTCATGCACATATTCTTCACCTTCCAGATGCTCATCATTATTGGCTGATCCAAAAGTTGTATCACACTGAAATCTGCATACATCACTTGTTATAGCATCTATCTCATAGCTGAAAACTGCATCTTCATGTGAAAATTGCTCCATAGGTGTGGCTGACATAGATAACTGGTTTTCTGTTTTGTATGATGAAAAGTGGGCCAAGCTTAGCTCTAAGCAAAGCTCATTAACCTGATTTTCTGATTCTTGAAGGGCCATTTGATAACTTTTCAAGGAATCCTTCGTAGTCTTAAGATCAAGGGTGTAATTTCCCGTTCTAGATTTGCACACGAATTTTCTGAATTTCAACTTGAAACCCTAGGACTGAAATCTGAATTCTATTGTCTCAAATTTGAGACATGCTCTAATTCATCCACTTGTCATGCAAATACATCAAATCAACATGCCAAATTGTACAACCAATATCCTAGTTGAATTACACAATGAATTACACATAAAAGATCAAGATGATGATGATAAACCCAATTAGATCACTGCTGTCATGAATTCCGTTTGTTCAAATCTTCAATTACATCAAAATGGAGGGCTTTATCATAGCCTAATACAAATGCCAAGCTGCTGCTACAAATCATAGGTAAATAATGAATGTCAACATGCCAATTGGCGTCTAATTACAATGCAAAGATAAGTGCCAGGCCTGCTGTAGTAACTCGGTCTAACTGCTGTCCAAGAATGCTGATAGATCTGTGATTGATTGCTGCCCAAAGACTCAGACCTGTAGCAAATCGACCTCCTTAATGGCAGATCGTTCCTCCAACGATATCAAATCTGTCCCTCCAAATCGTGAGCCAAGTTTTAGCGCTCAAGGGAGATGCAAGAGTCTATGTGGTACGGCGGCTAGGGTTTGTTGTAGCTGATGAAGTCGCAGCCAGCACCAGCATGTATGATCCTTCCTCACAGTCAGCCTCCAAGGCAATTCGTCCACCTTCAAGATCAGCGTTCTATAGATGAAAGGCTCTTCTTCATAAATATTTCCTCAACTTGAGTACTCACTATATCAATCAATGGATACACCTATGAGGGTTGTCAGAAGTGCATGGAGCCCTTACAGTTCATCATTTTGGCCAATGGACTCCCAAACAAGTTTCAATATTCGCAATGTTGAACAAGGTCCTTGTTCCTATCAACATAGAATTTAGTCAGTGTTATCATTCCTAAAGGAGGTTGGCTTGCCATTTTCCTTTGTTTTCCCTTGGCAACCTTGTGAGAAAACTTGCCTAGTAATGATTCAAGCTCTCCCATCTCTACCATCTTTGAAGCTCTTTTGCTTGTGAGATTGCCATTTGTTGATAAACTATTGTTTCACCTTCTCATGTTGTAGTCCTCTCTAGAGCATCATTGAACACGTGGGAACTACTATCAAATGGCAAGCAATCCTAGTTCAACCTGATCTTCTATGTCTTCAACTATGTTGAGTCATATAAGAGGTAAAATGGGAGAAACCCAACCTTCGTTGAGTTTAACTAATGAGCAGTTGTTCTAGTCATGATGTTTTATTGATATCAATTCCTCTCCTTGTTTGAGAATCAAGCTTTGTTTCCCAAATGAGGACTTCCCTCTACTAAAGGGGTCTCAAGAACTATTTTGTTGTTGTCAATCTAAGTTGGTTCAGGTTCAGGTTTGAAGTTTGGGTACGCAATATGATGGATTTTTTTTCCTATGTCTGGGTGTGGGTTTGTAATATGTATATATAAATAATATATTTATATTTATAAGTAAATAAATAATAAATATATAATAATATTAAATATTTATTAATTATATATTAAAAATATATAAAATACTCATAATTTGAAATATATTAATAATAATATTTTATATAATATTATATTTATGTTTATATAATATATAAATTTATAAATAATGTATAATATAATATAATTTATAATATATAATGTTTAAATTAAAAAATATATATATACCAAGGTCTCGATTTGTGTTAGTCACAATAAATTAGACTAGATTTTGAAGGACGATATAATAATTAAAAAAGTTGATTTATAAAAAATGCAAAAAAAAAAAAATTTGGTTAAAAGAGCTAATGCCAATGCCCAACTAGAACTATTACAGATTCCCACGACTTGCTGATTAAAAGCTAGAGCTGATTGAACTCTTGATTTATCACCAAGAGAGTAATTTTGTCGACGTTTTTCTGGCCCATCTTGTCACCCAGCCAGCTGAAGAAAAGTTGGCCTATAAATGCTCTGTATACAGCAATTTTTTCTGACAAGGGCTTGCACATGAATGGTTTGATTGCAGCCATTGGCAGTAGAGTGTTGGAAAAACAAAAGGTATTTAAAAATAAGTTGCATACTGGTGCCCGTTACTATTTTCCTAGCTACAGAATTGTTTATTCCACGCAAGTTCTCCAAGGTCCATCTTAGAAGGACCCATAAGGTATCTGGGGTGCCCAAGTTAATTCCTGGGTGAACCTGTAATGTCCCCATTTCTGGCATGATCACCTATCATATGTCGGCTAGCCTATTTTGTTCTCGTAAGTTAGGTTGAAGAAGCAAGGGAATACCTTGAATAGTTAAATCATGTATTTAACTATTTTTCCTTGGCAAAACGGAGATGGATTATGACTTGGAGTATTTTTGTGATAATTATGGTGAAGTCAAAATTAATAACATAATTTGTCTTGGATTGGAGTGACCCACTTGGAGGATGGAAAGTGGGAAAATAAGGAGAAAATGAAAATAAAACAAATGACAAAATAAAAACAATATTTTATTTGTTAAAAATAATATATTATTTGCCAAAAGGTGACCACCCAAGTTGAGATGGAAAAACAATAAAATACTAATATTTTATTCCTCTATTTTGGCTGCCCAAGTTGAGGAAGGAAAAGAAAAAAAAGAAATAAAATAATATTTTATTATGGAGGTGGACTTGAAAGGAAATTAAAATATCATAAAGTTGGGCGCTCCACTTGGGATTAATAAAAAGGGCTTTTGGAGGTCATTTTGGATATTGTGAATTTGTCATTTGATTTGGAGACTTTCTCTTTCAGCGATCTTTTAGGGACGAAAATCCTAAGAATTTAGTGGTTTGGACAAAAATCCACTCCACTTTGTGAGGTGGATCTATCCGGGGTTCATCATTGGGCATAATTGCAGGTTTTTCAACATATTGGAGCTACAAAGGAACATCATTCCAGCTAAGGTTTGAAAGTCAATCATCATTCAAGCTAGGGCTTCACATTGGTGCTTGGGTTGGAAGTTTTGATGCAGGTTATGGGTGGATGTTATGCAGATCATGAGGTTTTAATGTTATATTTTCATCATCATCTCATCGCCTAGGGTTTGAGGTGAGGTGCTACATTTTTGGAGGGTCTTTTGGTGATTGACAACATCCATTTGCAACCGGATTTGTGTTTCAGACTTCATCAAACAATTTCAGAATTGCAGATCCGAGGGTTTGAAGGTAAAATTCACATTGTTTTTGCATCTTTCTCATCTAGGGTCAATCGCCCTTTGTGGCATAGGTTAGCGCACCATTTGGAGGGTTTATTATCAACATTCTTGCAATCAGAATTTTGTATCAGACCTCTGCAGCCAATTTCTGTTGGATAAATCAGTCAATTGCATCATCTTTAATCATCCATCATCATCCATGGTTGGCAGCTATCATAGGAAGTCATCGCTACATCATTGAGAGGAAGATTTATGTCATTGGAAGGTGATAAAATTCAGTCATACTCAGATCAGAAACTTGTATCAGATCTGCCCTACATCTGAGATTTGTACCAGCTCACATTCATTGTATGATTGGTACTCATGAGTCAACACCTATTTGTCAATCGGGTATGTTCTTTGTGATGCAAACCTTTCAAATCTTCAATTTGAAATAAACTACTTGCTGTTCCAATCTATATCAGTGATCTGATTTGTATGTTCAGTCATCTATTTGCCTTTATTTTATGCAATAAATGGTTCTATATTGGTATCATAACATGGCAAAAACATTCATACATTGAAAACACATGAAAACCATTGAAACAAACAAGAAACCCTAATCAGAAAATTCAGATCAGAGTCTGAAAATTGGATCAGATTAGACAAGGGATCTTACAGAACCCCATGTCATCTTGGTCCAAATGAGTACCCGAATCTATTTTTGCAATTCAGCATGTGTTGTTAAAGAACCCGGTAACATAGTTGTCAACAATTTTTATTGAAGTTGCATATTGGAAGAGTTTTGCATGTAATGTTGCCAATCGGACAACCTTAGGAAATAGGTGATTTTTCAAACATGTGCAAGCTGGAATCATGAACTAATACCGAATGTAGGTGCCAAACCCTAGTGAAGTAAATGTTGATTAGCGAAGTAAATGTTGATTAGCAATATAATCAACTTGCAAAACCTTTATCAGTCAAAATGCACAACTACCAACATCACACAAGCTGATATGAATTTTGGAACATCAAATAACAGGTAGATCTGATCTAAAACAGTTGGTAAAATGTATGAAACCTTTGAGTACACTTCAACATGCACCCTAAATTATTTGAGGGCAGTTCTGACTTTTATGACAACAAAATAACCAGTAAACAAGCATTTATTACAGCAGAAAACTAGAATGGAATTTAGGCGCCAAAATATCAATTTTTATTCCATGATTCAGCAAATATATGGTGACATCTCTGTCTGGTATCAACAGCAAATCATCTACAGAAATCTGTACAGCTGCACGAAAGGATCAAACCTCAGTGTGGCACCAAATCTGGACTTGTACGGCGGTGGTTGTTGATGGCAGCAAGGAATGTCCAAAGGTCTGAAATCTTTATTGGAATGTGGCTGATGACCAGCGCAACACTACAACTCTCTCCAAATGTGACTGAAACCTCATCAAATGGCTGCCAATGCCTGTTAACAGCAGATCTAGGAGATGAACCCTGGAACTCAACAAGATGATTTGATGGCAGCAATACTGTAAAACCCCTTTAGAATCAACAATTTTCCACTCAGCAGCAGCAAATTCCTCATAACCAGCAATAATAATGACTGGAAACCAGCAGATCTGATCCTGGACAGCAGCAAATGATCTTCAATTCCTTAAACAATAGTGCAGTATTGTAGCGTGGTACTGTAGCGAAGTACGGAAGTACTGTAGCAGCAACAAAAATACCTTAAAACCTTGCAATGTGTCTGAAACCTCTTTAAATCTACAAACTTATGATTGTTCGGTGGCCCTAGGATTGGAGTGATTGCTAGAAATATGAATTACAACCAATCTAATTGGAGCACAGCCATAAAATAATGATGTAAAATCAGCAATCCAAGTGTTGTCAATCCTTTCATGACCAACAAGTGATGATTCTGATTAGATTTACTTGCATATACTCCATCGATCTAACCAAATCTGAAAACTTGCATGAAGATCACCAAATTCAGCTCCAATGCAACCCCTGTGTGGAGATGCTCTAGATGGAGATGAGAATTTTTGTCCCCAAATCCAGAAATGGAAATCCAGGAGGGTTTTCGTTCTCCAAGATCTTTGAAACAGCCAAGTGTTTTCGTCCTTGGATGCGAGGAATGAACCAAAGCTCAAACCTGGAAAGTGAAATGCCAAGTGAAAATCAAGATGCTCAAAATGAACCCAAGTACCTCCTTATAAAGCTCTCCAAATCAGGCCCTTGAATTAAAATTTCCCTCTAAAAGTATTTAAAAGTACTTCTTATTATTAAGTGTTTAAAAACACTTTTTTTAATAAAATAATATAATATTATTTTAAGTTGCCCCTTAAATATAAAATTACCAGGTCCAACTTAAAAATAATATTATAATTCTTTGAGTCCTGAAAAGGGGACATGACATTGCATTTCATCGGAAAAGGGAACTTTTTGGGCTGTGTAATATCCCAAATAGGATATTAACTATTTTTTTCTGATTTTAGGGTTCTGATTTTTTGCCCTAATTTCCGCTTTTCAAATTCTGATCCAAAACCCTACTTTCTGCAGTTCTGATTTTGTGAATCAGACTTATGTAAACACTTATAACAGCCATTCAAACATGCCAAAACATCATAATAATCATGCCAACACGTGCCAATATCATAGTTGAATTACACAATGAATCAAAACCAAAATGCAACCAATATGACTGAAAATCCGGATCAGAAGTCTGCTGTTATAAATCAGAATTATGAAGTCTGCAATTACATCAAAATATCATGGGCAAACAGGCCAAACATGCCCAGATATAAACCCTAGGGTTTATTCATACCAAAACAATGCAAAGACCTCCAAAAATGATGGAACTGCCCTCCAAGGTGTGGCGCTCAAGTTAGGGCTTGAAACCCTAGTGCAATGATCTTCAAACACACAAGGAAGCTGCTCAAATGATGCGCTCAGGTCTGCTAGGGTTCAGTGCTCCTAAAAGATGACAAATGAATGCACAACAACCCTCCAAATCAACTCCAAGTGATGGCGCTCCAAAGGTAGGGCAAAACCCTAACGCAATGATGAATCTTTGCACCAAAATCACTCCTCAACAATGGTGAATCAGGTCTGATATGATGCTGTCCCAAATCTGAGTATTCTGCAAACCCTAACATCAACCAAACTCCAAAAATCGCCTCAAAAAGCTGGTCGCTCTCTCCCTAGAAGGTGGCGCTTAAATCCTAGGGTGAATCCCTAGCAATTATGCAACAAACTTGCCAAATGATGGAGCCTCCAAGTCTGATCTGCAAATCTGATCTTCAATTCTGCTCTTCTCCTCCACCAAATGGCAATGAAGCACAAATAGATCCCTGTCACATAATCTCCAATGGATGAGCTAGGTTTTTGTCCAACTCACCTTGAAACACAAGGGTTTTCGTCCTTGGTTCCATAGCTCAACTTCCGTTGCAGCCAAAAGAGTAAAAACTTGAGGAATGAAGTATGAATGATATGATATGAAAGTCATCAAATGATCTTCTATTTATACATGTCTACACTCCTCCCTTCTAGCCGACCTAGGTATGAATATATTTTGTTTTATCATTATCTTTTCTCTTCCATAAGGCCAACCCAACTTGAGATGCCTTAAGCGCCCAAAATTTAAATTAAAGATTTCAATTTAAGTTCCTTCTTTTTCTCATGTCGTCCTTCGTAGGCGCTCATTAAGTTTATATTATTTTAATATTTTTTCGTCCTCCATAGGTCGTCCCTCCTCAAGGGCGCTCACATGAGACCAATCTTATTTTATCAAATACATCTTTCCTTCCTCCAAGGCAGCAATCATAATGAATGATATCAAATTCACCAAATTGCCCTTCCTAATGACCAATTTCCACACTTTACCATCTCCAAGATGGTTCGCTCCATGTGAAGGCTAATTATTTTATTCAGAATAAATACATCAATAATATCAGAAAATATGACAAGTCATCTCCAACACTTAATTTGCCTTCCAAAATTCCCGGAATGTGAAAATTAGTCCCTTAAGCCTCCATCAGTGATCACTCCGAAAATGGGGACATTACAGGCTGCCTTGATTAGCCTCGTTTTTTTGCTATTTGTTCGTCAAACTGTGTGAATCTTTTTATGCTATATATTCATCCATTTTGAACTTGCAGCCATACCTTTTCGAGTACCATGTCAAATGCCACCATTGAGGAGTATCTCTTTCATTAAATTCACCCAAGATTTAGACCTGGACAACTCCATTTGGGTGTACCGCACCCAAAATTGGATATGATAGGTTACTTAATTGAACATGTAATATTTGTACGTTCAAGCATGTAACATGTTTTATGGGGATTTGAGCACGTGTTTCCACTATGAAAGCTCAATGATTTACCACTTGAGATCATCCCATTTGACAGCAAGTGCATTATATTGGCTCTTTGGTGAATTTTTATTTAACTCGATATAACTTTAGCATAATTGCTGTTTGCATCATTTCATCATGGGCTTTATGTCTTGCTATATCTAATGCAGTGTTGATTTAGATCACCTTGAAAACATTCATTAGGCCATTTGCTACAGACTAGCAATGTCAGTGGGATATGACAATCTTTGTGCCTTTTGAATCTAAAGAAGTGCTTGAATATGTGGTGTCTCAGCTCTTAGCTCCATTGATGCGTTGTGGAGTTCAAATTGTGAGATTTGAAACTCATAAAGTAAAACAATCAATGTGTGGAAGAGTTTAATTTAGTGGTTTGCTATAGGCATCATTAGGGACTAAAACCTACAAATATAGCAATAATTTATTAAGGTGCCTCTAATGGATTTAGTCTTTGATGTGACAGCTAGATTGTGAAGATCATTATCTAATTTCAGTTGGGCTAAATTTTGATAACAAAATTTAAAAATCTGAGGCTGAAAACACCGATCTGATCCCCAGTTTTATATGAACTAATTGAGAAATTAATATCTAATGGACTCTCTGTGTGCACTCTAATCCACCTCATCTATGTTAGAATATGGTTGATGTGTTTGTCATAAGTATGGCTCTTCAGTGATCTCAATTTCCATGCCCCTTTGTCTATCATAAATGTGTTCTCTCTCTAAAAGTTAACTTGGTAACAGTGAAAAGAAAATGGATGATGCCAAACACTAGAAACTGTATTTTGTGTAAACTTCTGACATAGGGGTGTCCATGGTCCTATTGGAAGGAATGTTACTATCCTACAGGGAGCCAACCAACATAAAAGGTTTCCAAACTTCCTTGTGACTGCCTCTGACCTACTTGAAGAATACTTTTTAGTGGGAAGAAATGCAGTTAACCACATGGTCACATCATAGAAAAGGAAGTACCATCCTAGGAGATGTATCAGTACTCACCAACAATCAAGTATCTTCATCTCCCAAAATTCAAATACATGTCCCTTTTCTCTCTATTTCAATATATTCCTGTTCCCCACTATAGTAACAAATTTCAATAATTTAAAAAGATATGTTGCATTTAGTGAAGTGGTGATTTCGTGAGGAATCAATTCTATGACATTTGTATATATTAACAGAAAATAGATAATTATGAAAATTCTCTACTACTATTAGTTATGCTTTATTCTTAATTCCAGGCAATGATAGACTGCTTTGTGAGTGAAAATTTTTGGCAATCTGTTGTTGAAATCTTACATATATTGCAGATTTAAAATGAGACAATAAATTTCATTTTTTGTATGTAGAGTAACTTGCAATGTAGATTTTGTTGTAACTATATATTATTTTTTTGGTAAGATATATTTGTGCTTTATGTTTCATCCGTGTCCCTGACCACAATTTATTGATTCTTAAAATTTGTGCTCTTTCTCCATTTGAATATTTGCAAGTGTGGTTTATTATTTTTATTTCTTTGTCAGTATTAGGACAATAAATAAGCTTGTGGTGCAAATTAATTTCACTCACTTGAGATGTTACAGTGTCTGAGTGACTTTAATTTGATTTTAGTGGAATCTATGGTATCTCTCTTAAAATGGTGATTATGATTTATCATGACTTCAGACTATAGATGCGACATTTGAGCTGCAGTACCATGCTGTCTTATTTGGCATTGAATTCTCTCCAACCTTGATGAGTTTTGTGTCTGAAAATCTGGTTGAGAACATGGAAATCAATATTCACATGACTTGTACATTCTTTTTCAGGTAGCTGATGCAGCAAGATTACGATTTTCTGCAAAGGATTACAGTGATCATATGGCTCTTGTACGTGCATACGAAGGCTGGAAAGATGCTGAAAGAGTTGGATCATCCTATGAATACTGCTGGAGGAATTTTCTTTCACCTCAAACAATGCAGGCCATAAATTCTCTTCGAAAACAATTTAGTTTTCTGCTGAAAGATGCTGGTTTGGTGGATGCCGATGCTAGTACCTGCAATCAGTTGTCTCATAATCAATCATTAGTACGAGCAGTTATTTGTGCTGGCCTGTTTCCTGGCATTGTTTCTGTTGTGGTATGATATTTTACTAGAAATTTATTCAACTTAAAATTTTCAGTGGGTGAATTGTATAATCTTCAGTGGGAAAACTTTTGGGATTCCAGTAAATGTTAGTGTAGATCCAAGCTCAATAGACAATAGAGATTTAGTAGTGTCATTGTGAATTCGTTACTTGTTAATGGCTCTTAGTTGAAAGTTTTATATGAACTTTAGGAAGAAGGTAGTTCATAAAGTGAAGAAAATATTGCATGATGGGTCAGTTCTTTTCTTGAAAGATAGAGCTCCAGGGCAATAACAGTTACATAATTATTATGATGATGCCTATTGCTGCTTCCATTCCGTTAGGGTTTCCGTGTGTCTCCTGTTCTCTTGGGCAGCCACGTTCACTCCCCGGTTCTATAGATGTAGAGGTTGGTCCACATGCTGCCCGTGGTGCTGAAGAGATCATGCTCTTGGGAGGTATGGCTTGGGACTGGTTTTGAGTACTGTTCCCGCTGTCTTGACATGTGGCATGGTAGATTTGGCAGTCGTTGGCCTCACAAGCACCTTCAATAGGCAACTATTGCCGCTATTGTTGATGGTCACAAGCATGTGGGAGAGAGCTAGATCCGCTCTTCATGGATTATGTGTAGGTCTCTAACAACCCCATTAGCGGTCATGGGGCCTGAGGTGTGTGAGGAGGTTGTTAGATACACAGAGCTAGGTTTAGTTTGTTGGTTTCAATGTCTATGGACGGGCTTGGTAGAGTTGCATGACAAGGCATCTAAATCTTGGAAACTGTTGTTGTCTAATGATATGGCTCTCTACTTGTGTGCATAGAGTTTTTTTATAGTAGTGTGTGGATTTGGGGAAGATTGTCAAGCTTTGTTGGAGGTTGGTCAATGGCATTGGGGATCGGCTCTTTTGTGTATGATGTCGTGGTTCCTCGAGTTTGTTCCTTCGTCAACTTCTTTTGCTTTAGCTCTTGTTTGGGTTTGTATGTTGAATCTTCTGCTCCAATTTTGGTAAGTCACTAGCTTGACTGGCATTGGAAATGCCTTAGGCCACCTCATCTCCATTGCCCCTACAACAAACTTGTGCTCCCTTTTGATCTATGCCCAGGTGCTTGTTGAGATGGACCTTTCAGGTGGTCTATTAGAAGTGATTAATTTGAAGGTGGTGATCACTTTTGGACTCAACCTCTCAATTATGAAAAGATTACTTTTTGATGTCAAGTGTGCTTCTCTTATAGTCATTTGGCTGAAGCATGTACGAGGAAAAAGTTGAAAGGAAACACCTCTTCTATTTGGTAGAGAGGTGCGGAGAGGTGACATCAACTAGTTTGGGTTGACTCTACCTCAGCAACTTCCCAATGGAATGATTCTCCATGTGGTGCCTCCCTATTGTGAAGGCTTCTTCAGGATCTCCTCATTTCTTTGATGTAGTGCGCTCTACTCCTCCTTTGGCTTTGGTCCCCTCACCTACTCTAGATGCTTCTCCTCTTGATTCTCATCCTTTGCTCATGGTTGGCTCTGTTGCTAGTATCCCCTTGGGTGCTCAACTGGTTATGGGGAAAGGCCTTTTGAGTGTTGTAGCTTTGTGGTCTCTTGTGTCTCAAGCTTGAAAGGGGGCTTCGTTTTCCTCTCTCAAGATTGTGATATACAGGAAGGAGCTCATTCTCCTTCCTCTTAACAATCTCTCTTGGCATCAATGGATCTATCGGATTAGGAGGAGGACAACTTCATTGGGTGGACTCTTGTTCATAATAGGAAGGCTATTGTGAGGAAGAATGTGTAATGTCCCCTTTCTAGTGGAAACACTTAAACCCGAATATGCATTCAAAGTGATTCTAGGGAGACATTAGAAACATTATAGATTAATAATTTTCGATGATAAGATCAAATAAGATCAATGATAATATAATTATATCATTCCTTGTTGACGGATTATTCATTTCACAATTGTTACTTATTATTGATAACTATTCTATAATACATTCCATAATTCAATCATACATATTTTCCTTATTACTTTTCCCCGTGGAACTAGGCTTTATATGTATCGGGGCACTGAAACCATCTCTTGACCCAGCCTACGGGAACTATGTCCCAGCCTACGGGCTTATCTCTTGACCCAGCCTACGGGAGACTTTGTCCCAGCCTACGGGCCTTCTTACGGATGGGATTACTCCGCCTCTCCCCACAAGACCTAACATTCCTTTAAGGATGAAGTAATAGAGAAATATAGAAGTAATAATCTAAGTTCATCTTCCCATATCATCTTCCTTCTATTCCTTAACCATGGATGGGGAAATTATATGTCTAGGGCGCGTTGAACCCTCTCCAATGCGATTGGGAATGGAATTACTCCGCCTCTCCCTAGCATCCTTGTCTAGGGTGCGTTAAACCCTCTCCAATCCATCGTGATGGAATTACCCCGCCTTTCCCTTACAAGACCGCCTCTCCTATAGTTATAGGAAATGGAAGTGATGGGATGGTTATGTTTTTCTTTTCATAATGTATATATATGTTCATATATGTCTCAATCATGTTTCTTTATTTAAGAATGTACTTTCAATCAACTATTTGGTCACATAGTATAGTTCTATTTTGATATAGGGATAGCATACATATATATATTTATTCTTTAATATATAATAATCTTACTATTTTGATATAGGGATCGCATACATATATATATATTTATTCTTTAATATATAATAATCTTACTATTTATTTTTACCAATTATAGATTGAACAAATTAAATATAAATACTTACTTGCCTGCTGTAGCTTTACCTGGAATTCTACCTATGCTGTCGTAATATAATTTTTATTATTTTGTTGTTGCCGTTTATATATTTTATAATATATATTTCACTCCCTTTTCCTGCTGATGTACATATCTCTATATATTAATTTATGACATCTTTCCTACTTATGAATCAGAAATATATATATCTATATATAATGCAGATCTAAATATATCTATTTATCCGATACTCTTTTTATATTTTCTTCCGATAATCTTTTCGTTCTATCTCACAACCTTTATTTATTTCTCTTTCAAGGGATATATTCGAAAAGGTATGTCTCTTATTATGCTTGGTGGTAAAAGACATACTTACCCTCTTATAATTTTTATTACTTTATATTAATTCCCTTTTGTGGTAAAACTAGTTCTAACCATATGTAACTCCCTTATCATAAGAGGATAGGTTAAAATATATTTATTTTATCTTATTATTTATTTATATTATTTGTATTTATATTATATCATTATAATAAATGATATATTATTTATTTTGTATTATTTATATTATATCATTTATATCATAATAAATGATATATGATTTATATTATATTATTTATATTTATATTACAATATAAGATAATAATAATAATATTTGTATTTATATTATTAGATATATTTATAATATATTATTTATTAATATGATTGTTGGTGTCAACCAACTTAATTGCTGCACTTATAAATATCCTCCTTCCTCACATATTAAGGAGTGAAATTAATTTGAATAATATATATATTATATTATTTATATAATATACTATATATTAAAGTATATTATTTATATAATATATATAGTATAAATAAATACATTTGTTATTAAGTACTGGGAGCTCTTTTATCTTGTTTTATTCACAAGCATATATCGTGGGATAATATTTGTCTTAGTAGACTATTATCTTTATATGTTACTTTGCCTTATTCTAAATTATTTTACTTTCAAGCTTTAATGGATAAGACTCTTCATAATATTTATTTTTATATATATAATAATAAATCTTATTGATTATTCACATAAATATTATATTAAAAATATTTATATTTATAATATATCTAGTTAATTAAATATATATATTTCATATATTTTATAATATTTATATTATATTAAATTAATAATATTATTTATTAAATAATACATATTAATAATATATTTTAAATAAATATATTATATATTTAATTTATATAAAGATAACTTATTATTTAAATAAACGATTCAATTATAAATCATTATAGGGACATGACAGAATGCTTTTAGCCATATGATCCTCCGGTTCCATAGGAAGAGGGATTTGATTAAGTTTCTTGGCTCGAGCTATTGTTTGGCTTCCTTGTAGCAGTTGTTCTTGCTTGGATCTTTGTTGTTGGTTTCTAGCTGGACTTGTGCTCCTTTGTTTGCTCTCTTGTTCTTTGCTCAATTTTCATGGGTGAGGACCCAAATGGAATCCCTCCGTAAACTATCAAAAAACAGTTACATGATTATCATAATAAATCTTTAAATTTCAAATAAACCACAACCCAAATAATAGGGTAATGTACAAGGTCAAATACTATAGAAGATGCCATTCTACTTAAGGTTCGAGAATGAAAGCTGTTATTGAAAGCTCAAATCCTTGGATGATAACTAGGGAAGTGGGAAATTAATGAAAATTGCAACAAAAAAATCCCAAAATACCATTAGCATATTGTGAATGACAAAAATCACCAGTTGTAACTTGCTTCTATCCATTCATAGCATGATGTGTCTGGATGCTAATTAGGTTACCATATTGTTGAAACTTGAAACAATTAATTTCGTTGAGCTTCACTTGGAGTTTTCAGCATTTGATAAAATCTACACAGGCATAGATTCGTTTATAGTCTCTCTTAGAAGAGAGTGTATTTGAGATGGAATGGACTTAATATTACCAAGATTATGTGATGCAGCTGTGAGTACTGGTTATCTTTTGGCCATTAACAATATTGTATCTCAAAGGGGAAGAATGTATGACCATTGAAGAATGCAAGTTACTTATGCAAACAAAGTATTGTGCAACCTACTACACTTGCTCAGGAGAGGTTCTTTAGCAATAATATTGAGGCATCCCATGTATATTGAATTCCAAAGTCAAGTATGATATGGTAATAACAAGGTTACCTTACTGTGAAGACAAAAACATGGAACATCACATCATACTTTTCAAATTTATTAATAAGTACTGATGTCCATACAACACTAGGGCAGGAATAAACAATTAGAACAATCAAGGTCGATCATTTTCCAACATGTAGAGGACCATAAATTAAATATAGTAATATGATATGGCACTGTAATGTCTACCATCTTGTTACCCAAGACATGGGCATTTAATAAAGGCAAACATTTCCAATATTTAAAGCACAAGCATGGCTGCTGTATGTACCTATCTATATTCCATAATGTAAGTACTTTGGATATATAGTTTAGTTTATGTTACTAATCAACATATAACAAAACTGTCATATCTTTATCAAGGAATCATCAAAATCATAATGTTTACAATGATGACAATAAATCAACTGGATCTGAGAAGTTTATTACTACACTCCTCGACTAAGACAATCAAAAGTCAAAAGCAGCCAACAGAAAGAAATTAGAATTACAAGGTTATAGGATAAGCAATTGGAACATGGTTCCTTATCATTCATCTTGGTTCCCAAATATTCCAAATGTTTTTTGAAAGGTCATAAATCAACCCTTCCTAGTCTGTTAGCAATGATGATAGACTATTCATAAGAAGCCCAAATCAGCTGAATATACACATTGTAAAAGAACCTGATACTAATTTTGAGGTACTGAAGTCCCTACATTAATAGTGATACTAAAGATAGCACCAAAATAGATTTGATGATATTGAGCATCTTATAAACACATTGTCTTTCAATTGTCTTTAATTCTCATCTTTCTATCTTAAAAAGGTATTTAATACAGTATTTAAAATGTATGAACACAATATAGTTAGTATTGGTGGGACCTAATCCAAAACAATGAATCCACCCTTAACATGAGCAATCCAAAGTTATGAGGGTGAAAACATAGTTTTCAAACTCACGACTTGGCAAAACTTGGTGGGCCCAATTTTGACTCAGACTTGGCGAATCAGCCAAATCTTGGCAAAACTTTACAAATTCAAAAAATACATAAATACATTAACTTGGAAATACCTGGCAAAACTTGACAAAAACTGGACATTAGCCAAGTTTTCAGCATGGACTCACTGAGCATTCATGAGTACTTGCCACAAGTTTTGGTCTACAACTCACTGAAATACGCCTATGAGTAAATGGACGAGTTACTCTACACCCTTTGCAACTCACAATTTCTGCAAGTTTTTAACAAGATTTAAAACACTGGGTGAAATGATGTAACATGCTACAAATCATATGGATAAATAAGGCAAGGTTAAACTAAAAATTAGATCAAATGTATAACAAGCTCAAAGTATTCTATTAGGGTGGGTGTCTATTAGTGTAAGGAAGTTTGATTGTTTGATTATGGCACTACTCCACCGCTTAACCAACCAATGAAAGGGCACTAGCCTCATAGCCAATCATCTAGTTTCCCTAGGCCCAATCAATAAAATTCATTTCAAAAGGGATAGTAATAGGTAGAGTGGGCTAAATCTCACTTGGTTGGATAGAGATGAGTGAGTTGGCAGGGAGAATTAAGATATCAAAGAAGAGAAGAGAAGGTTAATGGAAAATAAAGGAATTGTATTATTTCATAATAGTAAAATAGAATGTGATGAGCACACGATGATGCTGAGAGTGGGGAGGGGTGAATTAGTATCAAACAAACTTTTACTTTTCAAACTTAATCAATCACAATAAATCACTCAAGTAAGATCTAGCCATTATGAACACAGAGAACACATGATTTTACGTGGAAACCCTTGCGGGAGAAAACTACGGCAAAATATTGCTTATATATATATATATATATATTGATTCTTCTTCTGTAGGCACCAACCTACTTCTCTTACAATTCTTCTTTTGTGAGCACCAACCTACTGGAGACACCAATCCCATATATATATATATATATATATATATATATATTGATTCTTCTTCTGTAGGCACCAACCTACTTCTCTTACAATTCTTCTTTTGTGAGCACCAACCTACTGGAGACACCAATCCCCACTTGAAGAATCTGTAGGCACCAACTCAGTAAGAGACACCAATCTCTAGGCACCAACCTACGAATTGTTCAATGAATGATATCGTTCTCCTTTACTCACAATCTGATCACTACTTCTAATTCTAAATGATGTAAGTCTTTCCTTATCAAATCAGAATCACACACATATACTTTCTTCCCTCACAAATCTGATCCAAATCAAGCACAACTTCTTTACACAAAACTGATCATAATCGAGTCAATATCTTCATATAAATTTCTGCTCATATCATCCTTAACATTCAGCTCTTAATCTTCACATATATTTGTCATATATATTTGCATTTGTCCTTCATACATGGCAGCATATACTTTTCAAAATACATCTGAATTACACCTCATTTTCTGCCTCTTCTCTTCTCTCAATTATACTCTAAACTTAGAAATTATTCATTACACTCTTGCTTCATATTCCACACTCATCACAATTTGATTATATATCCTCTTGAAAGAATGAAGAGACACATGTAATGTCCCTTTTTTGGCACATAGATCTTTTGTGCACATTTCGCCCGTTCCTAGTTTTCAGGAGGCTATTAGCTTTGTTTGAGAGGACTCCAATGTTCTTGGAGTGGCCGTCGCTCAGTCTTGCAGAGCAGTTGTTCATGGTTTTAAGTTCGGCTAGTCATTTGGAGTTCTTAGATGCTTTCGGAATTCAATTCCGACTTCTCAGGTGCTCTCCAACCTTCTTGGAGAAACATGCTATTTTTAGACAGTCCCCTGACAGCCTCCGATTTTTTCCCCAAGTCTTCTACTACACTTTGATATGGTCAAAGTTGTTCGATCAATGCATCTCTATGCTTTCCATAGCTTGGGAATATTATCTGACAGTTTAATTAATATTTCACTAAGGTTGCCTAAGGTTTGGAATAAGGATTAGCAACTTAGTGTAATATTAATTATAAATTGGCATTCCCTTCTTGGAGTGGATTCTTTTATATGGCATTGAGCTCAATTGGTGTTCAGAAGTACAATGATGCTTTCAGAAGCACTTTCAGCTTTTCGGTTTGATGGAAACCCTTGGCAGCATGATCTAGAGGATGAAAACCCTCCTAGATTGCATAATGGAGTGTGGATGGAAACCCTCCACTCTTCTGTATCTGTTGGATGCAGCCTTCTTGTGCGAGTTTGGCCAGAATTGTCATCATTTGCTGCGCCAGATTTGATGAGATATATTACTGCAACTGCACCCATCAGGTCAGCACTTATTGAACAATTCTATTAATATCTATGCGATTTTCTGGCTTTCCATTCAGTTGCAACTAATACATGTTGTGCTGCAAAATTATATGATTAGAATATATATCGCTGGGTATATGCAAACAAATTTAGGCAATATAGTTCGATTCATACTTGTTGGATATTGTTGCACCACCCTTCTGCATAGTATATGTTTTCAAAATATATATAAACTTGCTAGAGGATTATAAATATCTGAAAATAAAAATTCGATTACCTTGGAATATGCTGCGGCTGTTTAGATATAGTGATTGAAATATTAAATCAGATTTCAATTGATATCTACTTTCCTATTGCTATGGTCAAGTTAAAATCAACATAAGATATACATCTCGATTTCTGTTAAAGTCTGGGTATTTAGTAATTATTAGCATCTTGCAAACAAAAAAAAAGGGGAATTAGTAATTGTGTTTGGATTATGCCGTACCATCTTAATAAACCATAAGCAACTGGGAAGTGGGCCCCACACCTGCCTTATCTGTTATTTGTCTGCTGTTCACCCTACGAAAAAACAAATTAATATCATTTTAATTTTTCAGTAGTATATTTGCTGTTAGGAATATTCCGCTTAATGAAACTTGGATTTATTTATTGATTTCTGCTAATTTGGATGGGGACCACCGTACAGCTAGTCTTAAGTTTTATTATATAAAATTCAGATCTGCATGTTATAAAAAATACTGCTGTTAATTAAGAGTTGTTGTTCTTGCCTAACCTATATTATTAATAATACTTAGTAATAATCTTGGGATTGCTGATTAATTATTATTGAATAAACTTGGATTTTTATATATTTTATTTTGACTAAAGGTACTTGTTAATCTAAATGATAGTTAGCATAGGGTTTGGATTTAAATCTTGCATTCATATTTAGTATTTAAAATAAGTGTTATATTCTGAAAATTATCATAACTTATCAGCATAGTATAGAATTTTAGTTCCATTTTTTTTTCGTAGCATTTATAAATGAATATTCTGGAAATTACCATAGATGATTAACATTTTCATATTTTACTTTCAGTTTTGCATATTCACAAAAATATTATAAAAATTGCATAAAATGCAAGTTTCCAATTTGGGGATTACATGACATTTGGATCTGGTTAATGATTTGCATCATACAAGAACAACCAATACCAAAGACCCTCACAGAACTCCATAATTTTTTACATTTGGCAAATTTCTGTAACTAGTTTGTTCTTGGCTTATCTCACATAACTTGACCTTTGAATCAGGTTACCAAAGACGGCACAAAAGCAAATTTCATCTGTTCAACTGCACAATAGAAAGCATTCATGGAATTGAAATGTAGTTTCTATTTTGCACCAGTGCTCAGATTACTTGATCTTTAGCAGCCATCTGAGATTGAGACTGATTCATCTGAGCATGCCCTTGGAGCAACCCTCACTCAACTTAGTCATCTACTAGCTTATCACAGTGAAACATTCATTGCCCTAGCAAGAACTGTCCCACGTATGATCAAGAGCTGCTATTGTCCAAATATTTAGGCAGTGGAACCACTACATATTGGGAAAAGGGATCAACATTCACACAGATCACAAACTATTGTTCTTGCAAACATAGAATAAGTTGCAGCAAGAGCAGCATCAAAAATGGTCTTCATATCTTCAGAAGTTCCACTTGATCATCAGGTAAAAGAAAGGGATCATCAATCCAGAAGTAGACAATTTGAGCAAACCTCTAGTTTAAGCACTACTCTCAGTGTTTGATACATATTGATAAGGACATTAAACCAACAATTGGCGAAGTGTATGAGTCAGGTCTAGACTTTACATAAAGCTTGTAGGCATTGCATAGTGGTCAAACTCTTGTTGATTACTATTTACATCATGAACGCTTATATCACTAGGCCACTTATGTGTACCCCATAAGGTTGAGCACCAAATATTACTATGGGAGGTTCTTTGAGCAAGGTTGCAAGTTATTTTGGAGTTGAGAAGAATTTTGCAGCAATATAAAAAAAATTCTTTTGACCACATCTCAGATTTGATGTTGTAAAATACGCCAAATCCTATATATTTCTGCCATAGCTAATTGACAAACAACAAAGATTGTATACTGCTTTTTTGGTACCAAACAAGCCTTGGGATTCGACTTTCATGGCTTTCCTTTCCAGTTTACCTACTACTAAGTTTGGTAGTAATTGTATCTATGTAGTGGTGGATATATTTTTAAATATGACAATTCTCATACCTTCTGAGAAACCAATCTCAGCTCTAGAGACAACTCAATTGTTCTTTCAGCATGTGGGCTCATTTTAAATTACCATCCATCATCATATTTGATAGGGATGCCAGATTTTTGACCGATTTCTAGAAAGCACTTTAGTCAATGATGGACATGAAGTTGTCAAAGTCGACTGTGTTGCATCATTAGATTGATGGGCAGACAAAAGTGGACACTGCATCTGCCACACCATATCCCCAAAGCTGCCCTACGGTTATTTGTCACCACTCCAAGGCCCATCTAAATTGAAATAGCATCTCTCCAAGGTGGTTTTGCCCAAGGTCACCCACTACTAAGGGACCGGAGTTTCCTCTAGGGGCACCATCAAAATTTAATTTTGCCCAAGAGAATGGAGATCTCCAACATATTCTGGCAAAGTCTCTTTTAGCAACCTCTTCCTTAGGTGAATTGGCTATTGGAAATTTGGAACTACTAAACTTTTCTCTATTTTTTAATTGTTCTATTAAAACAGCTTTTTGTTCTTGATCTAGAACCTCCCCAACCCTTCCCTCTTACATGACGAGATCCAAAGATAGATCTAAAAAAATAGCTGACCCTATGCTAAAAATAGAGATTGCTAAAAATAGCATAAAATCTAAAATAGTGCAAACTAAAAAAAGAGGTAGCTAAAAATAGCACTTGATATAAATAGCACTAGCTAAAAATAACTCATTTGTGAATATGCTCTTATCCTTGAAAATGGTGATGGCTAAAACACTATATTTAGTGTGGACTAAAAATAGACTTTTGGATAGGCAGCTTCGGATGACTTTGATAATTCTACAACTTTTTCTTTGATCATGGCTAACCCTTTGAAAACATTTAAAATCCACTTTGACATTTTGAATCCTTTTGATAGGCACACACATTTGCTTTACACGCATGCCAATACACTATAAAACAGACTTTGAACTTGCACTTTTGATTTCCTTTGTACAGTTGTGCACTTCATCACCAAGTGCACAACTTTGAACATAAGTTAAACAATTTCTGAAATTTGATCCCTTTGGTGAGGTGCACACCTACATCCCAAATGCGTCCCTGATAACTGGATTTGAAAGTTGAGTTTGAAATCAAAATTTCTTTAGTGAGGTGGACATCTGCACCCTAAATGCACACCTAATAATTGGATTTGAATATTCTCTTGGTGAGGTGTGCACCTGCACCCCAAATGTGCACTTGACAGAGGCTTTTTTGGATGCTTGCATTTTGAATTCACTCCTTTGTTGTGGTGTACACTTCTCTAGGCGTGACCCCGTCAATATAAAACTTGAAGACTTTTGATCTCCACTATTAGGTGTGCACTTGACGCTCTCATGTGCACTTGTACATTGTGATTTTTTAACATTTGATTTTTCCTTTGATGAGGCGCACCCTTTAGCTCTAGGCGCACACTTGATAACTATGTTTTCAACCTTCGCATTTTATTTCCTTTATGAAGTGTGTACTTATACATTATACTTAGAAATTTTCAATTTGAAACTAAGTGCCCTTCACTCAGGTGCACACTTCTAAATGTAACTTAAATATCAATTTTCCCCCTCATAGGTGTGTGCGCCTCCCACTTCCACACACACTTGACAATGAAAATTGGAACTTTGGATTTTACCTATATTAGGTACACCCCTCTACTTCAGGTGCACCCCTCTACTTTAGGTGCACACTTCAACATCATACTTAGCCAATTTTTTATTCGAACACTTCAATTGTAATGTCCCCTTTCTAATCCATAGCACTGAGTTACTTTCAGCATAGTTACCTTTATTTGTTAGACAAAATTGTAAGCACTTTCAGTTAGGAAAATGGAATAATGGAATAAGGCAGCTAGCTGAGTGTTTTGGCAGTGTAGGAGTAGTAGTTAGATAGGCAGCAGTGTAGTTCTTTGTGTCTTTTAGTTAGGAATGGTTGAATCTTCAGTTAGGAAGAGGTCAAGTCCTTTAGTTCTGGCCAATTAACCCCTTCGATTGAGGGATGGATGTACTAGTTAGCTGCCACTGTTTAAGGAATCAACTTCCTATGATTGTGGATTGCAAGATTGAGGGAGTATAGGAAGCACTAGGAGAAAAGAAAACACTTTATGAAAATTAAAAAATTCAATTTCATTTCAGGAAGGTGATGCTACTACAGTAGTTGGGCACTTGGGAATACCATCTGTAGGCGTGAAACTAAGCATCTTGGGGACAGAAACCCACAAGAGTGGGACGTGATTTAGAGAAACAACAAACTTGTACAGGGAGCTAGCAAAATCCCCATAGAACCCCGATTTGCAATTTGCAATGCAACAAAATCAACAAAAGAGATCAAATCTGCATGCTAGGTATGCCACTGAGTCTATTAGATTAGTAGGTCCAGTTTGAATGCATGTATATGACCAAACAGAAACTATATATATATTTGTTGCTGAAAAGCAAAAAAATAAATATATTTATCTCTTGCTGGAAAATTTTTCTATATTAGGGAATTTTAGTTTTTGTTTTTTATGTGTTTTCAATTAACGATCATTTTAGTGGTATCAAAGCCAATTTCCTACTAGCTTGTGAACCATGGATAGAAATGGGAGAAGTTTGACAGATGAGAAAAGGGCAGATTTGTTTGAGAACATCCTGATAAGGATTCAAAGGGATCAAGAGAGAATGACAAAAACAGTGACTGAATCACGAAAAGTACGTCTTTTGCTAGGATATCCATCTATTACTACTGCCAAGTACAAAAACAGTGACTGAATTCGAAAAGTGAAGTTCCTTTGAGGAGGATCAATAGCTTGTTTTGGTGTTAAACCTATGCCTAAACCATGTGGCATGATGTCATATTGGTGGCCTATCCTGGGAACAAGGCCCTTTCTGGCTCTATGATCCCTTTTAGCGGGGCTCAGGGGCTATATCTGTGGGGGACCATATACAAGTTGTGATTCCCATCTAAATTTGAAGTATTCTTTTTCAAAAGCACCATATGCATGACAGTGCACAAGTTCGTAGTTTTCAGAATAAGAAAGCCACATGAGTCAAACGATTTAGTAAACAAAGATGGAGTGATGAAAGATAATTTATTTTAAAATGCATATGAGAAGATACAGCAATGTGGAATTTTCAAGAAATGAATAATTTGATTGTTACGTCTTGGTTTATGTTGTCATGTCATATGTTGGATGCTTTATTTTGACTTGGCTATTCTATATGGCTTCTAAAATTCCTGGTTGGTGTATATACAGCACACAGAGAGATCAATGGCAATGAAAACCATGGATGATGGGCAAGTTATGCTTTATGCTGTAAGTTCACCAGATATCCTTCTTGATTTTTTTATGCTTATGATAATTACAGTTAATGGAAGGAAGACTTAAGCAGTGCTTCATCCTTTCGCCTTCAAGTATGATATTTAGAATTTACATTGTGGATCCCTGAAGAATTTTTCATGAACTTAAGATCACCTTATTTACAGCCATTGAGTAGCTTGTTTTATTAATTGGTTGTATGCAATGTTTGAATTCAGAATTCTATTAATGCCCGAGAGCAGCAAATACCCTACCCATGGTTGGTCTTTGGTGATAAAATTAAAGTAAATACCGTTTATATACGCGATTCAACAGGAGTCTCAGATTCAATCCTGCTTCTTTTTGGTGGTTCTCTTTCTCATGGATTTGTGGTGAGATCATCCATAATTGGCTAATCTGATTCACATAGAAAAACTGCAAATTAATGGAACACTTTCTGACAATGTATGATTTGACTCTAATAAGATTGTGTTTGGAAGCCCCTAATTTGTATTTGTTCTTCAGGATGGTCAATTAAAAATGTTAGAAGGCTACTTGGAGTTCTTTATGCAACCTGATTTAGCCAAGACTTATTTGAAACTCAAGGAGGAACTCGATAAACTTATTCAGAGAAAAGTAAGTGCTCTGCCTTTAAATTTCCCTGAGATAGCCTCTGTACTTTGTATGTTTGGCAATAAATTTGATTTAGATGGCTGCAGGAAAGAATGACTAAAATTGATTTCTTATTCATTCCAGCTTCAGAATCCAAGTTTGGATATACATAAAGGTGGGCAGCATTTATTGCTAGCTGTTCAAGAGATAGTGTCAGGGGATCAATGTGATGGAAAATTTGTCTATGGTCGTGAAAGTAAAAAATCTAAGCCAGGCTGTGAAGATCCATTCAACAGAGATGGACAAAATCCCAAATCCTTACTGCAGACTCTCTTGATGCGGGCTGGCCATAGTCCTCCAAAATATAAAACAAAACAGTTGGGGACTAACCAGTTCAGAGCTCTAGTGGAATTCAGGCGAATGCAGTTTATTGGTAAGGTATGCAAATTCAAGCAGTTGGCAGAAAATGATGCTGCAGTTGAAGCATTAGGCTGGCTAACTGGTCTCTCTGGCACATATGAGAAACAAAGTGGTCCATCAGTTCATGATGATGAAGAGTTATTACAATTGCTTACTGAAAAGCTTAATAAAACACGGAAGCGGAAGCAGAAGTGGAAGGGGAAGGGGAAGCGTAGGGCATAATCATTTGTCTTTGAGTCTTTAAGTTGTGAGCTAAACCATGTGCATCACTATTTGTTTTCAATTCTGAAAATTAATCAGAAAGCCTTTCTCAGTGTATGATAGCGGAAGAGCATGTAAATATTTTTTTATTTGTATATAAAAAAGCAGGGCAGAATGCTCAATTATTGGTTTCTCTCTATACGTGTGCAAATTATCTTGGGAATGCATCTTCCTGATAATTCTACTTCTTTAACAGAGGGCAGATTACCCAGCCTGTAAGTAGTGCATCCCATAATGTCCATTAACAAATCATTCTTAAGTATTATGATGAAATGAAATTTTCAACAAAAGTTGTGCCCTTTATTTTGAAAAAAACTTGTAATCTTTAGACCAAAATTTGTAGTGTCAATAATCATAGAATAACTGATCTACAAAGTAAAAAGCAGCTCTAAGTGATGTTAGTATTGAAGAGGAGGATGCAAGCATATCAACTGGGGTTTCTCATTTTGAGTTGACAAAGTTTTTAGCCTATATGGTGCTTTCTAAGATTTCTTTGTCCTACAATTATAATTAATGTCAATAGTAAATACACAAGTTGTTTTTATTGTAATAGTGATGAAATGAAATGAAAGATTTTAATAACATCTACGAGATGAAGCAGTCTATAGGACAAAGAGCCACAACAGAAGTGAAAAGTACATTACGTATACTTTTATTATTTATTTTATACTATTTTGCATGGGTATCATAAGTACTTGATCTTAGCATATGATTTTGACTTTCACTGATTTGATGTTGCCTTTTATCTGAATTCCCATTTGACCATTAGAAATAAATAGAACTTAACCCTTAGATTTTTAGAATTCTAAAATTATTAGTTTTTATCCCCATGTCAAAATTACAAGCACAAAAATGATCCAAGTCAATTTCACGAGGCAGATTCAACCCAAGACAGTTATGTGCAACCCCCACCATTAGAACTTTTGAATTATGTGTCTAAGTCAAATATAAAAAGACATACCCCTAGCTCATTTGAGCCATCACTTCATCTAGAATCCATTTATCATCCAAGTTCAGAGAGAGATCCTTTATCCAATTGAGCCTCTATTATAGCTTCATGCTACATCAACATATTTTGATTGCATCACCTCTTTGTCAACCAATTCAAAAACCCTAGTTTCATACTAGGGCATTGCATTACTCTATTGCATTTTTGTTCTAGGTTACTCTCATTAGGACATTCCTTGGTGCATTAATTGCATGTTATCTTCCTTATTTTTATAAAAAACCATTGATTTGATTCAAAGGGCTTGTCATTAGGAGAAGATCCTTAGGAAGCTCCTAAAGGCGTTTATCATCAATGCTAGTTCAACAATAATGTTTCCATATACCAAATAGACCACAAGATTTGTAATATCATTCTCCTATTCCCTTTATAGATCATAGGACTAATATCACAAGCCAAGCATTCCATCTCTAGGCTATTGATAACACTATCAATACCTATTGGTACAACTAGATCCTAAAACCCTATAATTTCAATCTACACATGCAACTATTACAAGTGAGATTTAACCAAACATTTCCACTTCCATCTTATATAACTATCACCCAACTTATCATCGTGCATCATGAAGAAATTATTGAGGAGAGGATAACATTATAGAACCCCATTCAAGGACCACCAATGCCGTCCATCCCACACCCAAATTCAATTGATGGGGTTGAATTAGATTTAAGAGCATATTTGACAAACAATAGTAAGAAAAGTAACAATAACTCAACCACCCTAATCTTAGTTATTCATTATTATCATTGAGGTTTGACATCTTTTAAGTGAAGAGAAAAGAGCCCAATAAACTTATAAAAAGAGAAGTAGTACTAACATAATCTTTTAAGTTATAACAAAATAGAAAAAAAATGACATACACATAATACACAAAAGTTTACCTAAGAAAACCCTTTCGAGTAAAAAATGCAGCACAACAACATTCTTCCTTATTGCATAAACTCAATTGTTTTTTATTAAGTAGGAAACAAGGGTCCTGATCCCTTTACAAAAGCAACCACACAGACAAGGCAAAGCTGGCCCAACTAGGCGAAAACAACAACACTAACACAATTGTAAAACAAACAAAGGATCTAGACAACACCAGCTCCCGAGCAAGCAAATCTAACTCCCCAAACCCTAGGGTGGATAGTAGTAACATATTTAGGGAGTCTGTTCTTTTTACGTTGAACCACAGTCTAGGACACCTCCTCGTCTAAACCCTCAGAGTGAGGTGAGACGAGGGGATCCTCACCCTTTTGAGTAAAAAAATCAGCACAACAAACTTCTTCCTTATTGCATAAACTCAATCGTTTTTTATTAAGCGGGAAACAAGGGTCTTCATCCCTTTACAAAAATAGCCACACAGGGAAGGCAAAGCTGACCCAACTAGGCGAAAACAACAGAACAACAACACTAACATAGTTGTAAAACAAACAAAGGATCTAAACAACACCAGATCCCGAGCAAACAAATCTAACTCCCTGAACCCTAGGTGCATAGCAGCAACAGATTTGGGGAGTCCTTTCTTTTTACGTTGAATCACAGTCTAGGAAACCTCCTCATCTAAACCCTCAAAGCGAGGTTAGAGGAGGAGATCCTCTACGGACAAAGCGTCCATAGAGATCCCACATGAAGCAGTCAACCCAAAAGCAGGAGTCTAAACAACTGGAGCATAAACTCAATTGTTACAATACAATAATGTACTTCAAAGTTTTTCTTTACCCTAATGCATGTGTGAGTATATATAAGCACATTACTAGGTAACCACCTAAACAATTTTATAATACCATGGGTACTAAAACCATTTTGCATGCATAGTCTAAACAAATTTAAATCATGAAAAATTTACAACACATTTTCAACATTCTCCCACTTGTTGAATACTTTATATAGGAGGCCACAACTCGAGACTATCAATTGCTAAGGCTAACCATGTAATATGAGGCCTAAAGAAAAGTCCAATTAACAACACTAATTAAAATGTAATGAGGTTATATGTGAAAATGATTTATGAATGATAGAAGTTCAAGATATGCAAAGTTTGCAAATGAATAGGGAGAGTAGAGAAGACACAGAGAATTGTAACAACAAAGTTGTATTATGCTAGTTTTGTACAATATTTGTGAGAGCAAATATAGATGTCTATCTTCTCTTCATTCTTATCTAACTACAAAGAATGGCTGTATAAATTAATATACAAAGAACGAAGATGAAATGCGAATTCAATTGAAGTGTTACATATATGTGTTATAGTTGTTAGACAATTGCTAAAGTCAAGTTAGGACTTGAGGTTTGATGTGTGGGTGCTGAATAGGATGAGAAACTTCTTGTAAAATTGTAAGGGTTGTCGAGCAACACTTGAGATTTGTGGCGAAATTTAGCGACAACTTTTCTTGGATCAGTTGCCCCTCCTTGAAGAGTAATTGTCCCCATTGCAAGTAGTTGCAGTAAAAGATGTGGAAACAAATTGGCAACCTACATGCAACTACATCTTTTACTACAACTACATGCAATGGGGACCATCACTCTTCAAGGAGGGGTCATCTCCAGTGGTGGTGTGTAGCCTAGAAGTTTTAGAAAATGAGGAGTTTTATCTTAAGCACGGAGTGATCTACAAATTCAACGATTTGTGGCCCTCTTTCTAATCTGCACAACTGGGTCATGGAATCTTGGAAACCCTTTGTGGATGGAAAGATCGGGCTTTACTCCAGCACTAGGGGTTTCTTCATTGTGACTTTTTCTTCCACAGAGGAGCGGGACTTAGTGCTAGATGGTAGGGTTTGGATGTGGGGCGAGCATTCACTCTCCATCAAACCTTGGGTTCGTTCCTTCAATCCACTCACTGAGCCACTTAATATTAGACCAATATGGGTTTGACTCCCAAATCTCCCTCTTCAGTTTTGGGAGGATTCTTGCTATGAGGCCATTGGCAATGTTATTGGTCGCTTCTTGAAGGAAGACTATACGACCTCATATATAGGGCATACAACGGTTACTCGCATATTAGTGGATATTGATATCTCCAAACCCCTCCATGGAGATGTAGTTTTGATGGTAGGGGAAAGGCCTTGGACACAGCAGTTAGACTATGAGGGTCTCCTTTTCAGGTTTAGAAGATGTTTCTCTATTGATCACTTAGCCTCTGATTGTCCTCACTCTCGCCGTAATGGTGCGGCAACTTGGTGGAAGAATTCACTCATTGATCATTTGACCGTTAGCGTTTCCCCGTATGGTTCTTTTGTCATATTTTTGCCCAAGCCAAAATAACCCAAAAATCCTTTCTTCCATCAAAAATATTCAATCTAAGACACCTGAAATGGAAGAAGTTCCCTTAGCAAAAAACCCAAAAAAATCCCCAAAATTTTCCAAGTTTTTTGCCCTTTCTTTGCCTTAGTGGGCAAAAGTTCAGTTTGGCGAACCTTTGGTTCGCAGGTTCAAAAGTTCGTCGATTTGCCGACTAAAGGGCGAATCGACTAAGGCAAAGGCAAAAGGAGACAAAGGTTTGCCTTTATCAGCAAAGTTGTTGGTTCGCAAACTTCATAGTTCGCTGATCGGCGGTCTTGCCGACAGGTATTTCGCCAACCAAGTGGCAAAATGGCAAAGGCAGGGCAGCGGGATGATTTCAAAGGAAAGCTAAGGAATGGAGAGCAAGAGCAATCGGGAAATCAGCGAAATGTTGAACTTCCTAAGAAGTTTGGAATTTCTTATACTCGTTAATAAGGCGATTTAGCAGCCGGAAGAAAGGAGAAAAGTCAAAGAGCCTGGCAATTCGCGTGGTGGCAGATTTGCCGACAAGGCGAGTAGAAGGCCAAGTTCATGGAGGGAAGCTTTACCCAACTGAAGAAAGTCAAAGGGCAGCTAAATCGGCTAAGGCATGGAAAGTTATGAAAAAGTCAGATTCGCCGACAAGGCGAAAAGGGGCCAGCTCAGTGGTTCTAAAAAGATGAATTTTACCAATAAAGGCAAAATGGAAAAAATTGACTAAGGCCAAAGGAGTTCTGAAAAGTAAAATTTCGCCGATAAAGAGGAAGGTTCACCAAGGCAAAGGAAGGAGAGTCAGAAAATCGGCGAAGGGATGAAAACAAGAAATAGTTCGCGATTCCTCAAAATCGTCAATAAGGCAAAAAAATGATAGCAAAGCATAAAGCAAAAGGGCTTGCCTGGTTCTGAAAAGTGAAGTTTTGTCGATAAGGCAAAAGGGAAGTCAGACAGCAGGTTCGAAAAAGTCGGGACTTGTCAACTAAAGGAAAAAGAAAGCACAAAGACAAGTTCAAAGAGATGCATTTTTGTCAATAAGGTGAAAAAGGGAATGAAGACAAGAGTAGAGCCTGAAGGTTTTGAGAATGTGCAAATCGCCAATAAGGGAGATTAAGGCAAAAAAATTCAAATGGTAGAGTTCAGCCCAAGGCAAATGTGTCGATGGGGAATTTAGTGGCGTCGATGGTAAAATCAAAGGTACAACACTTAAAGTGTTGTAAAAGCTTGCAAACCCCTGAAATCATGCCATTTTCTCAAGATGAAGGTACCCAGCATTAAATTTTGCAGGCAAAGTCAAATGCAAGTAGTTGAAACAAGGGAAATCTTCAATGCTCTTATACAAAGAAGCTGCAAAATGAATTTGTAGGTACCTGAGAAGGACTTCATGACTCCCTTCTTCAATGCAGCCATACCCATGCATACAGGCAATCTCCTCTGCAGTTTGGGCAGACTTCACAGGGCATGGTTGTCGTCCCTCTTCCAACAAGGCCTTTGGGTCGAATTGAAGGCAACATAGGCGTGGGCAACTAGTTGACCGGAATTCAACGCCCATCGCTGTTGGATGAAATTGAAATGCTATATATACATTTGAAAATGATGTAAAACTGTTAGCTGTTCTTCTGGGTTGTTATGCTAGGTAGATTATTATTATTTTCAGACCTTGTAATGCACCTAAAAAACCAATTGTGCTCAATTCTGAGCCTTTGTTATCTCTGGTTGATTGTTAACCCATGAATGTAGATGATTATTTTGTGTCTATTCTTCTGTAACAGGTTATCTTTCCTTTGTAATGGCTATTTAACCTTCATGATCAATATAATCACTAATATTTCACCTCTTTTATGCTTTTTCTCTATGTTTATTTGAAGTTGTAACTCATTCTGTGGATAAAACGGTCCCTCTATTAGTTACAATCTTCTATTCGAGCCTATGTTAAAGTTATAAGTCTGTGTGAGTTTCTTTCGGTATTTGAGGTCACTGTTGTGTTATGTCAGTCCCAGCGAGCATATCAAAATTTGGTTCATCACCTCCCCTTTTAATTTTAGTATTTTCTTCCCCCTTTTCCCTGTGAGCAGCATTAGATTTAGTTCAATTCTCTGAGACTTAAGCTCAGAAAGAGGAACCAGTCTTCTCTGGAGGTTTGATCTCAACTGCAAGGTCCCACACCTTGAGATCAGTTCCATTGTGTCATTGGAATGCTTGAACAAGTTTCAAACAAGGTGCAATTTCACGTGACAACAGGTTCCTCCCAAGAGGGCGAGCCTTCCCAGGTGGATGGTTCCTCTCAGGATGAGGAAGCTTCCTAGGAAACATTGCATGTTCCCCATACGGATCCCGTGGGTGTGCTGGCAGATAAGGTGGTTGTTGTTCATGTCGGGTCTCCTTATTTGGCTCTGATTGTTTCTTTGGCTCCTATTTGAGGCTGGATTGCTACTTCGATAGTTCCAGTTATTTCCTCAGCTCTGCCTGCTTCTGGATTGACCTCTTTGCACGAGGTTTCTTTGGTTGCGACATCTGGTGAGGATCCCCTCTCTCGCCTCGCTCTGAGGATTTAGACTCAGAGTTTTCTTGGACCAATACGTAGAAAGAAAGGACTCCCTAAATCTGTTGTTGATTTGTACCCTAGGGCCAAGGGAGTTAGATTTGCTTGTTTGGGATCTGGTGTTGTTTATATCCCTTGTTAGGTTCTTATGTTTTTTAGCAGTTTGTGTGTTGTTTATTTACTATTGTTGGCCTGTTTGTGGCCTATGTTGTTTTTCCCTAGGGGGGCTTGTTAAAGGATTCAACACCGTGGTATGTTGCTTACCTTGATAAATAACAATTGTAACATAGATATGAAATAGTGTTTTTGTAACAAAGATGTGAAACAATGTTTCATATTTGTGTTACAATTATTCACAATTGTTAGACAGCCACTAAAGTCAAGTTAGGACTTGAGGTTTGACGCATGGGTGCTAAATAGAATGAAGAACTTGCTGATAAAACTGCAAGGGTTATAGACCACCACTTGAGATTTTTGGAAAAATCTAGTGAGCCAAATTTTCTTGGAATAGTTGCCTCTCCTTGAAGATTAATGGTCCCCTTTGCATGTAGTTGTCGTAAAAGATGTGGAAACAAATTGGAAAACTACACCTTTGTAAACCATTTTCCCTGGGTATGCACTTGACCTACTATGAAGATCTAGAAGATATGGATCTCTTGTTGACATGTCTATTTGACCCTAGTATTAATGACTTGATCTAGTTCTACAAGAATGTTGTAATCTAGATCAATCTCCATTTATTGAAGAGTCTGTAATATCTGATGTATCCAATAGAGGTGGAAAGTAATGGCACAAGAGTTCTATGTTGAAGACTAGATGCAAACCAAGGTAAGAAGAAAGATTAAGCTCGAAATCCTTATCTTCTACTCACTTGGTGATGGTATAGGGCCCATATTAAAGTGGACGAATCTTTTGGTGAGGTCATGTTAGTATTTCCTTCTATAAGTGTAGCTAGACTTGATTGCCAACCTGAAAGGTGTGCAGTGTCTAATGCTTGTCATGGCACTACTTGTACTAAGTGTTAGCCTATTATAGAATGGTATGCACTTGCTACTGAATGTGCTCAATGATTTGAACAATTTTGTCAACTTCCTTTTGAGCTGAAGGATTTGTTGATGGCAGAACAAGATAAGCTACGTCAATGGGTGCTAGAAGTTGGAAACCCAACTAGACTTGAAAAGGGTTGTGTGCGTTAGAGTTGTGTAGAGCTCTCTTGTAGCTGCATTGAATGAAATGTAGGATTTCATCCCGAGTGTGTTGCTTTTTTGAATTGTACACCCTAAGAAGATGCATTATCATCTGGTTTATCACTTACATCTATCAATTAGTCTATGGATGGAATGAGGTAGACTTGTTCAACTTTGTGCCTAGCATGGACCAAAGCACTTTCCATAAATTGTTGAAGAACCTTGTATCTATATCGGATAAGATAGTTTCTAAGATTCCAAAGTGGATTTAGACATGGTGAAAATACTATCTAATTATTTCTAGAGTTGAGATTGCTTTCTTACAAGGTATGAGAATTGGCATCTTTGAGAATATATCAACTACTACAAAAACAAAATCATTACAATGCTTAGTAGTAGGGTAGCCTGAGAGGAAGTCCATGGAAATAGATTCACATGATCTCATTGGAATCAGTAGAGGTGTGTATAGACCTTGTATTTGGTCTTGCTAAAATGAGCCTCCCATATTAGTTTATCTCTTTGCCTCATGTAGAACATTTAAGTGCCTAAGGTGGTATAGGAGTCCATCTTGCACATAGAAATCTAGAATTGAATTACTACAAAACAAGTTTGTATAGATATCTGCAAAATCCATGTTAGATGGATATAATTCTGACCATGCGTTGACTTCATGTCTACATGAATGAAGAACAGAAAGGATAGCTTGAATTGGTGGACAACTTAGACAATCTGCGACTGGATTGGCACTTCCCTTCTTATGTTTGATGTTTAGATGGAGTTGTTGAAGATAAGAAGACCATTTTGATGCCACGCTTGTCGCAACTTGTGTAAAGTCTACAAGAACTAAAGTGGCTTGTGATCTATGTGAATCATAGTCTCCTTGCCCAAGATATAATGCTTCCAATGCATACATGCCTGAACTATAGCATGGAGGTTGCGATCACATGGTGGGTAGTTTCTTACTGGAGTAGTGAATGTTTCACTATGATAAACAACTAGGTGACCATGTTGACTGAGGATTGCTCCAAGTGCATAATCAGATGTATTAGTTTCAATCTCAAATGGTTGCTAAAGATCCAATAATGTAAGTACTAGTGTAGAACAAAGTTTGCATTTCAATTCTTTGAATGCTTTCTATTTTGTGGTTGACTAGATGAACTTTGCTTTAGTGCACCTTTGGTAGCTTGGTTTAGTAGGCAAGTCACATGAGAAAAACCAAGTACAAATCTCTAGTAAATATTTGTTAATCCCAACAAGTTGCGGAGCTCGGTGAGATTCTTTGGTTGTGGTCATTTCTAAATGACTTGAATCTTGGTTAGGGTTGCATGCCCTCCATGTCCATCTACTACATATCCTAGATACTATATCTCTTGCTTGGCAAATAGACATTTTATCATTTTTGCATACAACTTATGTTTCTACAAAGTGTCAAGCACTTGCTCTATATGGCATAGATGTGTTACCTATTTTTGCTTCTCGGCTCAAATAGGTAACCAAGTTGTTCACTATTGGTTTGGAGGGTCGTATAGTTGTCATCATTTGTTGGTTTTGTGACTCCTTGTTACTCAAATTTGTAAGTCAGGGGATGTGGTTGTGCTCTTTAAGTCCAATACATTTTAAGAAGCATTAAAGGGGCCTTGTAAGGCTATGGGTTGTCAAGCATTGCTTTAATATTGTCAAGGAAGTCATATAGGGGCCTTGGGAATTGTTTTTGAGTTTCAAACTTGTCAAAAAGTGCCTTCTTTCACATTCAAATTGACCTACCCCACATTACATGTCATTAAGTTTGGAGAAAATAAAGTTTAAAGTGTTTTACATGTCCAAATGGAGGTACCCGACATTGCATGAGCAAGAGAAAGGAAGTTTATCACGTTCCAAATCTTATTTTCTCCAAAAAAACCTTCATACATCATGGAGGGAGGAGGTTTTAAATCAAAAAGCACACTTCAGGTTTAAGTTTTGGGTCAAGAGTGTGAGATGGAGTCAAGTGAGCAGGTGAGATCAGGTCTAGAGTTATTTTTTCACGTTGAGTTAGGGTTACTTAGGGTTTGTTGATGAAGGCAGGTTCCTTTCTTGTAAAGAATGTAACACAAAATAGTTAAGGAGGCCAAGAAGACCCGGTTGAGAGCATATCAGCATGCAACCTCAAAAAGATAGCAGAGGTTTCAACTCAAGAAGAGTACCTGAGAAGTATTATCATTCACCCATGCAAAGACATGCACAAGTGTTTGGTCCTTTAAAGAGGCAGACGGTTTGGTATAAAGTTTGGAAGCTCTTAACATTGAAAGATCATAGCCAACAGAGATAGTGAGAGGTCTGAGAAAAGTACAAATCCATGACGGTCCACAGGTCAGTTTTAAACCAAAACCATTGCATCTACATATGCCATTGTTTTCTCTTCGCATAGAAGACCTTGAGGGGGTTTCTTTCAAGTTTATATGTAAAGAAATCTATGTTAAATGAGTATGAAACCTTGTTGAGGACTTGTGGAGACTAGAAAAGCTAAGAGGGTACAGAGTAAGACAGTCATAGTCCTTATGATTGTTATCCAAAGGACTGTCATAGAATGACAAAAACAGTCATGTTTTATGCCTGTCAAAAGAGCATAAGGAACAGTCATTTTTTGACTGTTAAGGAGCAGTAAAAACAGTCACCTAATGACTGTTCCAGCAGTCTAAAACAGTCACATAATGACTGTTGCAGTCAAAACAGTCATTATAATGACTATTATGGTCCAAAAGGGAGCAAAGAACATCCAATGATGATTTTTTAAGGACTTTGGCATATTCTAAGATAACAGGGACAAACATCAAAGGGTTAATAAGAAGAAGGAACAGTCATTGAATGACTGTCAAAAGCACTGAATGGAGATTCATGAGTAGGAGTTTGGAATCATCATATACTTATATGGGTTCTTTCATGCTTGCTATGTTTGGTGACAGTGATAACAATTTAAAGGAATAAATGAAGTCCGAGGAAGACCATGTCCAAGTTATTAAACCCTTATTGAATACTCCAATGAAGTAATGTGCAGGGGTGTTATGAGACTGTCAAGGAATGTCAAATCATAAAGAAAGTTAGTCAAATCCTGTTAATAATCTAGTCAAGTGATGAGGAGGTCTTGCTCAAGCCCAAGGATCAGGTAAGTCTTTTGGAGAGTCTTGCAATATCTGCAGTGATATGTGGGATCTATACAGTTATAAAGGACATTAAAACAAATCTTGCAAGGTTGTCAAGCCCTTTTGGACCTTGTCAAATGTTTGAAGGACACTTCATAGATGTTGAAAGTATGTAGGGTTGGTTCAAAAGACCGTGTGCAGAACTGAGAGAAGAAGCAGTAAACAAAGGTTTGCAACCCTAAATAGATATCTCCATTTGTGTCAAAAGTCCAACAAGGTTCATACAAGTTACATCAAGCTTTGCCAAACATTTTAGGGTCTGATTACCAAATGCAAACTCTATGAGATCATGAAACAGAGATAGTACTCAAAGTCTATTCATTCCTAAATCATGTCACATATTTGAGTGGGGTGAGATCAGAGTCATGAAGGTATGCAAGGATATCAGAGGTATGGTATGTAGAGTTCTATAATGTATACAAAAACCTAGACAAAGCTTCACAGAAGTCTGCATTCTTAGACAATGATAGCCACAAAAGAGATATTCGAGATACATGCAAAGCATGTTCACAGAGGACAGTGATCAGCTGTCAAAGGCAGAGAAACTGCAGTCATTTTATGACTGTCAATGGCAGAGATGACAGTCATTTAAAGACTGTCTTAAAGAAGCAAGAAAGGTCACGGGGATGATTGTTTAAAAACAGTCAAAAAGAGTCATCATTTTTTACTATTCCCAGCATCAAAGATCAGTCAAAATGACTGTTCCAAAAACCGGTCCAAAATCAGTCATTTATGACTGTCCAAAACAGTAAAGAAACAATCATTATGTCTTACTAATGCAGAGGGACATTCATCAAATGGTTGTAGAGGTATATAGGCTTTGACAAGATTTGTGACAAGGTGACAACAGTGCTAGGAGTCTATGAATGCAATGCCTAAGACAATGGACTGGGATGAACAAATGACAATGCCAAATCAAGGTGTGACAATGTTTACAGCTGGGTTAGTGAGAAAACACATTAGACATGCAGAGGTTGTGGCAGAGTCATGAAAGTTTCTATAGAACTAGGGAAGGTGTTAGAAATAACAGAGATCAATTAGAGGCTAATGATGAAGGCTAGTACAGGAATAAGGTATGTTCTGAGATGTCAAAACCTTGAAAAGACATTGACAAGTAATGTATTTACATTGACAAGATACTACAGAGACATTGATAGTAAAGGAATGACTCAATGAAGAGATCAAATAGTCACCATTTTCACTACGAAGGCAGAATGATTCAAAAAGCTCAATTTCAGTTTTGAGGTTGAAACACACGTTGTGTATTTCAACCTAGTTGAAATGCTCAAAATGCTTCTGCCACACAAAAAACCTTTCTAATGGTATTTATGAGCTTGCTTAAGCACCTATACGGTCTCTTGAGGAGTGAAGAAGCATTTTTATAAAGGAAAATGGATCTCACATGTTGTCCTAATTCCATGCAATGGATTCCCATTATACAAGCATACACAAGAGGGCTAAATATTCAATTTAGGCACACCAATAGCTAGTTTCAGTTCTCAAAAAGGTACTACATGGATAATATGTGAATTGAGGGGAGTTTTGGAGGCAAAAGGGGACAGTTGAGGGCAGTTTTGACCCCTTAAAACAGGGCTTTTTCACTTTGCACGCCCAAGAAAGCCAAAACTCATGCAAACCACATGCCTATCATGCAAAGGGATATTATGAGATAATAACAAGTTGAGAGGCCTAAAACATTCAGTTTAGAGGCACTTACAAACAGTTTAGGCCCACTTAAGAAGTCCACATGGTTATAACTTGTAATGTCCCCATTTCCGGAGTGATCACCTTGTAGGAGTATGTTAGCCTATTCACTATTCATGTAGGATAATTCACTTGGTAAGGGAATGTCTTGGTTGAGCTAGGACTTAAAAGGGTTGGAGAATGGAATGTTGGATTATAAAGGCTCAACTAATTTTGCCAATTGAAATGGAGTGGTATTTTGACTTGTGGCATTTTTGTGCAAATTATTGATAAGTCAAAATAATAAAATAAAATTGCCAAGAGGAAAAACGTCCCAGGTGGGAAGATGGAAAATAACCTAAAGGTGGAAAAAATGAAGATTGGAGTGTTTATTAAAATATAATATTTTTAATATTAAAATATTATATTAATTTCTATTAAATCGGGACTCAAGGAGGAAAAAGATAAAATTCATAAAATATAATATTTTATTAATATTCTCTCTCATGGCCACCGCCACTTGGAGAAAATAATATTAAATTAAAAGAAAATAAAATAATAATATTTTCTTTTGGTGGTGGACTTAAAAAACGATTATATTTCATTGAAATTGGGCGCCCAAGGAGAAAAGCTTATAAGGAGGTCATTTGGCATAATTTTGCATCATTCTATTATTTTGGCTTTTTTATCAATTGGAGAGTTTCTCTTGGCTGTGACAGTGTTTCAACATTATCTAAGGACGAAAACCCTTAGATTTTTGTGGTTTGGATGAAAACCCAATCCACCATGGGAGATGGATTCGCCTAGAATCCATTATTGAGCTTAATTGCAGGTTTTTGGAGGAATTCAAGCTTCAATCAGCTAGGGTTTGAAGATTGATATTCAGATTTTATAGATATTTTGGCATATTTTTATCAACAAGTGTTTGGAAATGGTTTATAGGTGTGGATCGCTTGGCTTGGGAAGGCATATTTGATGATTTGCATCACTTATTCATGTTCTGATTTTTACAATAGCCCTCTGAAAATTGTTATCAGTTGCAGATCTGAAGGTTTTATGTCAAGATATTGAGATTCCTTGATCATGCATGCATCCTAACCCTAATCACTTCAATTCTATGCTTGGTCGTTTGGGTTTTGAGGAATATTTTGACATTTGGCGCTAGGGTTTTGTGATCAGTAGCAGTTATAGGTTAATATCAGCTATTAATCATTGGTTTTGTCTTCTATTCTTCATTGGCAATCATCTCTAGAAAGGCGTCAATCATTGGAGGATATCACCTTTTCATTGTATTAGGGTTTGATCATCAATTGGATCACTTTTGTACATCTTTGAAGGTCTGATTTTGAAATCAGCCATGGTTGTCATGTAACCAACACTTATCTATGTATTTGATTAATGTCATTTCATGATCCGGGTATGTTAATAAAGCAACCAATTTCATATCTTTAATTTGAAATTGTATTTCTAGTTGTTCTATCAATTTTATGGTCATCATTTGTTGTCATATGAATGTTATATTTCTACCTTTCCATCGTCATATCAAATCAAACATGCATATGAAAACAAAACACCAAAATCACAAGTAAATCATCGGGAAAACAAATCAGAAAATTCAGGACAGCAAGGGAAAAATTCAGTTCAGATTAGACAGGATTCTTACATTGGTATCAGAGCTTGGATCTTGTCAGCCTATTGGGTTAGAATCTTCATATGCAGCCTCATGAAGTTGGTCCGCATAGGTACTATTATACTAGAAGAACAGGACAACGAAATAATCAAGAGGAAGAGGTTCCTATTGCAGTTATAAATTAAGAAAATATGGATCTGCCAAGGGATGACAGGAATGTTGGTGATATGTTGAGAGATATTGCAGCTGGTCAAAGAATGATGGCAACGGGTCAACAAACAACAAATGAGAATCTAGCTCAAATGATAGCAGCCCAACAGCAGATGATGTAATTCATGACACAATCATTGACTAATATGAGAGTCAATCCAGCCAATCCAGCTCATACAAGTGATGGTAGTGTTGTTGGTTCACCCCATGCTAGGAGAGCACGTATAGTCACTATAGATAGGTCAATGCAACCCACATTTCTTCCACGAGAAGAAGAGGTAGAGGTTGAGATTGTTGAGGAGCCGCCATTTGACGAAGACTTGATCACTATGGTTGATGATTATGATGCACTTTTTGACCATGTTAAAGATCGTCTAAACTTCAATAACTACATGAATCAAAGGAAGGATAGGTGAAGAGCAAGGGTTGAGCAAAGACAACGAAGGCAAACAAAGCAACCTAAGGAGTACATGGATGCATTGAACAAAATTCCTCTTCCAAACTTTGATGGCAGCGGTAAAATAAGTGCTAGGGCATGGGTACATAAGCTTGATACTTTCCTTACACTCAAGCCAATGAGTGACTAAAAGGCTATTCATTTTTCTACTGTGCATCTTGAGGGTTTGGCATATGATTGGTGGCATCATGGACTTGTCTCACAACATCATGACAGAATCACTTCATATGATGAGTTCACACGCAAACTCATTACCAGATTTGACAGAAAGGATGTGGAAGTCTACTACAGGGATTTGGCTCAGTTGAAACAGATTGGTAGAGTGGACTCCTATGTCAATGAGTTCCAAAAGATAGCGGTGATGGTTCCTGATATGTCAGATAGAAGAGTGACTATGCTCTTTGTTGAGGGATTGAATGACAGGTTGAGAGGTTTGGTGAAAGTTCACAAGCCAAGTACACTTGAAGAGGCTATTGAGCTTGCAATTGACTTACACTACTCCTACATCATTCCAAACACAAAAGAAAAAATTTAGGGGCACAAGTTCAAATCAGAAAGAATCTAATCAGCCTAAGTTCACCCCTCCTAGGTTGGACAACGAGATGAAGAATGAATATAGGAGGAAAAACTATGCTTTTCTTGCAAAGAACCATGGGAACCAGACATAGATGCCTTGGGAAAGGCAAGGCACATCTTATTGAGGTCACTTCAGATGTGGAGAGTGAGACTAGCTCATATAGTGATGCTGATCATACAGAGCAACAACATCAATTAGAGCTTGAGGCTAATGGTATAGGTACTACAGGTCTAGTTACTATTGCATCTATTTCAGGGGTACTTAGATATCGTCCCTTTTGTGTGAAAGGAGTCCTTAAGGGACAATGTGTCACCTGTTTGATTGATAGTGGAGCTACTCACAACTTCATTGATGAGGGATTAGTTGTGAAGAGGGGATTATAGCCCAAGGACTTTATAGGATTCTTAGTGACAGTTGCAGATTGCTTTACCATGAGTTGCACTAAGAGTGCCTCAAATCAATATTCAGATGGGTGATTATACTTTGACTTCACAGGATTCTTAGTGACAGTTGCAGATTGCTTTACCATGAGTTGCACTAAGAGTGCCTCAAATCAATATTCAGATGGGTGATTATACTTTGACTGATGATTTCTACATCGTTGGACTTGGTGAGATTGACATCATTTTGGGAGTCCAGTGGTTACAGTCTCTTGGCCACTACATTCAGGATTTCTAAAAGATGGAGTTCGAGTTTATACATGATGAGAAGAAGATTGTGTTGAGAGCACTTTTCAGATGGAGGACCTAGGGTTGTTTTAGCTAGGAGGATGGAGACTTTGTTTCATCATGGTGATGTTGCATGGGCAGCCCAGTGTTTTGTATCTTCCAAATCTTCTTCCAGTGAGCTGCAGTATCATTGTCCAGCCAGTTCTAAACAAGCACAGTTTGGTGTTTGGTGATATTCCTCCAAGTAGACCACCAGATCGTGGTTTTGAGCATGTGATTGAGTTAGAGGAGGGAACCAATCCCATGATTGCTACACCTTATCATCATCCACGACACTTTAAGGAGGAGATAGAAAAGATGATAAAGGATTTGCTTGGTATGGGACACATTCGACCTTCATCTAGTCCATTTGCTTCTTTGGTAGTTTTGGTGAAGAAGGATGGTACTATGCGGATGTGTATTGATTACAGGGCATTGAACAAGAAGACAATCAAAAACAGGTATCCTATCCCTAGGATCGATGAGCTACTTGATGAGTTACACGGGGCCGTGTATTTTTCTAAGATTGATCTTCGTTCAAGCTACCATCAAATTCGTGTCCGTGAGGAGGATATACATAAGACTACATTTAGATGTCACTATGAGCACTATGAGTTCTTTGTCATGCCATTTGGTCTTACTAATACACTTGCTACATTTCAATCTTGTATGAATCATGTGTTCAATAAGCAGTTGTGTAATTTTGTTTTGGTATTCTTTGATGACATCTCGGTTTATAGTAAGACTTGGGAGGAGCATCTTCGACATCTTGATGAGGTACTTGGTATTATGGAGGCACAGTCATTGTATTCTAAGGCTTCCAAATGTGATTTTGGGATGACGGAGATTCTTTACTTGGGGCATGTGATCAGCGTCGATGGAGTTAGAGTTCATCAAGAGAAGATTTAGGCTATTCAGGATTGGCCCATTCCTAGGAGCATTGTAGATTTGAGAGGTTTCTTGGGATTATGCAGCTATTACAGGAGATTTGTTAGAGGCTTTTTACAGTTGGCAGCACCACTTACAAATCTCACTAAGAAGGGGGCATTCGGATGGTTAGATGAAGCTCAGATGACTTTTGACAGGCTTAAGGAGGTGATGAGTACTTGTCCAGTATTGGCATTACCAGATTATACACAGTCCTTTGTACTTGAGTGTGATGCATCAGGAGAGGGTATTGGAGTTGTGTTGATGCAGAATAGACGTCCTATTGCATATGAGAGTAGGAAATTGAGATATTCTAAGAGATTATATTCCACCTATGACAAAGAGATGCTTGCCATTATGCATGTGTTGACAAAGTTTCGTCAGTACTTGGTAGGTGCGAAATTTATGGTTAGGACCGACCATAATAGCTTGAAATATTTTCTAGAGCAAAAGGATTTGAATGAACGGCAACAAAAATGGGTCAACAAAATATAGGCATATGATTTTGACATTGAGTTTGTGAAGGGTAAGAAGAACATTGTTGCCGATGCACTTTCCAGGAGGCCAACTATTTGTTCTATGAGTGAGATTCAGCTGATTGGAAATCTCAACTTTTAGTTGAGTATTCCAAGAATACATTTGCATGTGAGCTCATGGATGGTTTGATTTAGGATGATAGATATAAGGTGGTAGATGATGTGATTTATTATAAGGACATGATTTACTTAGTGTCTGAATCGAAACTGAAGCAGAAGATATTGAGAGCTATCCATGACACACCTCTAGCAGGGCATCCAAGATTTTTCAAAACCTATAGACAAATTGGAGAGAGATTCTCATGGTGAGGTCTCATGGATGATTTGTTGCAACATGTTCTAGAGTGTTTGACTTGTCAGCAGAACAAGTCAAAGCATACTTTCCCAGTAGGTCTACTTCAGCCATTGCCTATTCCTGAGCAGAAGTGGGAGAGTATAGCAATGGACTTCATTACAGGTCTACGAAAGGTCCAAGGCAGAGATTGCATATATGTGGTTGTTGACAGGTGGACCAAATATGCACACTTCTATGCTATTTCATCAGATTATTCAGCATTGCAGGTTGCAGAGTTGTTTTTTAGGGAGGTGTTTCGTTTGCATGGCCTTCTGAAGACCATTGTCAGTGATTGGGACAACAGATTTCTTAGTGTGTTTTGGTAGGAGCTTTTCCAATTAGTTGGTACAGATTTGACACTGAGCACTAGTTATCACCCTTAGATTGATGGACAGACGGAGATAGTAAATAAGTGGGTTGAGGGTTATCTTCGTAATTATGTTGTGGGGCAGCAGCGTGCTTGGATTAGGTGGTTGTATTTGGGAGAGTATTGTTATAATACCACCTACCACATGTCGATTGGCATGTCACCATTTAGGGCTTTGTATGGATATGATGCATTATCTTTCATTGACTTATCCTTTGATGATAGTAGAGCTCCTCGAGCCAAGGAAATGATGCAGCATACATAGGACATCCTTAAGACACTTAAGGATAACATTCAGTAGGCACAAAATTAGCAGAAGATGTATGTTGATAGACATCATGTTGAGAGGACATTTGAGGTGGGTGACTTGGTATTTTTGCGCCTTCAACCATATAGATAGTCTACTTTGAAGAAGAGCGGTGCAGAAAAACTTAAGCCCAGATTTTATGGTCCCTACAAGATTGTGAGGAGAGTTGGAGAGGTAGCTTATGAGCTTGATTTTCCAGCAGGTAGCAGGATTCATAATGTCTTACATATATCATGCCTCAAAAAGGCATTGGGACAACATGTTTCTTCTCTAGATCTTCAACCTCTTGATGAAGAGGGTATGTTGATATTGGTTCGTGATACTATCCTGGATATGAGAGAGTGCAGGTTTGCGGAATAGGGTGATTAGAGAGTATTTGGTGAGATGGAGAGACTTGCCATTAGAGGATGCTACTTGGGAAGGAGAGCAGATTTACAACATCCTAATTTGTTATTGCTTGAGGACAAGCAATCTCGGGAAGGGAGGACTGTAATGTCCCCATTTCTGGAGTGATCACCTTCAAGGAGTATGTTAGCCTACTCACCATTCCCATAGGCTAATTCACTTGGTAATGGAATGTCTTGGTTGAGCTAGGACTTAGAAGAGTTGGAAAATGGAATGTTGCTACAGGCTTGGAGAATGGAATGTTGGATTATAGAGGCTCAACTAATTTTGCTAGTTGAAATGAAGTGGTATTTTGACTTGTATTTTTGTGCAAATTATTGATAAGTCAAAATAATAAAATAAAATTGCCAAGAGGAAAAACATTCCAGGTGGGAAGATGGAAAATAACTTAAAGGTGGAAAAAATGAAGATTGGAGTGTTTATTAAAATATAATATTTTTAATATTAAAATATTATATTAATTTCCACTAAATCGGCACTCAAGGAGGAAAAAGGTAAAATCCATAAAATATAATATTTTATTAATATTTTCTCTCATGGCCACCGTCCCTTGGAGAAAATAAAATTAAATTAAAAGAAAATAAAATAATATTATTTTCTTTTGGCGGTGGACTTGAAAAAAGATTGTATTTCATTGAAATTGGGTGCCCAAGGTGAAAAGCTTATAAGGAGGTCATTTGGCATCATTTTGCATCATTCTATTATTTGGTTTTTTCATCAATTGGAGAGATTCTCTTGGTTGTGACAGTGTTTCAACATTATCTAAGGACGAAAACCCTTGAATCTTTGTGGTTCAAGGACGAAAATCCAATCCACCATGGGAGATGGATTCACCTAGAATCCATTATTGAACTTAATTGCAAGTTTTTAGAGGAATTCAAGCTTCAATCAACTAGGGTTTGAAGAGGATATTTGCAATCAGCTAGGGTTTGAAGATTGATATTCAAATTTGATAGATATTTTGGCATATTTTCATCAACAAGTGTTTGGAAAGGGTTTTTAAGGATCGCTTGGCTTGGGAAGGCATATTTGATGATTTGCATCACTTATTCATGTTCTGATTTTTACAACAACCCTCTAAAAATTGTTATCAGTTGCAGATTTGAAGGTTTTATGTCAAGATATTGAGATTCCTTGATCATACATGCATCCTAACCCTAATTGCTTCAATTCTATGCTTAGTCATTTGGGTTTTGAGGAATATTTTGGCATTTGGCAATAGGGTTTTGTGATCAGCAGCAGTTGTAGGTTGATATCAGCTATTAATCATTGGTTTTGTCTTATATTCTTCATTGACAATCATCTCTAGCAAGGCGTCAATCGTTGGAGGATATCACCGTTTCATTATATTAGGGTTTGATCATCAATTGGATAAGTTTTGTACATCTTTAAAGGTCTGATTTTGAAATCATTCATGGTTGTCATGTAACCAGCACTTATCTATGTATTTGATCAATGTCATTTCATGATCCAGGTATGTTAATAAACCAACCAATTTCATATCTTTATTTTGAAATTGTATTTCCAGTTGTTCTATCAATTTTATGGTCATCATTTGTTGTCATATGAATGTTATATTTCTACCTTTCCATTTTCATATCAAATCAAACATGCATGTGAAAACATAACACCAAAATCACAAGTAAATCATCAGGAAAACAAATCAAAAATTTCAAGACAGCAAGGGAAAATTTCAGTTCAGACTAGACAGGTTTCTTACATAACTAGAGTTGAGAGGAGTTTGAGGATAAAATCATGCATTTTGGGGCAGTTTGGAGTCCTAAAATAGAGGCTTTTTTGCCTTGTACACCCAACAACTTCTAGTTCATGCAAATTGATTGAAGACATCAATTCCAATCAATCTCATGCAATGGAGATCAATTCAGTCCAGTTGAAGTTCACTTCCCTGAGTACCCAGTTCAACCATCTTTGAAGAAGACTTCTTTTATCAAAACCAAGCACACAGGTGCTTTTTTGGCTCAGTTATTTCTAGCTTTTCTTTTCTCATAGCAAGAAAATATGGCATTGTAACTCAAAAAAGTAGAATTATTCATTGTTGAACAGCAACTTTTTATGTAATTTTCAAGCAATTTTCAGACATTGTAAACAAAAATTCCTATCTTTCTCAATAAAAATCAGCAGGTTATCCTTCTCAATCATATGTGTTATATGTTAAAAGAATGACCTTGATGCAATTTTTTGTGATTTTTAACAAATCCTTAATTTTTTCTCATTCTAAGAAAACGTAATACAGAAAACAACTGATTTATACAGGTCATAGGTGGTGTTAACCATTTTCAGCAGGTTGTAGTTGTGAAAAACATTAGTTTTCCTTCAACAAACTTGAAAACTCAAACCTACCTATGAAATATTGATGTATGAACACTGTTTAGATTAAGTTGTGTGAAACAAAACCCCTTTTTGAGAGAAATTGTGAGTTGAAACAGCAAGAACATGTCTTTTTTTAACTCGATGCATCACCTCCTAGGACCTAGATTTTAGAACATAGCAATCTTTTTATCTCTTTTCCTCATCAATATAGAAGATTCAGGAGGTCTATCAAGGGAACCAATCCTCTCTAGAGGTTCACCTTCATCATAGGCAACCCACAACTTGAAGGTGATCCCATGTTTCACATGATAGCTAAGTTTTACACTTAACCAAGGTGCGATCCTTGTGACAACAATTTTTGGCACGCCCGGTGGGACACTAAAACTAATTTTCAGTCAAGAATTACTCATTTTTCATTGTTGTCTTGGTATAGACAATAGTGTTTTTGACCTTTTTGAGGTTATAAACATATACCTGGCGACTCTAATCTCTGATTTTCAAGCAGATCTAGTGCGAACAACACATGAGAAGAGTACAAACAAGGGGAATCTCAACTCCATTTGAATACTTACAGCTATCACCACCTTGGAGAAGAGGAAGAGCAGTAAGAAGAAGCCTTAGTCCACCAAGGACACATTCTACACCTCCCAATCATAGACCCACAAATTTTGTGCAAGGAAATCAAGTACAAAATACTCAAATACCACCAAATACAATGGCAAGGCAATTTGCTTTTGCATCATTTGATGGGGTCAGCCCATTAAATCTTGTCTAGAATGATGATATACATGTGGAAGCCCTTAGAAGTTTGCCTTTCTTCACTAGAGAAGATCAAACTACACCTATTGATAATATCAGAGATGTGGCTACATTGTGTGCAGTTCACAATATCACAGCTGAGAATGTGGCAATTAGGCTCCTAGCTGCTTCACTGAAGGGAAAAGCATTACAATGGTTCAGGACTTTGGCTGTCAATTCATTTAGATCATGGGATGAACTAGGTGATGCCTTACATAAGCAATTTTAAGATAAATCGGATCATTTGTCTTTAGTGGCGTTGGGACTTGAAAAACTTGTTCCCAACTTGCCCCTTTTTTGTCCCCAAAATCCATCTAAAATCCCTCTTCATGCCTTTAATATGGGATCTATAGTTTATAACCGATCAGAGACATCTTCCATAGGCTTTCATGTGTTTGCCTTTTAAGTACAAGGGAAAAGCCCAAAAATGACTAAGTCCAGAGCATCCTAAGTCTTTCCCTTGTATTTTATGCCTTTGTCAGAGTTTCAGAGTTTCAGACTCCTTCCTTTTAGCGAGCCATCCCAAGGCTCAAATTTGCCTAAGTGTTGAAAATTTGTCTAAGTGTGTCGGAGGTCGGACGTCAGTCTTTCGGCCTTCCGTCTTCTTCAGGGCATATTGCGGGGATCCACTCTTTCCTCTTCCAGTGGCGAATGCGTAAGGTGGAAAGCCCAGGGGCCGACCCCTGGCATTTTCATAATTTGACTAAGTGTTTCGAAGGTCAGAATTCGAGCCTGCGGCTTTCCCTCTTCTTCAGGACAAGTGCAAGGTGGAAGGGTTGAACTCCACCAAGGTAATGAAAAATATTCTAAGTATGATGCTGTACTGCGGAGCGTCGGAGGTCAGCGTTTCAGCCTTTTGTCTTCTTCAGTGTTGTGGAGTGGAGGGCCCGAAGGCCGAAGTCCGACGGGGCCAGTGTAGAACTAAGTGTGTCGGAGGTCAGAGTTCAGGCTTCCTTCCTTCTGCATTCTTCATAAGAAGATGGAAGGAGGAAGGCCTAATGGCCAACCCCCACAAGTGTTCCTTCAATACAAGACGGAAGGCATACGTCGGGGCTTCCTTGTTCTCCCTTCGGAAAGGCATATGGCGAAATGGTGAAGGCCAGAGGCCCGACCCCCGACCCCTTCATATCTATACATAGGTGGGGTCAGGGATTCCCTCCTTCCTCTTCCAGATGTTGTAAGTTGTAAGGTGGAGGGCTCAAGCTCTGAAGTTCAATTTGTCGGAGCCTGACTTCCTGGCCTTCCTTGCTCTTTCAAATGCGCCGGCAACTTCTCGAATCACCATAAATGCTAAGTGGGTGGATGAAAACATCATTTTAATGTGGTTGGTGGAGTTGGTGAAGTTTTCCCTCCCATTTCACTCTCAGATCAGATTAACTCATGCTATAAATAGAAGATCAAATCTCTTTTCAATGGGTTGGTGGATGAACCAATTGTCTGGTCTAGAATCACCTAAGGAGGATTTTAGGGCATCAAATCACACTAGTCTAGTCTGCATGTGAAGGGATGTATCTAGCAGAGTGTAGGAAGGATGTGTAAAGCAGATCTATATGCATTGGTGTGTCTCCATAGGAGTTTGTAATGATTTTGGCGAATGTATAATCGTAGTTGTATGTTTTCCCTTGTCACATTTGCTGGCACGATTGTAACTGGGATTTGGAGGTGTGTCACAACACCCAAGTTAATACAAGGCTTCGTATTTGTCATTTCTTTGTTGCTCATGAATCATTTCAGTTCTTTCCTGGATTATTAAGTATGTCCATTGGATAAAGATCAATCTATGATATAAATGTGAATATATGTTTAGTTCAGTCGATCCCTTGTGTATTTTCTTTTCTCCTTGCATTCTATGACTATGTTGCCCAATGGAGTAGACACCGGTCCATATTGGAGAGAGATCAATCACTCTTTTAAAACAAACAAATCATTCACCTGTGGTTTAGGGGAAAAAACCATCTTTTCTGTACATATACATTTGCACAGTTGAATCAGCTTAATTAGAGGCATGTCCAGTCAGTTTGTCTTGACCTAGTGATAGCTCTTCGGGTCAAGTGTACATTGGGTATGGCTGTTTTTTTTGTATTTGTATTTTATTTTATGTCTCTAGGAATATCCCTCCTAGGTCTAGTTGAGCCTAAAGTGCAGAGGAGTATACCCACTCTTGTAGTTGCCCAAAATCCCCCTTAACCTATTGATAAACCTCTTTTAGTCACCTTGATGACACCCCTAGCCTAGGTGATTTTTGAAATGTTTTAGGGTTTTGGGTTGCAGTCATTTTGGGAACCAACATTTTGGCGTTGTTGCTAGGGAATGAATAAAATGGTAGAATTATTTTGAATTCCCATGTAACAGTGATTTGTAGTTGCACATTTTGTTTGGATAAGTTTGGCATCCCATCAACTTACGCCAACATTTTGGTGTCATTTCCGGGGAATAAATTAAATGGTAGAATTATTTTGAATGCCCTTGTAACAATGATTTGTAGTTGCGCATTTTGTTTGGGTAAGTTTGGCATCCTGTCAATTTATGCCAACAGATTGGTGCCATTGACGGGGATGATACTGTAGGGTTCAAAAAAATTGAAGAATCTGCTGGTGAGTTGAACCTAGAATCAATTCGTAGCCTTGAAGATCAGTCACACTTCAAAGAATTCCTCTTTGGAAGAGGTGGCGACTCTGCTGTCGAAATAAAATTTTGTTGCTGCTACCCCTTGGTTGCTGTTGATGATTTGAATGCTCCATTTCAGTGTGTAGCAGCTGGTGAAAGAAAGGTACGCATGGTTTCTTCTTTTCCCACTTTTGGAGTTTGTTGTTCCTGTCATGTTGAAGGAACAAAATTTCCATGCTTCAGTTTTTTGCCCAGCATTATAGGATGTTTTAGTCATGGCCAACTGGTATGAACATGGATACCCTACGAATATTCCTTCACAAACATCTTCATATATATCGCACCCTAGAAACTACATTGGTGTGGATTCCCATGACCATCCTAGCAATGCATATTCCAATCGTGGCTCTGCATGTTATGCAAACCAAGACCTATATGCACCCATGCAAAATCATAATGACTTAGTAGTTCAATAGTGTGAAATTGATAAAACTAAACAACTGTTGGAGTCATTGTTGTAGCAAGAAGTAGAAACAGAAAATCAGATTAGGCTGCTAGAGTCTAGGATGATGTCCAATGCATTCTCTGTTGCCCCTAAAAATTAGTTTGATCAGTCCCCTACTCTTCCCTTAGATCCTATGTATGATCAGCTAGACCTCTCATGGGTTGATTACAAAACAATGAGTATGCTAACCAAGGTCTACAAACAGTTGCCCAAGTTTGATGGGTATGATATTTGGGAAGGGGACACACATGTTGATGTATTCTCAAAATTCATGGAAGAACATAAGTTTGAGGATGAGGATATGTACATGAAATTTTTTGGTAGGTCATTACATGGAAAGGCAAAATAATGGTTCCAAAATTATCCAAGGCAGTCCTTTGCCTCATGGAATGGACTTGTGGCAGCACTTGAAAATGAATTTGCCAAAGGTCTTGACCCTGTTGATCTTGTCATAGAGCTGGAAAAAATCAAAAGACAAGAGGGAGAGTCAAGAAAGGATTTTGGTCACAGGTTTGTTGTTTCCCTTTCCAATATTCCAAATGATTTCAGGCCTAACATTCCTACTTGCATTGATATGTTTTTTGAGGCATATGAGACTGGATTGAGTTATGTGCAGGAAGATTTCAAAATAACAAGTATGCAGCAAGCATATTTGTTCCTAGACTCCATGGAGAAAATAAGAGATGACTACATAAAGGGTTTGTTATCCACAAGTGCATGTGTTGCCGGTAATCAACATGCTAATCTGAACAGGAGCAATGTGGATATAAACAATCAGATGAATGCAACATCAGATGATAATTGTGTAGTCAGAAGGGTAGAGGTGGAAGATGGTGCATCATATGACAGTGATGCAGATGATGAAAGCAATGTATATACCTACCTTCGGTTGGATAGATCAAGTGAAGGTGAGAATGATGAAACCAATGGTGATTTCTAGCCTACTGTTGAGGTATGTGGTTCAGTGAATAATGAGGATGCTGTGTACAGTGATGAACAGTCAGATGGATCAGCTTTTGAAGCTAAGTATGAAATATGTACACAAGTAAGTAAAACATGGGATGAACAAGAAACTTGTTTCTTGTTTGATTTAATGCCCTCTTTCATTCTTGTTTGTGATGAAGTAATTGATACTTGCTTGCATGAGATAGATGTAGGGGTTGTTGCATCCGATGATAACCAATCAAAGACAGTTATTGGTGCAAACATGGAGTTTTAGTGTGAAGGGCTCGCCCTAGATTGTGAAAATGGTGATCATGTGGACGTATATGAGAACCTTTTTGTGTGGTGTAAGGTATGTTCTCTTCCTCATGCAGAATGTGCTTCATCTTAGCCACAAGGAAATGATATAAAAATGAATGTGGAAGAAGATATGTGTCATCAGTCTGTTTGCAGTAATGAATATGACATAGCAGGTTGCCGAGATGGAATTGAAACAAAGAGACAATTTTAAGAACATGGTTCTCCACTTGAGGTGTCTCATGGTATTGTTGTGTGTGTTGATGGTTTGAATTGTAGCCTGAGTCATGTTTATGATTCAGAATTTGAAAGTTGTTGCAACACATATGAATTTTTTCTTCAAGAGTTTGGTGAGGATACAAATGAATATGAATGTTTCCACTTTGATGTGGGATGTTCACCAGCGCTTGGATGTGTTGGTGTTGTAGTTGAGGTTGAGTCCTTTATATGGGACATTGATGTGAATGAGCGGCAAGGGGTGTTCATGCCTGAATTTCAACAGATGGCAGCCCAACTCGAAGGTATACCTGAGCTGGAGTCTTTCCAATTTGTTCTACAAGATGAAGTACCTTCTCTTGTGGATCAACAATGCATTCAGGCACAATTTTCTTTGCCATGTCAATTGGAGGTGCTCTTTTTTTCCCTCAGTGTGCAGAGGTCAGCAAGTGTAATAAGGTTGCAATTGGTGATGTAGATTCACTTCCATCCATGTCTTTTATTGTTGACCTAAATTCTGATTTCTCACCCCTTTTTGTCGAGAACAAACATGATGCAGTATGGAATAGGTCAAGCACCTATTTCTTATGGTTGCCCTGCAACAGTGATTTCATTGGTGAAGCTCTCCTTGGTTCCATGAGTATATGTTATAGATTGGTGCATGATGAGGGCAGTTTTCAGTTGTTACAGCTGGGTGAGAAGTGCAAATTTGGTTTGTGGGAGGTCAGTTCTTTCATTCATCTTGTCTTTGACAAAGGCAAGTGGTTTCAGTAACTTAGTGCAGGTTTGACCTGCAACATGTTTAAATTTTGAATACAATCATCTTTCCTTCTATCCCTTCATGCTTATGACTATATGCCTTGTAAATACGTTTCCATTGTTTCCTCTCGTTTGTTTTTTGCCTTCTGGTCTACCCAGAGATAGTTGATTCTTATTGTGCTATTGCTTGGCACACGTACCCAACTAGAGCCAATGTTGGTACTTGAAAAAACTATTCCCAACTTGCCCACTTTTTGCCCCCAAAATCCATCTAAAATCCCACTTCATGCCTTCAATATGGGACTTATAGTTTATAACTGATCAGAGACATCTTCCATAGGCTTTCATGTGTTTGCCTTTTAAGTACAAGGGAAAAGCCCAAAAAATGACTAAGTCCAAAGCATCCTAAGTCTTTCCCTTGCATTTTATGACTTTGTTGAAGTTTCAGAGTTTCAGACTCCTTCCTTTTAGCATGCCATCCCAAGGCTCAAATTTGCTTTCATGTATTTGTCTTTTAAGTACAAGGGAAAAGCCCAAAAAATGACTAAGTCCAAATCATCCTAAGTCTTTCCCTTGTATTTTATGCCTTTGTCAAAGTTTCAGAGTTTCTGAGTCCTTCCTTTCAGCGTGCCATCCCAAGGCTCAAATTTGCCTAAGCGTTGAAAATTTGTCTAAGTGTGTCGGAGGTCGGAGGTTAGGCCTTCGGCCTTCCGTCTTACTCAAGGCAGACGGCGGGGATCCTCTCTTTCCTCTTCCAGATGGCAAATACGTAAGGTGGAAATCCCAGGGGCCGACCCCCGGCATTTTCATAATTTGACTAAGTGTTTCGGAGGTCGGAAGTCGGGCCTGTGGCTTTCCCTCTTCTTCAGGACAAGCGCAAGGTGGAAGGGCTGAGGGCCAAAGTCCACCAAGGTAATGAAAAATATTCTAAGTATGATGCAGAACTACGGAGCATAGTTGAAAAACTCAGACTCAGCAAAAACTCGGCAAACCCAAAAATTTTAAAAACTCGGGACTGCAAAAACTCACGGAAAAACTTAGCAAATTTATCGAACATAATGCATAATTTTTTTAAAATATTCTTGAAAAACACACATTTCTAAAATTGTAGAATGCATTACTAGTTTCCTTCATATATAAATCAAAATTAAGATCTTAATACATATCATAGACCAAAAAAAGAGTTCAACCTTTGAATACATATGAAATTCCAGTTTGATAATACATATCATAGACCAAAAAAAGAGTTCAACCTTTGAATACATATGAAATTCCAGTTTCATTATCACTATAAAATATAAATCATAAATTTCTTCTATGACTAAAGCTCAAAAGAGTTTTGTTTCTCTGTGTGGGTGGTGTGGAAGTGGATGGTATAGCTGCGGTATCCTCAACAGGAGCCTCATCTATAGGATCATGTGGTACATGTAAGGAACCCGCCCCTAATGGCACATCATCATCATCATTTGAATCTGTCTTTGAATCCTCATATCTTGCCACATTCGCTTTCCATTCAGTTGTATCCCTCTCCAAAGTAGCTATATCATCATCAACACATGATGGATCAACATCAACATTCTCAGCAATCCAATCTGAATATGGATCAATGTCGTCAAGGTCCAACGCATGATGTGATTCCTGGCCTTCTACCTTCTTCTCATGTAACTGAAGGTTGTACCACACATAGACAAGGTCATTCAAGTGCTTTTGAGTCAACTTGTTGTGCTTCTTTGTGTGAATGGCCTAAAAAACACTCCAGTTGCGCTCACAACTAGATGCACTACAAGGCTAGGATAAAATCTGGATGGCTAGCTTTTGAAAATTAGGTGTTGAGGCACCATAATCTTCCCACCATAAATCTGCAAGGATAACATTTATAACTTTGTAAGGATTTTAGTAAACTTAAAAATTAAAATAATAGTAAATTAAAAATAAACATATGTTTTTTACCTGGTTGCACAGTGGATCTCCTACGAATGCAATCTCTTGAAGAAAAAAAGTCTCCTCGCGCTCTTATAGCTCTGTAACTCATCGAGTACGAGGTCTTGAAGATTATCATCAAAGACCAACCTCTCAATACACGTGTTTAGGCCAAGCATAACCTATGCATCTGCTTTGAATGAAGAGAAAAAGAAAAACTTAGGGTTCAAATAGTAACCAACAACATGAATATGTTGGTGGAGTTGGCAGTTCCACCTTTGATCAATAATGCGCCATATGGGTTCATATTTTGTTTTATTCGACCCATACAAATGGTGAACTACCTCTTTGGCCTTATCCATGGCCTCATATAGATACCCCATGGGCTTTTGATCCCCATCCACCAATTGTAGAACCCTAACCAACAGTTCTGACACCTAAATCAATAGTGGATGAAATTAAAATTAGAGAATTATAGTAATTGAAATTCAACAAATAAAAATATAAAATTTTTACAAAATCAACAAATTTTAACATTAGCAAATAAATAAATAAAGAAAAATTAGTATTTGAAAACTTACCTTGATGATCTCATCCATGACTTTTTCAATGCCATCATCATAAACTACCTTCACGACCCTCTCTGAATCTGGCTTCCTACGATAAGGACTCTCCAACCACCTTTCGCTCACAAAAATGCGCCTAAGGTGGGGCAATGATGTTGCTATACTCTGCAAGGCAAGGAAATTAGTGGCAAAGCGTGTGACTCTTGATTGCATGAGCTCCTTGCCACCAGTGTGTTCTGTCATAAGATTTAGGACCCATTTGTGGTTGTAGATGTATTTTATGATATTTCTTGCCTCTTCAACCACATTCTTCACCCAACTTAGTTTTCCAATGTCCTCAAGAAGAAGGTCAATATAGTGGGAAGCACATGGGCTCCAAAACAATGTTGGATGTCTCGCCTCTAGAAGTCTACTGGCTGCCACATATGTAGCTACATTGCCAAGCACTATTTGGATGACATGTTCCACTTCCACCTCCATCACCACCTCACCCAACATGTTGCACAAGGTTTCTACATTTTTTATTTGATTGGAGGCATCAACTGACTTTAAAAAGACTAGCTGCCCCATTGAAGCCACTAAAAAATTGATGAGTCTTGTTCTTGGCATCCGTCCATCCGTCAGATAAAATAGTGCAGCCTTTTCTTTCCCAAATTTTCCTTTGATCCTCTACTAGTAGATGTGTGTGTTCGACCTCCTCCTGCAATAATGGGCCACTCAACTCATGACGACTTGGGGCCTTGAACCCCTTACCTTCCACAATCAATGTAGTAACCAAGTGCTCCCATTAAGGACTTGAAGTGACATTGAAGGGAATATTGTTGTAGTACCAAAATCGTGCCCATGCCAAGTTCGCCCCATGATGCACCTCTTTATTCCATGCAAGACCTTCCAATGAAGGTTGTGCACCAAGAGTGTTCCAAGGAACAAAAAAGCTATCAATCCCTTTGCTTGGTCCTCGTATCCGTAGCCCAATGGAAGGCATAGAAGAGGCATCTATACCTCTATTATCTAACCCTGCAGAACTAAAACCTGGGTTTGGAGCTGCCATTGCCTCTGTTGTTCTCTTTTTAGCTTCTTTCTTTTTCTGATATGCCATAAGGAGGGCTTGTGCCTCCCTCTGAATCTCCGGAGTAGCTTTTTCACATACCGTAACATCTCAGCAAGGGACTTATGCAAGGTGGTATTTAAGTCGATTTATGCCTCCAATCATAGGTTTTGTGCAATGGTTACAAATAACATCTCCTCGCTTTGGACCTGGTGTCCCATGTTTCCAACAAGGGTCCCTAGGTTTGCCACTAGTTCTTCTACCTCCAGTTCCACTTGCAGAAGCCATATTCTATTTAGAAAAGTGAAGGTGAAACCTGTCAAAAGAGAGACAACAAAAAAAAATTGATTAAAAATTTAAATTCTAATATGTTTAGCTCAAAATATTGTATTCTAGAATAAAAATGATTTTCCTTTTTTTGTGTTGTTATGACTCCTTTGAGACAGGGCTTAAATTAGACAATTGTATAGCTGTATTTTGACATTTTTGTTGTAAAAAACAATCAAAATTTTAAAAAGACTGTATCATATGAAAGGAGAGATTTTGGACAAACTGTCAAAATTTATATAGGATTATGATGATATATATATTTGATTTTTATATGTACTTATAGTAAGACATGTCATAGTATTTGAAGGGCACCATTGAATAGATAACTGTCATAAAAAAATTGCTTGACAAGCAAAGTCGACTGTAGGAAAATTTTTAATTTACAAAGAAAATAAAATTAAAAACATCAAAATCGTGTTTGTCTAAGACTCTAAACCTCCTTGAAAATTGCGTTTTCAAACCATGACAATGTGAAGTTTAAAAAATTAAAACTTTAAAAACAAGGGTTTCATTGTTTAGAGCCGCGAACAGGGACTTACCAATTACCAAGGCAGATAGTTGATGAAATTGGTGGCAGAAATCGACCCACACTCCACGAAATGGCACTAGGGTTTCATCAGTCGTCGCTCAGTTGACTGGGTCGTCGGTGAAGAGCAAATAAAACCAAAACAAATGAAACAAAAGTCTCTTTTTGTTTTTGACCTTTTATATTTCCTCTGTTCACAAGTTTTCTCGTTGCAAGCACATTTCTGGCAATTTATGGCGAGTCATTCAGCGTTAACTCGTAGCAAGTTTTTAGAAAAACTCGGTTCGAGTTTTTGGTTCAAAAACTCGCCAACGTTTTAAACAAGCGAGTACTCACGATTTTTGCAAGTTTTATGCGATTTTTCAACTATGATGCGGAGCATCGGAGGTCAGAGTTTTGGCCTTCCGTCTTCTTCAGTGTTGTGGACTGGAGGGCCCAAAGGCCGAAGTCCAATGGGGCCAATGTAGCACTAAGTGTGTTAGAGGTCAGAGTTCAGGCTTCCTTCTTTCCATCTTCTTCATAAGAAGACAGAAGGATGAAGGCCTGACGACCGACCCCCAACAAGTGTTCCTTCAATGCAAGGCGAAAGGCGGACGTCGGGGCTTCTTTGTTTTCCCTTTCGGAAGGTGTATGGAGAAATGGTGAAGGCCCAAGGCCCGGCCCCCGATGCCTTCATATCTATACATAGGCGGGGTTGAGGCTTCCCTCTTTCCTCTTCCAGATGTAAGTTGTAAGGCGGAAGGCCCGGGCTCTGAAGTTTGATTTGTCAGAGCCTGACTTCCTGGCCTTCCTTGCTCTTTCAAACACACCGACAACTTCTTAGATCGCCATAAATACTAAATGGGTGGATGGAAACATCATTTTTAATGTGGTTGGTGGCGTTGGTGAGGTTTTCCCTCCCATTTTTCCCTTAGATCGGATTGACTCATGCTATAAATAGAAGATTGAAGCTCTTTTCAAGGGGTTGGTGGTTGAACCAATTGTCTGGTCTAGAATCGCCTAAGGAGGATTTTAGGGCATCAAATTACACCAGTCTAGTGTACAAGTGAAGGAATGTATCTAGCAGAGTGTAGGAAGGATGTGTAAAGCATATTTATATGCATTGGTATGTCTCCATGGGAGTTTGTAATGATTTTGGTGAATGTATAATCGCAGTTGTATGTTTTCACTTGCCACATTTGTTGGCACGATTGTAACTGGGATTTGGAGGTGTGTGACAGCACCCAAGTTAATACAAGGCTTCGTATTTGTCATTTCTTTTTTGCTTATGAATCATTGCAATTCTTTCTTAGATTATTAAGTATGTCCAATGCATAAAGATCAATCTATGATATATATGTGAATATATGTTTAGGTATGTCGTCCCCTGCTGTGTATTTTATTTCCTCTTTGCATTCTATGACTTTGTTGCCTATTGGAGTAGGCACCGGTCCATCTTGGAGAGAGATCAATCACTCTTTTAAAATAAACAAATCATTCACCTGTGGTTTAGGGGAAAAAACCATATTTCCTGTGCATATACATTCTCACAGTTGAATCATCTTAATTAGAAGCCTATGCATCCAGTTTGTGTTGACCTAGTGACATCTCTTGGGGTCAAGTGTACATTGGGTATGGTTGTGTTTGTTTATTTGTATTTTATTTAACACCTCTAGGAATATCCCTCCTAGGTCTAGCTGAGCCTGAAGTGCAGAGGAGTATACCCACTCCTGTAGTTGGCCAAAATCCCCCTTAACCTATTGATAAACCTCTTTCAGTCACCTTTTAGGGTTTTGGGTCACAGTCATTTTGGGTCCCAACAGGTGGAGCAACTAACTACCATCAAGAGAGCCCCACATGAGTATATGACGGATTTCAACTTCCATTTCTAGAGGACTTGGGATAGAATCCCACAAATAGTAAGGCCTTCGGCTCAACATGCATTTTTGTATTTCCTAAAAGCCCTTAATAGTGACATATTTGTGATGATTCAGTCAATGGGTGGAACTACACTTCCTAATGCATAGACATTGCTATCAGGGTAGAAAATAGCCTCATACAAGCTGGTAAAATAGCCCCAAGGCCTCCAATGCTTATTTTTCCTGAGGTACATCTACCTGTACCATTGCCAATACCCCCAATAGTTGTTGTACCTATTGTACCAACACTAAGTTATCCAAATTTTACCCAAGAAAAGGTTGTCCCAGCCCAATCCCATGAATTGCAAGAGATAAAAGGCATATTACAAACCTTTGGTAATGAATTAGTCAATATAAAGAAGCAACAAAATCAAAATTTCATTCCTTATCAGCCCAATCAGCCTAATAGGCCTCCTTACCAAGTTGAGCCTCAAGGTCAAAGAAGGAATTTTAATTCAAGGCCTTATCAACCTTACAATCAGAACGCTACCAACACTTCTAGGGGGCTTGTATCAGTGCAAAATAACATGGCACAAGACTATGAGTGGTGTTTCCCATGTAAAAAACCTCATAACCAAGCCACATGTTCCAATGGAGTGATCAATCATGCCCACATGGTACATAATAACACTGTTATCCCACAAGATGCAACACAACAAAATCACGAACATCAGGGTTCTCACACTGATCGAGGCCACCAAGATGTTACCTTAATGAATTGGCAAGGTGAAGAGTTTTGTGGGGCGAACTATCCAAACACACAAAATCAGCCATCTCACTCTATTGCAGCCAATACAAGGGCAAAAAAGAGGGTTGTTGACATAGGACAACAAGTTGATAAGAGGCAAAATCAGGCTCCTATAGATCACCAAAGTGTTGCTGGTCCATCACATACACCAAATGTGTAAATACTACCAAGAGGACAACCTATAGTGAGCAAAGATCAACCTAGAAGTCAATCATAGCCATCGCAAACACAAGTGGACATTGTTGTTCCAAAAGGATAGCCAAAGGTTAGTACAATTCCATTTAGTATTTTGGAACACATGAAAAAGGCAAATGTGACCATGTCAATGTGGGATTCTTTATCCCTTCCTGGTCAAAAAGATTTGTTACAAAAGGCTTTGTCTAACCTTACCTTGTTAAATGAGTCTCCTAATGAGCAGCCTAAAGTTGTACTTGCCAATACTCCTCAAGATAAAAGTGAATAGCAAACCTAAGGAATCAAACCACCTCCATTTTACGTGTCTTTAATTATTGGCCAACACCTTGTCCATAATTGCATGATTGACTCAGGTGCAAGTAGTTCAGTGATGCCCAAACAGATAGTTGACAATCTTAGTTTATCATATGAACTCCTTGCCAAAGGAGTAGTATAATTGGATGGGACAACCATCAACACTATTGGATTCATTAAAAATTTGAGCCTCACTTTGCATGCTTGTCCAAATTTTTCCATACCTCAAGACATTTATGTCATAGATCTACCACCATACTTTGTAATATGCCTTTCTAAAGACTTCACTGCAAAATTAGGTGGTTATATGTCTGCTGATTAGTCACACATGTTCTTTAGAACAATGTATGGCACTAGAGTGACTGTGAAATCAGAACCTATAGCAAAAGACCATATAGAGCCTTATGTTCCTAGTGTTGTCAATGCTACTCTTACCATCCATGAAGAGGAACAGCCTTTTGTCCAAGAGCCAAACACTCCTATAAAAGGCATACCTGATCTAATTTTCGATGAGTGCGTAGTTGAAAATCATGAGAATGATTCATTCAAACATATGGAAGAAGCAGGATTGGGTATCTACATGATTCATGAACAAAACATGGTTGTCCCTAATCTTGTAAAAGATGAAAAACAACAGTATGAACAACAATCAAATGAGTTATGACAACTATATTTTGATGGCTCAAGAAGCGAAGTAGGTGCTAGTGGAGGAGCTATGCTTGTGTCTCCTGAGGGTAAGAAGTATTATTCAGCTTTTAAGTTTGCTTTCAGCTGTACTAATAACATAGCAAAGTATGAAGCACTTATCCACGGCTTAGAATGGGCAAGAAAGAAGAAAAGCAAGTGCCTACAGGGGTTTGGGGACAGCGAACTAGTTGTAAATCAGGTAAGAGGTATAAATGTGACTAAAAATGATTTTCTTAAGTCATATAAGCATAGAGTTTGGGACATTATCGAAGAATTTGATGCCTTTAACTTGTTAGCTTTACCAAGAAATCAGAACAAACAGGTTGATAAGTTGGTTGCCATAGGTGTTTAATATGATATTCCAAAAGAGGTTAAAAATGTTGAGGTACAATAGTATGTAAAAGTGGTTATAAGGCCATCAGTTGTGGATAATAACATTCATTGGAAAGTGTTTGATAGTGATGAACAAATTGCAAACTTTCTAATTGAAGAGGCTGAATTTGCAGCTAAGAATCAACAAAAATTACAACAGCAGTTTGGTGATTAGATTCTACATCTGAAAACAAACAAATTACCAAAGGGTTTAGTGACTTTGGAGTCCATTTTCAACACATATGACCAAGTAAGGAGAGAAAAAGCCATCATATTAGTCAAATAAGAGCACTATGAATCCATTGAGATCTTCAAAGGTAAACTCCTCAAACTTGGCAAGATATGTACTAATGAAGAAAGGCATGCTTTCATTTTTCTTTGTCAAGAGTATAATGATATCTTTGCTTGGGAGTATCAAGATTTGAAAGGCTTTAACCTTGAACTAGCACACCATACCATTGAGATGGAACTAAATGCAAAACTAGTAAGACAAAGGCAAAGGCCTTTGAATCCTAAGCTTGAACACCTCATGAAGACGGAGCTAAACAAGTTGATCCAAAGTAATATCATTTTTCCTATTAAACACACATCTTGGGTATCTAACTTGGTACTAGTGGGAAAAAAGAATGGTGAAATCAAATCGTGTGTTGACTTTAGAGACTTGAATAAAGCTTCACTTAAGGATCATTATCCACTGCCCTCTATGGAGCAAATATTGCAAGTAGTATCAGGTTCGGAGAGGTTCTCTTTGTTAGATGGTTTTTTAGGTTATAACTAGATCTTGGTAAAAGAGGAAGGTCAATTCAAAACAACTTTTACCACAAAATGGGGAACCATGGCATATAGAAAGATGCCCTTTGGATTGTCCAATTGATGTAGGAGCATCCAGTGGTGTAAGGGCAATCTTGCATCACCCAAAAAGAAGTTAATTCAAAATCATTGTAGTTTTTTTCATTTCTTTCCATAATTAGTGTTTCTGATTCCATAATATCCTGAATAATGATCTAGGATTTTTAGTTTTTCCACAACTACTAAAAATAGCAAACTGCCAGTTTTGGAAAGTTTACATGCCATTTTAGGAAAGTTTGCATTTGGGCACGGATTGAAGCGAAAACTTGTAGAAAGCTTCATAATGGAAATATAAGACCTTTGGCAAAGGAATCAGGCAAAGATTATTTGTGAGCTGAAAGATATTAAAGTTTTTGTTTTCCGAAAAGCCCCTGAAAATTTCTGAAACGAGATATGAGGCACTAAAACATCCCATAACATCCTGAAAAGTTGACGGAAATCCAGTTACTGATTTCTAACGTGATAGTTCACATCGCGATCTTTTCGGCGCTTAAAACGGTTCGTCAATCAGACACCCGGATCAAAAGTTATGCTTCCCGGAAGTTGACCTACTTTTGGAGGGAGTTGCAAATTTTGAAATTTAGCTGGAAGCTGCCAAAAAGTGTTATTTATGACTATTTTGGGAACCCTGGGCAGTAGTAGAGTTAAGGGGGAAAAGTGTAGAGTCAAGAATAGGTGGGAAAACAGAAACCCTAACTGATTTGGGGTTACAGAAGGCAGAAAATTCCAGAGCCTGGTGATGTGTAGCTGTAGTGTGTTGCAGCCTGGGGGATTGATTCCTCTGATTGTAATTGAGCTTCTGTAATGTAATAATTTGTCCAAATCAATAAAGAAATATTCTATTTTCTGTGTGCCATTTCTATTGTTGTGTGTTTTATGATTTACTCCCTTCATCACCAATGCTGGGGCAACTTTCCAAAGGGACATGGACATGGCTTTTCATGGCCTCATGAACAAGTTTGTGCTTGTATACCTTGATGATATTACTATTTTCTCGAAGGATGCAAAGGAACATTTCTCCCATCTAAAACAAGTCTTTGACAGATGTAGGGAGTATGGTGTTTCCCTCAACCCAAAGAAGTGCATCTTTGTTGTTCATGAGGGTAAACTCCTTGGCCATATTGTCTCCAAACATGGCATTACAATTGATCCTGAAAGAGTAAGTGCAATTTTATCTCTACATTTACCAACTCATAAGAATGGATTACAAAGTTTTTTAGGAAGGATCAACTTTGTTAGGAGATTCATACCTAATATTGCAAGTCTCTTGAAACCTCTAACCTCTATGTTAAAGAAAAACATGGGATTCAACTAGTCAAAAGAGGGAAAGAGAAGTTTTGAAGACATCAAAGAGGCCATAGAAGCAACACCAATGCTCACAAATCCAATTTTTTCTAAAGACTTCATATTAAATGTCTTTGGAAGCATTGACACAATCTCAGCTATGTTGGTACAATGAAATGAAGATGACTTAGAACAACCAATAGCCTTCTTCAGCCAAGGTTTGGAAGGTTATGAACAAAGGTATGCATTTGTTGAGAAACATGTACTAGCTGTGATTAGAACTTTCAATAAATTTAGTCATTTGCTTTCAAATAACAAGGTACATTTGATGGTTGCTCACCCAAGTGTCAAATATTTCTTGCTAAACAAATATTTAAATGACAAGAGAGTTGGTTGAATAACAAAGGTCATGGAATATGACGTAGAAATAAAGGTCACCAAGCTGGTAAGAGGCAAAGGTTTGTGTGAACAGCTGGCTGGTAGGTTAGAAAATAGTGAAGAGATCAAAGAAGAGGTTGTCCAAGTACTTAATAATGAAGATCAAGTTGTTGTCCCGAGTTCTTCTTCAAGTTGGGTACACGAAATGATGCATTATCTTCAAACAGGTGAGTGTCCTAAAGGCCTAAACAATGCAAAAAGAAGGTATTTCAGATTGCAAACAATTTCTTTTGTGATTGTAGATGGCGTCTTGTTTAGAAGAGACTTCAATGGTGTATTGTTAAGATGCATTGAAGCTAATCAAATTAACAGAGTTCTTGAAGAATTCCATGATGGGGCAACTAGTGGTTATTTTGTACCAAGAACAACAGCCCTTAAAATAATGAAAGTTGGTTATTTTTGGCCTAATTTGTATAAGGATGCACATGCATGGGTAAGGAAATGCAGAAAATGTACTTTATTTGTAGGGAAACAAAGGCTAGCAGCCTTACCATTGCATCTGATTCAGGTAGAATAGCCCTTCATGAAGTGGGGTCTTGATTTTATTGGACTTATAAATCCACTATCCAGTCTAGGACACAAGTGGATACTAACATCTACTGATTACTTTACCAAATAGACTGAAGGTGCGGCATTGAAAGGGGCTAATGAAAGTTTAGGCTTAAACTTATATGAAGACTTAGGTTGCAAGGTTTGGTACTCCTGAATCCATTATTTCAGATAATGCATTGGCTTTTATTGGCACAAAAATAACTAATTGGGTTGTTAAGAATGATATATTTTTTAGTGCTTCGTCCAATTATTACCCACAAGGTAATGGATAAGAAAAATCCACTAATAAGAATTTGATCAGGATCATCAAAAGGATAGTTGAAGACAATCAAAGAACTTGGCATAGCAAGCTGAAGCTAGCCTTATGGGCTAATATAATAACTCCTAAAAGGTCTACAGGTAATTCTCCTTATGTACTTGTGTATGGAAAAGAGGCAAGGTTTCCTATTTCAGTTGAGTTACCAACACTTAGCCATATGAAAGAGTTGGAATTGATAGAAAAAGAGCCAATGGAGATCAGACTTGCTAAGCTTATTGAACTAGAAGAAACAAGGAAGAAAGCAATGCAAAATTTGGAATTCTATCAAGCACAAATGAAGAAGACTTTTGACAAGAAAGCAGTTCCAAGAGTTTTCAATGAGGGAGATTTGGTCCTAAAATGGGATGAGTTGAAAAGCAAGCCTAGAAAGCACACTAAATTTTATGCATGTGGAGTGGTCCTTTTGTGATCACAAGTTGCAAGATGCACAATGCTTTTCAGCTGTCCAAACTTGATGGAGAAGAGCTACAAATCCCAGTTAATGGGATTCACCTCAAGCATTGCTATTGAGGTATCAATATACAATTGTAACATAGTAGTATAGATTTGTTGTGTCAAATAAGTGTTGTAGCACATTGTCTTGGTCTTTATTTTCCTCCAAGTGTTGATGCATAGTTTGTTTGTCCTGTTAAAGGATCGTTTGTGTCATGTTTTCCGTAGTTGTGTCTTATGTTGTTGTTTAATGTTTCTAACAGCTGTGTTGTAGGGTTTTCTGAGTTATCTTCAAGGTTTTTGTGACTCAATTGCCCAATGGATACTTAGGGCAGCTGGTCTCTCATGTTTTAGCAAGCAAAACTTCAGTAGAAGTCACCAAAAATGCTACCTATTTTTGCTCCTCAACTCAAATAGGCAACCAGGCTGTTCATTGTTGGTTTGGAAGGTTGTATAGTTGTCATCATTTGTTGGTTTTGTGACTCCTTGTTACTCAAATTTGTAAGTCAGGTGATGTGGTTGTGCTCTTTAAGTCCAATATATTTTAAGGAGCATTAAAGGGGCCTTGTAAGACTATGGGTTGTCAAGCATTTCTTTAATATTGTCACGGAAGTCATATAAGGGATTTGGGAATTGTTTTTGAGTTTCAAACTTGTCTAAAAGTGTCTTCTTTCACGTTCAAATTGACCTTACCCCATATTACATGCCATTAAGTTTGGAGAAAATAAAGCTTAAAGTGTTTTACACGTCCAAATGGAGGTACCCCATGTTGCATGAGCAAGAGAAAGGAAGTTTATCACGTTCCAAACCTTATTTTCTACAAAAAAAACTTCATACATCATGGAGAGAGGAGGTTTTAAATCAAAAAGCACACTTTAGGCTTAATTTTTGGGTCAAGAGTTTAGGATGGAGTCAAGTGAGGAGGTGAGATCAGGTCTAGAGTTATATTTTCACGTTGAGTTAGGGTTACTTAGGGTTTGTTGATGAAGGCAGGTTCCTTTCTTGCAAAGAATGTAACACAAAATAGTTAAAGAGGCCATGAAGACCCTGTTGAGAGTAGATCAACATGCAAATCCAGTCACCATCAAGACAGCAGAGGTTTCAACTCAAGAAGAATGCTTGAGAAGTATTATCATTCACCCATGTAGAGACATGCATGAGGGTTTGGTCCTTCAAAGAGGCAAAGGGTTTGGTATAAAGTTTGGAAGCTCTTAACATCGAAAGATATAGCCAACAGAGATAGTGAGAGGTCTGAGAACAACACAAATCCATGACGGTCCACAGGTCAGTTTTAAACCAAAACCATTGCATCTACATATGCCATTGTTTTCTCTTAGCATAGAAGACCTTGAGGAGGGTTCTTTCAAGTTTATATGTAGAGAAATCTTTGCTAAAAGAGTGTGAAACCTTGTTGAGGACGTGTGGAGACTAGAAAATTTAAGAGGGTACAGAGTAAGACAGTCACAATCCTTATGATTGTCATCCAAAGGACTGTCATAGAATGACAAAAATAGTCATGTTTTATGGTTGTCAAAAGAGCATAAGGAATAGTCATTTTTTTATTGTTAAGGAGCAGTAAAAACAGTCACATAATGACTATTCCAACAGTCTAAAACAGTCACATAATGACTGTTGCAGTCAAAATAGTTGTGATAATGACTGTTATGGTCCAAAAGGGAGCAAAGAACATCCAATGATGATTTTTTAAGGACTTTAGCATATTCTAATATAACAGGGGCAGTCATCAAAGGGTTAATAATAAGAAGGAACAGTCATTGAATGATTGTCAAAAGGACTAATGGAGATTCATGAGTAGGAGTTTGGAATCATCATATACTTGTATGGGTTCTTTCATGTTTTCTATGTTAGGTGACAATGATAACAATTTGAAGGAATATATGAAGTCCGAGGAAGACCATGTCCAATTTATTAAACCCTTAATGAATACTCCAATGAAGTAATGTGTAGGGGTGTTATGAGACTATTAAGGAATGTCAAATCATAAGGAAAGTTAGTCAAAACTTCTTAATAATCTAGTCAAGTGATGAGGTGGTCTTGCTCAAGCCCAAGGATCGGGTAAGTCTTTTGGAGAGTCTTGCAATATCTGCATTGATATGTGGGATCTATATAGTTATAAAGGACATTAAAACAAATCTTGCAAGGTTGTCAAGCCCTTTTGGACCTTGTCAAATGTTTGAAAGACACTTCATAGATGTTGAAAGTCTGTAGGGTTGGTTCAAAAGACCATGTGCAGAACTAAGAGAAGAAGTAGTAAACAAATGTTTGCAACCCTAAATAGATATCTCCATTTGTGTCAAAAAGTCCAACAAGGTTCATACAAGTTACATCAAGCTTTGCCAAATATTTTAGGGTTTGATTACCAAATGCAAACTCTATGAGGTCATGAAATAGGGATAGTACTCAAAGTCTATTCATTCCTAAATTATGTCATAGATTCGAGTGGGGTGAGATCAGAGTCATGAATGTATGCAAGCATATCAGAGGTATGGTATGTAGAGTTATATAATGTATACAAAAACCTAGACAAATCTTCATAGAAGTCTGCATACTTAGACAAAGATAGCCACAAAAGAGAGATTCGAGATACATGCAAAGCATGCTCACAGAGGACAGTGATCAGTTGTCAAAGGCAGAGAAAGTGCAATCATTTTATGACTATTAATGGCATAGATGACAGTCATTTAAAGACTGTCTTAAAAAAGCAAGAAAGGTCACAGGGATGACTGTTTAAAAATAGTCAAAAATAGTCATCATTTTTTACTGTTCCCAGCATCAAAGATCAGTCAAAATGACTGTTCGAAAAACCAATCCAAAAAGAGTCCAAAATCAGTCATTTATGACTATCCAAAATAGTAAAGAAACAATCATTATGTCTTACTAATGCAGAGGGACAGTCATCAAATGGTTGTAGAGGTATATAGGCTTTGACAAGATTTGTGACAAGGTGACAACAGTGCTAGGAGTCTATGAATGCAATGCCTAAGACAATGGACTGGGATGAACAAATGACAATGCCAAATCAAGGTGTGATAAGAGTTTATAGCTGGGTTAGTGAGAAAACACAGTGGACATGCAGAGGTTGTGGCAAAGTCATGAAAGTTTCTACAGAACTAGGGACGGTGTTAGAAACAACAGAGATCAATTAGAGGCTAATAATGAAGGTTGGTACAGGAATAAGGTATGTTCTGAGATATCAAAACCTTGAAAAGACATTGACAAGTAATGTATTTACATTGACAAGATACTACAAAGACATTGATAGTAAAGGAATGACTCACTAAAGAGATCAAATAGTCACCATTTTCACCAGGAAGGCAGAATGGTTCAAAAAAGCTCAGTTTCAGTTTTGAGGTTGAAACACACATTGTGTATTTCAACCTAGTTGAAATGCTCAAAATGCTTCCATTTTTGTGAAATAGGTAAGCAAGATCAGACTTGCTCAACACTTCTGCCACACAAAAAACCTCTCCAATGGTATTTATGAGCTTTCTTAAGCACCTGTATAGTCTCTTGAGGAGTGAAGAAGCTTTTTTATAAAGGAAAATGGATCTCACATGTTGTCCTCATTCCATGCAATGGATTCCCATTATACAAGCATACACAAGAGGGCTAAACATTCAATTTAGGGACACCTACAACTAGTTTTAGGTCTCAAAAAGGTACTACATGGATAATATGTGAATTGAGGGGAGTTTTGGAGGCAAAAGGGGACAGTTGAGGGCAGTTTTGACCCCTTAAAATAGGGCATTTTCACTTTGCACTCCCAAGAAAGCCAAAATTCACGTAAATCATGTCTATCATGCAAAGGGATATTATGAGATAATAGCAAGTTGAGAGGCCTAAAACATTTAGTTTAGATGCACTTACAAGTAGTTTAGGCCCACTTAAGAAGTCCACATGGTTATAACTGGAGTTGAGAGGAGTTTGAGGCTAAAATCATGCATTTTTGGGCAGTTTGGAGTCCTAAAACAGAGGCTTTTTTGCCTTGTACGCCCAACAAATTCTATTTCATGCAAATTGATTGAAGACATCAATTCCAATCAATCTCATGCAATGGAGATCCATTCAGTTTAGTTGAAGTTCACTTCCGCAAATACCTAGTTCAATCATCTTTGAAGAAGACTTCTTTTATCAAAACCAAGCAAACATGCGCTTTTTTGGCTTAGTTCTTTCTAGCTTTTCTTTGCTCATAACAAGAAAATATGGCATTGTAACTCAAAAAAACATAATTATTCATTGTTGAACAGCAACTTTTATGTAATTTTCAAGCAATTTTCAGACATTGTAAGCAAAAATTCCTATCTTTCTCAATAAAAATCAGCAGGTTATCCTTCTCAATCATATCTATTATGTGTTAAATGAATGATCTTGATGCAAATTTTTGTGATTTTTAACAAGTCCTTTAATTTTTTGTCTCATTCTAAGAAAACTTAATACAAAAAACAATTGGTTTATACAGGTCATAGGTGGTGTTAACCATTTTCAACAGGTTGTAGTTGTGAAAAACATTAGTTTTCCTTCAACAAACTTGAAAACTCAAACCTCCCTATGAAATACTGATGTATGAACACTATTTAGATTGAGTTGTGTGAAACGAAACTCCTTTTTTGAGAGAAAGTGTGAGTTGAAGTAGCAAGAACATGTCTTTTTTAGCTCGGTGCATCACCTCCTAGGACCTGGATTTCATAACATAGCAATCTTTTTATCTCTTTTCCTCATCAATATAGAAGATTCATGAGGTCTATCAAGGGAACCAACCCTCTCTGGAGGTTCACCTTCATCATAGGCAACCCACAGCTCGAAGGTGATCCCATGTTTCACAGGATAGCTAGTTTTTACACTTAGCCAAGGTGCAATCCTTGTGACAGCAAGATGTTCATCCCATGTTTTATTGAAGATTAGGATGTTGTCAAAGTAGACTACGAAAAATGAAGTAGTGAATGTCCTAATAATGTCATTCGACATATGCATGAATGTAGCTAGTGCATTAGTTAAGCCAAAGGGCATGACTAGCCATTCAAACAAACCTTATTTTGCCTTGAAGGTTGTCTTCTAGATGTCTATAGGTTCAACAAGAATCTAATGATACCAAAACTTAACATCAATTTTGGTGAAGAATTTTGCAATACTAAGTTGGTCTATCAAATCCTCAATCTTTAAAAGAGGGTAGTAATTCTTCACTATGATATTGTTAAGAGCTTTATAATCAATGCACAACCTCCATTTGCCATCCTTCTCTACTAGCATAATTGGCATGTTACAAGGCAATAAGTTGGGCCTAATGTTCTCTTTATCCATGAGTTCATGGATCTTCCAATTGATCCCTTCATGAAATAAGCATTTGGTAGAGGTAGTCCAAGAATCAAATCAATAGTATGCCTTACTACATAGTTTGTAGGCACTTCCTTTAATGATTTAAAGATATCCTTATAATCTTCCAACCTATGGTTCAACTTTAAGGTTTTTATTGTTGTTGTTGAAGGAATTGTGGTATGAATTAGTGTTTCATGGATGTTCTTACATTCAGGTCTCACCATCAAAAGCATAAACTTCTTACTAGAATTGATTAGCTTCTTAAACTATTTGGTGCTAATGAGTGATAGCTTAGGATCTACTTCTGGTACATGGTATCTCTTATCACCAAAATCTATGACAACATTTCTAAGATTTGCTTCATAGACTACATGGGAATGGTAAAGATATGGTTTCCCAAGTAAAACACCACATACCTCTAATGGAGGAACATCGCAAAGGACAATATCTTGCAAAGGCTTGATGTTAAACACCAGGTGACACTACTAAGTGATGCGTTTCTTAGATCCTACAGAAAAACATCCATGGAGTATGGTTGTGGGTGAGGCATTACTGGGAAGTTTAATCTTCGAACTACTTCAAGAGAAATCAGGTACTTCTAACTTTCATTGTTAACAATGAAGTGCATTGGTTGACCATTGATTCACATTTGATAATGGAACAATATTTTTGCTTCCTCTATGTTTGCAGTACTAACCATAATACTATGCTTAGATTCCATAATCTGATTACCCTTGTCCAATGTCATAGTACTTGTACCTATTGCTTTAAGTTGTGCAAGTAGTCTTCTGAGTACAACATGTTAGACACATAGGACAACTGAGAGGGGGGTGAATCAGTTGTACATTAAAACATCAAACCCTCATTAACATTCAACTTTTCATCTGATTTAGCATGAATATAAACAAATGGAAGCACATCAAAACATCATGCACAATAGAACACCTTATTTATGTGGAAAACCCAAGAAGGGAAAAACCACGGTGAGGATTAGCACACAATATAAATGAATAGCAACACCAAATACAATAGGCTAATTGCTGGAGAGCTCACTGCTCAAAGGACTCACTGTCCAAAAAGAAAGAAGGGATCACTACCAATGGCTCATTGCCGAATTAGAAAGAAAAAAGAAGAAGACTATTACAGAGAGAACTCTATCTCAGAGTAACAAGAGGATCCACCACAACAACTCTACACCGCAACTTTTAGCTCACTGCCTACAATAACTTCAAGTACACTAGAATGTAGGTACCTTCTGCTCACTGCTTCCGGTAGCCTTAATCATTAAAGTTTGCACTCAGATCACAACACTTGATTACATTTCACACCACAATACCCCACACACCTTCTCCAACAATTTACCTTGCATTTATACCATCCACAACTTGAAAAACGTCTTCAAGTTGGCTACAATGAAAACATATGCACCTCAAACGTCCAAACACCAAATAGGTTGGCACCAAACACCTTCGTGGTGGAAAGAAGTGAAGGTGGACCACACCAAGGGTTAACCAGGACCCAAATCTACATCGACACGCTACACCACGCTTCCACAAGCAATGAAGCACATATGCAATTAGCACTAACACCCCAGGTTAGCCAAACCTGCATTAATGCCCTTAAGCAATTAAGTTCATGCTTCACCAAGTCTGGAAACAACTTGTGGACCACACAACAACAATGACATAACATTTTGGAATATTCCAACACCAACATAATGTCCAACAACACTATAGCACAACCACATACAATTGAAGAACACAACCATCCTATGTAACCAGTCAAACTGCCACAAACAACAACTCATGAATCCAACCTTGCGAAGCATTTGAACACGAACCACTCCAAGGGAAGATAGATACAGACAATGTTAGCACTTTCCCAAATCCGCAAGATAGGAAACCTCAATGCGGAGAAATGTGAAGCAATTTCATTTCTCCCATATAGCTTGCTTCATAGTTCACACACTGGTGAACATAACTTCTTCTGATGCATGATCCAAAACCTAAAACTCTGTATATAGCACCTCTAAATACCTATGATCAACATATCCAAACCGCACAAGCATAAATTTTAATACTAAATAAATATGGAGCACAATACAGAACATCTGTTTATCACACTGTACATTCTTTATTCAAATTTTCTCAAAAGCACTTGGAAACTAAGCACCAAAAACACTTTCTCAATACAATAACAACATTTACAATACCTTCTCAGCATCTCAACCACACTAGAGGTTGACTTCCACAAGAACTTACTCATTATAGCTACACTAGAGGCTGACATCAATGACAACATAGTACAACACTTACCAACAATCTCCCCCTTTGTCATTGATGGCAACACTTGATGAAAAACCATCAACAACAAAAGCAACTCATTATCTTCTACTCTCAAGCACCACTCCCCCTTACTTGAGCATACTTTTCTCTCACACTTCCTCTCTTCTTGCTCCATGGTATAACCAACATCTCTCTCTTATCAAACTTCTATCTCTCCTGCAATTTGGTTTTTCAACCAACTCTCTCCCAACTTGTATATCTCCCCCTTTGACATCAATGGCAAAGGGTAATATATGCAACCAACTCTTTTTCCCTCTACTCTCCCCCTTTGACAACATCAACAAAGGGCAACACTTACCAACTCATCTCTTTCCACACAAATGTCAACACTTTCTCCCCCTGTCTACACCAAACAGAACCACCACTATCTGCTCCCCCTGAGAGGTAGCCTACATCAATCCAAATCAAAGAATGAATCTTGAATTGCTTCATTGGACTGATGCACAATCTTATCCATCTAGTTGAAGGAAGGAGGGGCAATAACCCCTAACTTCTACCGGAGATACTCAAATATGTCTTTTGGAAGAGCCTTTGTGAAAATTTCTGCAACATGGTCATTTGTAGGCACATACTTCAGCTTCACTTCATTCTCAGCAACCTTCTCTCTTAGAAAGTGATACTGGATTGAGATATGCTTTGTCCTTGAATGCATTATCAAATTCTTTGAAATTTTGATAGCACTTGTATTAGCACACAAAATATAAATAGGTTCATCATATGATACTTCGATATCCTTCAATGTTTGCTTCATCCACAACACCTGTGTGCAGAAAGATGTTGCAGCAATATATTCTACCTCTGTAGTAGATAATGACATTGAATCCTACTTTTTGCTTAGCCAATAAACTAATTTGTTTCAAATAAAGTACCTCCACTTGTACTTCTTCTGTTATCCACACAACCTGCCCAATTTGCATCAGTATAAGCACTCAAAGAGAAATTAGTATCCTTTGGATACCATAGGCCATAGTCAAGAGTGCCCTGCAAATATCTAAATATCCTCTTGACTGCTACCACATGTGATTCTCTAGGATCTTAAAATCTAGCCACAAGACAAACTGCATGCATGATATCCCCGGGTCTAGTAGCAGTTAGGTATAGTAGTCCACCAATCATTGATCTATACTTGCTCTGATATATCTTAGGAGATTCATCATTCTTGCTTAACTTACAACCAGTAGTCATAGGAGTGCATACCGGTTTAGAGTCTTCCATTCTAAACTTCAACATTTCTTTGACATATTTTGATTTTGAAATGAATATACCTTTTTTCTGTCTGACTGGTTTGTAGTCCAAGGAAGAAATTCATCTCCCCAAACATTGACATCTCAAACTCATTTTGCATCTCGTCTACAAATTTCTTACACCTTGCCTCATTTCCTTCAAATATTATTTCGTCAACATACACAACCACAATCAAAATTTGATCTCTCTCAACTTTGAAGTAAAGATTGCTATTCGTGGTACCTTTATTGAATCCCTGCTGCAACAAGTACCTATCCAATATTGCATACCAAGCTCTAAGAGCATGTTTGAGTCCATACAATGCCTTCTTCAATCTAGAGACCATATTAGGATCATCTGATAAATGAAAGCCTTTCGGTTGTTCAGTGTATACCTCTTCTTCGAACTCTCCATTCAAGAATGCAAACTTCACATCCATCTGATAAACTTTGAAGTCCTTATGTGCTACAAAGGCCAAAAACATTCTAAAGGCCTCCATTCTTGCCACCAGAGCAAAAGTTTCCTCATAATCTTTTCCTTCCACTTGTGAGGAGCCCTTACACACAAGCCTAGCCTTATTTCTAACAACTTCTCCATTCTCAGTCAGTTTGTTCTGGAACACCCATTTAGTTCCTATCACATTCTTGTTTGTTGGTCATGGGACTAGTTCCCAAGTCTGATTCTTCTCAATCTGCATCAACTCTTCTTCCATAGATTTGATCCAATATTCATCTTTGCATGCTTCAATCACTGTCTTAGGTTCTACTTTAGAAAGTAAGCACAAATTTACCTATTCTTCTGTCATAGCAACTTTTCTTCTTGTCAATAGACCTTTGTTCTTATCTCCCATGATTTGATCCTCATAATGATTCTTCTGCACATACTTAGGAGTCTTAGGATTCCTTTTTGGAGATTCTTCTTCTTAAACTTGCATCTCCTTTTCCTTTTCTTCTTCTTTTTCTTCTTCTTTGCAAGAGGACTCATCATATTCATATCCTTCTATCAGCACTAAGCTTTGATGTGGTTCTTCATCCACTTTGACACTTGAACTTTCAACTATCTTCTTTAGCCTCTTGTTGTAGAATCTGTAAACCTTACTCTTTGTAGAATATCCAAGGAAGATTCCTTCATCTAATCTTGCATCAAACTTTCCCAAGTTTTCTTCATCTCTCCTAATATAGCATTTGCTTCCAAACACTCTGAAATATCTAACAATAGGAATTCTTCCATACCATAGCTCATAGGAAGTCTTTGAACTGTTTACTCTTGCTTGCATTATGTTTAGTATGTAAACTGCAATGTGAATAGCTTCTCTCCAATAGACATTTGGTAGATTTGCTTCTTTCATCATTGTCCTTGTTGCTTCCTAAATTGTCCTATTCTTCCTTTCCACAACTCCATTCTGTCGAGGAGTCCTAGGAGTTGACAAATGCCTTTTTATTCCATGACCTTCACAAAAACTATTAAACTCATTGGAGGTGAACTCACCACCTCTATCAAACCTCAAGCACTTGATTTTCACATCAGTTTCATTCTCAACCATAGCTTTAAATTCTTTAAACTTATCAAGAGCTTCTAAGTTTTCTTTAAGAAAGGTTACCCAAGTCATTCTAGAGTAGTCATCAATTAATAACATGAAATACCTATCACCTTGAAAGCTTCCTGTTCTTGTGGGTCCATAGAGGTATGTATGTACCAACTCCAAAGGTTCTGTGGTAGAATATTGTTTGATTTTGAACCTCTTTCTTGTCTTCTTCCCAACTTGACATTCCTTGCAAATTGCATTGATGGGATTTGTAATTCTTGGCAGATCTCTCACAACTTGAGTAGAACTGATCTTTACTAGACTATCAAAATTGATTTTACACATTCTTCTATGCCATAGCCAACTTTCATTGAATTGAGTCATAAAGCACTTACCATTAGCACCATTGAGCTGATAAACATTTCCTTCTGTCCTTGTTCCTATAGCAACCAGAGTTCCAAAGTTTTATTTTCTGATCTCACAACCACTATTCTGAAACACAAGGTTATATCCTTTGCTACACATTTGTCCTACACTTAGAAGATTATGCCAGAGACCCTTGACATAATGAACATTTATTTTATGCTTGCCATCAAAACTAATTGAACCTTTTCCACAAATATTAGCAATTGTATCATCTCCAAACTTAACAAGACCACCTTCAAACGTCTCAAGTTTAATAAACTTACTCTTATCACCTATCATATGATTTGAGCATCCAATGTCAATTATCCAGTAGCTTTTCTCCTCTCTTGTATGAAAAGCAGTCACCATAGTTCCTTTGATATTGTGACCTGTTTCTAGAGCAATTTCCTTCATACATCTTTCAGTAGAATTAGTTCCAACATTCAAAGCCATGAACAAGCATTCATCACTTTCATCATCCGGGTAGTCAGACTTGTCATCAAATATGCTAGCATCTTCTTTAACATAATAACTCCTCTTGATAAATTTACCTTTGTTGTTCTTGTATTTGTCATTTGTGACTTTGTCTGGACATTTTGAAGCATAATGACCTATCTTTCCACAGTTAAAACATTTGAAAGGTAACTTACCTCTGTATTTTCCAATACCCTTTTATCAATCTTTTTACAAAATTTGCTTCCACTTCATCAAGATCATCCGGATCTAATTCATCATTCTTTTCTATTTTGCTAACCTTAAAATCGGTTGCTTTTCTAGAACTATCTTGACCAAACTCTCTTAATTCAAAAGTGGTCAAAGCACCAAACAATTGATCCCTACTATACTGATCCAAATTTTGAGCCTCCTTAATAGCAGAAACTTTAGCACTATAAGATTTAGGAAGAGTTATTAGTACCTTCTTTACCACTTCATTTTCTTCCAGCTTTCCACCAAGGCCATTGATGGAATTAACAACTTCATCCACTCTATGCATGTAGCTTGCAATATCTTCATCCTTTGACATCTTTAGGGTTTCAAACTTGGTCTTCAAATTCTACATTTTTGCTTGCTTGACCTTGACATCTCCTTCATAGATACTTTCTAGCTTCTGCCAGATCTCTTGAGAAGTTTTGTAGCTCATTACCTTCACAAGTTTTGAATCAGAAAGACCACTCAGAAGAGCATTCCTTGCCTTGCCATTGTTCTCATAGTCCTTGATCTCATCATCACTTGTCGGACCACCAGTAGGCAAAGTATATCCATTTTCAACTGACTTCCATACACCGAACCCTAATGAGACAAGAAAGCCTTCCATCCTGATCTTCTGGAATGCATAATTTGTTCCATCAAACAAAGAGCCTTGACACCTTTCATGTGCGTCATCTGGATCTACCTCAAGCGGTTAAGCTTCTTCCAAGGAACTTGGCTCTGATACAAATTGTTAGATACATAGGACAACTGAGAGGGGGGTGAATTAATTGTACATTAAAACATCAAACCCTCATTAACATTCAATCCTTAATCAAATTTAGTATGAATATAAACAAATGGAAGCACATCTAAACATCATGCACAATAGAAAACTAGATTTACGTGGAAAACCCAAGAAGGGAAAAATCACGGTGAGGATTAGCTCACAATATAAATGAATATCAACGCCGAATACAATAGGCTCACTGTCGGAGGGCTCACTGCCCAAAGGACTCACTATCTAGAAAGAAAGAAGGGCTCACTACTAATGGCTCATTGTCAGATTAGAAAGAAGAAATAAGATGATTGTTACATAGAGAACTCTATCTCAAAGTAACAGGAGGATCCACCACAACAACTCTACACCATCCGCAACTTTCAGCTCATTGCCTCCAGTAACTTCAGGTACACTGGAATGTAGACACCTTCTACTCACTGCTTCCGGCAGCCTTAATCGATAAAGTTTGCACTCAGATCACAACACTTGATTACATTTCACACCACAATACCCCACACACCTCCAATAATTTACCTTGCATTTATACCATTCGCAACTTGAAAAACTTCTTCAAGTCAGCTACAATGCAAACATATGCACCTCAAATTTGCAAACACCAAATAGGTTGGCACCAAACACCTCCACGGTGGAAAGAAAAGAAGGTGGACCACACCAAGGGTTAACTAGGACCCAAATCTACATTGACACGCTACACCACACTTCCACAAGCAACAAAGCACATCCGTAATTAGCGCTAACACCCCAAGTTGGCCAAACCTACATTAACGTCCTTAAGCAATTAAGTTCACACTTCACGAGGTCTAGAAACAACTCACGAACCACACAACAGCATCACACAACATTCTAGAATATTCCAACACCAACATAATGTCCAACAACACTACCACAACCACATACAACTGAAGAATACAACCATCCTGTGTAGCCAGTCAAGCTGCCACAAACAACAACTCATGAATCCAACCTTCTAGAGGATCTGAACATGAACCACTCCAAGGGAAGATAGATACAAACAATGTTAGCACTTTCCCAAATCCGCAAGACAGGAAACCTCAACACAGAGAAATGTATAGCAATTTCATTTCTCCCATACAACCTGCTTCACAATTCACACACTAGTGAACATAACTTCTTATGTCGCACGATCCAGAACCTAAAACTCTAGATATAGAACCTGTGAATATGTCTGATCAACATATCCAAACTGCACAAGCATAACTTTAAGACTGAAGAAACGTGGAGCACAATACAGAACATCTATCTGTTACACTGTACATTCTTTATTCAAATTTTCTCAAAAGCACTTGGAAACTAAGCACCAAAAACACTTTCTCAATACAATCACAACATATGCAATACCTTATTAGCATCTCAACCACACTAGAGGTTGACATTCACAAGCACTTACTCATCATAGCTACACTAGAGGTTGACATCAATGACAACATAGTGCAACACTTACCAACACAACATTCTTCAGTGGAATGCTTATTGGAGTTATGAATTGAACACCACTTTCCAATCTTGGATTGCTTGTTCTCATCATTTGATGATTGTTACTTCTTCTACAGACAACAATGAAATCCATTCCTTGGTTTGGAATTTTTCTTAGAAGGATTAGACTATGGCTTGGTCTAATACTTTGAATCTTTGCGCTTAGTCTTGACTTTGGCCTTTTCTTTAAACATGCAAGCAAATATGTAGGCTTCTCATATTGAAGAGCTATGTAGGAAATCCATATCTGATTGGAAATGTTGTATCAAGCCTAACCTATACTTTAAAACACCAAAGTATGAAAAGTATTTGAATATTCCCACACCAATTGATCGTGGCCTCTATGCAACTAAGAGGACTTGATGTATTGGTCATCATAGTTTCCGACAAGGTAATAGGCTTCTTTGAGTGTTGATATGAAACCATTCCATGTGTCTATAGATGTGTCTATATCATTCTCATGTGTCGTGCAGTAGTTACTCCATTTCTTTACTAAGAAACTTTCAAAAGAGTGAATGTATTATTTTCTTTGTCAGATAAATGAATAACCACATAGTATGAATATATTAGGTTAAGCCTATTATCTAGGGCATCCATGTCTATGTTGCCTTCAAACATGGGGATGTCTATATTGACATGTACTTTATATTGCATGTGATAACCAAATGATTGATGTGAATTGGAAGGAGTCTGGCCTACTTGAAAAGTAGCGAGAACTAATCAACAATACTATTATTTTTTGCACATGGTGTTCTTCAAATTCTTCTTATTGTCTATGCAATGCATCCTCTATTTTTTGGAACATTGTTGAAGTTGGCGTCGTTGACAATTTGTCTCCCATATGAGGCAATGTAGGAAGGTATGATGAAGGATCACAAGCCTCAATCCCTAACTTACTATATATAGACCTCATATGAGTGGGTATACAAATAGATACTAAGTTCAAAAACACCATGATACCACTAAAAATGATATGAAGTGTGTAGGCTCTAATACCGTGGATTTAGGGCCCAGGGGAAGGCTCAATGGACAACCCCAATTAAACATATTTAATAACATTAAATGCAAAAACAATTTATGAATGATAGAGGTTCAACATACGCAAAGTGCAAACAAACAATATAATAGCAAAGTTGTGTTATTCTAGGTATGTACATTATCTATGAGAATAAATGTGGATGTTTATCTTCTCCTCTTTCTTGCCTAACTACAAAGAATGGCTATGTACATTAATAGAGAGAGAGAGAGGATGAAATGCCAATTGAACTAAATCATCTTATATATACATCACAACCATTCACAACCACTAGACAATTGCTAAAGTTGAGTTAGGACTTGCAATTGGGTGTTGAATAGGATGAGGAACCAACTGACAAAACTGCAAGGGTTGTCGAGCAACACCCAAGATTTACAATAAAATCTAGCAACCCAAATCCTTTTAGATCACCATGCCCATTGATTTTCTATACCAAGAAAATTTCTTAGTGCACTCAACCTTTTTTTAATGAATCATTAACATTCTCATTTGTATCAACCTTTCCCAACAACACCTACTTGCCTTCAATCATTTCTCTCACAAAATGGTAGTCTATATCAATATGCTTCAACAAAAAATGATAAGCAAGATTCTTGGCCAAACATATTGCACTCTAACGGTCATAGTCAATCCTTACATCCTTTTGTAAGAGACCAAAAATCAAACACAACCTATATAACCACACTCCTTCCTTACAAGCATGGGTTGTTGCCATGTACTCTACTTTTTTTGTAGATATTGGAACCACTACTTGTCTTTTACTCATCTAGCTCATTACTAGTAGATCTTCAACAGTCAAGATCTCCAACCCAGTTAGAATTCAAAAATCCTTGCAGATTCACATTTTTATTCTCACTAACTCTTCCTTCGTAGTAGATTGCATAATTTGAGGTGCCAAGAAAATATCTAAAAAAAATTTCACAACAATCGAATGTTTATTTTTTGGTTTGGATATATATTACTCACAACTCCCACTACATGTGTAATGTCAACTCTAGTATAGACCATTGCACTAGTAATAGCATATGAAGCTTCACACATTTTTTTAATTTCCTCTTCTATCTTCAAACAATGTTCAATGGATACTAATAGGAAGATGAGTACTCACAAGTTTACAATCATGCATCCTAAACCTTTGCAATATCATCTCAACTTACTTCCTTTGATTTAACCATACTTTCATGTTGCATGACTACTTTTAATTTTCATGTGCAAAATAAAATTTGCAACACCTAGATTGTTCGTATCAAACTGAGATGATAATTGAGACTTAACTTCATTGATCATTTTCTTATTCTTGCCAATTAATGACATGTCATCCACATACAATAAAATGACAACAAAATTATCAAATTTATGTTTGAAATACACACTAGGATCAAATTTATTTTGGTTAAGCCCAAATCTTGTAACATACTTGTCATTCTTTTTATTCCACATCCTCAATGATTGCTTCAAGCTATAAATGGACATTCATCTTGCACACCAAGTCCTTACTTTTCACCTTAAAGCATTTTGGTTATGCCATATAGATTTCCTCCTCAAGATCAACATGTAGAAACTTTGTCTTTGCATCCATCTATTCTATTTCAAGATTGAAACAACAATAATAGCCAACAAAAAACTAACATAAGCATATTTATACTATTCTAAACCACCATTTAAGATATTCCAAGCTTTAAAATGGTAAGATCACTAGAAGTGATTCAATCAAATATCAATCTCATGGTTGACTAATAAAAAATTAGTAGATATTGTGATCCCCTTGTTAACCTTCCCATGGACAATGCTAAGCACCTGAAATCCAAGTCTAAGAAGAACAATGTCAAGCGTTTGACCTCCAAGTCCAAGAACCCCAAAGATGATGTGATTGTGCAAAAAGAGGCAATTGAGCCTTCATGTCATCCTAACAATGAGCAAGCCCTGAATTGCCCCAACTGCACTAGTCTGAAAGGTTGTATTGACACTCTCCAAGAAAGTCTTAATCTTCAAAACAATGTTATGAAGTGGTTCCTATGGCAACACCAAAACACTAGGAAGAGAATTCATGAGATTGAGATGGAGCTCTTCAAATAGGTTAAGGAACATACCAAATCCTAAGTAGATGAAGATATTTGGAAGGATGTGAACAATATCTCTCACTTTCCATAGATGGGAAAACCTAGAGGATAAGTTTCTGGCTTTATAGAAAACTAGAAGGAACAGAATAAAAAATTTAATTCAAGTGGATTTCAACAAACATGCTATAAAGAACTCTACTACTAGTCTTTATTTGCTTCAAAACGAGCTCCAAAAAAGACAAAGGGAGACCAAGTTAGAGGAACCAACCAGAAGAACAAGAGCTAAGATTATTGCCTAGAAAGATAACACCATTGTCATTGAGGAGGACCCCCTGGAAGTCTCTTTTGTTGGTCAAGTAAACTTCTTAGCCAAAGAATGGCAGGTAGCCTTAGGACTATAGAAACTTGCTAACAACAAATAGGTGGTGATGTTTTATCTCTTTTTTGTCTTACTGTTGTGTTGTCGTTGTTCATATTCTTGTTCTTTGTTCATGTTGTTTTGGTTAGTTTTTATGGTTCCATATCTCATGGAACTTGTTCCTCTTGTCTAATGGTTGCTTCTATGTAAAAGGGTTTGGGCCCTTTCATAAACTAATTTTTTATCAATATAAAAAACACATTAGTATATATTGAACACTTTAACAAAGGCCCAATTTGTTAGATTTAGGGCACACAACTGAGAGGGGGGGGTGAATCAGTTGTATAAAACTTGCTTCTAATTCAAACAATTAAATCCTCTTTGTTATTTAATAGCATATCAATTAATCACTCATGAAAACATAAAACATAAAACACCAGAGCAGATACACATCAACACATGAGACACCAAGATTTTGACGTGGAAAACTCGGTCAAGGGAAAAACCACAGGGTGATTAACCCAAGGATTATTCTCTGTTAGAAGAATAAGAAAAAATAGATGGCACATGCCAATTAGGGCTCACTGCCTGAGCACACTGCTCACAAGAGGCACACTGCCTACAAGAGACACACTGTCTACAAAGTAACAAGTATCACAAATTTGAACTGGAGGTTGACATCTTTACCATGCCTGGATCAGTTCCATTTAAGCCCAAAAACTCTTGCTCTGCCTTTTTCTCTTCTTCTTCGCTATACCACACTCATCCGCACCAAGACACACTCCAAAATGAATTCACAATCCCTTATTTATACAAGGCATCAACTTAGGAACACTCATCTAAGTCGGCAAACACCTATAAGAACATTCGCAAGACGTGTAATATATTCGGTCGGCCAGTCTCAAGAAGAACACCAATATCCGTGGTTATTCTTCAAATGCAAACTCTAACTTCAATGCGGACCGCCAATAAGAATTGTACACGATCCAAAGATCACCAAAACCTTTCCTGAGTCATCAAAAACATCCGCACTTTATCAGCTTACTAGAATTCTTCTCTTCTTCATCCAGAACTTCAAGAACACAGTCTATTATCACTATCATAATGAAAAAGGTGCTTCCGGACATCCAAACCATGAACAAATCTAGTTGTCACTTCACACGGACTTCTTCAACACTCCCTCCAATCCGCAGAATGAGATAATGTAATTCCAGAGCTCACCAAACGAATCTGTGACACTTTATCACCACTGAACATCTATTGGAACCGGTTCTACTTGAGCGATCATAACTTCTTCAGATCTTCATGCGGACCTCTGAAATCTTGACTGAAACATCTCAAGACTCGTATCTACAAACCCTTTAAACCGCATCCTCTAATCCTCAACCTATTGAGAACTTTTGCCTTCTTGTCATCACTGTTCTTCACTATTCCTGATTGAGACTTATTCTCTCAATATCCTCAGCGCACAGCTTACCTAATCCTTCTCATTAATGCAACATGAGTATGTTGACATCAATGACAACACCAGTTATCTCATACTTGCAACAATCTCCCCCTTTGTCATTGATGGCAACATATGATGTGAAAAACCATCAAGACAAGAACTTATCCTTTCTGTCACAACTCCCCCTATCAGCAACAGCGCTTCACATGTCTTATCTTCCTTTATTGCTCCCCCTCTGATCATCAACCACTTGTTTTTCATATGTTATCTCTCCCCCTTTGACATCAATGGCAAAGGACTCATACTTACAATTTTAACACATCAGAATCATACCAGCTGCTCCCCCTGAGTAGCAGCTCCCCATCATCAATCCGGATCACAAGATATGACTGTGATATCCACCGGACTGATGCACATCAGTGCATCCTAGTTCATCACCGGAGGGGCAATGACCCCTAACTTCTCCCTGAGATACTCAAAAGAGTCCTTGGGAAGAGGTTTAGTAAAAATATCTGCAAGCTGATCCTTGAAGGGCACATACTCCAATCTTACTTCACCCTTGTTCACTTGCTCTCTCAGAAAATGAAACTTGATAGATATATGCTTAGTCTTAGAATGCAACACCGGATTCTTAGAAATATTTATTGCACTTGAATTATCACAGAAAATTGTGATAGGCTCCTCATATTCTACTTGAATATCTCTTAGCATTTGCTTCATCCACAAAAGTTGAGTGCAACTTCCTGCTGCTGCAATGTATTTTGCTTCAGTTGTAGACAGGGATATTCCCTCTTGTTTCTTGCTTAGCCAAGAAACCAACCTTTTTCCCAAAAAGAATGCTCTTCCACTTGTACTCTTCCTATCATCCACATCTCCTGCCTAATCTGCATCTGTATATGCATGAAGAGAAAAATCATGATCTCTAGGATACCATAAACCATACTCAATTGTTCCTTTTAAGTACCTAAAAATTCTTTTGATTGCCATGACATGAGATTCTCTGGGATCAGCCTAGAATCTCGCCACAAGACCAACAGCCTGCATTATATCTGGTCTAGTTTGAGTGAGGTACAATAATCCTCCAATCATTGATTTGTACTTTGTCTGATCTGTCTTAGGAGAGTCATCATCTTTGCTCAACTTACATCCGGTTGCCATGGGAGTGTTCATTGGCTTTGAATCTTCCATTCCAAATTTCTTCAATAATTCTTTCACATATTTGGTCTGAGAGATAAAGATTCCTTTCTTTGTTTGAGTAATTTGCAGACCCAAGAAGAAATTCATTTCACCGAGCATTGACATTTCAAACTCATTTTTCATTTGATTTGCAAAGGTTTTACACATACTGTCTCTTCCTCCAAAGATGATATCATCAACAAATACTTCAACAATCAAGATGTTTTCATGATCAATTTTGAAATATAGGTTACTATCAGCAGTACCTTTGTTGAAACAAATCTTCAAAAGATGTTTGTCCAGCCTTTCATACCATGCTCTTGGAGCTTGCTTTAGACCATATAGTGCCTTCTTTAATTTGCAGACCATATCACCATGCTCAGATAACTGAAATCCATCCGGTTGTTCAATGTACACTTCTTCTTCTAAGTCACCATTCAAGAAAGCAGATTTGACATCCATCTGATACACTTTGAAATCTTTGTAGGCAGCAAATGCAAGAAATAGTTTGACTACTTCAATTCTTGCCACCGGAGCAAAGGTTTCCTCAAAATCAATCCCTTCTATTTGAGAGTAGCCTTTGCAGACTACTCTGGCTTTGTTTTTTATTACTTCACCAACTTCATTTAGTTTGTTCCAGAATACCCATTTGGTTCCAATCACATTCTTGTTTCTAGGTCTAGAAACAAGATCCCAAGTGTGATTTTTCTCAATTTGCATCAACTCTTCCTCCATTGCTTTGGTCCAATTTTCATCATTACAGGCTTCATTTATTGTCTTAGGTTCAATCTTTGAAATCAGACAACATTCATCTAAATTTTGAGTAATTTTCCTTCTAGTTTGCACACCTTTGCTTTTATCACCTATGACCTGATCTTCAGAGTGGTTCAATTTTACATACCTTGGAACTTTGGGAGTTTCTTGCACTTCTGCTTCTTGATCAGGCTCATTCAGACCTATCTCTTCTTCCTGATTTACCGGATTAGTCTGAATCTGACTTTCAGGAGAGGATTGAGCTCCTTGAAACAAAACACCATTCTGATCATCTTCATCATACTCATAAAACCTTGAGGGTTTCTTTATTCCCTCATCAACCTTCACATTTGTACTTTCTATCATCTTTCTTAGTCTCTAACACCGGTATGCTTTGCTTTGAGTAGAGTAACCCAATAATATTCCTTCATCACTTCTAGCATCAAACTTTCCTAGATCTTCATCTCTTTTAATGTAACATTTGCTACCAAATACTCTGAAATATCTCACAGTAGGAGTGATGCCAAACCAAAGTTCATAAGGAGTCTTACCGGTATTGCTTCTGATTTGAACTCGATTGAGAGTATAGACTGCAGTGCTGACAGCTTCTCTCCAAAACATCTGGGGAACATTTGTTTCCATCATCATTGTCCTGGATGCTTCATGGATGGTCCGGTTCTTTCTCTCTACTACTCCATTCTGCTATGGAGTCCTAGGAGCAGATAACTGTCTCTTTATACCATGCTTCTCACAAAAATCTATGAATTCACCAGATGTGAATTCGCCACCTCTATCAGACCTCAGACATTTTAGTTTTAATCCGGTTTGATTCTCTACCATAGCCTTGAAGATTTTGAACTTCTCAAAAGCTTTTGATTTCTCTTTCAGAAAGGTAACCCACATCATCCGGGAATAGTCATCAATCAGTAACATAAAATATCTATCACCTTGCATACTCTTGATTCTTGTCGGACCACATAGATCAGTATGAACTAATTCCAATAATCCAGTAGAGGACTTATCCTTGCTTTTGAATGAGACTCTACTCTGTTTACCCAGCTAACATTATTTGCACAAACTGTTTGTAGGTTTTACCAATTTTGGAAGATCTCTTACAGCCTGAGTATTGCTTATCTTGATGATGTTATCAAAATTTACGTGACACATCCTTCTATGCCATAACCAACTCTGATCAACTTGAACAAACAGACAACTTTTACCAGCACCAACCAAGTGGAAGATATTACCTTTAGTTTGAGTACCGGATGCAATCTCTGTTCCGGATCTTTCAAGGATTTTGCATTTTCCATCCTTGAATCGGAGATCATAGCCTTTGTCCACCAACTATCCAACACTGAAAAGATTGTGCTTCAAACCTTCAACATACAGCACATTACCAGTTTTGTTTCTTCCATTAAAAGAAATAATTTTTCTTCCTCTAATTCTACCAGCAGAATTATCACCAAACTTTACCACTCCTCCTTCATACCTTTCCAAATCTAAGAACTTGTTCTTGTCACCTATCATATGGTGAGAGCATCCACTGTCAATAACCCAATCATCCTTTTCTTCAACTTGGGCAGCCAAAGCTCTTTCTACAGCCTTATGATTGACAAATTCAGAGGATATTGGATCTTCTTCCTTGATGGCAATAAACACCCATTCATTTCTGGATTTGTTTCCTATCTCTGATTCATCATCTGTTACTCCATTATCATCTTTTTCATGAACATAATAACAATTCTTTTGGAACCTTTGTCTGTTAGAATTTGACCTTGTAGATCTTTCCGAACATCTTGAGGCAAAATGACCAATCTTATTGCAGTTGAAGCACTTAAAGGGTAATTTTCTTTCATACTTACCGGATTCTCTTGGTAGTCTCTTTGCAATGAGGGCTTCAAGTTGAGCTATTTCTTCTTCTTCCACTTCCATGTCTCTTCTTGATTGATCATACCATGACAGTTTCCTTGAAGAGTATTCTCCCGGATCAAATCTTTGTTTACCTTTCACAAAGGCACTGGCTTTGAATGCAGATTCAGTCTTGGGGGGATCATCTCCAAACTCGGTCATTTCAAATGCAGCCAGTTTGCCAGCCAATTGGTCTCTTGTGACAGTTGTATGGGCTCTGAATTCATCAATGGCAGCAACCTTGATTTTGTAGGTAGTAGGAAGGGATCTGAGAATTTTGCCAACAATCTCATTTTCATCCAAAACTCCACTAGCATTCCTAATTCCACACACTAGCTCATTTACTCTTGGCATAAAGGTAGTAATATTTTCATCATCTCTCATCTTCAGTCTTTCAAATTTCCCTTTGAGACTCTGCAACCTTGCACTCTTAACATACTCATCTCCTTCATGCAGAAGTTCCAGTTTAATCCAGATCTCATAGGCAGTTGGTAGGTCAATAACATTTGAGAGCTCTGAGTCAGTTAATGCGCTTAGAAGAGCCTCTTTGGTCCGCAGATTGTTTTCAGCATCTGTGATTTCATTTAGAGTTGTCGGACCACCCTGTGGAAGTGCATAAGCTTTTGTGACCATGGACCAGTACGCCTTTCCCATACACTGCAAGTGACATTTCATGCGACCTTTCCAAAGAGAGAAGTTGGTTCCATCAAACTTCAGACTATCCTTCTTGTATGATGACATCCTGGATCTCCTCAAGCGGTTAAGCTCCTTTTAGTGGAACTTGACTCTGATACCAATTGTTAGATTTAGGGCACACAACTGAGAGGGGGGTGAATCAGTTGTATAAAAATTGCTTCTAATTCAAACAATTAAATCCTCTTTGTTATTTAATAGCATATCAATTAATCACTCATGAAAGCATAAAGCATAAAACACCAGAGCAGATACACATCAACAAATGAGACACCAAGATTTTGACGTGGAAAACCTGGTCAAGGGAAAAACCACAGGGTGATTAACCCAAGGATTATTCTCTGTTAGAAGAATAAGAAAAAATAGATGGCACATGCTAATTAGGGCTCACTGCCCGAGCACACTGCTCACAAGAGGCACACTGCCTACAAGAGACACACTGTCTACAAAGTAACAAGTATCACAAACTTGAACTGGAGGTTGACATCTTTACCATGCCTAGATCAGTTCCATTTAAGCCCAAAAACTCCTGCTCTGCCTTTCGCTCTTCTTCTTCGCTATACCACACTCATCCGCACCAAGACACACTCCAAAATGAATTCACAATCCCTTATTTATACAAGGCATCGACTTAGGAACACTCATCTAAGTCGGCAAACACCTATAAGAACATTCGCAAGACGTGTAATATATCCGGTCGGCCAGTCTCAAGAAGAACACTAATATCCGTGGTTATTCTTCAAATACAAACTCTAACTTCAATGTAGACCACCAGTAAGAATTGTACACGATCCAAAGATCACCAAAACCTTTCCTGAGTCATCAAGAACATCTGCACTTTATCAGCTTACTGGAATTCTTCTCTTCTTCATCTGGAACTTCAAGAACACAGTCTGTCATCACTGTCATAATGAAAAAGGTGCTTCCGGACCTCCAAACCATGAACAAATCTAGTTGTCACTTCACACGGACTTCTTCAACACTCCCTCCGATCCGCAGAATGAGATAATGTAATTCTGGAGCTCACCGGACCAATCTGTGACACGCTGTCACCACTAAACATCTTTCGGAACTGGTTCTACTTGAGCGATCATAACTTCTTCAGATCTTCATGCGGACCTCTGAAATCTTGACTGAAACATCTCAAGACTCGTATCTACAAACCCTTTAAACCGCATCCTCTAATCCTCAACCTATTGAGAACTTTTGCCTTCTTGTCATCACTATTCTTCACTGTTCCTGATTGAGACTTATTCTCTCAATATCCTCAACACACAGCTTACCTAATCCTTCTTATTAATGCAACATGAGTATGTTGACATCAATGACAACACCAGTTATCCTCATACTTGCAACACAATTAAGATCACAAAAAGCTCATATGACTAGACAGTATCCCGATAAAACATGAAATCATTTCACATAGGACAAGTATAATCCATTTATGTGTGTTCATACCATAGCATTTGTACTTCAAAAATGACAAATATAAATAGTAGTTTGAAACCATTTTAGGCTTTATATATTTAATATCTTTCCTTAATGAAATTAAAACTAAATTAGCAATTATAGAATGAAATCTAAGTAAACAACCTAAGGAACACTTCTTTGAAAGCAAGTTACAGGAACTCACAACAAAAATTATGCAACAATGAAACTAATGAAACCTTATGTGGTAGATTCATCCAAGCAACTCAGCAAGTTTTCCTTTGCAAGATGGCCACTTTGAGCTAGAAAACCCAAAAAATTCTAAAAGTAATGGTCTTTCTCCTCTTTATTTTAAAAAAGCTTAAATAAAGTAGGCAAATGATCGTTACCTGTGTTCAACACACAAAGGAGAAATAATTCCCAAGATACAAGAAATGACTTCATGGTGAAGTTGTTGCATGGCTTCATCATGAAGAATCCAAAAGCAAAAGATGCAAAAGAACAACAATACCAAGAACTCTTCCACTTCCACCATTACCAACCTACCAATAAATCCAGTTGACTAATTAATTTTTGCATGTGGGTACTACAATCCATGTACAAAGGTCAAGCTTAATTAATTCCATGGGTTGTGATAGACCATTTAGAAAAATAAGATTTGTTTATGATTTTAAGGCATGATTGAAATGGGATAAGGGGTAGAATAGGCTTAGGGTTTAGGATAGTGCTAGGTAATAAATTTAGGTTTAAGAATTAATAGAATATCAATAGGATTACATTGAGTCTAGGTTATATTAGGTCACGGGATTATACACATAGGTGTATCTTAATATCTTTGTTTAATCATACATATTAAGGTATGCATATATTACTAAACAATATTCACAGCTCTCTCTCTGTGTGTACATATTTATTTATGTATAAATATACAATTATATATATAAAAACATACACAAATCATACGACTCTAGGACTATAGACCCAAACACTAGATGACCATCCTAAGGTCTCATACAAGTTGACTCAACACAGTGACCAAAAAAAGAAGACATTCATATAATGACTCATATTTATGTATGCTCTCATAATGTGGTACTACTACATAACACAATTAGAACCCAGTTCTATGATACAATCATCTCCATAGGAGAGACTTATCTAGTGACATCTACATCACACATAAGGAGCAAGGATCAAAAGTATCCATTCAATAACAATTAAATGAAATTGATAATTAAAATTTTAAGTACTACATACTCTCCAAACCCTACAACAAGATCAAATCCTACACATTAAGCCAAAACTTGCATATCAGATCACGTGACCAATAACAATAAATCTATCATACAACATCACCATAAGAACTATATCAAGTATGAAAATCAACCAATAAAATGAAACATCTAAATATCTCATGAGGAGATCATGACATCCTTTTGCCATACGTGGACAATATCTCATATCATTTATTGCATGAATAGGAATAGAAAGAAATGTGGAAAGTGTTGCCTCATAAAAATTCTTCTTCTCAAGTGGCACTTTTGTCACTCATTTGGTCCCATTGGACCAAAACCTAAGCAACATCCACATTACAAAGATATTTTTGTGATTGCCAAGTACTTGTAGTAGTTCAAGACTGATTTGTCCCTACTTTTCCACATGCAAATTTTGCCAACTTCAGACATGCTACATCCAGAACATACTTTCTTAATAATGCAATTTGAAAGACATTATAAATTCAAGAAAGGGGAAGGTAGAAGAGCAAGGTGATGGAACAAGATTAATCATTTTTAGATTTCCAAAGGGTCTAACATATCTAGGAGGTAATTTTGATACTTTTCCAAATCTTATGGAACTTTTATGTGGTCTAACATGTAAAAATACTTGGTCTCTAATAAAAAATTGTGGTATCCTAAGATTAACATAACTCCTTTTCCTATTAGTTGTTTCCTTGAACCTCTACCTGATTATTTTAATACACTCATCATATTCTTCGAGAATTTTAGGTCCAATGACCACACATTGTCCAATTCTTCCCAAACCAATGGTGTTCTACACTTTCTCCTATAAACAGCTTCAAAGGGAGCCATTTTTATTGTAGTGGAATAAGAATTATTATAATTAAATTTGACTAAATGTTAGAAATCCTCCCACTTAGTTAGTTGTTCCATAACATACATTTATAACATATATCCTAAATTTTGATTAACTCCTTCATTTTGCTCATCCATTTTTTGATGATAGTTAGAACTCAAATTTAATTTTGTACCAAAGGCAACTGTTAGAGTAGTCAAAAACCTTGTAGTAAAAAGTTTGTCTCCATCTGAAATAATTACCTCAGGTATGCCATGAAAATTCTTAGTTTCCTTGACAAACTTGGATGCTACTACAACATCATCGGTTAATTTCCTAGGTATAAAATGAGCCACTTTAGTCAACTTTTACACCACTACAAGAATGGTATCATGTTTGTTTCTTGACTCGGGCAATTTGGACATAAATTCCATGTTGATTAATTCTTACTTATCTATGGAACATCATGTGTGTACAACCTACCTCCTAGGTGAGGGTGTTTTTCTTTTACCTTCTTTCATTCTAAGAATTTCACCACAAATTGAGCTACATTAGATTTCATTCTAGACCAAAAATAGAACCGATTCAACTCTTATAACATCTTTTTAACTCCTAGATTAGCATAATAAGGGGCTTTATGCACCTCATAAAGTAGAAAACTTCATATATTAGTAGAATCTAACACAAAAATTCTCTAATCATACCTCAACAAACCATCTTGGTCAAAGGTATAAGCAACACTTTCATTATTTTCTACAGAATTTACAAAAAGTTCAATGTACAAGAAGTCAATTTTTCTATTGTTCCAACAATTTCTATTTCAAATTAGAATGTAGAAGAGATATGCTAGCCATATATCTCTACATATTGAGTGCATCAACCACTTGGTTTTTATTTCCTTTAACATAGGAATATCAAATTCATAGTCACTAAGTAGCTCTAGCCATATGCTTTGACAAACATTCAAATTTTCTTAATTAAAAATGTACTCCAAACTCTTATGGTCTATCTTAAGTTCAAATGGATTGCAAGTAAATAATTTATCCACACCTTTAAGGCATGCATAATAGTAGGGTATATGCACAAAGTTATGGTTGGGTTTTTGGTCCCATGCAAGGGAAAACGCGATCGTGTTATAACGCACTCGCATTATATTGTTTCATAGAGTAAAAAATAAAAAACCCCTACGGCCATTCTACATTTTTGCAAGCAAAATCCAGTCACAAGAGCATGAGCGCGTTGGAGGAAGGAGAAATCAAGCAAGTTCTAAGTGTAATCAACGTTTTCACCATGTCACCTCGCCAATCCCGCTCTCGAAGACGTCGTGAAGGAAATGTAGAGGGTGTAGCAGCTGAAGAAGGTAGGGTTTGATTGATTTTTGTGAGTTTGAAAAGAAATTTTTACTTTTGCAATGTTTGATTGTTTTTTTATGTTGAATTTATAGTCAATGAGGCACCACAAAACACTAATCCAACAGAGGAAGCTAAAAACAATCCCCAAAACGCTCAAAACCCCCCACCTTAACGTCCTCAAAATGAAAAAGACACACAGGAAAACTATTTAGGGCAAACTGAAGAAAACAAAAAACATCTTCAAACCCTAATTGAAACATTAAATAGTCCAAGTGCAAGCACTAATCGTAGGAGAGTGCTTGCCAAGTCATTAGAGGTTATTGTTTCTCACATTGAAATGGTGACAAGCCAATCACCGAATGGAATGACTATAGGGAGAGGTGTTGGCAATACTATGCTGACAAATTGTCTTACAGACAAGTGAAGGACCAAAAAATTACAAAATTTGCATTATGTTCACAATTTATCAATCCTAAAACTAGCCAAGCATTAGAAGAGACTTGCAAACGCTTCTTGATTCATTGGTGTAGGAATGAATATATATCCCAAAACTTTTGGGATAGATGGTACATGGTGTTTGACAATCGTCCATGTAACAACAATGAGGTGCTACAATATTTCTTGAGGAATCTTTATTGTGAGTTCATCCTCAAGAAATTCCTAATTATTTTGACATTCGAGAGTTCCAAGGAAGAGGTGGTGGCTCTGCCCAAGATAGAGAGGAGGCACAATGAGACCAAAACCGCGTACCTAGACCCCTGATGAGGCCAGCACGTGTGTCACTCCCTTCAACTTTGAAGGAGAGTGTTGAGGTGGAGACATTGCATTCATTGAGTTCTCTCATGCAGTCTCTAGCATAGCATGGTGATGATCTCACCCAGGCCGATGAGGGTGAGAGCAGCAAGCATCATTTGTCCCCACATCTTTGCAGTTCATGTGGGAACTTGTGCGATTATGGGACGCAGGACTCTCAGCAGGATGTTGCGACGTAGGGGCAGCAGCCAGTGATGGACACATTCGTATTAGATGATATTGTTCTCATAGATGACCTCTTATAGCGTACGTTTGGTATTGACTCCTAGGTAATTTTTTACAAGGTTCATATTGATTTAATATATTTGTATTTGAAATTTGTAATTAATTTTATTTGACTATCTATATTATAAGTCAAAATTAATGTATGTAATTGTCTGCGCAATGAAATTCCAGGGTCAGAGTCTTCATCCTACCTCTATTAGCCGTCCAGTGGCGGGTTATAAGAGGAGGTTGAGTTAGTAGGTATGTAATTTATCACATGATCGTAAATATAGTCCATATATTAATGGTAATATTATTTAGTGACAATTTGATAATTTCAATAGGGAGCTTCACCAACACCTCCATGATTTCCTTGGTCCCCTAGATGCAGAACCACTTTTATAGAGGTAAATTTAACCATTTGTAATCATTATGCATTTAAATAACATTATGTATCTATTTTGTTCAAATAACCTTTAACTCTATTTTTAGATGTTGAATATAGAGACTCCTCCTCTTCTTCTTATGTCAGCGGAGGCATGCATTGTTGCGGCTATGTTGTCTTTAAATCCTTTGAATAAGGTATGAGCCAGTAATATGTAAGTGTCATTTTGTATTTCTTGTTTTATTTCATGTCATTTGATGTACATAAATGATATTTATGTTTAGTCAATTTTGTTTCTTATGCTTCTCACAGGAAGTCACAACTCCAACTCGTCCAACTACAGACGAAGAGAGAAAAGTTGATCGAGAGGGATCATCAGTTAGCAATAAGTGATCGATTACATATGTGATGTTATATATTTCATGTGTTCTATATTAATGTGTATATTGTTTGATTGTATTAACAGATGCAGCTAGAAAAATCTCTGTCGAGGAGGTCTAGTCAATGGGAGAGAGGATGAGTCACTGATTGGCTCTCCATCTTCACGGCCAAGCAAGGACTGTCGATTATTTGATAGCAACTCATAGGAAACTATATTTTGGGACATTTTTTGTATGCCTAGATGGCTTTGTATACATACTTTTGTATGTTACTGATGTATATCTTTGTATGTGCATGTATGGCTTTGTTTATACATGCCTATATGGCTTTATATATAGACTAGATGTTATGTTCATGACATTATTTATATGATAGTTTACATTAAATATTTAATATGATGATCAATTATTGTTACAATAATTTGGTTTTACACATGCCAATTACATTTTCTTGAAAGTTTATAAATCCTTTTCAAATAATCCATTTTGTGCATATCTTGGAATCATTGCATTCCATGAGATTGTGCATTTCTTTGAGGCATCATGTCAAATAGTTCACGTGCCTTGTCTATGCTTCCACACTTTGCATACACATCTACAAGGGCAGTTGCAAATACAACATGTGACAAAATTCCTATATCATTTATGCTTTGATGGTTGTCCACACCCTGTTCTGCAGATCCCATTTTGGCATAGCCAAGGAGGATGTTGGATAAGGTTGTGGAATTTAGTTTCAGAAGTTTTTGTGGTTGTCAAAGGCGAAAATGATTATCACTAATAACAATAACAATATCGGAGTATATCAGAATATATTAGTATATATTGGAATATATCAGGATATTTTAAACATATATGCTTCTATGGTCCATACCATATTCCAAAGATCCTAATTTGGCATAGGTAGGAAGGATGCTTGCAAAGGTTATGGAATTTGGTTTTACACGTGTCAAATGCATTTGTTTTAAAGTTTATAAAGCCTTTTCAAAAAATTCATTTCCTGCATATTGTGCAATCATTGCATTCCATGAGATGGCATCTCTTTGAGGTGTCATGCCAAACTATTCACATGCCTTGTCTATGCTACCACACTTTGCATACATGTCTACAAGGGCAGCTACAAATACATGTGACAAAATTCCTATATCCTTTATGCTTTGATGATTGTCTATACCATGTTCCGAAGATCCCATTTTGGCATAGGCAAGGAGGATGATGGATAAGGTTGTGTAATTTGGATTTACATCCACCAATTGCATTTGCTTGAAAGTTTGTTTTGTGCATTTGCTTGAAAGTTTCTAGAGCCTTTTTGAAAAAATCCATTTTGTGCATATCTTACAATCATTGCATTCCATGAGATAACATTTCTTTGAGGTATAATGTCAAATAGTTTATGTGCCTTCTCCATGCTTCCATACTTTGCATACATGTATCCTAGGGCATCTGGAACTACAACATCTATCAAATTTCCATATCCTTTATTCTTTGATGGATGTCCATACCTTGTTCTGAAGTTCCCATATGGGCATAGACAAGGAGGATGCTGGATAAGGTTGTGGAATTTGGCTTTACACCCGCCAAATGCATTTGCTTGAAAGATTCTAAAGCCTTTTCAACAAATCTATTTTGTGCATATCCTGAAATCATTGCATTCCATGAGATGGCATCGCTTTGAGGTGTTCTATAGAACAGTTCATGTGCCTTGTCTATGCTTCCACATTTTGCATTCATGTCTCCGAGGGCAGTTGCAACTACAACATATGACAAAATTCCTATATCCTTCATGCTTTGATGAATGTCCATACCTTGTTCTAAAGATCTCATTTTTATACAGGCAGGGAGGGTGTTGGAAAAGGTTGAGGAATTTGGATTTACACCCACCAATTGCATTTGCTTAAAATTTTCTAAATCCTTTTCAACAAATCCATTTTGCGCATATCCTACAATCATTGCATTCCATGAGATGGCATCTCTTTGAGGTGTTCTGTCGAATGGTTCATATGCCTTGTCTATGCTTCCACATTTTGCATTCATGTCTTTGAGGGTAGTTACAACTACAACACACATGACAAAATTCCTATATCCTTCATGATTTGATAGATGTCCATACCCTGTTCCTAAGATCTCATTTTGCCACAAGCAGGGAGGGTGCTGGCAAAGGTTGAGGAATTTGTCTTTACACCTGCCAATTGCATTTTCTTGAAAGTTTCTATAGCCTTAAATTCAACAAATCCATTTTGTGCATATCTTGCAATCATTGCATTCCATTTTATGCACATTCATTTAGCTAAGTGTTGCTATATTACCTTTTGTGATTCACTATCACTATGATTCCAATTTGATCAATGGTTGTAGGTTTGAAACTTGGTTGAGTAACTGATTGTCTTTGACAATTTTGTTATGGTTAAGTTATTTTTATTTATTTATTTACTTCAATTCTTGATTGTCTCAATGTAATCACTATGAAACTTGGATTCACCTTGATGCTTCATTTATTTTTTATGTTAAGGTTTAAGGAATATGACATGTTTTGAGCTCCTACACATGTGACATCATAATGATTATTTCTTAGCTAGCTATCTTATCTCTGAAATTAAATTTATGCTATGTTGTTTACATCTACTTAAGGGAGCAACCTGTCCTAAGTCTAGGGTTTCTAGATTATGTGAGTTAAAACCTATGTTAAGCCTATACAAAGGAATAATCAGGGCATCCAGACATAGTTTTTTACTAGTTTAAGTAGTGTAAGCATAATGTGTTAAGAATGACCATGTCTTTAGCAAAGGGGTCCCTCTCATATGCATGATCTATGGTTTGGTAATGGTACAATGCACTATATTCTTAGGGTCTCAATTAGTTGACTATATGATTTGTCCTTTGATGGTGTTGCATTTTTCATAAGAATCTAATCCTTTTCTTTGGTTTTTTGGCTTGGGTGAAAGATGGAGTACTGAGGAGAATGAATATAATATTTGATGGTCAATGGACCATTCATCAAGTCTTGATGGAATTCCCCTCTATAACTTTTTTTAAATTCACATCAAGATGCTAATAATGGGCATCAAGGGATCGGAATTAAAGAAGTTGGGATGTTGTTATTGTTCATGTCACCTATGATTGTCTTATATCTTCATCATTGTGCCCCTTATAACTCTTCATTCAAGATTTATAAAGACAACTATACCATCCATATAAGACTACCCAAACAATGACAATATTGTAGCATATTTTGTGGTTTGATTTCCATTAGGGTGAAGATGAAATTAGTTTTTCTTCATAAGTTAATAGTGCTATGGTGAAATACCATGAATTAGTCTTAGGGAGTGTTATCCTATTTTGCCTCCCAGCCAAATAGCCTAAGGATCCATGAAATCCTAGTGTTTTCACCTTTTGGAATGCAAGAGAAAATCACCCAAATTTACTAAGTCTCAAAAATCCTAAGTTTTCCTTGTGTTTTCATCATTTTCAGAGTTTCAGATTTCGAGGTTCTCCTCTTTGTCATATCATTCTTATTGGTTCTGAACTCCACTTTGTTCCTTGTAATTTTTCTAAGTGCTTTGGAAGTCAGTGGTTAGCAGTTTTGCCTTCCTCCTCTTTTGGAAGTTGGAAAGCCCGAAGTTACAAAGATAGAGCGCATTCGCGCAACAATAGAAAAAGGTAGAAAGATACGAAGAGCGTTGGTGCATGGTGCTGACACATGTCATGGGCTCGCCGATTTAAAAAATGTTCTAAGGCTTGAGGCCTGATCTCCGCTGATTTCTCAAATCGGCTAAGTGTTACAGAGGCGGAGGTGGAGGTCAAGTGCTTCTTATTTCCAAAGAACAATGTAACGGTGAAGGCCCGACCCCCAAAGCATGACAATTTCTCTTCTCTTGGACTTTGGAGGCTGGGATTTCCTCCTTCACTTTTCTAAAACCCAGTGGAAAACCGATCGAAGGAAGCCTGATCTATCAGGGCCTGACCCTTTTGCCTTCCATGTGCATTTTCTATTGTTTCAGACATGACGAGACTGCTCAGCGACTCTCCTGGTCGCCATTAATGTTTCTTCAGAGCCTGATTTCTTGTAGAAGATGGATTTCTCACTCTCCCCACGTCATAGTAGTCTCTTTGCATTGAATTTATTGTACCTGAGGCATGGGCGGACACCTTGTTTCAGTGGATTTCATGGGCAGAGCCATGTGGACACACTCTAAGGACACTGAAATGAATTTACAGCAGCATGGACAACAGTTATTTCTTGATTGACCACTCTTTCCCTCTTCCATGGCTGCTACAGTGATTTGTAAAATCTATATATGTATGTAAAAAAGATGTATTTCTAGTTGGTTGGTTGTGTTGGGTTACTTCTAGAGGCAAAAAGTTCCTTGCAGGTTCGGACCTTGTGGTTTTCTCTAGAACTAGAAGGATTTGATGGATTGTGCTCTTTTGTTGAGCCTCTCATGTCTCTGTACCAATTCACCAATGAAGGAGAGTCTATCATTTTGTGTCTATTTCATGTTTGTAATGAATTTTTCTTCCTTTGTTCATTCTTCTTGCACTGTGTTTATTTGATAGATCTAAGCTATGTATTGATAAAATGATCCCTTTCATACTTTCATCTCTCTACCTTAACCTATGTTTGAACTCCCATGAGTCTATGTGATTTTCCTTCAGCGTTTGAGATCATTATTGTGTTATGTCAGTTGCATTCAAACACCCTAAATCCTGGTGTATCACCTTTCCCTTTCTGTACTCCCTCTCTCTTTTCCCTGGTGATCATTAGTGTAGGTTTAGTTGATTTCTCTGAGCCTTAAGCTTAGAAAGAGGAACCAGCCTTCTCCGGAGGCCTGATCTCATCTGCAAGGTCCCACACCTTGAGTTCAACCCCATTGTGTCATTGGAATGCTTGAACAGGATTCAAACAGGGTGCAATTCCACATGACAACAGTTTCTGGCACACCTGATGGGACAAAGTTTGAAGCTAAGAAGTTTGGTGTTGTTATTAGCCTGTTGCAGTCTTGAAAACATCTTTCAAGCACCTGGTAAATTGGCCCCACCTTGGCATAACAATTTTTGGCACGCCTGGTGGGACCAGTTCGATGAACTTTATTATCCATTGAAGGATTTAGTGTGTTCATCAGTGCATTCTTCCATTCAAGGCAGTCTTCTTCAACACCATGGCGACTCTGTTGAACAAATCTGTTGGTGAAAGCAGTCCAAATGCTTAAATTACTCCAAAGATCAAGATTTCAGTGGTATTCTTGGTCTAACTTGCTTCCAGAAGCATCTCAAATTGCCTAGCAACTCTCTTGCAGACCTATTACCTTTGTTTTCAAAGAATATTTTGATACATCTTTGTTTTTCAATGCCCTAGTATGTCAAGCTATTATGGAAGTCATGACCTTTTCCCTCCATCAAGAATAGGCTTCCATATACCCATCATAACATTCACACCACTGTCATGGCCCTGCCAAGCAACAAACCCTTTGTGGCCTTCAATGTTGGAATCCCTCTAGACCTTGCACAATATGATGACATCCCAATTCCAAATCTGAGGGCTATTCCTTTTTTCACTAGTGAAAATTCCACTACCCATGTCAAGCACATCCAAGACATTGCCAATGTATGCTCCATTCACAATGTTACCCAAGACAATGTCACAGAAAGGCTCCTTGCTTCTTCTTTGAAAGGAAAAGCTCTCCAGTTGTACAGGGGGTTACCTGCAAATTCAATTCATGAATGGGATGATTTAGGAACAAGGCTCTGTCAGCGTTTTGAAGATAACAGTGATCATTTGTCCCTGATAGAGCAACTAGCAACTATTAAAAGGGCTCCCTATGAATTCATGGTGGATTTTAATTTCATATTTCAAAAAACTTGGTACATAATCCCACCATTTGTGAGGCCTTCCCCTAATGTTGCCTTCTTGTATTATTTGAGATCCTTGAACAGTGATATTGTTGTCATGATCCAGTCTCTGGGAGGGGATGTGTTACCTAATGCCTATGAGGTAGCTATTAGGGAAAAAAATTGTTTAATTCTAGCTAGAAAGATTGCCCCTAGATCTCCAATGCCATTATTTCTAGAAGCCCCGATCATTTAGTCAATTATGGCCCCAATTTCTACAGCTAATGAGTCATACAAAGCTCCTAATCATCCCTATCAGCCTAGTTGGCAGCCGTGTCAGGAGAACAGTCAAGGACAAAATCAACTAAGCCATGTTAGGCCCCTGAATTCTAAAACTCAACTGCTACGAGCACATCAGGTGTGCTTGTTCCAATTCAAAACAACCCAGCTCAAGGTTATGAGTGACAACATTCATGCAACTAGTTCCATGTCCAAAGCACAGGCCGAAATGAAGAATTTAACCAAGTTTCAATGGCCCACAATCTATTAGTAGTTCCAAAATAGTAGATTGGACCTAGCCAGTAGGCTATGGTGGGACAAAGGTAAATGCAGACTGAATGTGTGTTTTTGAATTGGCAAGTGGGTGATGTTACCCTGTTTCATGAACTGCCCAGTTACATTGAAAATAAAGAAGACAGGCATATGATAGCAGATTTGCAACAGCATAAGGGCAGTGAAGTTGATGGTGAATTGTTGCAGGTTGAGGCCCAAAATGACAGTGAAATTCTAGCTCATGAAGAAGAGCATATGGGCAGTCCTATACTAAAGAGTGTAGAGGACTTGGAGGAGGCTCATTTCTGGGATGAGCTTGATGTTTTTTGCTCAAATCTGGATAGTAAATTAGTGCCTCTAGTGTTGCAAGGTGTGTGCCCTTGGTCTCCTTGTGCTGCACAGGGCACCGTTTGGGTTCGTGACAAGGCTTAACCACCTCCTGTGGATTCATTAACTTTGGCGGTTGTATCAAGAATTAATAGGTCAATCTTTTGGTGCAACAGCAACAGTCTTTGCAACAATTGGTATCAGAGCTTGGGTCACAAGTTTGAACCCCTCGCTTGCGCTGGGGGATTGTTACAAGGTGTGCACCCTTGGTCTCCTTATGTTGTGTAGTGCAGCGCATGGGTTCATGACAAGGCTTAACTGCCTCTCGTGGATTCATTAACTATGGCAATTGTATTGGGCATTAATAGGTTGATCTTTTGGTGCAACGGCAATGATCTTTGCAACATCTAGATGAGGCAAATCCTGAGCAGGTTGAGGAGGCAGTCATTTCTCAAACTGATATACAAGAGCCAGAGCATTTAGACCAGCAACATCAAGAGCTAGAATTAGAGCAAGGGCATGAGATCAACTCTGTTGATTCCCATGTTATCTCAAGGGGATGCCCTATAAGGCATTTAGCCCAGCTAGAGACAGATCATGAAGAGTCACCACTTGTCATGCTTACTCCTGAGCAAGATGTTAAGCATCAAAATAAGTGGGATTTATCCATTTCCAAGTAGTTGCATCAACAATCAGTTCAAGTGGGTAAGTGAGTTTGTTCCCATTCTTAGGGAAGTGTTTTACCAATTTGTTGTATGCCCATCCCTTCCCCACCTCTTGTTAACTTCCCACAAGTATGTGAAGCACTGTAAATTGTTGAGAAAGGGCAGTTATTTTAAAGAATCAGTCAATGCCTTTGTTTAAAGTCATTTCCTTGTTGTTAGTTTAGGTTTAGGTTAGTTTTGTTTATGTTTTAGGTTTCCCTTTAATAAGTGATCTTGCACATGCAACATTCTCATTAGGAGGATGCTTGCCTTGTGTTGTTTTCTGGAGGCAGTGTTCAGTTTTGTGTTGCTTTGGCCAACCCTTGTTCTTGTTGTTGTGCCCTTTGACTCTATGCCCAATGGATTGATAAGGCCACTGGATCCCAATGTTTAGCAGGCAAACACCCTTGCATAGTCACCAAAATGTTCTCCTATTTTACCTCCCAACCAAATAGCCTAAGGATCCATGAAATCCTAGTGTTTTCACCTTTTGGAATGCAAGAGAAAATCATCCAAATTGACTAAGTCCCAAAAATCCTAAGTTTTCCTTGTGTTTTCAGTCTTTTCGAAGTTTCAGAGTTTAGGGTTCTCCTCTTTATCATGCCATTCTTGTTGGCTCTGAACTCTGCTTTGTTCCTTGTAACTGTTCTAAGTGTTTCGAAAGTCAAGGGTCAGAGGTTTCACCTTCCTCCTCTTTTGGAACCCAGGAAGCCCGAAGGCCAAAGTCCACCATTTTTAAAGATAGAGCACATTTCTGCGACAGTGGAAAAAGGTAGAAAGATGAGAAGAGTGTCGGTCGCGGTGCCAACACGTGCCCTGGGCTTGCCGGTTTAAAAAATGTTCTAAGGTGTTGTGGAGTGTAGATGTCGCAGTTGCTGTCTTTTCCCTTTCTATTTGGTGGAAGGCAAAATATGGAAGGCCCGAAGGCCGAAGTCCGCCAAGCTACAAATATTTCTAAGTCTTTCGGAAAGCAGAGGTTGGGAGTTCTATCTCCCCTCTTCTTCTTTCCCAAAAGCAACAAGTGGAAGGCCCGAGGTTTGAACTCTGCCGAACTTTTTCAACTAAGTTATTCAGCAACAGAGGTTGGGGTTTTCTTCCTTCTTCCTTTTCTCGCTGAAGCCAGAGAGCTGAAGGCCTTAGGCCCAATCTCTGTCGATTTCTCAAATCAGCTAAGTGTTGCGGAGGCGGAGGTCGAGTTCTTCTTCTTTCCAAAGAAGGACGTAATGGTGAAGGTCTGACCCCTGAAGCCTGATGATTTCTCTTCTCTCAGACTTTAGAGGCTAGGGTTTCCTCCTTCACTTTTCTAAAACCCGATCGGTGGAAGACCGTTCGAAGGGAGCCCGATCTGTCGAGGCCCGACCCTTTTTCCTTCCAGGTGTATTTCCTATTGTTCCAGACACAATGGGACTACTTAGCGACTCTCCTAGTTGCCATTAATGTTTCTTCAGAGCTTGATTGCTTGTAGAAGATGGATTTATCGCTCCCCCCATGTCACTGTAGTCCCTTTGCATTGAATTTCTTATACATGAGGCATGGGCGAACCCCCTATTTTAGCGGATCTCACAGGCAAAGCTATGTGGGTGCATTCCAAGGACACTGAAATAAATTTATTGTAGCATGGGCGACAATTCTTTCTCGATTAACCACTCTTTCCCTCTTCCATGGCTGCTACAGTGATTTGTAAAAGCTATATATGCATGTAAAAAAGATGTATTTCTGGTTGGTTGGCTGGATTGGGTCACTTCCAGAGGCAGAAAGTTCCTTGTAGGTTCAGACCTTGTGGTTTTCTCCAAAACTAGGTGGATTTGATGGGTTGTGCTCTTTTGCTAAGCCTCCCATGTCTCTGTACCAATTCACCAATGAAGAGTCTATCATTTTGTGTCTATTTCATGTCTGTAATAAATTTTTCTTACTTTGTAATGGTTATTTAGCCTCTATGATCAATATAAACTAAATTTTGCCCCTCTCAAAGTTCTTGCACTATGTTTATTTGATAGATGTAAGTTGTGTATTATGTATAAAACGTCCCTTTCATACTTTTATCTCTCTGCCTTAACCTATGTTTGAACTCCCATGAGCCTGTGTGATTTCCCTTTAGCGTTTGAGATCATTACTGTGTTATGTCAGTTGCATTCAAAAACCCTAAATCCTAGTCTATCACCTTTCCCTTTCTGTACTCCCTCTCTCCCTTTTCCCTAGTGATCATTAGCATAGGTTTAGTTGATTTCTCTGAGCCTTAAGCTCAGAAAGAGGAACCAGCCTTCTCTGAAGGTTTGATCTCATCTACAAGGTCCCACACCTTGAGATCAATCCCATTGTGTTATTGGAATGCTTGAACAGGCTTCAATCAAGATGCAATTCCACGTGACAACAGGGAGAAAAGGGGATAGTGGTTACCCTACAAATCCTCACATGCCATAACCATGCTATGAAACTTTTCACTATCACTATGTCATGGTTAGTGATCATGTTACGAAAGAAGGACGTCGTATGTAGATTCCTATTAGCATGAGGAAATCATACAAGAGTCTTTAGATCAATCTTCATGCTACATGATTGTCATAGGTGATAGATAAAAGGATGGACTATTATGAGGAGTTTCATGTGACTATCTCAAATTTATGAAACTCAATGTGTTTAGTATTGTCACCTTAAGATCACTGAAGTATTATATTATTTGAATCTTGAGATATGGTGGATGAGTGTGCCTCCATAAAATTCATCTAAGGTAAAAGCAATTTTCCTATTACAAAATACAAGGAATGTTATGCATTCACAATACCCTAGGTCAGTTATATAGAGTTTTACATGTTTTGTTGTCCTATAATGATTGAGTTTTGCATGTTTCCAACAGATTACCATACTATTCCTAGGTTATTCTGCCCTTGAGAAGTCATTCCTAACTTTTGGATTAACATTTAAAAACATCATAAGATGGGATTGAATGAAGAAGATTTGATGTATGAGTAAGAGGAGATGCTAATAATTTTGAATACTATCATAAAGACTAAAAGCTAGTTAACAGCCTACTAGGACAACCATGAATTAGTCTTAGGAAGAGAGTAAGAGAGAGAGACATGTTTTGGCATGATTCGCATATCATCATTTCACCTTCTATATGGTTTCTATGCTTTTCATATCCTCATTTCACCTTTCTATATTTTCTTTACACCTGCCACTTTGCATACATGTCTATCAGGGCAATTGCAACTACAACATTTGACAAAATTCCCATATCCTTTATGCTTTGATGGATGTAATTAGAACACATTCCATACCTCGTGGGATCAAATTGAATGTTCCAATGCGTCGGGGTGGGTGGGTGAATGTTAGCGGAGGTGTCTTTTCAATGGCGAAGCCTCCTAGTCATTATTGTCTACATCAAACACAGACAATCTGTCAAGAGCCCTAAGACAAAAAAAGGTGTCAAACTTTGGACCGACTGTTCCATCAAACTGTGACACCTAGGAACATCTTCGTTGCATGTATAGGTGGATGTCAGGTCCACCTACAAATACCTACCTTAGTTTTTTTAAATCAATTTTGTTTGTCTATGGTGGCAAGGAACGTATTGTTCCAAAATGCTTTAGTTTCATGCAGTGGAAAGGTGCTAGGAGTGACATTTTGCATTCCACAGCTCGTGGGGCTGAACTGACAGTGCCAATGCATCGTGGTGGGTAGGTAAATTCTAGGGGAGGACTCATTTTGTGCGCCAAGTGTCGTAATCATTTGAGGCAGCACGCCACCGACAAAGTCATTTAAGATCCCTAAGAGCAAAAAATTGCCAAACTTTAATGGAGCAGTTCTTGGAATTCATGGTAGCTGAGAATGTTTTGTTTAGATATACAGGTGTACATGGGGTCTGTCCACAATAACCTCTCTCAATTTTGGTCAAATCCAATCCATTTGACCGTGTTAAAATTAAATGCATTCTTGTAAAATGCTTCAGTTTCATGCAGTGGAAAGGTGTTAGGAGTGAAATTTTGTATTCCATAGCTTGTGGGGCCGAACCGACTATGCCAACACATCGGGGTGGGTGGGTAAATGCTAGGGGAGGTCTCGGTTTGTGCGCCAAGTGTCCTAGTCATTCAGGGCAGCAGGCTACCAGCAAAGTCACTTAAGATCGTAAGAGCAAAAGACTGCCAAACTTTGACAAAGCATTTCTCAGAATTCATGGTAGTTGGGAATGTTTTGTTTAGACCTACATGTACATGTGGGGTCCATCCACAATAACCTCTCTCAGTTTTGGTCAACTCTAATTTGTTTGACCATGCCAAAATCAAATGCATTCTTGCAAAATGCTTCAGTTTCATACAGTACAACCTTGCCAGGAGCCATATTTTTCATTTTACTAGTCGTGGGGCTAAACCAAATGTGCCAACATGTCGGGGTGGGCAGATAAATGCTAGGCGAGATTTCATTTCATGTGCCAAGTGTCTTAGTCATTCCAGGTTGCAAGCTACCAACAAAGTCTAAAGGTGCTAGGTGTGAAATTTTGCATTCCACAGGTCGTGAGGTCAAACCAACTGCGACAACATGTTGGGGTGGGTGGGTAAATGCTAGGGGAGGTCTCTTTTTGTGTGCCAAGTGTCTCATTCGTTTTGGGATGCAAGCTACTAGGAAAGTCGAAAGGTGCTAGAAGTGAGATTTTGCATTCCACAACTCGTGGAGCCAAACCGACAGCGCCAATGCATCGGAGTGGGTGGGTAAATGCTAGGGGAGGTCTCGTTTTGTGCGTGAAGTGTCCTAGTCATTCGGGGCAGCAGGATACCGATAAAGTCACTTAAGATCCTTAAGAGCAAAAAAATGCCAAACTTTGACGAAGCAGTTGACGGATCAGTCTTTTCACATTTTCCAACATCATCCTTTTTGTCACCAACATTCAAGGCCATGAAAAGTGTTTCATTATTCGAATCATCATGATCCTCATCTTCTAAAGAACAACTGCTCTCTATGGAATACAAACTCTTTTTGAACTTGTCTTTCTTGTTACCACCCCTTGATTCTTAAAAGGACATTTAGAAGCAAAATGACCAATCTTTCCACAATTGAAACATTTGAAAGTTAACTTACCTATGTATTTACCTGTTCCTTTCTTCAAGGTTCTTACAAAGTTTGCTCCGACTTCACCAAGGTCATCATCTTGATCAGCTGCTTCATCTCATGTCTTCTTACTTGCTTTGAATGCAGCTTCCTTCCTTGGAGCACCTTTGTCAAATTATCTCATTTCAAAGGCTGTGAGTGAGCCAAACAATTGATCTATTATGTATTTATCTAAGTCCTGAGATTCCTCAATGAGAGGCACCTTATGATTGTAATATTTAGGAAGAGATCTCAAAACCTTCTTCAGAATCTCCCTTTCTTTCACTTTCCCACCAAGACCTCTAACACCATTGACTATTTCATCCACCCTGAACACATAACCAACAATGTCTTCATCTTCTGTCATCCTCAAAGTCTCAAACTTGCTCTTGAAAATTTGCAACTTGGCTTGCTTCACTTTACTATCTCCTTCATAAATACTTTCAAGTTTATTCCAGACATCCTGAGCAGATGTACAATCCATTACCTTCAAAAGTTCTGAATCAACTAGTCCACTCATGATAGCATTCTTTGCCTTGGCATTATTATCATATAACTTAATGTCATCTGCATCTGTAGGATCACTAGTAAGAAGAGTGTGACCCTTCTCAACCGATTGCCAAACGCCATACCCTATAAAAGATAGATAGTTTTCCATCCTTAGCTTTTAAAAGGAATAATTTGTTCCATCAAATATAGGTACCTTAAGAGATCCATTATTAGCCATCCTAGACCTTCCTCAAGCAGTTAAGCTTCTTCTGAGTAACTTAGCTCTGATACCAATTGTTGAACACACCAGGATACTGAGAGCGAGGGGTGAATAAGTATCTAAACAGACTTCAAGTCCTCCAGAGTAGATTATAACTTAAGCATTACAGTATCAACATAAACATGAAAGATCACAAAGTACATCAACACATAACACCAGATATACGTGGAAAACCCAAGAAGGGAAAAACCACAGTGAGGATTAACTTAGGATATATAAAGCTCAAATTTACAACTTTGTTTTAGAGCTACAACCCAAGGAAGCCACTACTTCATGAAGGAAGGTTTTAGGGTCACTCGCAAGGAAGCTACAACTCCCTGTAGACTTTGTTTTAGGGCTACAACCCAAGGAAGAAACCACTCCTTGAACTAAGAACAAACTCAAAAATGATTACAATATGACAGTCCTTCTACTGCCTGAAAACTGACATTGAATCTCACCCCTTTGATGATTGCAATTATGCTTCTTCTGATGATTCGATCAATTAGGCACACACTTCATTTCCCTCCTGTCACAAAATTGTCTTCAAGATGAATCAGGGCAGCCTCTAACACTTTTTCTCTTTCTCCTTCAATCGCACATCACAATGCATATGATATTCATACTCTGCTCTTAACACTTTCATATTTTCATTTTTGCAATCATGCTTCACCTAGATCAACTAGGTTTACAATATATACATGACATTACAGTGATTTCATTACAAGTCGGCCAATACAACAAGAATATTACAATTTACAAGTCGGCCAATGATCACACAACATGAAACATGTAGAGGACAAGAACTAACATGAACTATACGCTACTCCAGGAAGAGAAACATGCCTTGTGGATCCTAATAAATGCATAGTCTAGTCCTAAACATCCTTCTCAATATCATCCTTCAAGGAATATCATCTGCACGTTATACAAATTTGAATTAGGTCACCTTTAGACAAGAAAACATGAAACTTGTAGCACATCGGTCTTCTCAATCTTGGCGGTACTCTTCAATGATCAAACATTACTTGTTCTTCTCCCAGATGAGTCAATGTGACTCATACAACATCTCCAGACACTCCTTGAACTCCGCACAGCAAGAACTTAGAACCACACACCATCAACATTCCTCAGTTGGCCAGGCAAGAGCATAACCCAGTAACACCATCATTCTGGACCACATCTAGTTCTAGAGAAAGCAGAAAAACATCTTGCAGAGCAATTGGAGACAACACGAGATCATCAGGACCCTCTTCCATCAATCTTTGTACCATTTCATGCCACACCAAGTTGGCGCACATTATCAGCATATGTCCTATGAACAACTAGACATCTGGAACTAACTGCATCACAAATGTCATTAAAACTCATATGGATGCACCCATACATTGTAGTGAACATATCCTCAAAATCGTATAGCCATATCTATCACTGCGGAGGAATGCAGAGCACTCAAAATAATCTTTATCATCACTCAATTCTGCCAAAGTACAGACCAAAACTTTGTCTCTCATAACTTTCATGGTGGAGGGACAAATGATTTGAAGCTTTGGAATTAGCACCTTTACATCATACTAAACTTAACTTTTGAACCGCATGACCATATCTTCAAATGTGGAGGAATGCGGAGCATTTACCTAGACAGTCTTTCAAGCAATTCTCTGCAACAGAACCCTTCACCAACTTCTGGAGGCCAAAACCTTCATATAACAGCACATGCATCCTTGGGAACAACAGGAACGATCATACAACATCCCAAAGGCCTTTAGCAACATCTTCTCATCCTCAGTAAATCTTAATGTATCATCATTTATCTTAGTGCTTCTAATTCCCATATTAATATGTCTTCTTTATTGTCAACAAACATACTCAATGAATACTATCTCTATTGATTAAGAGCTTGACATCCAACCATGAACTTCTAATTCTCATCTTAAAATATCTTCTTTATAGTGATCAGACAGGACATGACATCCAACCATGAACTTCTAATTCCCATCTTAAGACTTCATCATGAAATCATCTTTGCTGACCATCAACATGCTCAAAACAACTTGACTTGACACTGATTAGAGCATGACATCCAACCATGAACATCAACAACCCACTATCAGGAGCATCACTTATCAAGGCATGACATCCAACCATGAACATCAGCAACCCACTATCAGGAGCATCACTTATCAGTGCATGACATCCAACCATGAACATTAGCAACCCATTGTATCTTACTGTATCTCTATTACCATATTGGTATATCATCATCACATGATCACAAACTGAGTGTTGACCTCACTCTAAGTGTTGACATCAATGACAACACATATTGCCAACACACTTACCCCAGGATATACTCCCTTTTCATTTGTTTGAATTATAACCACTAACAGTGACCAATCCTTCCATCTTCAATGTCTTTTAATCATTGTTAGTTGGCTGCCTCATCAATCTCATAATCTATTTTGACAGTCTCATACATGTCTGATTTTTTTGTATTTGATGACAGTCCTAGATAGATAAAAGCACCCTCTCATAACTTATGACTGTGACAACTCCTTCAGCATCTTTGTAAATGCCTTAGCATCAAAACCTATGAAGTAGGTGGAATGTCCACATGATTAACAAGATAATGCCTAGCCCTCAAGTCTCTTGAATCACCAAGTAAAGTACCTTAATCCCTGACAAGGGGAATTTATAACAGTGCCCCATAAGATTCTAGTATCTCTTGTTCATACTTGGAAACCCTCACGACAACCTTATTATCTAAGGTCTTTCAATCACTTTAGCTACCAAATGATGCTCCTTCAATTACAATCTCTTCTAACATTGATCTTCATGATAGGTGACGACATATAAGGGATTCCCTCAATCTTCAACTACCTAATAGTAAACAATTATTTTATTCTATATTTGCACTTTTCTCCATCTTTCGCAATCTGTCAGGCTCTTCTGTACCATTCTCATTGAATCCCTCCATTGAAGCTTTCTCAGGGCCAATATTTGTAGGAGGCTTCCAATCGTTGTGTGGACACTCAAAATTTGTTTCAAACTTCTTACTTAGCGTGACAGATTGAGTCAAGCAGGTGTTTTGCATCTCACTAGAGTTGGCGGGGATTTAGGCATTTGTAGGATATTGCAGAGGTTGTAGTTGTAATAGGATTTGCGGGAGTTATGGGCATCACAAGACATATTGGGAAAAAGGCATGTCACAAGACTTTGTAGAGGATATGGGTGTTGTAGGATAGTAGGGAAAATGGGAGGCACCAGACATATCCGGTAACCACCGAAACTCATGCAAGGTACTCGACTGAACTGGGAAGCAGGATTTGGACTGGTCACAGGAGGCGGGAGAATCGAGTGTCACTAGACATATCATAGACCCGTCGGAACTAGCGCAAAGCGAACTCCAAATGTTTAAAGTAGTGAGGTGGAGAAAAGTCACCCAATAGGACATGCGTGGAAAGTGATCCTCATCGGACATATCCGGTGTACCCAAAGTCGCGCAATATCCGATGAAGGGCAAAATGCCCACTTTCTTTTGAAGGCGCTCAATCTAAACGCAAGGCAGAATATCCGGTAGTGTTGGATTTTAGTGCTAAGTCCAGTGATGCTCAAAATTAGTGCAAAAGTCAAAAAGACCCACTTTTCATGCATTAAAACAATTAGAACTTTTGCAAATCAATCATGAAGAAGTATCAATAGACTCAAGTCATCACAATTTCCCAAATTCAAAGAAAATCTTGCATTCTAAGCACCACTTCACCTTCTCATCATCATAAAGAAGAAAAGTTGAAACTCCAAGCCAAGGCAAAAAAAAGAAAGGGGTCTCCATTTGGCAAAATGGGGTGTGTGTGCAGGGCACAACAAATGGCTACTCTATTGGGGAAATGCTCCTAAGCATTTCAAGAATAAACAATAGTCAAGAACCTAGAATCTCTAGTTTCACACCCACATACTAAGTTGAACAAACATGAAAATCTAGATCAAAGGATCAAAATCAAAAACTTAACAAAACCCATCCATGTCCCAAAGATCTAAGTGTGTGCAAATGAGTTCATTTCCATCCTTCGGCTATCAAGATCATCTAAGCTCTCTTGCATTAAGCTACATGAGTGATACTCACCTCATGAACTACCTAGACATTGCCTTCCTACCAGTCAAGCGTCTATAGCCTTGACGAGGATGTCTCTATGATTCCACTCAAACATTGCTCTACTGTCAGCCAAGCATCCATAGTCCCGATAGAGATGCTTGAATCCTCCAGCTAATTGAATGATATTATGGGAGAGTACTATAAAGGACCACCTTTGACGAATTGCTTATTTGATGATTCAATTAACTTAGCTTCCAATGTGAGTACTAGAAAGTATTGCATACCCTTACAGCACATGGCAAATATCACATGGGCTATGTATATTAGTTCAACTTCATTGGGTTGGGAATCATAGTGGCGGCAAAGGTGAGATCTTAAGATTTTTCACTTAACTCAAGTTCACTCAGACTCTCTCAACAACCTCAGGATCATTAAAGTGTAAAAGTATGCGATCTCAGAAAACTTCAAGTTAAGTTAAACAGCGGATTCATCTCCAGAGAACTGGCACCATGCCACTCAACACTAATAATGGGAATATAGTCCAGAAAGTGACATTGCATGCACCACAGACAACCCTGTCCTTCACTAGAAAATAGAGAACCTAGGACAAACAAAAATCTAGAAAACCAAACCTAAAGCAAACTAAAGAAATCAATAACTAGCAACTAAGAAAAGCAAAAACAGAAAGCAGAAACTAAACTAGAACAACAAACAACTAACCAAAACTAACTAGAAAACATACAAGAATTTGTACAAAGGTTGTGGACAACAAGTATGTACACTTTCTCATGATTGATTTCTCAGTATATGCAAGAGTGACAAGGCACAGGTTAATGTCCTAAGTCTAGCAAATTCATCTTTATACTCTGAAAAGTAGGAAATAGGCAAGTTGGGTTCATGTTCAAGACAACAATTATGTAAGATCAATAATTGGGGTGGCTCATTATGGCCATGATCAATCTAGATGCAAGTTGTCTTACCCATGTTACCGTAATCAAATTGATAACAGTCAAAACTGAGTGAAAACAGGGAAGATACACCCTAATTTGTAGTACCATCAGTTAGGAATTTAGGCTCATCACCTTGCTGCATCATACCGAATACGTTCGCACCTTTAGGGGGTTTCAGTTCGTGGTGGATCATATAATGTGTATTAGATACCTCTGGGTTACTAAATGTTGTAGCAACCTCCCAAGCAAATAGAAAATCTGGACAACTATGTTCAAAATGTGGATCATTTGGATGAATTCTGCATGAATTGACCAAAGCGAAGTCTGCCATGTGCGGTGAATTCTCATGAAGTAACATATCCTTTCTCATTATGGATACCATCTTAAGTATGTCATCAAGTGCCTAACATGAAAAACCCTCCAAGCCATCACTCTGCATGATTGTTTGATTTTTACTCTCAGATTGCAGACTCCTGCTCCCATTTGTCATCACTAGGTCAGCATCAACCAAGTGTGAATATTCTTTACTGAAAGTATGAATTGAATCAACCTTGTGGACATATGATATACCCAAACCTGCTCCATCGAAATCAATCAAATTCTCTAAAAAACCATCATCTGAATTGCCCAGTAACTCTCCTATTTCAACTGATGGCTAACATTGGACTGACAATGTATGGTCTACAGTAGCAATTGGGTCCCTTTCTCCTTGTATAACTTGATCCATGATGTCAATGTTGCCTTGAAGTGATGCGTCATCCTCATCTTCTTCATCTAACTTACCTTGAGGCTTCCCTGAGGCATTTGTACCTATTTGATATGTCTGATCGTGGTGGTATATTGTGTTGGTATAGTCAGGAACCTGATTACTTTCCTCCAGACCATCTGATTGTGACTTAGATATGTCAATTGAAACAATTTGCATCTTTGTCCATGACTTTTCTTCATTTGGAGGACTGGTCTCTTCTCATTCTTGCATGTGTTTGACCTGATCTAACTATTGTTCATGCTTGATTTCAAGCTTTGAACCATTAGCAAGCTGAAATGAATTGTTGTTCTCCAATTCTGCATCCTTATTTTGGCTGCCGGTCAAGTCTAATACATCATCAACTTCCCTAGTAGTGGTGATGTGACCCTGTGTACTACTCTGTGCATTATCCTGTGACTGAAAACCAGGTTTTAGCCATGCTGGGACAACATATCCTGTGACTGACTTATCAGCGTCCAGTGACTAAGAACTAGACTTTAACCAATCAGGGATTACATATTCTTCAGTTGGGTGACCTGCACACCATATACATTCTCTGCCATCATCATCCTCATCTTGGTATGTATTTTGACAAGTAGCTCGAGGGACTTCAATTTTTCCCATGTGCAAACCGCCCTTCTGTCTATGATCAATTACAAATAATGGATTTACAGCTCCTATAATCTCAACTCCCTGGGTGTGTCCAATTGAGATGTGATCGTGAAAATGTGCATCTATCGGTATTGCATCTCTTTGCGGTGTCCTACTCTGGTGTAGCTTCTGGATATGTCGGTCATATGTGTGCCCCACTTCATGCTTGTATACTTCAAAAATGGGGAGCAGCCCTTTTAAATGTAGATCCAATCTTTAGAGGAAGGTTAAACAATCAATCTTGTCATGCGGCTCTTTGGGATGTATACTACAGACCTGAGGTGAACTAATATTAAGCAATGTTAGTGGAGGATACTTCACCCTAATCTGCTTATCTAACAAATTCTTAAGGAATGGGATATCTATTTTGAAGTTCTCTTCATGATATGATTGTTGAGACAATCCCATGAAGAATGGAGGAATCTCATGACTGAAACCCTTATGAATATCCATTGGAGTTGAATCTCCTAAATATTTAATTCATTTCAGAATGTGCAATAAACCAACGAAACTGAAAACTTGTATCAAAACTTTTGTCCACCCCTCCTTCTAAAGCCAATTCTATTGACGGTGGTTTTAGCACACAGCAACACAGATGAAATGTAGGATATCTCACCTCTCTTGAAAAGGAATCTTATCCTAGAAAACCTAGAAAAAGACTGTCCCAAGGTTTATAATGTCAGGTCTTAACTTGTGGGTAACTCAGTTGGATATGTTTCAATTGTTCCAGTCAATGGAGACTTACATATAAAGTAGGGTTTGTAGGAATATGATAGCAGTAAATACTTTGAAACACTATGATGAGGCAGACTGTAAAGTCTGAAATTTATCAACAGATGATCAATGTAATGCTGCTTAAACCCTAATTCTACCAGGTTTATAAAGAAAATACAAAAGGAAAAGGGAAGAAGAAAGGGATAGAGAGATCCTCTAAACAACTATAGGAATGATTAACAAAAAAATAGACAGATTCCAAACAATAAACAAATCTCTACTTAACCAGGCAGCCCACAATGCTACAGAGATTGCAATCTTCTAAAGAAATGAAAGGGTTTTCAAACTGTGAAAGATTCATTCAATGCCCAATTCTTAGCGCAATTCAACAAACTCACACAATCGAACTTAGCTCATACAAATATGCCCAGACTAACCATGTAAAATGACCTACAGTCAGCAAGCCATAAATGGTATGGACAGGAAATCCATCAAATATCAAAATAATTAACCACAAATACAACTAAATAACTAATCGAAAAGACGAAGAGGAACCATGAGAACCATATCCAATCAACAATATGAACTCATATGGTAGCAGCAAATGAAATTCTATTTTACATTGATTCAGAAAATGGCAAAGTTTCAACTTCTTCTCTTCAGCCCTTTCTTACCTTTTACAGTGAGAGAGATCACCTTTATATAGAGAGACAAGCATAGTGAGTTTTTCAATGGACAGTGAGGATTAAACCAACACCAAGGATCCAGATTTAACATCATTTAATTTTCGTCAATAGATAGTTACAATCCCGGAATTGATTGTCTTTTGGGAAAAAGACGAAAATATAACTTTATAGCTCAATACAACAGAATAAAATAGCATCTTTTTGAGTTGTCTAATGAGACAAATCACTTTTCCAATGAGTTGACTGGCCAAAAAGGAGTATGTGGCACGTTTTTGAGAAGATACTCCAGTTGGATGCTCGTTGGATTGACTTGCTGACTAGAACAGGTGCGAACAGAGCTGAAACTGCACTCAAAATAGTGTACATTCTACATCAATCTTTGATAGCAATTTGATTTTCTTGGTTTTCTGCATTCAATTAGGTTCTTGGGAGGCTTCAACCAAACTCCTGATGTCTAACATACTAGCCTCCGTGATCTAGGAACCTCCTTGACGCATTGGCTTCTTCTGCACTTCACACCATCCAGTTGTCCTACTTAGTTTGCAAGAAAAGAAAAATCATAATGAATAATCTCTCATAAATGTAATTCACGCAATCGAGGGAAATCATATTTTTTAATAAGATTTTGCATTTTTAATCAATTGATCAGGACAGGATATACTCCCCTTTCCTCTGTTTGAATTATAACCACTAACAGTGACCAATCCTTCCATCTTCAATGTCTTTTAATCATTTTCAGTTGGTTGTCTCATCAATCTCATAATCTATTTTGACAGTCTCATACATGTCTGAATTTTTTTTGTATTTGATGATAGTCCTAGATAAATAAAACCATCTCATAACTTATGACTGTGACAACTCCTTCAACATCTTTGTAAATGCCTTAGCATCAAAACCTCTAAAGTAGGTGGAATAGTGTAATGTCCACATGATTAACAGGATAATGCCTAGCCCTCGGGTCTCTTGAATCACCAAGTAAAGTGCCTTAATCCCTGACAAGGGGAATTTATAACAGTGCCCCATAAGATTCTGGTATCCCTTGTTCATACTTGGAAACCCTCACGACAACCTTATGATATAAGGTATTTCAATCACTTCAGCTACAAAATGATGCTCCTTCGATTACAATCTCCTCTGACATCGATCTTCATGATAGGTGACGACATATAAGGGATTCCCTCAATCTTCAACTGCCTAATAGTAAACAATTCTTTTATTCTCCATTCGCAATCTTCTTCGTCTTTCGCAATCTGTTAGGCTCTTCTGAACCATTCGCATTGAATTCCTTCATTGAAGCTTTCTCAGGACCAATATTTGTAGGAGGCTTCCAATCGTTGTGTGGACACTCAAAATTCATTTCAAACTTCTTACTTTAGCGTGATAGATTGAGTCAAGTGGGTGTTTTGCATCTCACTGGAGCTGGCGGGGATTTAGGTGTCTATAGGATATTGTAGAGGTTGTAGTTGTGACAGGATATGCAGGAGTTATGGGCATCACAAAACATAGCAAGAAAAAGGCATGTCACAAGACTTTGCAAAGGATACGGGTGTTGCAGGATAGCGGGGAAAATGGGAGGCACCAGACATATCCGGTAACCACTGAAACTCGTGCAAGGTACTCAACTTAACCGAGAAGCGGGATTTGGACTGGTCACCGGAGGAGGCGGGAGAATTGAGTGTCACTAGACATGTCATATACCTGTCAGAACTAGCACAAAGTGAACTCCAAAAGTTTAAAGCAGTGAGGCGGAGAAAAGTCATCCGACAGGGCATGCGTAGAAAGTGATCCTCGTTGGACATATCCAGTGGTACTCAAAAGCCGCACAATATCCGATGAAGGGCGAAAAGCAAGGTGGAATATCCGGTAGCGCTGGATTTTAGCCTTAAGTCCAGTGAGGCTCAAAATTAGCACAAAAGTCAAAAAGAGCCACTTTTCATGCATAAAAACTATCAAAACTTTTGCAAATCATTCATGAAAAAGTACGAACAGACTCAAGTCATCACAATTGCCCAAATTCAAAGCAAATCTTGCATTCTAAGCACCACTTCACCTTCTCATCATCATAAAGAAGAAAAGTTGAGACTCAAGCCAAGGCAAGAAAAAAGGGTCTCCATTTGGCAAAATGGGGCGTGTGTGCAGGGCACAATAGGGACGAGGACAAAATGTTTCCCCACCATGTCCTCCCACCACTTCCCATAGGGTGGAATGTCCCCAAGACTTACCTACAAATCAGGGGGCATATCCCCCTCCAAGGGGCGATGTGGGGGCTCCCAATCATCTCCATGACAACCAAGGGATGCCTAGGCATCCCCCTCACACTAGCAAGCCAATAAATCATTTTTTGAGTGATTTTGATTCCACAATTGAGTATCTCTCTTTATCTTACATGTCACTTAGTTATTTGCCTCTTGCAATGTATTATCACTTCCTTGACACTCAAAACTTCTGTCACCAACAAGGACTTAAATTTCCTTTATGCTTCTATGTCGAGTTCATCAATAATGACATACATTTAACCTATGTGCTCTTTAACAAATATGTAGAGAAGTATGACAAATTTACAACATTTATAACACAGATCAAACAACTATAAATGTAAATAGCAGCAATAAAATAGTGATTCAACACTTCAAATGGGTGTGACTTTCAATGGTATATTTTCAAAATTATATATTAATAATTAACTTAGTTAAAATATGTTTACAATCTAAATGAATCTTAGTTTATTTGGTGCACAACTATAAGTTAAGAGCACCTAAGTACCTTCTAAGCTGCCTATACATGATGTCAATGGATGTTGTTGAGTACTATATTATATTTCAATGATTATATTATATAATATCTCAATTTTTTAGGACTAATTTTTCAACTACTCTATTATAGATCTGTCTCCCATTGTTCCCCTGTTGTTCTCAAATTTTGGTCCATAGTCCCCCCATCCCCAAAACTTGTCCCTATGTCCCCCTCATCCCCCCAATCCAAAACTGTGGAATATAGCCAGGAATCAAAAGTTGTAATACACTAGGTGTGAGAGTTGAATAGAACCTAGAGGAGAACCCAGCGGAGATGATGACGAGCCAAGAATTCGAAAGTTGCATCAAACTAGAAAAAAGACAAAGAAGCCAAGTCATTCCATGTGCTATAATATCACATGATTGTGTCTAAGAAGATAAAGCACAAGAAAACAAGGATGTCTTGAAAGCATCCAGCACAATGTGTTAAAAAGTTGGAAAATATTTGCACCAAGGTGCAAACATGCATTCTAAGGGAACAAGTACAAAACGTTGAGCCGTGTGCTACAGCCATAAAGAGAAACCTAAGTAAGATGGATAAAATATTTCATAGGAAAAAGTAATGCCACCCCAAAAAACAATAATAGCACAAGCACTGAAGAAATTTTAGACTGTGAAGCCTTATTTTTTCCAAATTTTGGTTATTAAAAAAAAGAAACTGATTTCTGATTTCCTATTAAGCTGAGTGCACAAGAGAGCCTATGCTTAATGAATAAATGTATATATTTGGATCTAGTGCTCCTCACGAAGATAAAAATGCTGAACTTTTAGTGATAATGTTTCATATTAAAGACTCCAATATTTGTCAAAGGTTGAAGGAATGAGGAGATAATGAAGGGTGTATAGCCAACCTTGCATTTCTCGAAGCTTGAGGTAGCTACTTAACTGTTGACAACAAGGATTTTGTATAGAAGTGGCCATTAGTAAACAACCAAAGAGTGAGGCATATATGAGACCCACAAGATCACTTTGGGAACAATTTACAATTTCCCCAATTTTGACGGAAGTGCATAGCAAAATCACCGATACATTGAAACATCAATTCTCGTTATAGCACAATACTAATCTTGGTAATCTATCCATGGAGAAAGGAGGCCGACAACGAGAATTTTGTGTAGAGGCAGCCAGAAGTGAACAACTAAAAAAAGGCATGCATGCCCCCCACAAGATTGCGTTGGGAACAATCTACAATTTCCCTAATTATTTGAGGGAAGTAAATAGCAAAATACACATCGAACCATTGATTCCCATCATAGCACATTATTAAAATTGGTAATGTCATAAGAAACAAAAAAAAAGAAATTGGTAATGTATTCATTGAGAAAGAAGCCTATTAATAGATGGAGGGTTCTGTTGATACAACAACATCAGCCGAACATCTACTTTGATGAGTTATCCTATGAGAATGCACGGTTGCAAATATGGGAAAAGATGCATTGAAACCATGATAGGTAATTGGAAAAAGATTGGTACATTCCATCAAACATGGAAGAAAGATATATTTTATTCTAGGACCACACAAGTTACATATGGGATGCAAGTTGATCGAGTGCTGAGAGAAGTATTGTCATTTATAAGCAATAATTCCAATGCGATGTGAGCTGAAACAGTTTGACATACTTTCAGGACAGACCTTTTGACATAGATATGATAGATCATCAATGTAGATTTTTTGAGAACCAATGTAGTTTATGCCCATAGTAGAAGCACTAGAAAAGAGTAACAATAAAGAATGAGATGAGTTGGAAAAACAGCTACCTCAACCACAAAAGGAGTAAAGAATGAGGATACAAGAAGAGTAACATCAATTAGAAGACAATACGTGTATGCAAGTGCAAGAACCATCCTTGCTATCTCAAGAAAACATCACAATGTGGAAAAAGATTCAAATATCAAAGTAGGTTAACGTGACACTAATAACTGGTGAATTATAAGAGTGCCAGTCATCCTATACAAAGAAACATAGAAAGTGGATAAGTACCCCAAGTCCAAGCAGAGAAGGAAAAGAACCATCAGTCTAGCATAACTTATTTGATGATACCGAGTTTTCCCTTGGGGATTCGATGATGTTGATTCTCTGTGGCAAGGTGGTTTCACTTTTTGAAGCATTCCTGAAAGACAGGATGGGAGGAATCCCTTATTTTTAATGGTGTACATTTCCTTTAACCCTCTGTGCCTATATCACAGACTATTCGTGTGTGTACACTACAAAGCCTTTCCAACCTCAGTTCCAGGATCACAGAAGTTTCATTAGGAGACACCATAGAAGCAAATATCTTTATTGGGAATTTCTCACTAAACCAATAGATAAAGATATTTTCAATTTCTCAAGATAAAACAGGGAAAATATTGGGCTAGGGTTTGGGTTAGGAAAAAATCAGAAAAAAAATCACTACTGCAAATCAGGAAAAAAAAATATATTTTTTCACCAAAAAATTCTGATTTGAGTGTGAAAAAATCACGGTTATTCATCAAAAAATTGCATTTTATTGGCAGTAAATTAGGCAAAAATCAATCAAAAAAAAGGCAAAAACATGTTCACCTGATAAATTCAATTTTCCACGAGTTTTTTGGCAATTTATCGGCAGAGGCGGCAATAAAAGATTTATCAGGACAAACTGCGATAAATTAAAGATGTATGCTACCATGGGGGACACCAGAAAGCTGTTTAAACCTCAATTCCATAGCATGTAGGATTATTCTTCCTTCACCTTGACTTAGCCTTTTCCCAGCTCCTCCATAGATTGAAAGATGACAGAGTTCTTAAGGGAACAACTATTGAGAACCTAAGGAAGGGATTCTAAGATTTCTTCAGGTGTTGTAGGTTTCACCCTTGCTTTATGACTTGGCAGAGGATTGCAAGATGTCAGGAGTGTTAGCAGATGGCCACAAACCAACTCCGAGAATAGCAGATGGTAGTGCTAAGTGTCAAATGGTCAAAAAGAAAATGTGTGATGGATATCTGGTTATAGAGATTTAGCTTTCCACCTACAAAAAGAAAATAAAAAAATCATTGATGGAAAACAAAAGAAGAGTCGTGGAACTTCTCTAGCTATAGATATTCATCAATGGCAAAATTTTGTTGACTGAGAAGCAAAGGCCTAAACTTTTGACTTCCAAACCCGCTCCACCATAATGCATACAACCAACAGCCATGGAAAATTAACTGCTCGTCAAAAAAAATTGTCACCATTACTAAGATAATCCAAACTAACCAGAAAAAGAATATAAGATGTGGAAAATTCAAAAAAAAGTTATTCTGACATCATAGGCTTCAAATGGTCAAAAACCTAAGAGTTGGAAGTTTAAAACATTGGTATTCTGACATTATATGCTTTATATGGTCCAATGCAATACATATACGAAGCATTAAAATACATACAAGTATAAACCACTGTTCTTCCAAAAGCACAAGACCCAATAGTTATTATGGAGCATGGTTCACACATCATGCTAGAATATGTATTGAGAACCTGAAGTTCAGCCCAGGTAAGCCAAACTCATGAAATATACATAATATTTTAAATTTGATTCATGGCTATCATATAACCAGTTCAAAGATCATCAACAAAATTGCATACATCTTGAACCATAAGCACTTCATCACTAATTTGCATCACTTCTCTCTAATGCTGCAAGACAAAAACAAAGTTCACTGCCGTTAATAAATGAAAATTGGAAATCAAAGAGCTGAGTAGTTAAAGACATCATGGCAATTACAACTTGTAATGCAGGCCCTGTAAGTATTAAAATCATTCAACATACTATTGTAATTCAGAAGTTTCTCAATGAGGTCAACATGAGTCATAAGCATGCGCCTGCAGCAGTACCTCACCAACCCCAGTGCATCAAGAGCATCCCTGCAGATACAGTAAAAGATAAGTAAACGATGAGTATATCGTATAAAACATTATTGACTAAAACATGAAATGCTTCCAAGTAAAATGACACAGAGAAATGTGTGTCATACCCTAAAAAGAACAACAGAAAAAAGAGCTTTTATAATTCCATCCATCTAGCCTTGAAGTATGGTCAGAAATAGTACTTCAAAGCTTCTCCCTCACAGGATCATCATTGTGAATGTAATAATTATTTGACCAAAAAGAGCTATCATATCACAATAAGGATGAGGATTGCAAAGATCGCATTCCATCATAACAATGCTATTGGAAACAAATTCTACTGGCAACTGCAAGCAACACATTAAATCACAAGACCATAGTCACATTATACGTACACGGCAATGACACGGCAACCCAAGAGTATAAATGGAATTCAATTACACGGGTTTAAAACTGGAAAACATGGGAAAAAATGGCAAATTTAAAGGCGCTCAAATACTCATAAAAACACGAATAAAAAAAACTGCAAATTTTAGAGGGCTTTGTAGGCAAAAACCCACAGGCTGACTGAAAAAACCGGCAGTTTTTTTGAATTACAAATGTATAAAATGCATATTTTTCAATCACCTGCGTTTTATTCATGGTTTGACCCAGTTTGAACCGGTTTTTTGAATAAACCGGGCATGGCAAGTTAGAACCACACAGTTTTGAGGGCGGTTTGCATAGCTAATACACAATCAATGGAATCATGTTTTTGTCACAATCTGTATCATGGAAACCACTTGAGAGAGCCGAAAATACATATTGTCGTTGGCTTTTTTTCAGGCCTCAGAAACCACTGGAAGATTGGACCTCTCTTCCTGAATTGTACAAAGGCTGGCAACTGGGAAATTCATCACTTAATTTTAAAGATGATAAATTAGGAGACTATGTGTTCTAACTATGTGTTCTAGCACTCACAATATTTTGGAGTGCTGGAGAGGCTCGGGGTTAAAATGCAAACAAGAGCTTACTAGTTGCCCAAGTTCAATCTCAGTTCCTGGAGAAGTTCCCCAACAAGCTATATGCACCAGTAGTAGTTAATAAGTGAGAGGAATCACCTCATTCCTGCAAATAATAGTAGTACTGTAGTGCAACTGTGCAATAGTCTGACTTCTGCATACCTGGCAAGAGGGTGCACCCTACCCAATTGAACATCATCTCATAAGGTGGCCAGGCTCCCTAAAGGCCTACAAATCACCCGAGCATGCAGCAGCATATCCCCCCTGCACCTTTCAGACCTCAAGGACCTGTCAGCACAAAAGGTAACATCACAGAGAGGAGGTTTGCCAGCAGCATGCCAGCTGGCAACTCCCTTCCCATGCAAATTATTTCCAAACCAATTTGCTCAGCAATGCTCACTAAACACCCCATGAAGGAGTAACGCAAGCAAGCCTGTGTTTTTGAAATCCACTTTATCAGTGCACAAAAGTTCCAAGTTAAGCTTAAAAATTAGCCCTTCCCTATAACTCAACCAGGTTCAGATTTAAATGGACAAAGGATTCCCACCATCCCCACATAAAGCAAGCACTTATCACCAGATGGATGCATCACAGGTCTAACCAAAACATGTGGGATTGTTCTGTGTACCAATTTCCATCTTTCTCCCACCGTACACCCCAAGCCGACCTTAACAGCAGGACTAACCAAAACATGCAGTGTTGTTCTGTGTACCAGATTCCATCTTTCTCCCACTCTATATCCCAAGCCAACCTTAACTGCAGACGATGAGCACGAGTTGCTTTCACAACTCCCAAACATCAAGAAAAAGGACAAAAACCTATGCAAGAGCTTGTTGCAAGGTTCAAAAAACTGATGAATAGGATTCCTGTGGCTGCCAGACCTACTGGAATGCATAGTTTGAAAACTCTTCTAGGACTCTCCGGACTCACGAGTCCTATGGTGAGCCGAGTCGACTCGCCATTGACTCCCGAGTCGAGTCCTGGCGAGTCCAGGGTCGAGACTTGCGAGTCCCAGGGTCGGACTCCCGAGTCGCGACCCTGGACTCTCGTTTTGCCAGTTAGATGCCCAACAAGCATAAAAACTTAGTTTTTTTTTGTTTTTTTTTCTCATTTTGACATCATTATATGTAAACATTTATAAACTTATGATGTTGTTATACATTTGAAAGTTTGAAACTATGAGTATGAATCGTATGATTATGGTTCATGAATGATGAAATATCAAATATTGAGTGTTTGAAGATCATACGACATGTGTAATGTTTGAATTATGGCTCTTATGTTCTCTAAATGCATTAATTTCTTTTTGTTTTTTGTAAAACTATGGTTTTCTTCTTTGTCGAGTCCTAGCCGAGTTTTTTGCCGAATCCCGAGTCCGAGTCCTATTTTGGGCTGCCGAGTCCGAGTTTTCAAACTATGATTCTCTCTGCTTCTTCGTGAATGCCCACAATCCAGAGATGGAGTATGAGCTAAAGAGATCATGTTTGAATGCTCTAGGTGCTGCTCAGAACCTGGCAATAAGCATTGAATATGACATGATCCAAATTGAAAAAATCGGGAAATAGGTAAATGAAATTCCTATTCAAATGTCACAAGATAATGATATCAGGATCCAGTTGAAGGTGCTCATGAACAAGGTCACCATCTTGAAGAGAACTCAAGGTAAAACCACCAATCAATATCAATCACAGACTAATCCTTCTCAAGGTGGTCAAAGAAGCCCCTTCATTCCTTTTAGATCACATCCTCAAATCAAAAAGAACATGCCACTTCCTCAATTACCCCCAACATCAACAAGTAAGCAAGCTGGAGCAACACCACATTTCTGTTTCTTCCATAATAGTGAAGATCATGAAGGCGAAACATGCCCCGACATGCTGAGAGCACAAGAGGTATTCATAAGAAAGAGTTCAAATGCTGAACCTGACACGCAATTCAAGGAGGCTGACAATGCTCCAACTTTTTGTTGGTCTGAATTTCATGAAAATGATAAGACATCATTAGCCATGCCTTTGCAATGTGAAGTAGATCATCAAATGAAAAGATTGAAGATAAAGTTAGTGATTCAATGTCATCAAAACCAAACACTAGTGCACAAGGTAATTTAAATAGCTCTTTGGTATCTAAAGAATATGATATTCTAGGTGATCTGGGAGGAAAACATAAATATATTTCTCAAAAGCATTTGTTGAAGAAGATTCCGAGAGAGAGAGAAACTGATGCAGTACTTGAATGATGAATCACTGCGAGTTACCCAAGCTCTCTCAACTTCAAACTCTGCAGATGGTAGACCGCTATCGTTCTACTTATCATTTCTGCTGAATGGATTTCGCCCAAACAACTGCATTCTCAACTCCAGAGCCTCCAACAATATCATGCCCTTTAAGGTAATGAAAATGTTGGGGCTTATGTTGCAAAAAGACCTCAAGGGTGTGTAGTATCTTGATGGATTTAAAGCCAGTACCTTAGACTGTAAAGATTGAAGATGTAGTAGTTGCTCCTGTCACCTACCCCTAAAAGAAGATCAAGATGAACATCCTGGTTGTCAATGTCCCAGATAACTATGGCATGCTCTTGTCTTATCAGGTTGGGAACAATTTGGGAGGTATTATCTCCCTCGGCTGGTCATATGCAATGATATCAATTGGTCAGGGCATGCTTCCCCTTCAACCAGAATAAAAAATGAAGTCAACAGTCCAAGAAATTAAGAAATTGCATAGTGAATTTCTGCATTAAGAAATGCAATAAGAGATGTACATAATCGTCATCATGTAAAGTTGACAATGAAAACATCTCCCACCAAAATGAAGAAGGATCAGATGATCTAAACAATCAAGTATGAACCATGTATTTTTGTGTACATGGATATTGTGCAAGTATAGTGTTGAAGTCTCCAAAGCAACAACTCTATCCGCTCTCCTATAGACGGAATCAGAATGTACAGAAGATATCACTGCATACAAGGCCCTCCTCGGATTGACAACTGCTCACAATATGAAGATACAAGATCTTAGAGTTTTCAATGATGCTGCGTTTGTGATAAAATAAAATTCAGAAGCAAGTTCGAGTGTTTGCAGTGTTACCAGGACAAAATACAATATTGCATAGTCATTCAATGTGTTCTACTTCTCAATCACAACCATATCCAAGGATAAAAACCACTATGCCTAATCTTTAGCAATTTCTGCTTCGATCTTCCAGCCTCACTTCATGTTTTGTGATTTGGGGCCTCATCTCAGAGCATAATGCCTACTGACAACTCTTGATGACTCTGCCAACTTGTGAATTTTCCATGACAATGAACATATAATGAAAGTTGCAGAAGATGGCAATGATTTCAAGGATGATTCTAGTCAGTGGAACTTTGTCTTGACAAGTACAAATGAGCCTGAAAATGGAGACCCTTCCGTCGAAGAAGGTGACAGTCAGTGACAACTAGTGAGGAAATATGATAGAGTGCAAGAGCTCATCAAGCAAAATTTGCAATCATGAGAAATGACCTAGGCAATGAAGATTTTGTCAGAAATGCCCTGGCAAAGGGAGTTTTCATTGATAGAGAAAAAAAAATCATTGAAGAATTTCTACATAATCTAATGTCTTTTCCTACTCAGGGTCTAATATTAGATAGGGAAGATGAAGTTACTATTGTCCTTGAACTATGTTACCGGAAACGCACAGTTTCCTTCCTAGCACAGGAACAAACAGGAGCAGATTCAGGAGTGGGCCCAGGAGCGTGAACAGGATGCACAGGGTCTGCCCTGCCACCCCAGGTACCCTGTGGGTACATCTGGGACGTACCCACAGGGTCTCTGTAGCGGCAGGGGCGGACCTTATGTGTCCCTAGACGTGCCCAGGCACTCCTAGCCGCACCAAAAGCCATCCTTTCCTCAAAAATCAACAAATGTACAATGAATCTTCTGACATTATTTCAAAAGCATAGTCTTTCAAGATTTTTTTCTCAATGCGTTTTTTGGACAATACTTATGTGGAGATTTGAGAATACAAAAAAAATTGCTTTGAGGCACACAACTAATTGAAATTTGTGTGGCTTTTGAATGGCAGTTGTGGAGAAAACCCCTTGTTAGTTTTCTGCATCGTTAGAAAACAAAAATCTTTCAAATCTATGGTGAAATTTTGCCAATCTGAAAAAACCGAGGTCATTAGAATCAGCTTGGAATGTGAAGGCTGTTGTTTGATAAGATTTCGACACCTGGCATTATATATAACATTATAATAATAAATAAATATTATAACATTATAATAATAATAATATATATATATATATATATATAGATAGTCGTACCCATACCTGGTGGGAGGGGGAATCTGCCATATCGGCATATCCGAATACCAAACCCGAGCCCGTTCCTATACCTGTACCGGCAACTTAGTCCTTGAAGAATGCATGAATTCTTGTGATCCCAAGCAGCATCAACAAATTTCCTTATTTGCTCCATTTACATATGAAGAGTTTTCAGGCATGACATCCAGTGTGATCCTAGAAAATGAGTGAAGTCCAACATCAATTGTTGGCAAGTGTTGTCTTCATCCAAGATTTTCATGCGGAGCTGAAAGAATTTGAATTCAAGGCTTTCTATTTTGAAACTCATAAGATGGTAACACCTCAGGTGAATGTCAACCAAGAAGTACGCAAGCATCTAATTCTATATTTGTGTTTCCCAAACTTTTCTTTGAGTCAAAGACACAAAAGGTTTCCAAACTGCTTTAGTTGTGTGACACAACGCAGGAGATGCTTTGGAATGCTACCTCAATGTTGAAAAGAAAGGATTCCTATTTCTCCACACCAGTCAATGGTTTTGTGCGAGTTTTGTTGTGTCCATATTTAGGTCGTAGGTGTAGAAAAGTTTTGTCTTTCCTAGTGTAGTTTGTCCCTTTATCATCTCATTTTCCATCTTGTCTTGTGTTTTGTTTTGTCTCTCTCTCCCTCAATTTTTCCTCTCTCGTGACTCTGTAACCCAACGGATATAGCACTAATCTTGTTAAGCCACCACGTGTCCTAGGTACTCCGGCATAACACAAGGGCATGCTATCCCGAGTAAGAGCCAGTGTTAACTGTCATTTTTTAAAAAACTGGACTAGGTAATGCTTGAGTCGTTGAATAAAATGGATAGTACAGCTCAATCATCAGGTAAATTGTGATGACATTATTTTATTAAAAGTCAATACATATGAGTGTATTTGCCATGAAGTTCACCATTTTGGCACTCATATGGTCATTAAGTTGGATACCTCCTGAATTTTCAATTCAACTCTTCCCTTCATCCTTCGCTTGACATGGCTTTTGACAAAATATTATGGTTTGAAAGGCCCGTGCTGACATATAAGCATAAATAATATTAAAAAAATTTATTTACCTCTGCTTTCACTCCCACATTCATCTCAAAGGTTTTATTTTCAAAATGAAATATAAGTGGAAGGCAGATGTGGGGGTGTTGACTAAGACACAGCAATATTTGTTGTCCTCCACTCTCCACCTTCTGCTCCTGCTCTCAACTATCAAGTATCCAGAAAGGTAATTTGCAATGAACAAACACATGGTGTTTTCAAGCTGGCGCATGGGAAAGAAACAGTTATAAAACCACAAACTTTACATCTCCACGAAACAATTATAGCTATGTTCCACGGCGTTTCGGGGACAAGGATGGGGGATGGTAGGGGACGCGTTTCGGGATGGTAGAGAGAGAGAGAGAGAGAGAGAGAGAGAGACTCAAATTTCTACAAGTTAATGGACAGCAGTATAAGACTATAAGTTGAATAACAGAAATAAATATTTAACGACAATATAACAGAAATAAAATTAATCATGACAGCAGTATAACAGCAATATAATTTAATCATGACAACAGTATAACAGTAGTTTAATCATGACAGCAGTATAACAACAATATTTCATTGCCAGCTGTGAGTTTTCTTTTTAAACATTATAAAATGTATATTTGATGTTGGGGACGCCTGGCCGTCCCCGGGACGGTCAAGGGATGTCTGAGACATCCCCTGCCACCTTGGGGACGGGCAGGTGTCCACGATGTGTTCCCTGGCGTTTCCAAAAAATGGAACGCATTCGGGGACGTTTCCCTTTTTTTAAATTTTTTGGGGACGGCTAGGGGACGTCCCCTACCGTCCCCCCATCCCCGAAACGCCAAAGGGGACAGGGATGGGGGTTTGAGGGCAGAGGACGCGTCCCCGTGTAACACAGAATTATAGATTTCATTCCTTTTTGTGGCAAGAATAAGCATGCATACCATTGTCAGAAGAGACGAAGCTTCTTCCCCACAGCCAGATCTCTAGGATGGACTGAGATCTTTCCATAAAACGTCATTGATATGTACTTCAAGGAAGACTGCAGAAATGTTGCAGATGGTAAAGAATAGGAGGCACAGGTGAATTTCAGCAAAGTAGAAGGGCATTCATATAATCGATTTTTTCAACCCCAAACAATGTTCTCAAATCATTCCTTTGCAGTAGAAGAAGAAATACATGACGTAGTGAAGAGATAAATTCTTGTTCAGGCAGACGTCTGAGTTTTCCAAAGCAACAGAAAGGTTTGCGAGCACCCTGAACCAATTGAGTGCATAGAGTTGACAGGGGCTAGGCTTTCAAGTATAAAGAAGAAATATTAATAGAGTGTTGGAGGACCGGGTCTTAAGCAATGAGCAAGAAAAGAAGTGAAGAGCACAAGCTTTAAAACAATGAGCAGATTTAAGGATAATGACAGATGCCAGTGCATCAAATAACAAAGAACAAAGGTTTGAATGAGTTGCTGAAAGTGATTTGCTGAAAGTGGTGGCCTATTTTGGGTGCTTGGCAAAATCTCCTCAGTGTTTGATGCATATTGTTGAGACTTTGGGAATCTCTGTCACACTTGCAAGATCGCTATACTTCTGTAAATTAAACGTGCATCCCCTTATGGAGATTGAAAATGGCATTTTGATTTTCTTTAAAAAATAGTGTGTCATTTAAACGGAAGGTTCATAGCAAAGTTGTCTCCTTTCAAGACCAGGATGGAAGCACCATCTGTTGCAAGTGCACTTGCTGCCACTGCCCTAAGATTTTCTTGTCTCAAATTTACAAATATCACTCGGGGTGATGAAAGAGGCATAATGCTCAAAAAAAAAAACACCGATGGTTGAAACCTATAGGTAAACATTGTGGCAGAGTCTATTCAGAAAAAGCCTCAAGACAATCTTTTGAAGATATACTTTGTGGCATGAGGATGCTGTAGAAATTGATTCCTATTGTACCTGTAGAATGAAGAGTTTGTTTTTACAACCTTCATCCTTTTTGGCATGTAATTATTCATATTGCTCTATATAAAAATGCCAAAAGGGTGGAAGGGTTTATGTAGTTTCCATAAGTATGCTCAATTCCAAAAGGCATCAATGGTTCATATTGCTCTATATGAGAATGCCAAATGGGTGGAAAGATTTATGTAGTTTCCATAAGTATGCTCAATTCCAAAAGAGGCATCAATGGCATGCACCTCGAGTTTTGTATTCAAAGGAAAATATTGGAACACGGTCTATCATGGTATTAGAGATCTGATAGCAGAGACGGAGATTAGTCAATGTGTGACTAAGAGTGTGATTGGATTGAGTTCTATCGAGGGTGATGCCTTGTTGACTATTAAATTATTAACGAATAATGTGGGAATTTTAAGAATGCATGCCAAATGCTCAACAAAATGACTGAACATGATTTGGTCCATGTGAGCATGTCAGGCAATGAGAATATTAAGAAATCCAAGATAAACCTAGTCCAAGCGGAAAACCAATTTAATATTCAATCTGAGATCTTTCTTTCTTTTGTGATTTTGTCAGCCCTGACCATGATGAAATACAAATTGAAGACAAAGCCATATCACGTGATCAGCAAAGTTAATGAAATCTCAAATATGAATTTTGGTCATGAACGCACGAGAGCTTGGTCAGAATATTTGTTGATGCAGATTCCTTTGTCCCCTTCAGTTTGGTCGCCACAGTTGGACAACCAAATACAACTGTGTTTCTGCATTCAATGTGAGATTGCATTCACAAGCATTAGATTGCAAATCTCAATCTCGGGTCTTTTAAGGTTATGCTAACAATTCTGGAAACCATTGTCAAGTTGGTTGAGGACAAAAGGCAACTCGTGTTCTAATTTAGCATTGAGGATGTGCAGGTCCCACCGCATGATTTTAATAAGTGACTTCCCAATTTATATTTTTGTAAAGCGACCTAAGTGACTTAAGCATAGTTACGAGGAGACCTGTACCTAGACCCTTGGTACTCGTCTCCTATACTGAAAACACATCTCCATACCAAGGATGTCTCCAAAGTCCAAACATTAGGAGACTTCTTATGAAGTTTCTTTGTGTCTCTATGCATCTCCTAGAAGCATACCTTGAAAATTGAGAAACTTCCTATAAAGGTTTCTCAGATATATTGTATAAATTACAGTGGGTTTTCCTTAAGTGCTGGCATGTGTTTGACAAAAGCTAGAAGACCTAAAGTACACTAATAGACTTGTAATTTATAGTTTTTGCATTCAAATATACAAGTTTTCTGGAGCAGAAATTTTTTTTATCAAATCCCAAAGAAGTAACGGTACAAAGAGAAACAATAATGTGGCTTAAAATTAGCACACGTATTGAAGTTTTATCAATTGAATGAAAATATAGTCATCTCCATGGACCATCATACCATGATTTTAAAATAATGGCATTAGCCTCTCAGTCTCTATCTACCATCTCTAGGTGATTACACTTTAATAAAAAAAATTATATCATCGTGATGATTTTCAAAGATTGATATAATTAATCTTTGCTTTCGTTGACATCTATTTCAATATTTCAAAATGTTAATTTTTTTAAGTTTTTAAGCATTTAGCATTTTGCTTTCTTTAAAGTTGCATATCAATTGTATGACTATTATTAATATTTTCTAAATTTAAATTATTTCTGTGAAAAAAAAATATTTTTGCAATCTCCAAGTATTCATCTCCAACTTTGTTTGAAAATGGCATACCAGTACTCGTCCCCGTCTCCCATACTAGTATCAGTCCCCATATCTTGGTAACTATGGAATTAAGTCATTTTAGGGTTTCAAGGTACTTGATAAGTTAGTTAAGAGGGAGTTACAAGGTAGTTGTGACTTGTAGACTTGTAACTACCCAAATATGTGATAAAAAGAAAGTCATTGTCATTAGAAAGGGATCTTTTTCAGAAATCAACAAGGAGAGAGAGCTTGAAGATGAATTGCTACATTTTGTAAAGATACTCCTATAATAGAGAAAAGCTCTTGCAAGGTTTTTATGCCTTGAGGACATCTATATGTTGTGAAGAACTATTCAACTGTGTGAATTCTTTGTCTTATTTCTGCAGGATTTTGTTGCTCGTTGGTTGATGAAACTGGTCACTCTCATTCAATTCTCTGCTTTATTCCAAGTTGATATTTGATAGTTTGCAGCATAGCACTATAAGGGGGAACTTTGCCTTTATTTCTCTTAATGGTGTAGATTTTCATGATTGCACATAGTCTAAGTTGTCATTGGTATGGGGTCGAGTACGGGTACAGTGTTCTGGTACGCCGTATTAAACTAAATATAGTATATTAATGGTCACTCTTGTAAGATAATGCTTATCTCCTCTGCTTTTTGCTTTTGGCTATTCTTAGCCTTGTATCCTCTTTACAACTCCGTTGTATCATTGTAAGATATTCTTTGATCAATATATTTTCCATTACATTCTGTAACATGGTATCAGAGCCAGAAGGCGGGAACCTATTATTTTGAAAAAAAAATTCATCCTCTTTCCGTATTCCGTACAGTCATTCGACCTGCAAATCTGTTCAAATCTTCATTCGATAGCACATTTTCTGGTTCGAACTTCATTCTGCCGAAGTTTTAAAGACAGTAGATCTTTCTTTCTGGTCACGCCTATTATTTGCAATATTCTGTGGCACGCGATTTCTGTAGGACGCGATTCCTTGTTCTGGCGCCTTGTGTGTTGCGTTTTCTGCCATTCCATTGGTGTTTTGTTTTTTCTGGATACGGCGCTAGTATTTCAGCTATGGTATTTCAGACGGATCGCGAGTTCCTGGATTTCCAGATGGATTTGTTTTTGAAGACGTTACCATCAGCATTCATCTTCTTCTTGTCTTTTTCTGGTGTTCGAATCTACTCACGATCTAATCTGTAATGATTTTACTTATGCAAATTGTTATTTTTTTAGGGATCATGTTTTGTTTCCAGAGGGTCACGTTCTTGCCTGGAGGACGTGTTTTGCTTTCCTGAAGGCTTCTTTTTTCAGTGCCGACTTCTAAGATCTGGATCGTGATTGGTTCTATCAGGATTTCCTTGCGATTTCCTTGCTTTTGACAGACGAAGCTCTGTTTGTTTTGGGACGGGTTTATCTGCCTAGTCACGATTTGTGAGCTCCTGCATTGGCGTTTTGTGTTTCGCTAGACTTTCACGCCATTTGATCGCCTTTCCTTAGTATTCTTGGATCTGATCAACGGTTTTTCCATTCATTTAATGTCCTGAAGGATTCAGCGGTTGTTTTCAAATGGCTTTGATCGCTACGAACCCTATTCCATTACTGGCGCTTAATGGTGAATCTATGGTTTTCTAAATTTTCACGTTCCAAGCAGATAAGTGCTTCAGCATTTCACCTGTCAATATCACACTCAACACCTTTTGTGTGTTCAGCCTGAAGATAATGATGTCTTCACTCCTTGAGTTCTGTGCTCCCATGCTCGGGTTTCCCTGTGTTCTCCAAATTTTTGGGCTTTCTCTGGTCTTTTCCATTTTCCGTTATTTTGCTTTTCGTGCCTCGAAAAGCATGAAGTTGGTGCTTTTTACCCAACAGAAGAAGTCTGAGTGTTACGCTTTTATGGCTAAACGTCTTGCCGATCATATCAAATCCTCCGCCTGGTACATTGATTCGGGTGCTTCCCGAGATTTCACACATAGGCGAGACTGGTTCACTGAGTACATGCCATTCAGAGACTCTGTCGTCTTTGAAGGAGGCGAAGAGTATACAGTTGTCGGCAAAGGCACTGTGCAGATACAGTCAAGTAAGAGAAATTTAATATTTCTCGACGTATACTTCGTCCCTGGCATGGAGCTGAACCTTTTCTCCGTTAGTCAGATCATGCGACACCTCATCTGGATGTTGTCTTCAACATGCACTCTTACAACATAGTGGACCGTGAGACATGCACTACTATTGCTCAGGCCCTTGAGGATCATGGTCTATATAGACTCGTGGATTCTGGTGTTTCTCCAGAGCAAGCTTTGACAGCCAGGAGCACTTCCCTAAGTAAACTTTGGCATCAACAATATGAGAACCTCAACATGCACTCTCTCTCAGTTAGCTCGAGAGAGTCTAGTCAGTGGTCTTCCAGATATTCAGACTCAACTTCTTGGCGTCTGCGATGCTTGTCAGGCTAGCAAACAGCACAGGGCTCCATTTTCCGATGGTGACAAATGGAGAGCATCCAAGGTTTTGCAGTTGGTTCGCACTGATGTATGTGGACCAATGAACACTCCTTCAGTTACTGGGTGCCGATATTTTCTACTCTTTGTTGATGATTTCAGCCGAAAGATGTGGGTGTATTTCTTGAAAAAGAAATCCGATGTACTTAGTACATTTCAGCAGTTTAAAGCCTTGGTGGAAAAAGAGTCCAGCTGTCCAATTGTCTCTCTTCGGTTTGATAATGGGGGCCAGTTTTGTTCCTCTAACTTCACCCATTTATGTGCTGCACATGGCATCAAACATCAGCTTACTGCACCTTACACACCTCAGCAAAATGGTGTTGTTGAGCGTCGCAATCGCACTATTACAGAGATGGTACGTTCTATGTTAGAACATCGAAGTGTTCCTAAGAAGTTCTGGGCTGAAGCAGTCTACACTGTTGTCTATCTTCTGAACCGATCTCCCACCTATGCAGTCAGAAAAATGACTCCTGAAGAAGCATGGTCTGGACATAAACCTCGCGTCAATCATCTAAAAGTTTTTGGCTCCACAGCTCATGTTTGGATTCCACAAGTCAAACGCACTAGGCTAGACTCCAAAAGCCAGAAACTCATGTTCACTGGCTATAGTGAAAATCATAAGGCTTACAAACTTATTGATGTAGACACTGATCATCTCATATTCAATTGTGATGTAGTAGTTGATGAGACTACTGGGCCTTTTCTGCTATCTACTTCATCTACTCATACTAAGGATCAACCTTTGGAGGATTCCGATTTGGGTGTTCGCATTCCTCTTGCTCCACCTAATGGGAGGGTTCTTGAAGTTATGCCTGTCTCTCCGCCTATTGATCAAGCACCTGCCCCTCCTCAGGATATTCTGGATCCTCCTAATCTTGTTCCTACCCCTCCTGGTATTGATGCACCTCTTTCAGATGGTGGTTCCCCTGCTCTTCGGCCTAAATGGTGGGCCAAAACAATTGGTGATCTTCATGATAATGAACTCGTCGGGGGTAGATTTGCTCGGAAGAAGAGCAAACTGCAAAATACTACCAATTTTGCCCTTATGGCCAATCTTCACAGCATCTCAACGCCTCAAACATATTCTGAGGCTAAAGGTGTACCTAAATGGGAAAAGGCTATGGATGCTGAGCATCACAGTCTTCTGAAGAACAATACTTGGGTTCTTGCTGATCTTCCACCTGGGAAGAAGCCCATTGGGTGCAAATGGGTATACAAAGTCAAGTACAAGGCTGATGAAACTCTTGACAAGTATAAGGCTCGGTTGGTTGCCAAAGGATTCTCCTAGCAATAAGGCATTGACTATGAGGAGACCTTTGCTCCTACAACGAAAATGAGTACCATTCGGCTTCTCCTTGCTATGGCAGCCCAGTTTGGGTGGAAGGTCCATCAAATGGACGTCAAGAGTGCCTTCCTCAACGGAGATTTACAGGAAGTCTACATGACGCAACCTCCTGGATTCAAGGTTGCTGGTAAAGAACACCAGGTGTGCAAACTAGTGAAAGCTCTTTATGGCCTCAAACAGGCTCCCCAGGCATGGTACATAAAAACTGATAAGTACCTCATGGATCATGCTTTTCAGCAGAGTCCTTCTGATTCCAATCTATATGTTCAAAAGTATGCTGATGATAGTCTCTACATTGTTGTCTATGTCAATGATCTGATTATTACTGGCAGCTCAGAGCAGTTGATTCAAGAAATCAAACATGATCTCAGTCAAACCTTTGACATGACAGACTTGGGACTCCTGCATTACTACCTAGGTATTGAGGTTTGGCAACATCCTGACAGCATCTTCATCTCTCAGTCCAAATATACTAGAAGTCTATTGGACAAATTCCGGATGACAGACTGCAAACCTGCTTCTACACCCATGGAGAAAGGGCTGAAACTCTCAGCTAATTCTGACTCTCCTGTAGAGAATGAATCTGCATTCAGACAATTAGTTAGCAGCCTCATTTATCTTATTGCCACTCAACCTGATTTTAGTTTTGCAGTCAGCTACATCTCTCGCTTCATGATTGCTCCTAAAACTGCCCATTGGGTTGCAACAAAACATGTGTTGAGATATGTGCAAGGCACTTCAGACTTTGGCATTCTGTATGGCAGGTGCAAAGATCCTCAGCTGCTTGGTTTTACCAATTCAGATTGGGTAGTTTCTGTTGATGACAGGAAGTCTACGTCTGGATATGTTTTCAGTCTAGGCACAGGTGCAATCACATGGACCACAAGAAGCAGCAGGCAGTCGCTCTCTCCTCGACAGAAGCTGAATATAGGGGAGCAGTTAAAGCAGTCTGTGAGGCAGTTTGGATTCGAAGGATGCTTTTAGAAATGCAAATGTCTCTAGCAGGGCCTTCACCCTTGTATTGTGACAATCAAGGGGTGTTGAAACTTGCAAAGAATCCCGTCTTTCATGAACAGACAAAACATGTTGATCTCTCTTGTCATTTCATTTGCCAACTTGTTGAGGACGGATCCGTTGTGTTGCAGTATGTTTCTACAGAGGACCAAACTACCGATATTCTCACTAAGTCTCTGGGCCTAGATAAGTTTGTCAAATTTCGAGGGCATCTTGATGTAGTTGACCGATTGACCATTAAGGGAGGGTATTAAACTAAATATAGTATATTAATGGTCACTCTTGTAAGATAATGCTTATCTCCTCTGCTTTTTGCTTTTGGCTATTCTTAGCCTTGTATCCTCTTTATATACAGCTCCGCTATATCATTGTAAGATATTCTTTGATCAATATATTTTCCGTTACATTCTGTAACACGCCGATGCGGCAAATTTTTTTTTCCTTGGGTTCGATATCCTTGGGTACGGCTGTAGATATATATTATAATGTATAATCATTAATATAATATATAATAAATTAATAATATAAAATATATAATATAATATAATATATTATTATATAATAAATAATATAATATAATATATATAAATTTATAATATATAATATATATTAGTTTTTAGTTTTAAAAAAATTATAAAAAAGAATTCCCGAAACGCCCCTGGGAGTGCTTGGGAGTGCTCAGGAGTGGCCAATGCAACATGGAGGATGTACACCAACCCCTTTGCCATTTGAGCGAGATTCTTTAGATAGTGTAAATACTGAGCACACCTTTACCACTACCAAACCTCTGAAAGGTTTGGCTATCTAGGACAGCAAGTTATACTCTCAACTTTTTTGCTTAGTGCTTTGTTTTGGTAGATCACAAATGGGGAAAAGATGTTTTTTTTCAGACAATGCTTGGTTTGGGGTTTGGAATTGGGGGGGAGGTTGACACAAGTCACACAACAATTCAAATGCAAAGACAGGCGGCATGCTGCTGGCAAGGCTCTAAATCAAGAATTTTTGGTTAGAAAGAGAATTTGACAAGACCAAAACAAGTGAATGGAAAGATTTTGGTCTACTCTAACATTGGGGGGGGGGGAGTGTCTAGAGGAAAGGAGGTTGATTAAGGAGGTCAACAATTTAATTTAAATTGTTCCTCTAACCAAGATAAACTTTTTTGGAACCATTCTAGATTGGGTCAAGATTCAATCAAGGAAGGCTATTGGAATCTTTAGCCAAAAAATTGGAGATACGGAATAGGATTTGGGAGCTCTAAAATTGGCCAAATGCAAAGGTATTCCTATGGAATGCAGCTCAAGGCAAAATTGTACAAGGGAAAATGTTAAAAAGAAAGGATTTCAAGACCCCTCAAGACGCAAGCTATGTCAAGATAGCAGTAAAGAGGTCCACCATATTCCAATAACTTGGCTCTATCCTTATGAGATCTAGATAGGATTAATCAAGTCATTTGCAATGGATTGGATCTTCCAAAATGATATAGTTGATTTACTTTTTAAGTTGGAAAGGAAGACCAACTTTGAATACTCGAGATCTCTTTGGAATATGGTTCGTCGATGGTTTGTTGGGCCATCTAGAACGAAAGAAACAAAAGGATTTTCCAAAATGTGAACCAAGCCAATGAAGAAGTCCTACAAGGAACCATCCGAATCACTAAAGAACATATATGTACAATTAATGTTTTAAAAATAAGATAATTGTCAAAAAGAGATTATAGGGCTCTCATAGGATGGGAAGAAGTTAGGGAAAAAACTGACTCTTCCTCCTCTATTCATAAGGTCAATAAATGCAAGGATCTGTATTCTGCCATTCAAGAAGGTTGCCATGAATTTAGAACTTTGATGGTGCCTCTAAAAGCAATCCAAGTCCAACCAGAATAGGTGTCATAAGAAATTCCAAGGGCAAAGTGTTGTCTCTCAAACCTTGCAATATTGGCTTGCAAACTACTAATGTCGCAGAGGGTGAACAGTTACTTCTAATTTAAAACTCACCCAAAAATTAAGGGTTTTAAATCTTACCATCGACGGCGATTCTAAATTGATTATTGATGGTATGAGCAAGGAGTGCCAAGTTAGAAAATCAATGGCTGAATCGACAAAGCAAAAGATTTTCTCATTGTTATAAGTAAGGGAATAAAACCTCTAATTGGATTCCCAACTTAGCAATTTCCAATGTAATATCCCACCCAGGTGGTACATAGCCAAACAAATTTTCTGCCTTAAATCTATTATGCTTTTTCTGCTTTTTCTGATTGCTTTTTCTGAGTTTTATGTTTTTTGCATTTACTAGCACACATGCATGGATATATTTTGCCAATAATAGAAAATACGAAATATGCATAAACTGCTGCAATTTCCAGATTTTAATATCTTCTAAAATATTCAATGGTTTGATAAAATAACAAAGACCCAGTTGAGAAAATATACTCTAATATTTAAATCACGAATACCTAGAAAATCGTATTGGCAAAATATGAAGATTTTTACATACTCAGTTTGCTGTTATGAAAAGTACAGGCCTGATATGAATGCAACAGCAGCAATAAAAACTTGAAATCTGATATAAATGGCTGCCAAAAATGAAGCTACAAGTCTGCAATTAATTATTCTTCATTAATCTTCAAACCCTTAATGATATCTTTCACCTTTAAGCACAAATAGAACTCCAGAATGAAGATCTCCTCGGGCAATGATTCAGCTAATCTTTCACAGCCTCAAGATTGCACAAACAATGAAGAGTTTTCGTTCTCTAATGCTGATATGAAGACAATCTGCTGAAACCCTTGGTCTCATGCACAGACTTCAAGAAATCCGCCAAAGCAAAAGTCAAATGATCATTCAATAATAATGAGGTTGATTTGTTTTTTGAGTCCTTTTACAACCTCAATCTCCTTAATAGCTTTTAAATCCACTTTCAAATCCACTTTAGGTTTTTAATAAACCTTTATTATAAGTCTCATAAATGGGTGCTCCAATCCATGAAATTTAAATGTACTTTAAGTGATTTTAATGATGGGTCATGGCCCCATTGAATATAAAGTGACTTCAAAAACTTTATAATATAACTTCACTTAGCACTTTAATCCACGACTTTAATATCATTATATGACCCCCACCTTATAATAATAATTAATTATTATTAAAGATTACCTTTAATAATAATTAATTATTATTAAAGATTACCTTTAATAATAATTAAAGGTCACTTATCTCCATAATTAGACATCATTTCTCAGTCCTGTCTAAACCTGGGGTTTCACCATGACACCCTCTATGCATCCAACCATCTTACCAAAAATCGCAGGGGTCCATCTCTATCAACCTCAGTCGGCTAAAAATAGCAAGAGCCTCCAATACAGGACCAAAGACCTCTAAACAACCTTATCACCAGCTGAAACTGGGGAACAACACTGAAATCACCACATGACCAGATACCCTGCTATAAATAGAAACTCAGGAAAGATGACTTACTATAAATAGTAAGTGTGTAGAACTGAGTCCAACAAAGGCCAAACCTAAACCCATACTGAGCTCTGACGGAGAAAACACACTGATCTCTACCAAAAGGGACCCTCTAACCATTTGAGTTAGCCTACGAGGGCCAGTGATAGGCTAAACCATCATAAAACAGGATCATGCTAAAAAGGGGACATTACAGTCCGCCCTCCCTGAAATTGCTTGTCCCCAAGCAATCTCTACTACTAAGAAACACCATTCCACCAGAGGTCCAAAAGAAAACTGTGAAATGTCCCTCATGGAAACACAATTGCTGCAGCACCAGCATAAACTCAACCGCGCAAACATAGACAACAGACCAACTGTCCAAACCATGCGCACTGAAACAATGAACTCCGGCTGGAACCCTGATGCACACGAAGGATCCCAAACTCTGCGGTCACTACTCAGCTGAATGCCGGGATCCCAAATCACTCTGCAGAATGCCCAACTACGTGTCCACTGCACCCACTGGGTAAAGACTGTACCATGCTCAGTACTGCGGTGAACAACTACCACCACGTAGAGCAATCTACTAAACAGAAGGATTCCTAGATCCCACAACCAGATTGGAAGTCCGCTATACGAATCAACCTCTGACTTCCACTGTTCTAATCTGATCCCAACCTCACCGTGCTGAAAAAGGTGAAGCAAACCATCGGGACCCATCCAAACTGCAGTGCCAACTCCGTCACCACCTGGATCCCAATGCAACTGAACCTCACATCCATCCGCCATGAAAAGGCAAAAATATCTAGAAGCCTTCGCAACACAATATATCTCTACAACCTCTGCGAAACTCCCATGGATATGATAACTAACCAAGCCATCATGCCCACTGACACCATAATCTCCCTGAAACCCAGAAGTAGCAAACTCTGTAAGGTACTCATCCACATGATGGTAATCCAACCTCTGATCGCGCAAGTAATCTCCCGCAAACAACTAAGTCGGGTACTTGCAGCCTCTAGTCCCACCTTCGGAAGATGGCAACTCTCCATCCCTCAATGGATGGTACAACCCCTGAGCCAATCCACACCGATGCATCAACAAATCCTCCATGTGTGGACTAAAGGAGAAGTGATGAGCACTCCTCACTATGCAACCAAGATAAAATGCCCCCACCTCTGTCAATTGTTGATCATCATAGTCATGGGGAACACCCTCCTCGTCAGTCTCATCACTCACGACACTAGAATCAGAAGATGGCTCATGTCCCTGATCCCAAATGGCTAATTGGGTAGGCACTCTGGCAACCCTCTCTACAAAATCAACCACCTCATCACACAAGCTATCAATAACCTGCTCTGCATCATCTGTAATGGGACTATCCTCAATAACACCTAAAGTAACATATGGTTCTCTGCTACTCTCACCCAATGCTCTAAACCCATCGATGTCACTTGCACCAGTAAGAGTAATGGAAGTAGCCACATCCTCAATGTGCCCCTCACCACTATCCGTGGGTATATGCTCCTCACCAACTGCTGCCATAGAAACCTGAACTGTATCTGTAGGTGGTGAAGACTATGTCAATCTTAGTGCCATAGTAAGCTCATCTATCCGCAACTGTGCCTCTTGAAGGGCCTCTTGAGTGCTCTTCAATGAGTCCATGGCAATCTCAAGCTCATAGGTGAGCTCATCGATCTCGACTCCTTTCCCTTCAATGCACCAAAACAGATCCCGTCCCACTTGAGAAGGTAATCTAGATCAGATAACAGTAAATAATTTTTCTTCATTATCCCAATCGCTTCTCTAAGTGTATAAAACTCTGTAAGAGAAAGTCCACTACCATCGTGCTCATCCATCTCAGGAGTACTCCAACCATAGGTTGCCAACATCTGTCGAGCAACATCAAAATGTTCCAAGGCTGTAGCAATCATATTATCATTAACCTTCAATTGCCCAACTAAATGATGATACCCATGTGACGAATCATCTCCACACAAATCTTCCGATTTGTAATCTACACTATGGTGTGAGGCTGAATCATCATTGCTCACTATACGAGAAGTAGCATTATGTGTACTATCAACTATGCACACAATATCATCAAAGGTACTGCTGCTATGTACCTCATAGGATGGCTCAAAAGACATTGTAGAAGCTGTTGTTTTGACAATATCTTCACACACTTCTTCTGCCAAAACATCTGCATATCCATCCGTAGAGCGATCCTGGGACTCATCACCAATAAGTAGATTTTCTGATTCATTTTCCAAGGTCTGATTTGCAAAATCAGACTTGTTGTGGCTTGAATTCTCATCACATATTTCATTTTTAACACCCAAATCTTGAGTGTCAATGTTAGGGGACTCCACACATCCATCATCTTCACGAGAAATGGCTGCTATCTCATGAGTAAGCTCGACATTATGACTGCTGTCATAAAACAGAAAACTAAGAGCTGCATCATACTTATCTGTAGTGTCGTCAAGAGACTCAACCAAAACTTCATCCTTTGCTAACTGTCCATTGCCAAGTGCTGGTTCAAAAGGTGTCTTCATAGGAAAATTGAATGTATCATGTGCCATAATTTCAGCCCCATGGCTGCAAAGTAAATCTGCATGTGTATAAGTCTCCTTAATCTCAATGGCTTCATTATGGGATCCTCTTGGTCCTTCCAAATGATGTGACTCATGAACACCAACATCCTCATGCAACATGTGCATCTCCAAATCTGCCTTCTTCGTGGCTTCTTCTTCAATGCATCTATGTGTCACAACGAGGTCTTCCTCAAGCTTCTTTACCTTATTATCTATGCATTGGTGGTTAGGCTCCCAAAATCCTTTGCATGAGAAGCATAGATTTTGTCTTCTCATTTGGTTCCTGCTCATATTAGGAGGTCTTGTAACCTGTTCATTGAGTTTAGATGTAGAACCATCATTATTATATGAATTGAAGGTGCCATCATACCTGCTCACATTGTGACCATGACTGAATTTTGTCCCTTTAGATGAAATTTCCTCCTTATACACCCTCCTAATATACTTAACCAATCCAATCTTTTTAGGACTCAAGGTGACAACAAAGTTCAGAAAATCATTAAAAGAGTACCGTGCTTTAAAATCATCTCGCATACTCTGATAGTCTTCAAAGAGTCGAGGGGCTTCCCGTTCATAGCTTTCCCTGAACTTAATGTCGTCTTGTTCAATTTCTTCTCTAGATTTCCCTACAATACTGTAGTAACCCATAACTGAACTGATGAGTGCTGGTCACTCAAATGATGCTAGATGTTAATTCACTGAATATTTGTTTTAACCCACAAACATGCAACCATTAAGACTGACATGCAAGTGCTGATCACTAACATGCAACCTCAAAACTTGACATGCAAGCATATGGGTGTTCTCCAAACGGACATGCAAGTACTGGGTACTAACATGCAACTGCAAATACTGACATGCAACTGTTCAAATTTCCGATTTCCCAACACGATGGCAGGAAACCGCTCTGATACCACTGTAATATCCCACCCAGGTGGTATATAGCCAAACAAATTTTCTGCCTTAAATCTATTATGCTTTTTCTGCTTTTTCTGATTGTTTTTTCTGAGTTTTATGTTTTTTGCATTTACTAGCACACATGCATGGATATATTTTGCCAATAATAGAAAATACGAAATATGCATAAACTGCTGAAATTTCCAGATTTTAATATCTTCTAAAATATTCAATGGTTTGATAAAATAACAAAGACCCAATTGAGAAAATATACTCTAATATTTAAATCACGAATACCCAGAAAATCGTATTGGCAAAATATGAAGATTTTTACATACTCAATTTGCTGTTATGAAAAGTATAGGCCTGATATGAATGCAACAGCAGCAATAAAAGCTTGAAATCTGATATAAATGGCTGCCAAAAATGAAGCTACAAGTCTGCAATTAATTATTCTTCATTAATCTTCAAACCCTTAATGATATCTTTCACCTTTAAGCACAAATAGAACTCCAGAATGAAGCTCTCCTCGGACAATGATTCAGCTGATCTTTCACAGCCTCAAGATTGCACAAACAATGAAGAGTTTTCGTTCTCTAATGCTGATATGAAGACAATATGCTGAAACCCTTGGTCTCATGCACAGACTTCAAGAAATCCGCCAAAGCAAAAGTCAAATGATCATTCAATAATAATGAGGTTGATTTGCTTTTTGAGTCCTTTTACAACCTCAATCTCCTTAATAGCTTTTAAATCCACTTTCAAATCCACTTTAGGTTTTTAATAAACCTTTATTATAAGTCTCATAAATGGGTGCTCCAATCCATGAAATTTAAATGTACTTTAAGTGATTTTAATGATGGGTCATGGCCCCATTGAATATAAAGTGACTTCAAAAACTTTATAATATAACTTCACTTAGCACTTTAATCCACGACTTTAATATCATTATATGACCCCCACCTTATAATAATAATTAATTATTATTAAAGATTACCTTTAATAATAATTAAAGGTCACTTATCTCCATAATTAGACATCATTTCTCAGTCCTGTCTGAACCTGGGGTTTCACCATGACACCCTCTATGCATCCAACCATCTTGCCAAAAATAGCAGGGGTCCATCTCTATCAACCTCAGTCGGCTAAAAATAGCAAGAGCCTCCAATACAGGACCAGAGACCTCTAAACAACCTTATCACCAGCTGAAACTGGGGAACAACACTGAAATCACCACATGACCAGATACCCTGCTATAAATAGAAACTCAAGAAAGATGACTTACTATAAATAGTAAGTGTGTAGAACTGAGTCCAACAAAGGCCAAACCTAAACCCATACTGAGCTCTGATGGAGAAAACACACTAATCTCTGCCAAAAGGGACCCTCTAACCATTTGAGTTAGCCTACGAGGGCCAGTGATAGGCTAAACCATCATAAAACAAGATCATGCTAAAAAGAGGACATTACATCCAATCAAAGAAAATGCATAACTGGGCCAAAAAAGTAAATCACACAATGGAAAAATCTAGAAAAGAATATCCATAATGATGCAAAAAGATCATACAAAAACAGAAAAGTTTGTTAATGCACAGTTGGCTAATAATGTGTCTTAACATGTTTGATAGTAAGTACATAAATATTTAGGATCTTTTCACTAGTAGTTTAGTTTTAGGAAGTTATCATTCTTTCACCTCTCATTGCCTCTTTTCTATCCTTTCCTTCTAATTTCTTCAGCTTATCTTTTCCTTTTCTCTTTCTCAGTAGTTCTCTTGCTTTGTCCATTTCTATATTATTTTCTCTCCTTTTCTTCGTCATTTGCTCTTTCTTGTGTCTGCCCTTTCATCCTTTCCTATATTTGTTTCCTTCTTCACTATCAGCAACTCTAACAACTATCATGCCTTTTCCCCTCATCTTATCCTCCTTCACTAATCCTTACAGTATATCCTCATCTTTCTTTCCATCAGTTGTCTCCATTAGCATCTTATAATTTTTTCTCCTCTCTAAATAATATTTACTTCCTTCTCTACTGGCTTTTTACTGTATGAATCAGTTCCTTCTGGCCTTCCTCTTCTATTTCAGCAGCAGCATAATGATAGCTTTGATTTTGTTTTAGTTCAGCTCACGGTTCTCCTTTTCAACAGGACTAATGTTATTCATATCTCTAACTCACCTGAGCAAAGATGCAGCAACAACCCACTGATTTGAATGCCAATTAAATATAATCAAAGCAGCACTAATGGGAGTTATGGGAACAACAATGATTAGAGTATTGATCTTAATGAGCCTTCTTATACCGGCGCCCCTGGCTTCTGCAATGTATGCTTTCTATCCTACAACTTTCGTGGATGAAGTGCAAACTATTATTCCAACCAGGAGACAAGCCACCCCTGCATCTATCCCCAGACACTCTCTTCAATTCTTGGGCAGCTTCAACAGTCAGATTCTTCTTGATAATTCTCATCTAATCAGCAATATAACTCTTCAAAGGAGCAGTTTTACTCCTCACAATCACGCACCGTCATAACCTAATATTTCTTCTAGACATGCATCATAGTTCAGAAATGATGGCATGGGAATTTGGGTTGTTGTTGAAGATAGTTATAGGAATCACAATACTTCAACTCCATCTAAAATTTCAGAAGGTATATTAAAAACGACCTCAATGTTGACCATTCTCCCCAGGCTAATTTTTCTTTCATGTATCGGAACTTGTAGTATGGTCATGATCATGTGAACAACTTGTCCACAATCCATTTGAAACTATCAACTGGTGCTGATTATAAAGGATCAGTATGTGAAAATTAATAATATGATGAGTATGAATGAGGAATCATATGAAATGATAAAAAGAAAAATTGGTGGCCACCTTTCAACTCTTGGAAGCTAACAATTCTCCAATTCAAGAAATTGCCTGAGCTAATGCCGAGAATCTGGACAATTCATAGTTTTCTTGTTTCTCCCTTACTCAATGTTAATGATGTCTTAGTTGTTGTTTCTAATCTTTTGCAATAATGCTAAGTTACAGCTGGTATCCTTCTGAGATCAACTTGGAATCCTACCCTGTCTGGGCTTTATTGCTGATAGACTGACTGCATTTGCAGGTCTTGGACCACTTTTCTGATATCAGTATATTTTAAAATAAATTGAAAAATTAAAAAAATCATTAAAGAGGATCTCAATCTATTCAAAGCATCTACAACAACATTCTTACAGAATACATCCTCGGAATAGCAACTAGTGTTGATGTTCAATCTAGTGACCATACAATAATATGGAATGCTTCCAAATTGTGATTGATTGCTTCATTTTCCCAAACCTGGAGCACAATAAGTAAATTCTTTTCATGTCCTCAACTCGAATTATTTTTTCTATGGATGTTTTTACACCTCTGTCCATAAAATTTATGAATTTAGACTGTTACCAAGTTCTTCTCCTAGGCCTATTTTACCCTGACCCAGTTTGAACCGGGTAGCAGTCCCAAGCCTATTCACAAACTGAAACAACCCAGGTTTGTTGTCTGAGGGCCCTTATCACACCTACGGTGAACCTGGGTACCTAACACCATTAGAAAAATGTTTTACTTTTTAAAAAAACAAAAAAAGTAAATCCTAAATCCTAAAAAACAAAATTATCTATAACCTCAAACAAGACTAAAGACATCGAAAATAGAAAAACGCCAACACTTACCTTTCATTCTTCACTTAACCAACTTTCATGCATGCTCATTACTCAGGGTTTCACACATTCATTGGTATTCAAACATCATAGTATTGGTATTCCTGTACTACTAGAAGTGTTCATTTATATACTCTGATGATGCTTTCCTGCTTACAAAATATCTTAAATGAACCTTCAGAAAATTGGATCTCATCACAGAATGACCACAAGTAGCTGTACTGGCTCCAGTTGTGATATGCAAATTTATCATTGAATTCTAGTAAATTCCCAGTATCTGATACTTTGCAGCCACTATTCTTCTAGAAAATTTGAGATTTATAAGAAAAGCCATAAATGATGGAAAATCCTTTAGGAGATGAATATTGTTCATTTAATAATAAACATAAATCTCTGGAACATAGACAGACATATCTCTCTGTATTACAATCTACAAGATTATTTATTAGATGACATATTCTTAGCATTGAATTAGACTTTTCTTAAAATGAAATGGTTAGAGGAGATTAAAAAGAAGAGGCGAAACTCACCCTTCAGGATAATCGGCCTGAAGAAGGTCGAGGTATTGATCCCATTTGTTCCCAATCACCTAACATGAAATACATGTCACTACATAACCAGCTGAAACACAATCCAAACCAAGCAGGAAAAATAACGGAGGAATTTACTACCTTTCCGCAGGTGAAGCATCGCACGGGGATAATCATGGTTAAGAACAGCTGAGCTTTTCTCTGGAAGGGTTTCACTCGCAGACGATGAATCTTCTCCCGTTCTGACAGTAAATATGCGCGACTATAGGCAGTTAATACCCTAATTAGCCATAGGCTTTTATAGGTGAGCATTATAGTGCAAGGAATTGTCTTGCTATCAAATAGTCTATAGTCTATAGTCTATAGGTAGATATATTTAAAGTTTTATCATTAAATAATGTACTTTTTTGAGAAGTTAGTATATTTAACATTGGTGGATAAGGTTATCACTGGCAATTGCACTTATTGTGCAATGGGCACGTCGATAGCTACCTGCAATGAGTGCACTATGTAATGAAACATGAAATTTTTAAAAACATAAATTTTGTTATAATTTGGCAATGAGAAGTAGTGTACAAAGTGTAGTCAGCAAAGGGTTGGAGTAGATTGTTGATTGAAATGTCTGGCAATAAGAGGTTGTCAACATGTGTAGACGATCTTCCTTCCTCTTACTAAGGGAGACATGTGTGTTATCTTGTATGGGGGCAGACCGTCAATACCCAAAGGTCAAGGATATACATAGATCTACGAAGTGCCAGACCCATGAGCCTGAAGTGAACATGAGACCTTGATGATCAATGCCTTTGATGTCTATTGTCACTCTTTCAAGAAAGAGACCTTGGAACTTATGGATTATTAAAGCACTTGCCATATTGAGCAAGAGTTAGTGGTGACCACCATTACTAACCGAAATAATGGTCACAAGGTGTGGATCATGCAGATCCCAAGACGAGCCCTCATTATGTTCAAACTTGACTACAACAAAGATTGGCAAATCTGATGGGTTGCTATCACTTTTGTAGACAATAGCTACAACTTTCACTCTCACTCCATTGACGAGACCTGTTAGGAACCCATGAATATGAAGCAATCATAACCTATTGGCCAATGCACAAGAGCATTGTACGAGCAATTATGAGGCAACCACTCATCCACTAAACTCAATATAGGTGCCCCCTTATTTACATCGTGCAACTGGTACCCCTAAGGACTTAAGCATGTGTTTATTATCTAGCACAACCAAGTAATTTGTTGGAAACAAATGTATAGAGCATTGGAATGTAGCCTACTCTATATTGCTAAGAAAAGAATTAATGCACGACAAAAGTAGCTCCCAATCAAAAAGTTTTGGCTCTACATTTTTTTTATATTAACAAGAAGGCTATGAAATTCAAGCAAGGATGGTTCACCACCTTGTAGATGAAATGTATCATTCAAGGTAACAATTGTGTTGTGTTTAAAAGGTAACAATTATATGGAAGTTGTGCCAAAGTGTTGTCCCATAAGGTGCCCCAACATATATGTGAATGTCTTTTACAAGAGGTTGTCCCAAATCACCAATGAAGATGTTGGGGTGACTACCAAGTTCCTAGGAGGCCTAGAAGAAATCTTTTGCATCAAATATTGTTCCTATTAATGTGCTCTCCCCAAGTTACTCTTAGTCCCAAGAAGAGAAAGAGCTCTTGAGGCCTTCTCAAAACACGCTTACTTGAACTCATGCTTGTAGACAATAGTCCACAAACATGTGTCGAAGTTACAAAATTAGAGTTGCATGGACAATCTTCTCTTGTAACAAATGTCTAAACCTTCAAATGCTTATGCATGCAATTGTGACTTGTGTATGAATTGTGTGGACAACATCATGTGAAAGTACAAAGTGTGTTCCACTTTTTAAGAAGTGGTTTTAATTAGATAGAAAATAAAAATAAATAACCAGATTTTAAAAATACTAAAAAATACCCATCCAATGTAACAAGATTATCCTTTTTTATATTAGAGACTGTTCACAAAAAGAGGAGGTACAATATATAGAGTATCAACACCCCGTTAACAAATATAAGATAAAGATCATAGAGTATACGATATCACCAGTTTAAACAAAAGCACAACACTAGTTATCAAAAAGAGCTAACAATATCACTATAGATGAAACATAAAGGACATTGAAAAAACTTACACAAGGCTCTCAATACAACACAGAATTACTCTCAGTAACACCTTTGGTTGTTGCTAGACTCATAATTATCCATCTCATGAGTACCAATAGTCAAATCAGTCATATACTTTGGTTCCAAGTCCTTGACAACAGGTTCAAATTTATCTTTCACAACAAAATTGATGTTCTCAATTTTATCAAGCATATTGATGTTATGAGACTTCATATGCTCTCTTAGAACCTCCATCTCACTCTCATTCAGATTATTTTTGGTGTGGGGCCCAAAACAAGCTCTTTTGATCTCTTTCTTGTATATGAAGACGAAACCCTCCTCCAACAGAATCAAAAACCTATCCTTAGGAATCTTAAGGATCATAGAAACTTGCATTAAGATACCAAGAAGGGTGACCTCACAATGTGACTCAGTAAGGCATCTTCGCTTTCTCTAAAATACCTCCTCATTCTTATTTTTCCAGATATGCCACAAAATTTTATTAGTTAAAACAAGCCAAAACTTATTGAGCTCTTTAGAGAAAACTTTAACATAACCAAAGAAAGTTTCATGCTAAGTAAACCCTTCTTTGGCATCCCATCCTTGATAGTTACCAAGAAAAGAGGACCATAATCAAAAGGCATAAATACAGTCAAAGAAGAGATGCTCAATAGTCTTGGGGTTATTACACATGCTACACATTCTAACAAGGATACTTAAGGAGGTCGAATCAATATTCACAACAAGCTTTTGAAGAAGTAAAAGCCATCTAAAACAAGTTTTCTTAGGCTCAACCATAGAAGACCAAATATTACCCAAAACATAAGACCATTTAAATTTAGACCACCTAAGATTCCAATTCTTATTAAGACCATCAATAATATCCCATATCAACAAGTAAACCATATAATTTCTTAGCAAAAAATTGATCAAACACAAAACCATCAATCCAACTAAAGTTTTCCAAAATCTTAGTGTTCAAATTCAAACAAATAGAATTTTTCATTTTTTTAAACATTCCAATGGGATAAAAAAAGGATTCGATTTTGGAACAATTTTCTCTCTAAATTCCCACTTTATAAGTGTCCAAAATTGATGAGAAAGTTCCCACCTTCTTCAACACAAAATAAGACCTATTTTGATTAGCAAGAATTTGAAACTCAATTCTAAGAATATCTCATTCTTTAATTCTATCATTAATGAAAATATCTTTGAACTCATAAACACCTCTAGAATCTCATTGCTTAGTAGAACACCCTTGAGTAAGGGCAAGAGGTTTATTATTCCAATCCAAGTTCCACCATATTGATCAAAACGTAGTAAAGATAACATCAATTCTAGAAAAGGCACTTGTATTCTTTACTAGATTCTTAACACTTTCACAAGCCCTCCAAATGCTGCTAAAGACATTGGAACCAAAGCGTTTAATAGAAAACTTGCCAAATAATAAGTCATGAGGATGCAAGGCAGTCAAGTTCCTACCTTTTTTAGGTCTGGAGAATGCAATATTAATCCAAACCAAAATTTTCCAAGGCTCAAAACCAACAAAAGCTTTTAGGATCCATTTTATAGCCAAAGAGATCCCTTGCAGTATCAAATTCTTCAACCCCAAACCCCCCTACATTTTGGAAGAAAACACTAGGCCCAACTGACTGCATGCCTTTTCCTAACCCTTTTACCATCCTCCCACTAGAAATCTCTAAGCATCTTCTAGATATTTTCAAATTGATAATTGCCAAAAAGCCAAGTAGAAGAGTAATAAATCCTATAGGAAGCTAGAATCTTTTGAGTAACTTGCAATCTCCCTGCTAAAGACAAAATATGGGTCTACAATTTTGAATTATTCTTCTCAATTTTCTTAAACATCCATTTCCACATCTCCTTCAAAGAAGGTTCAATAGAGAAGGGAATACTAAGATACTTACCAAGAATATTAGGGCCACCCCATTGTCAGCTGCCCCCTTTAAGCCAAACAACGGGAGAATTATTCCAACTTAGAATAGTAGCTTCGTTGTCTAAAATCTTAGCCCCAAAGGCTTTACAAAAAGCATTAAGTCTTTCAATCACATTAGAAAAAGTATCCTCCTTCATTTCAATAAAAAGAGTTGTATCATCAACAAACTAAGCATTCAGAAACTTATTGTTATCAAGTAGCCAAAAACCATTTATAGGAGGGCTAATCAGATCTGTCCTTAAAACATAATGCAGGGCATCAACAACTATAACAAACAAGGTAGGGGCAATAGTGTTGTTATATGGAGTCTAATCAGACTTGGAGGTTAAATTTTCCCCACTTTTATCGGTGCAATTTCCCCCCAAATTATTTAATGGGGGTTTAGGGGTAGCGTCCCTTGCGGGGTCCAGAGGCAACGCCCCTGGTGCACTTCCTGTCACGATACAAGGCAAGGTCAAGGGGCAGCACCCCAAAACCTCAAACGGCTTTTATTATTTTATAAAGGCGTCAGGAGTTATTTTTCTATTGGCCGACATAAAAAAACCCTATTTTGTAACCAACATAAGTCTTGATAAAAATGGCTAAGGGTTAGGGTTTCTATTGGTATTGTATTGTAGCATTTGCAGCGGTATTGAGTTGCAAGGATTGCTAGTTGTAATCGGTTTGATTTGCTGGAAAATAATATTGGACTCTCTATTGGTGGATGTAGCTCAAGTTTGGGTGAACCACGTTGTTATTATTTCTGTGTATTTTTCATTCCTCTGTTTAATCTTTATTTGCATTTAATTGATATCTTCTGCATGCAATTCCTAACAAATAGTGCACCCTTGTCTTATAGACCTTTACAAGAAAAAAGGCTCAATTAAGGAGCCATTTATATCAATTTGAGTAGAAGAATATTTGAAAAGGATTTTAATCCATTTACACAAAATATCAAGAAAACCAAAACCCTCCATTATAACAAACATAAATGACAATTCAATCCTGTCATAAGATTTTTCAAAGTCCAACAACAGCTTACTAACATCTTGACTAGAGTGCTTCAACCAATTCATTCCTTCCCAGCTAGTGACCAAATTTTCAAGAATGTATCTTCCTTTAATAAACCCAACATGAGTAATAGAGACAAAAAATTTAAGAACATCAGTCAATCTGAGTGATAAAAGCTTGGCTAGAATCTTATAAGAGACTTACGAAGGGTAATAGATCTCTAATTTTTAACTAGAGATCTATCGCCTTCTTTTGGAAATAATTTTATGATCCCTTTATTAATACTTCAACCCAAAGATCCCTTATCAAAGGCCTCTTTATAGGTTCAAGTAATTGTGAGGCAACCGCCCATCCACTAAACTCGATACAGGTTCCCCCTTATTTGTTATGTGTTACATTGTGCAACCGGTATCCCCAAGGACTTTAGCATATGTTTACTACGTAGAGCAACCAAGTAATTTGTTAGAAAAAAATATATAGAGCATTGGAATGTAGCCTGCTCTACATTGAGCAGCTAGGAGAATTAGTGCATGATATAAGTAGCTCCCAATTAGAAAGTTTTGGCTCTACATTTTTATATTAACAAGAAGGCTATGAAATTCAAGTTGGAATGGTTCACCACCTTGTAGATGAAAGATATAATTCAAGGTAACAATTGTGTTGTGTTTAAAATGTAACAATCCTATGGAAGTTGTGCCAAAGTGTTGTCCCATAAGATGCCCTAACATATATATAAATGTCTTTTATAAAGGGTTGTTGGCCCAAGTCATCAAAGAGGATGTTGGAGTGACCACCAAGTTCTTAGAAGGCCTAGAAGAAATCTTTTACATCAAATATTATCCTATTAATATGCTCTCCCCAAGTTACTTTTGGTCCCAAGAAGAGGATGAACTCTTGAGGCCTTCTCAAAACTCGCTTACTTGAACTCATAGCTTGTAAGGAATAGCCCACAAACATGTGTTAGAGTTACAAAATTAGAGTTACATGGACAATCTTCTCTTATAACAAATTCTTGAACCTTCAAATGAGCACTTATGTATGCAATTGTGACTTGTGTAGGAATTGTGTGGACAACATGATGTGAAAGCATAGAGTGTGTTCCACTTTTTAAGAATTCATTTTAATTGGATAGAAAATAAAAATAAATAACCAAGTTTAAAAATACTAAAAATTACAAATCCAATGTAACATGATTATCCTTTAAAAAATCGTAAAATTAAATTGCATTTTTAAATGTCATGTTTGCTTCTTCCTTATCACCCTAAAGCTTCACGCTATCACATAATCAACATAGCAAATGCTTTAACCTTCAAAAGCTTGTTTATGCAATTGTTATTTGTGCAATGACAAAGGCAAGTTGAGATTTGGCATAAATAAATTCTCACTTCTTGATACTAATATCAAATATTAGCAATATTTTGGAGTGCAATGCTTTTTTATTTCTATTAAATACCTCAAGTTGTTTGTTGACTTCCACCATTCCCAAGACCATGCTATAGTCATGAAAAACAATTAATTGCTTGACAATGTATAATATAGTATATTGTACGGAGTGCATACTACATTAATTATTTATCAATATTTGCATGCATTGAAAATTGAAATCTTGTTAAAAAATTAATGCTCTTGTAATTTTCATAGAAGAAAAAGGATATCAATAGAAGATTATAAAAATTCTTGATGGTAGAGATATTGTCAGAACGTAATGTTATTAGGGTCATACCCTTATAACATTTATATTGTTCTAATATAAGGTTATAAAACCTTATGTTATAAAACATATACCATTTAATAATAAATAATCTAATAACTAATAGATTATTAATTATTTACAAATGGTTGCTTTGAATGGGAGTGACTAATGCCCCTTCAGGTATTTTGCCACCCCTTCTATATTTAAGGAGGTTCTCTCTCATTTGAGAGGTATGTGAATTTGGAGATTTATAGTGAATTATATCACTATACACAGTATTGAAAATGGTGAGAACATAAATAAACTTGCAGATCACTCCATTTGAACAACAATATCTAAAACATAAAATAATATATTGGTGTCTTCGGGATCTTCACCACTTGATTTTTCATTACAATACAATATGGCTTTATAAAGCCATTATTATTTCTGTGTAACTTCCCAAACCTACTTACTACTTCTACAAGAAAGTAACTCCCATTTACTAACAAGAAACTAACCTATATTTATAAATTAACATTTACATGTTAATTTATTTATTTATTATTATTCTAAACTACATACTAAACTATATAAAATGATGTAATAATCCAGCATTCCCCCCTTATTACATCAATCTGAACAAGGGATGGAACACTGCAAGGACTGAACACATCAGCCCTTATGGAGACTTTGATGAAGCGCCTTCACCAATTCTCCTCACTCACCCAGGAAACACTAAACTAAACTCACCAGTGGATCTCTTGACTATCAAACCTGAACAACCTTTGTACAACATGAGAGAACATAAATATTTCCATCCTCCATGCACAATGAGAGAACACAACTCTCCTCCAAGAGTCCACAACTCCATCGAGTGTGTCAATAATCCCTCCTCTAGTGTTGCATCTGAGAAAACAGCTCTCCTCCTCTGAGAGTCCACTTTCCACTAAAAGTGAATAATCTCTTGAGAGAATACAACTCTCCTACAAGAGTCCACAACTCCATCGAGTGTCAATAATCCCTCCTTCTGGGAACACAACTCTCCTCCTTTGAGAATCCACTTTCCTCTGAAAGTGTCAATATCCCTCCAATGCTATGGGAACAATATCTCTACTCCAATTTGTACAAAAGGAAACACACCAAAGTGAATACACAAACTGTACCCAAATGTACTGCCAAAATTGCCAAGCTCCCTTGCTCCATGAAGGGACACAGATCGATGGTGCTTCTCATGTAGTGGATCATCTCTGAGCAAGAAGCTGGGTTGAGATGAAAAAAACCTCTAGGCTCCATTTTCCTCCAACATCCAATATGACCTTGTTACACTTTATCTATTTGATGTCTCATTAATCTCTTCGGTAGCACTAGCATGTGAGTCTTTGAAAGCTCGATCAATATAAACAAGACCTTCAAGCATATTTGTAAAACCCATGAAATAATAGGATGTCATTCAACCGAAAATGCATCCTTTATGATAAAACACTTATAAATGGATTCAAAAAAATGAATAAACTCTTATATCTCCAACGAAGACCCTTGTTTTTAAACTTTAAATCTATAGACAAAAGTATAACATTACCCAAATTTGAACCCATAAGCACTTAACTTCAAGTGTATTGAAGTAACCAATTTGCCCATACACCATACATGATGAAGTTCAACTCACAAATAATTTATCTTTAGTATTTCTTATGAACTCCACACATATTGTTTTTTTTTACTCTCCTTATTCTAAGGAATTCACTCCTCTTTAAAAGTTTTTAACTTTCTCCAAAATTTGTGTTTTACTCCAATACTTTAAAAACTTTTCATGTGGATGGGAAATAAAATTTAAATGCACCTTTTTAACTTCTCACATATTACTTGATTTTTCATGGCTGGATGAATCTCACGCCACTATTTTGCTACTCGCTTATCTACATCAAACTACTCATCAAATACTCACAATATCCTCAAAAAAATTATGGGTTTTATTCCTCTATGTTAGCTTTTCAAAACATTTTGAATTTTAAATTTTTGTTATAAAATGAAAAAGGTATTGCGGTTTTAGTGAGACTATGTTAAGCTGGTATTAAAAACGTCATTTTAAAATCAAAACAACTTGAATACTCAACTATAATTTGACTATAGAACATCAATTCTCACACTCAAATTAATGTCTTTCCATCCTCATTACTCCCACACACCTTGACATCTTCATTGCTCTAATACCATATTTAAAATGGTGAGCACATAAACAAAATTGTAGATCACTCCATTTGAATACCAATATCTAAAACATAAAACAATATATTGATGTCTTCGAGATATTCACCAATTGATTTTTCATTACAATACAATATGGCTTTCTAAAGCCATTATTATTCCTATGTAACTTCCCAAACCTACTAACTACTTTTATGGGAAAGTAACACCCATTTACTAACAAGAAACTAACATATATTTATAAATTAGCATTTACATGTTAACTAATTAATTTATTATTATTCCACACTACATACTAAACTATATAAAATGATGTAATAATCCAACACATAGAAGGTGTTATTGACCATGGAAGTATGTAGAGGAGTATATCCCTAGGTTCAATCTTTTTTTTAATAGACTATTTTTGTAAGTGTTTTAATAAAATTATGCTTTATGGTTTTTTATGCCAAAGAGTTTTCCCCATGATGTATATCTTGTGTAATGTGTTAAACTCATGCTTGTATAATTCTCATTTATATTTATTTTATATTTTGTTCATAATGATTAGTATTCTGTGATCCTAATTTCTAACATAGTATAAAAGCAAGTTAGGCTATACTGATCATTTTTACATGTTATACTAGAAGAAGTGTAGAACTTGATGGAAAACCTATTTATGCTTAATCAACACATGTGTAAAGTATTTGTGCAGTACATCTGGTGTGCATTTTCTATTGTTTTAAAAGCAATTCATTAGAGCCAAGTTAAAAATTCTAATCTTTTTTTTGGGTGATATTTGAGAGAATTGTCATACTAATCTCTTTTTTCTAACATATTCATATAGCATAGGATTGTGATTTCTAACTATTTGATTGTTAAGTGATGTTTGATGTTTATTTTTGAAGTATTATATTTCATCATCTAATTAATTTAAAATTATTCCATTATAAAAATATTACATTATCACAAAATCTCTTAGTGCGATACCACTTGGTTTCAAATGGTTGTGGAAACATTAGATAAATAAATAATAGATTGCTTCTCCATTCGCTTGTAGAGTGAGCATATCTTTGGTTCAATCGGTTATCTTTATAATCTTTAACCAACTTTTTCCATACAATATGTGACCTAGGAAGAGCTCAAATTTATGTTATGGAGTATTAGCCTAAGGTGTAACCCACAGTTAAGAATGATGTCTTATCATCAGGCTTCATCTCATTTTAAATGCACTACTCCAATTTAAAATCCTTATGTAGAGGAATTTTTTACTAGACTAAATTCTTATAAAAATCCTTATAAAATTTTAATAAGTTAAAGTCCTTATAAATTTTTTAATAGGCTAAGTCCTTAACAAAATCATTACCCTTTGACCAATCATCACCTCTAATTATAGAGGATTTGATGCCATTTGAAATTTGTTAGCTCCTCTCTATCTTGGTGCTAGACTTTTATGCATAGAAGAATTAATAAAGTAATTACTTTTATGTTGTAGCTCAAGATTTATTTTTAAGTTTGAAATTCACCTCTATCTATGCATCCTTCTAAAGAATTTGTATCCTCCTAAAGTCACATTCCTTCTAAAGAATTTGCATCTTCCTATAATATATGTCGCCTACTTAAGGAGGATAAACCTCTTCTTAATGGTCGCCATCCTTAGTATAGTGGTCACAATATTTTCCTTAGAATGTATATATTGATTTCGACCATCTCAAGACTTATGATAACCTTTTTCAAAATAATTAATATTTCATGGTTTCGACCATTTCAAGACTTGCGATCACCTTTTTAAATTACTTAATATTTCGTGATTTGAGTCGATCTAATTTTGTCTCCAACACAATAAGAACCTTCAACTTCGTTTTATTGCATTGAGCAAATCTAATGTTAAAAGATGAATGTTAAACACCTTCTTTTTAGGATGTTAATGAGGATTGTAGTTTTATTATTAAGACTCTAAGGGTCTTTTGAAGGGTTTTACAAGTTTCATTTACATATTATTTGGTCACTTATGCTAGATGATACACTCAATATCTCGGTGGGCATTACAACTAAATTAGTACCATTGACTTGTTTGAGATTTTTAACCACTTTTATAGTATATTATGTTCATTCTAGATACACTTGTTTCTAAATTAGAAAGGGGATGCGTATTTAATATTTGTGGTTGTTTTTGTTTTCCTTTTGGGTGAGTGTAGGATCATCGCAAGCCAAACAATGGTAGTAGGAGAAAAAAAGTGTTTTACATAGCCAAAATAGTGAAATGATTGTTTGACTTTTTATGGGTTAGACATAATATTCATTAGAATGGATATCCATTTAGAACAGATATCCATTTGGAGCAGATATTTGTTTTGTGAAACCTAAAATGGATATCCATTTTGTAAAGTATAAAAAGAAAAAAAAAAGGGCCCGCATTTTGCAAAACATGCAGCTTGCAAAATGCAGAGAGGGGAAAATGGATATCTGATTGCAAAAGAATGGATATCCAATTTGGAGGAGGCAAATTCAAAGAGGTAAGGGTCTAAATCTTCTCTTTTTTTTTTTGTAAATCAAACAATTTTTTTTGTTTTGCATCCTAAAATTGTATGTTTTAAATTTTAAAATAGGTAAAATGGATGAAGAACATCAAAACCCAAACCCTCCCCCACCAAACCCTCCAACAATCCAAGAGCAAATTGAAAAAAATATTGATGAAATAAGTAAGATTATAGAAATTTATCACCGCCATCCTCAATTGTCTTAAATGACATCAAGCTTAGAGGGAATTATTACTCATGTTCAAACCCTCACAAGCTAACATGAATCATTTAGGCAATGGTGAGAAGCCAAGAAGGCAGAATATTTTAACGGTTTATCATATGACCAAGTCAAAGATTTAGACATTACCAAAGCCATGTTAGCCCAATATTTTGTCAACCTTAAAACTAGATTGCATGGTGATGTCTGTAAGCCTAAGTATTCAATCAAATGGTGTATACATTAGGGAATTACTCAGAATTTTGGGATCATTGGTGGATTATTTTTGATAAGCCACCCAACAACAATTTTGATGTACCTTTATATTTCCTTCGTAAACTATATGTAGAGTTTGTAATGGATCACCATGTGAATTATTTTGATTTTAGAGAGTTCCAGGAAGTAGGTAAAGGAATGCCTTGAGATAGACCTGGGAAAATGGGACAAGTGCAAGGTCATTTTATTTCCCCTCCTGCTATCCTTTGTTCACCTCCAATTTAGTACCCAGATGTTGTTGCAAATGCAACACAACAAAGCCTCATTGCCATACACTCTTTGACTGAGCACTTGATTATATAGACCTCTCAACTTGCACATCCACATTATATTGGTGGTCATATTGGATCACCTGAGATTACTAGACCCTCCTTGTCCACACATGTTTGTGTGCCTCATTATTGCATTTTTTGCAACCAGTTCTCTCAGGGAGAGTAGTGAGCCACCCCTTAATACTTCAGAGTATGATGTCCCTCATACATCACCTTCGCGAGCTGAGGAAGTGGGGTCTATAACTCAAGCTGAGGGATTGGGGGCAAGAGCACAAACAGAGGCATCAGGGGTAGAGAAGGAGATAAGCAAGGCCAATCTTTCTTAGAGGTAAAATTTAAAGCTAGATTTCATGGTGTATTTCATTTGAATATAATATAAACAAAGATTAGTACTAATGTATCTAAGGGGGATAAGAGTTGATGACAAAGGAGGAGCTGACAGAAGTTCATCATGGAACTCTTTCTGCCATCTAATTTGGCCTAGACTTGTCGGTATAAATTTTTCTACACATTTAACTTTTTATTTATGCATTTAATTTTTTGTGTGTAATTATATATTAATTTATATCTTGATGTTACTTTACTTTTACAGTCTATGCAAAATGTGAATGATGTGGCACCTTTGCCAATATTCTTTATTCAAACTCCTGATCGACCCAAGAGACCATCATCTGCCGAAAGACTCTCATAACTCCAACAAAGGGAGGAGGTAATTCAATTGAACTGTACTTTAATTGATAATTTAGAAAATTCAAATATTTGATTATAGTAATTTAGATAAATAATAAAATAGAGAATCATGGTGTTTGTTACGTGTTTGATCATATAAAATAATGGTTAAAAGAATGAAAATGAGAGAGAAAGAAACATGTATTATCCATTATTCATATAGATTTGAGCTTTACTAACACATCAATTATTCATTTATTCATACAGATTTTGCAATTAATTCAACTAATGATTATGTGATCCATTTTAGAGCATGGATTGATTCATCTTATGAGGATTCCATTATGACATACAAGGTTCATTGATCACCAAGATAATTGTGTGTATTTATAAATTGATTCCATATCATTTACATACACACATCAACATATAGAAAACACATAAACATACAAGGAAACTAAAATTCCATAAAAATATAGATCATATAGATGCCCATGCCATAAACCAATAAATATGAAGACCAACCATACATATCAAAGTGTCCAATACCAAATGTCATCAACATAACAAAAATCATAACATGATCAGGTACATATCAATTGGGAGGAGGCAACATTGAGGGTCACTCCCCCATCTCACTCCTAACATTGTCCATCAACCTAGACCTTGTAGGTGATTTTTCCCTACTCCTAATTCTACTCCTAGATTTAGACTTGCTCATGAAAGTCTATCATGAATCATAACCTACCCACCTCCTTTCAGAGGTGGGAAATCTCTATCCATGTTGTTTTATAATCTACTTGTGTCACTATAATCTATTTGTTACACTCTATAATTTTCTTGTGTTACTATAAACTACTAGAATATCATTGTGCCAATAATGACACCTATATGTGGTGACATGACAACCCTCACTTGTACATGTTCTAGCTCCAAAGAAAGCTTGTCTTGCAATAGTAATGACACATCTCTCTTTATCAGGTTGCATTCCTCTCCTCCCATGCTACCACAAGCCTTGCTCATAAAATTGAATAGTAGAGAAAATTGACTAGAACATGTATATTATTTCACTATCCACTTTGTCAGTATCATAGGAACTCCACTTGTCAAATGGTATATGGTCAATACAACCACTCATCTAAGATACCTACATATTACATATGATCTATGTGTTGGGTCATTTATCATGAGATATCATATCAAATTTATAATGCGAGAGAATAAAATTTAATTGTTATATATTGCATGCCTATATCATCACCCTAGTCCCCTCCTCTTTGTTGCATTGGGAATACATTCAATGTTGTCTCTCCTCTATCCACTTCCATGGCCTTTTCACCACCTATTTTCCAATCGTATCTTTTCAATTGCTCTTTCTAGTCCTCCTCCTTTTGATCCTCTTGAACCCACTCCTCTACCCAAATCTAATGGATATAATAGTGGGGACACATCTTCTACCAATAATCTCTATGCATTTGTGACCCTGCATCGTCCTCAGCTACAACTTTAATGGGCTCATCTACCTCATAGTTATTAGTAAATTCTTGAGTGGAAAATGGTGGTCTATCTATCTCCCAAGGCCTAAGTGGTGAGTTTTGGTGCCTCCTATATATTTGAGGTTTTAGGGGAACATCCTACTAGATAAAAAACTATTTGAGGACCCACTTATAATGAAAAGACTCCAAATATGTAGACAAATACTATTCTTATGTGTACAACTACTAGGGTGGCAATATATATGCATTGGAATACTTCATATTATATGTTTATTCTATGACAAATGTAAAAGGTGAGTACAATAAATACCTTGTATTTTGTCATGAAATGTAAGAGGTTGTAAAAAAATCCATGATAGCTCATTTTCGTTGAGTCTTTAAAAATTAATTTTAAGGACACTTCTCACTAGATGTGTTAATGTGGAGAGTTACATGATCATTCACACCTCTAAACCTTAGTTGTAGATAGATATGAGTCCATATCACATTTCTAAAAAAATAGAGGTCCTACAATATTCCATGTAACTTCTACATGGTCATAAAGTTATCCCTAATGACTAATAGGTCCTCTCCCCTAATGCTAGTGAGTATTTTTTTTGTTTTGTTTAAATTGATCTATCAATTTAAAAGTTATTATGATTATTTGTCTACGTAGAGTCTTACATTCTTGTCATTTTTAATACAGGAAATGTTAGTTGGTTCATCCATGATGAGTCCTTCTCAATCAATGTAGGAGGCCTCATTGGTGGTATGTGCTTGTTTTCTAGTAGATAAGTTTTTGTTTAGTGCAGTCTAGATTGTTTATTTGTAACACATCTAACCTTTTTAATGTATGCATTTCCATTTTGTTATTAATTATATATTAATTTATTTCAATGTTATTTTACTATTACAAGCTATTGCTAAAGTGAGTGATGTGGCACTTTTCCCATCATGCTTCAATAGGACACCTGATTGTCTTAAGAGATAATCATTTGTAGAACAACTCTCTGAACGACAAGAAAGAGTTGAGGTAATTGAGTTGAATTTTTATAAATAATTGATAGTTTAGAGAGGTCTTATAGTTGATTGTAGTGATTTAGATGTATGCTAATAAATGAAAGTTCTAAATTGTAGTAGATAAGATTATATTTACTAGTCTAACTTATTTATGTTTACCATTGAACTAATTAATCAAATTAATGGTTTGACTTGTTAATGCAGTCAACTTTGCATCCATCAACTACTAGACATCATGGCATGAAGGGGACACATTTTGAGGATCCATCACAGATTAAGGATTTGCTAGAGACATAGGGTCAAGTGGACCTTTAGTATTTGGTGTAGCTATTCAACATGTAGATTGTATATAGATTTTGAGATGGCATATGCCACATTTTGAAAAAAATATTTTGAGTTGGCATATTTGCCAAATTTTTGTATGTCTACCATTATAGACTAGATTTTAATATATATACACCTTGATATACAATATAATTTAAATTCCTTATGTGCATGTATTCCTCCCTTGAAACTTAAAAGTTGAATGTATAATCACTTTACAATGGTTGAGTTACAATCAATAACATGTTATAGATTGATTTCTTGTTATATATGATTGTTTTTCTTGGTGGAAAGATTATATGTAGTTTCCTACCTCAATACATAACTTGATCTTAATTGCCACATGATTGTAGTTTTAGTTAGATATAGGATTTTCTTAGAATGGCATGTGACCTTTTTTCCTTCAAATGATAATGCATTGTCCAAACACCATTAAGAAGACCTTTTTTTTTTTCACACTGATGACTATCTTATTACTAGCATAAAACAAAAGATTTGCACATAAGTAGATGCTACATGAGTTACTATATATTTCTATATGAATACCCTAATTAGAAAGAATGAATAAAAAATAAGCATAATTGCAACCATATGAAATCTATATTTAACATTTCATTTTAATTTATGCTAAATTAGTACCTACTTGTTCAAAATTTGTTTATGCTAAATTATTATATGGATGCTTAGTGTTAGTTAAAATATTTGTTTTACTGGACTCTTTTTGTATACATCTCATAATAATCATGACATTGAAACTACTAGATTTGAAATGATAATCATTGATAATTTCTCATCTTACATGTTAAAAATGACAAAACTTATGATGTTTTTCATTAAATCAAAGATAATTATTTTTGTATTGATGAGCAAAGACATGTTTGTGTGTTTACCCATTTCATTTTCTAGTTTATGCAAAGAAATTTCATCCATAACCCAAATTCAACAACCGTTGCATTTGGAAATGTAAACAGGTGTCCATCTTAAATGGAAGTATGTTTCAATATCATATACTATTGGTATATGGTCAGCACTCCCCATGGGATTTGTGACATGGACTAACCACCTCCCATGGATTCATTAACTCTGGCGCTTGTATCAGAAATTGAAAGGTTGACCTTTTGGTTTAATGGCAATCGTGGGCTAATGGTTCATGTTCTATTCATGCTGGCTCAACAATGTTTATGGTGATTGATTCCTCATATGAGCAAGGATTTAGAGGGAGGTTTCTTGCATGTTATATACCCCTAGTTCAAGCTTCATGCAAATTAAATTATTCTTTGCTTGTCAGTGAATTTATGATGCATTATTATAGAGTGATGACACTCTGATCTTCCTGCAGTATGTGATTTCTTCTATTCTCTTGCATCATAATTTTAGGTCTATGGCGACACTACACATGTTCCTTTGATAGTATTTATCTTGAACAGTGTTCTAACATATCCATCATGTTTTGGTGTTGTGCTTCTACCATGCTAATCATCCTGACAGTAGTGGCTATGGCACTAATAGTGCCCTGTGCTTTGACAATGATTCCATCTCCTTCTTGGTTTGGCATTTGTGAGATAATATTGAATAAAGACTAAGTTGATGACAATATTTTATTGTTCTTTCATGCTTATCTCCGTAGCTCTAACAATGTTTACCTTCTCTATAACAACAATCTCAGGTCTTTGGATAGGTCTTTATCGTTTAGCTTACCTCTTTGACCTTTAGCATTGTTGTCAAAAGGGGGAGAAAAGTTGAGATACCATACAGGTTCAGATTTCTAATGGTACAGGTTCAGCTGTACATTGCCAAATTAGTTGCTTCACACTGCATATTGGTTTATTGCTGCATACATGTTTTGATACATGTTTTGATTGCTGAGATTCATTTGGTTACACTTGACAGTGCATTGGTGATCATACAAGTTTAGGTTTGACATCAGTGCCAAAGGGGAAGTTTGTTGCCCTCTTTGACATTGATGTCAAGGGTTATTTGTGGCACTTCCAGTATTGGCAAGTATTCAGGTATTCTACATAAGAAAGACATGGTTAGTTGTGGCACTTCTAGTATTGGCAATTATTCAAGTATTCTGCATAAGAAAGACATGGTTAGTTTGGTTTGCCACATTTCTACAGGTGACATACATATTCAGGTGATACATGTTTTGCATACATGTGTGGTATTCATTAAAGACCTTTGGCTTGGGTTATAAGGGCAACATTTATTTTATGTGTTTTGAGTGACACTAACATCGATGTTTGAGACATCATATGGGGACAACATGTTTGGTATACATATATTTGATGTTTTGACATGTGACATCCTTGGTAGTATAGATGTGTTGCATTTGGTTAAAAGTTTGCAATATGATATCTTTTGTGGTACAAGGTTATGATCTTATTTCATCTAAGTTTAATGTTGAAAAAGGCACTTGATTATTTCACTTGATCCAATATTCAAACAAAGGCATGTTCAAAGGAATAAAATTGCAAGGATCCTACTTACTTAGTTATCAAGGTCATCATTGATATGAAGGGTTATTGTTTCGTCTAACTTCAATGTTAGAAAGGGCAGCATTTGGTTATCTTCATTTGATTTATGAAAGGTTAAATATTATTGATTTGGTTTGAAAATCAATAATGAACAAAGGCATTTTAGGGTCACTTAAGACAATTAACCTGATCAGCAGGTTGTCAGCATTCTCATCAAGTCGAAAGGTTATGATTTTATTTGATGGTCACCGGTTTCTTTTAGGGTAAACTTGTGCTCTCGGTGACCTTGGTATATCGGGCAAAAAGAGTGTTTTTGTCGATCATTTCGTAATGTTGCACTTTGTAAATGATGGCTTTGTCACTTAGGGTTTGAATAGTGAAATTTGGCTATCATGAGGAGGATCTTTTGGATATGACAAAGCTCGGGTTTACAGTAAGCTGTAGCAAAGTCAAAATGGGAGCTTGACAGTTATTATTATTTTTTGAAGCTCAAAGGCACAAAAAAACCCTTGTCTTGTCGGCAGCTTTAGTTGATATCTTTCCTTTATGAGTGCATATTGAAGTTTTACTTTGGTCTTTCATATGGGTTGTTGTTAGTCTATAAAGCTTCTTCAGGCTTAAATTATATGTTGTTTGTTTTATGAAGTCTTTGACTTTGAAATGGGGTTTCTTGGTTCATATATACTACACTTACCTATTCTATTGAAAAGCAGTTAAGAGTCAAGAATGATGACAATTTTATGAACTTCTTTAAACTTTGTTGTGAACCATGAAGGTTGTGGTTAGGGTTTGTAACAACAATAAATGGAGGCTTACTTGGTTGCATAAATGGAGTTAGGGTTTCTTAAACTATGGTTGGAAAATAGTTTTGAAGATGTTTGTGTTTAACCATGCTTTGAAGGATGTTAAAGGTCGTGGTTATTGAATATATATGATACTTTGTTAAGTGTAATAGTTTGTAATCACTTTGATTAAATCTTTGTAATATCTTCTTACAGTGAACAAGGGTTTTTATGAAAGGTTGGTAATCACAAGGATTGCATTCTTAATCTTCTCAAAATGGGTCTATTCGACCACTTGACCTTGACAGTTATTGATTCAAAAGGAAACTGCCAAAGATAGTTGAACTGATTCTGTTACAAGTATAAACTGTTTAATGAAAGAAATGAAAGGATGTAAGACAGTATAAAAATATGGAAATGAAAACACTTTGTAGTAGTATTGATGAAGTTGTACATTCTTGCAATATTATTATCATAGAAATAGTGTATCATTGCAAAATCTTTCTTGATCACTTGAGTTGTGTGTGCACATTGATTTGTGATTATTGAACCTCAAATGAAATGAGACAGTCAAGATCTGGATTGTAAAGAAACAGAGAAACCCTTTGTATTGTATATCTTCTTTTGACCTTTGAGAATGTGTTGTATAAGATCATGTCAGTGAGACAAGTTTGATATGTAGCCAATGAGGCTTATGTTGCCAGTAAGGCATTTTGTAGTTAGTGAGACATAAAAGCCAGTGAGGCTCTGTAATTGGTGATTTTTCTGATTAAGCCAGTGAGGCATTTACTGAGTGGTTTTTCTACCCCATGAGGGTTTTCCACTCATGAAAAAATACTATGTTATGATTCTTTTGTGGATGCATTTCTGGTCTTGTTCTTTCTTTTATTGATATTGTAGCATTTGAGTTTACATATTGTTTAAGAATCCAAAGGTTGGGTATCACATATAGTTATATTCTTGAAACTGAACATTTGTTGTTTGCAAAGAGTTTAAGTGTTTTGATCATTAAGAAGTTGAAATTGATTATTAAAACATTGATTCAGCCCCCCTCTCAGTGTTTCCCGTACTCCAACATATACTCCATTTTTCAATATCATATCCTCATTTCATGGTTTGTAGGTCTAGCATACCCTTATTTCACCTTCTATATGGGTTATGGAAAGAGCATAATGAGGTAGAGAGGAAGACATAGATACATAGGGAGAGAGACACATTTGGCATGATTCACATATCCTCATTTCACCTTCTATATGGTCTCCATGCTTTGCATATCCTCATTTCATAGGTCCACATGTTTGACATGATTCACTTATCCTCATTTCACCTTCTATATGTATAATGTATCCTCATTTTACCTTCTATATGTATAACGTATCCTCATTTCACCTTCTACTTGTATAATTATTGGGAATTAAGGTGTCCCAACCTTTACAAGTTCCTAATGTTGTATTTATTTATTTTTTTCCTACTATTGTATTTTTCTATGTAAATCTTATTTTGTCACTTTGTGGGAGTTGGCACGGCGATGTGTCATCCTACATGAAAGGTGACTAGATGTATGTTTTGTCCTCGTATGAGGAGGTAGGCATCCCATGTTGTCTTGGCATAGTTTTGCCATGTGTCGATACCTTGTGGTCATGTGTCATGAGTTATGACAAATTCTCTGACATGTGAGAGCTAAAATGACAGGTGTGACAAGTTGTTGGTATGTGGTGATTGAACATGTTGTAGGGTTGTGGATACATGCAACAAAGTAAATTTTGGTGACTTTGTTAGTCGTGGTTTCCCCCCAAAATAATTAATGGGGGAGTGTAGGGGGCGGAGCCCCTCCTGTGGGGCTTGGGGGCCTATCCCCTCAATAGGGGCTTGGGGGTGGAGCCCACAGTAGGGGTCTAGGGGCAACGTCCCTGGATAGGGATTTGGGGGTAGCACCCTCGAAGCAAACAATGCCCTATATTTAATAAAGGTGTCGACAGTTAGTTTGTTATTGGCCAACATTGAAAAACTAACATTGGATAACCGCCAAAGAGGCTTGATAAATAAGTGGTTGGAGAATGTGAAAGGTCATGGGATGCGAAAGAGAATCGACATTTGTGTACTCCTGGAAGAGCTTGCATTGCAAGTGTGTTGTAATCATCTTTTGATTTGATAATACATTGTGCAAGTTTTGGAGTGTGGGGTTTTTTACCCGAAAGGGTTTTCCCCACCTATATTTTGTGTTGTGAGCATTGTACTTATTTTTGATGTGTTATCACCTTTCTGTTAATGTGCATCTAATAACCTGTAACTAGAAAAGATTAAAATTATTGCATAAATCTCCTCATTAGATCAGTGTAGGAAGTTGTTTCCGCATACCTTGCTTCCTTTCAATAATGTATCCTCATTTCACCTTCTATATGTTTGACATTATTTTCTTACCCTCATTTCACCTTCTATATGTTTAACATGATTTTCCTATCATCATTTCACCATCCATAGGTCTAGTATACCCTCATTTCACCTTCTATATGGGTTATGGAAAGAGAAGTATGAGGCAGAGAGGAAGAGAGAGACATAGGGAGAGAGATGTACATTTGGCATGATTCACATATCCTCATTTCACTTTCTATATGGTCTACATACTTTGCATATCCTCATTTCCTTGCGTCTACATGTTTTTCATGATTTTCTTATCCTCGTTTCAACTTCTTTATGTATAACATCCTCATTTCACCTTCTATATGTATAATGTATCCTCATTTCAATCATTTTATTATCTTCATCTCACCTTAGATATATGTTTGACATTGTATGTTTAGTTAGGGAGAGGCTGAGAGGTCTAGATGATATGTGTGACATTATATCATCATTTCACCTTCTATGTTTCACAATATTTGCTTACCTTCATTTCACCTTCTATATGTTTAACATGCTTTTCCTATCATCATTTCATTGTCTATAGGTCTAGTATACCCTCATTTCACCTTCTATATGGGTTATGGAAAGAGAAGAATGAGGTAGAGGAAGATATAGATACATATAGAGAGAGAGACATATTTACTAGCAATGTAGGGTCCATGTCACAAAACTTGTAGTGCCATGTGGCTGCAAATTTTGAATTGGGAATGAGTTGTGACTTCAATGTGTTCCAATGTTTGTGGGGGAGTGAACTTTTTTCCCTTACAGTTGATAAAGATGACTACATAGGGTGAGAGTTACATTTGGCATGATTCACATTTGGACCTAACTGAGAGTGCTGAAAGGTCAAGGCGGGTGGGTTTATGCTACTGGAGGCCCTGTTTCATTAACTAGATGTCCCAATCGAGTCAGGCTATATTGTACCAACAAAGTCTCTTAAGAGACTTAAGCATAAAAAACTACCAAACTTTGATGGAGTAGTTCTCAAAATTCATGGCATCTAGGAATGATTCATTTGGACCTAAAGCTATATGTCAGGTCCCTCCACAATAGCCTCTCTCAGTTTTTACCAACTCAACATCATTTGACCGTGTCAATGGCGGATGCATTCTTGCAAAATGCCTTAGTGGCATTTAGTGTAAAGGTGCCAAGAGCCATATTTTGTGTTTTCACCCTATGGGACCTAACTGACAGTGTTAATAGGTCAAGGTTGGTTGGTTTATGCTATTGGAGGTCCTCTTTCATTTCCTAGGTTTCCCAATTGAATCCGGCTACACTGTACCGACAAAGTCTTTTAAGAGACCTAAGCAAAAAATTGCTAAACTTTGACGAAGTAGTTCTTGGACTTTGTGCACCTACCAATGATCCATTTGGACCTACAACTGGATGTTAGGTCCCTCTATAGTAATCTCTCTCAGTTTTGACTAACTCAATATCGTTTGACCGTGCCAACAATAGATGCATTCTTCCAAAATGCCTGAGTGGCATTTAGTGTAAAGGTGCCAAGAGCCATATTTTGCATTCTTCACCCTGTGGGACTTAACTGACAACACCAACAAGTCAGGGTGAGTTGGTTTATGCTATTGGAGGCCCTATTTCATTCCCCATGTGTCCTAATTGTATTGGGCTACACTGTATCGACAAAGTCACTTAAGAGACCTAAGAGCAAAAAATTGCATAACTTTGACAGAGTAGTTCTCAGACTTCATGGGACCTATGAATGATCTGTTTGGACCTACAACTAGATGTTAGGTCCCTCCAAAATAACCTCTTTTGGTTTTGACCAACTCGACATCGTTTGACTATGCTAATGACAAATGCATACTTGCCAAATGCCTTAGTGGCATTTAGTGTAAAGGTACCAAGAGCCATATTTTGCATTCTTCACCCTGTGGGACCTAACTAACAGCACCGATAGGTCAGGTGGGTTGGTTTATGTTAATGGAGGCCCTTTTTTGTTCCCCAGGTGTACCAATCGAATCAGGCTACACTGTATCGATAAAGTCTCTTAAGAGACATGTTGGCACTTGAAAAATCAATCCTCAAAGTGCCCCTTTTGCCCCCAAATAATCCAAAAATCATGTACAAATCCCTTAGCCAAGGTCACCATTGGATAGAGATTTCAATTATGAGCAACTTTGCCTTTTGAACCATCTCAAAATTCCTTAAAATGAAGAAGTTATCCTTGGTCAAAGTTTGGTCAAAAAATGGTTAAATATTGTTCCTTTTTGCCCCTTAGAAAATTTTCATATTGTGCCTTATTGTCGGCAAATTGACAAAAGTCTTAACCTACGAACTTGTTCACAAGTTCCTTTTTCTACCGATTTGCCGACAATGAAGTTTGTTGACAACTGTATGGCACAGGCTGGTGGCAAAGTAATAAAGGAGAGAAGAAATCTGTTATTGGCAAAGTGCAAAAGTTTTGGAATCCGAATGTTCGCCGATGGCAAAGTTTGTTGATAGTGCAAGAGTTGAGGAAGCTGCCATGGCATAAGTTCAAAAGTTTCTAAGGCAGGGAAGACAAAGATGGGCTTTGTCGGCAAATTTGGAGGTTCATGAACCTCCAAGTTTGGCCGACTAAGGGTTCAACCGATAAGGAATTCACTAATAAAGGGCAACAGGAATGCAGAAAGGAATTAGTTTAGTGGAGAAAGGATTTGCCAACAAGGGCAAGGATAAAGGAAGTAAAGTTTGCATATGGGAAGAGTCACTGACAAGGTGAATGGTGAAAGGCAAAAGGCAATAGGTTCAACAATTTGGCAAAGTTTAAGATTCTTCATATTTGTCGACAAGGCCAATATTGAAGATTTGGCTAAGGCAAGAGAGAAAAGGTGCCCTTATCGGGAAATCAACAAAAGACCGAACTTTCTGTAAGTTCATGTTTTTTGCATTTCATCGATAAGGTGATAGAGAGGGCTAAAAGGGGGAGGAGTCATAGGTTCATGATAAGGTGTTTTCGCCGATAAAGGAGGGGAAAGTTGGCTAAGGGGTGAAGTTCCAAAATGAAAGAATTTGTTGATGAGGCAAATTAGCTCCAGTTTGGCAAAAGTAAGTTTTTCCAATAGAAGTGGAAACAGGTGCAAAGGGCGGTAGGTTTGACAAAGCCAGCTTTTGCCGACTAGAGTGTGGCAAAAGAAAAGGGAATGCTAAGATGGAGTTTGGCAAATGGTTGATTTGCCGATAGTGGCAGCTAGGTTCGGAAAGGAAGATATTTGTCGATAAGGCAAATATGAAGGTGAAAAGATAGAGTGTGGCAAATTAAAGATTTGTTGACAAAGCGAGAAAATGCAGGTGACAAGCTGAAGAAGAAATTAGCCAATGGTGGAGGATGCGGCAAGTTCCCGTTGAAGGACTTTTACCAATGAGGCAAGATTGAAATGCATAATGAACTATGAAGCAAGGATTCACAAAGTGTAAAGTCTTTAATAATTTTGAAGTGTTGTAAAAGATTTATAAACACTTTGGTCGAGATCTTGTTTTTCAAACAGTTTTCTTCCCCTTTGGCCGCCATAAATGCAGGAGTACTGATGTGACACAAGTGGCTAGAACAGTGTATGCACATGTACCAAATTTAAAGTGATGGATGGTGTGTTCTAGTATCCTATATTTTCTGTAAGTTCTCTCAAGGACGTGAATTTTTTTTTCAGAGCATGGGCTTCCTTATGTTTCATTGATTCTTCTGACCGTGGTTGTGGGCTTACATTCAATGCAGCATGGGTTGTTTGTTGACTAATCTTTTCAACACTCATGACTAGAATGCTATATATACATCAAATGAAGACATTTTGTGTGTTGATCTCTGAGCTAATTGTTTGGTCTAGGAGAGCCTAAGGAGTTTCTCTGGCACCAACACACGTTTTGTCTAGTTTATAAGTGAAGGGATATATTCAGTATTGTGTAGGAAGGTTATAGAATGCAAATTTGAAAGTAGTGAATGTATCCACAAGAGTTTGTAATGATTTTGGTAAATATGTAATCACCGTTATGTATTTTCCTTTGCCACATTTGCTGGTATGAGTGTAATAGGTGTTTACAGATGTGTGATAGCATCTAAATAAATACAAGGCTTTGTATTTTCCATCATTTTGTTACACAGGAATTATTGCAATCCTCGTTTGGATTATTAAGTATGTTTAATGTATGAAAATCTATTAGAAGGCCATATGTGCAAATGTATGTCTAGTTCTGTTGATCCTTTATCAAGTATTTTCTTTCCTCCTTACATTCTATGACTCTGTTGCCCAATAGAATAGGCATTGGTCCATATTGGAGAGGGACCAAATAGTATTTTAAATCAAACAAATCATTTACCTGTGGTTCATGGAAAAAAACATCTTTCCTATGCATGTACATTCACACAGTTGAATCAGCTTAATGAGAGGCCTATGCAACCAGTTTGTCTTGATCTAGTGACAACTTTGGGGTCAAGTATACATTGGGTATGGATATATTTGTTATTGGTGTTATATTTTATGCCTCTAGGAATATCCCTCCTAGGTCTAGCTGAGCCTGAAGTGCAGAGGAGTTTACCCACTCCTGTAGTTGGCAAAAATTCCCCTTTATTTGTTGACAAACCTCTTCCTTTCACCTTGATGATAGTCCCTAGCCTGGGTGTTTTAGGAACGTTTTAGAGTTTTGGGTTGTGATTATTTTGGGAGCCAACATTTTGGCATCGTTGCCGGGGATGACTTGAAAAGATGAATAATTTGAAGACCTCTGTAACAGTCGTTGCAGTTGTGCAGTCTGTTATTGTGGGTAAGTTGATAGCCTTTCAACTTATGCCAATAGACTGGTGTCAATATATTGCTGGGTTAAAAAATTTCAAGACTCTGCTGGTGTGAGCAACCCAGAATCAATTTCATTGCCTTGAAGATTCGTCACGCTTCAAGGGTTTTCCTCATTCATTGAGGTGGTGACTCTGCTGTCAAAAGAAAACAAAGTGTTGTTGTTGTGTGCATGTTTCAAGGAGGTTGTAGTTAGTTAAGGTACAAGTTTTCTTTCTTCCTTGACCATGGTTTCTTTCTCAGTAAAGGAACGCATTGTTTGCTTTCCTTTGTCCTACACAAGTGGTTTGAAGTTGGTCATGGCCAACTATTATGAATATGGATATCCTAGGGAGAATTCTTGCCCTGCATCTTATGTTGAAGACCCTAGGAACTATATGGCCTTTAACCATCCTGGTAATGCATTTTCTAATCATAACCCTGCCAATTTTACAAACCCAAAAAAATTTGAGCCCTTGCATAGTAGAATGAAAATTCTTGGCTGTAGAACAAAATTGAAAAAGAAAAGCAATTGTTAGTCTTTGTTGCAGCAAGAAAGAGAATTAGCAGGACGAATCAGGCTATATCAATCTAGGCCACAATTTGATCCCTTCTTGTTGTTCCCAGTTGTTCTTTTCCTCAACCTCCCTCTGTTGCAAATGAAAACACCTATAGACAACTAGACCTCTCATGGGTCAATTATGAGCAACAATCCATGCCCAAAAGGATTTACAATCAAATGTTTTTATTTGATGGGTGTGAGGTTTTCAATGGGAAGGCACACATTGATGCATTTTCAGACTTCATGGATAAATTTCATTTTGGAAATGAGGATATATGCATGAGGTTTTTTGTTAGATCTCTATGTGGAATAGCACGGAAGTGGCTGGTTACTTTCCCTAACCAACATTTTGCTTCCTGGGATCAGTTGGTGGCTACCTTTGAAGACTTTGCAAGTAGTCTAGACCTTGTTTTTCTTATCCAAAAACTAGAAAATATTAGAAGGCAAGAAGGAGAGTCTAGCATGGAGCTTAGCCACAGATTTGCTGTGACCCTGTCTCACATCCCAAAAAAAATTAGATCTAATCTTCCTATGTGTATTGATATGTATTTGAGAGCTTATGACAATTCTATAAGCTCAAGTTCTATACGAGAGGAATTCAATCTAGTGGGTTTGCAACAGGCCTATGTGTTCATTGACTATGTTGACAAAGTTAAGTTGGATATGATTGCAAAATCTATATCCTCAAATATAGAGGTAGCTGATAATGAACAGGTTGTTGTAGACAATAGGGATGTGGACATTTCATATGATCTAGACACAATATCATGTGATGATTATGTATGTAGAAGGGTAGAGGAAGGTGCTGGTGCAATGTATGAGAGCAATTCGGATGAAAATAGTAGTGACTACACTTACCTTTGATTGGATTAGACATCCGTGGATGATGAAAATGAACAAATCAGTGATGGCATCCAATCTGATGAAGAGAATTTCGACCCTACTACCTGCTATTGTATTGTAGACCACCTGGAAGGTATGTATGCAAGTGATGCATCAGATGAATCAGCTCAGGTGATTGATTATATAATGCATGCATATATACTGATGAAGCAAATGATGATGAAGAGATGAGCATAAGAGATAATTCCATCTATGAGGAGCATGCAAGTCTATCAAATGGTGTTGTTTATGATTTTCATTGGTATATGGATAATCCTCTTTTTGAAGATGATCTTGAGCTCAATGAATTTGAGATGTTGGCTTTGGAGGGGGAGAGTTTTATGTTGTATGACACGGCTACCTATGGACAACAAGTGGAAAGAGAGGGATGTATATAAAATGATGTTGAAGGTGAACAAGAGACTAGTCTCTTGTTTGGTGTACTACCCTCATTCATCCCTGATAATGACAATGAGGTCATTAGCACTTGTTTGCATAAAGATGATGGGAGTTATGCTTCAGCTGGACATCATGAGGGTAATGCTATAGCTACAGGCAAATCTAAGGTAATTGTCTCCCACCTTGAAGACCATGTAACAAATGATTTTCTAGAGCTTTGTTTGGAGAAGTTACCTCTGATTAATGTGGATCATGTTGAGAACACATTTTTGAGCTCATTGGATGGGCCTGATGACATTTGGGCTGAATGTTCAAGTATGGGTCAAGTTGTTGACCTACAGGGTGATGAGGAGAAAATCATTTCTGATTTTCTTAGCAACAAATTTTACACAACAGTGTGTGCCAAGGAATACAAAACAGAGAGCCAAATTGAAGATTGTGATTCTTCACTTGAAGTGCCTCAAATTTCAGACTTATATGCTAATGCTAGAGTTTTAAATCTGAATCATGTCTTTGATTCAATCATGCACTATGAAAGTGTTGTTGATCTCCTTCAACACTCTTCCCCTTTTGAAAAATTATCTGGCAGCCGTTGTGATGTCTTTTCCAATAATCTCCCAATAGGTCTAGAATAAAACTGGGGGCAACCCATCAAGTCCTGAGGCCTTGTATGGGTCTAGAGAGAACACCACACCTTTCACCTCCTCCTCAGACACTTCCTTTACCAGACCAAGATTATCTTCCTCAAATAAAGAGTTGGGGACAACTTCTAACAATTGAGCAGGCACGGTATCACCTTCTTGAAGTTGAGGCCCTGCCCCATTCAGGATTCTCTCAAAATATTTGGCTCCTTCAATTCTGATTTGTTCTCATCTTTTATGACACTCCCGTCTTCTAGGATTATTTCAGAGATCCAGTTTCTTTTCCTATGTTTCATGGTTGACTAATGAAAGAATTTCATGTTCCTGTCTCCCTCCTTTAACCATTGAATTCTAGATCTTTGTTTCCAATATATCTCCACTTTCCACTATATTATGAAGTTCAGATAGCAATTCATTTTCCTTCGCTCTATCTTCTTAGGTGAAGATACCCTTGTCCATGTCACCTTAAATTTTTAGAAGATTGGTTGTGGCCTCAAGTTTTCTCTTGAAAATGTTGCCAAATGAGTTCTTGTTCCAACCTTTCAGTTGATACTTGACCTCTTTTAGCTTCTGCACTACTCTAAACATGCCTAAACCATCCACTCTCTTATTCCACCAACTAGAGATCAATTGGTATAGATTCAGATGCTTAGCCCACATGGCTTCGAATCTAAAATGAAAGCTGGTTCTCTCCATGTCTAGGCACCAGGAAAGGACTAGAGGAGTGTGGTCAGATCCGAACCTCAGGAGGTTTTTGAGCTTGCTTCATTCAACTATGTCCCAATCTGTAGAGACCAAGACCCAGTCAAGTTTAACCTGGATCAACTTATTTCCCTCCCTCCTATTGGACCAGGTGAAGTTGAAACCTTCCAGTTCCAACTCCACCAACCCACCAGAGTGAAGGAAGTTGTCCAAGTCCATCATGTTGTCACTGAAATCCATGATTCCCCCTAGTTTGTTAGAGGGGTAAAGCAAAGAGTTGAAGTCTCCCGGAACCATCCAATAGGTATCCTCCCACTTGTCTCTGGTCTCTATCAAGCCAGACCAACATTTTCTCCTTTGTGTAAGATATTTATACTATGTTATAGTAGCATATCTGAAATTATAATTTGCATAATGTATACGTTATTAGTTATCATGGACTAACCACAGTTTTGGTGTCTAAGTGCGACAGGATCCATCATTCACCTCTACCTGATGAGAGAGTATCATAGAGGAGAGAAACCTAGTACCTCTAAAGGTTGTCTGCATGACTCTCTCACACACACACTAAATTACCTTTTCATGGTTGCATATAGGGTGGGATTGTGGTTAGATTTTAAGTTTTGGAATTGTTTTCTTTCTGTTTCAATTTCTCCTTAGCAAAACTTCATCTAAATTAATTTCAAGATGTAATAATGAATATATAATATATATATGTTTATGTGTAGGTAATACAAGTGTGGATATATGGTGTATATACATACATATGATATATATATATATATACAACACAAATAGGCATATACTCATTTACACACATATTATATATATAGTTAACTATTATAAATAATTAATTGAGTTAAATAATAGGATATAGTAATATATTTTTACTTATCCTTAAATAAGAATAAATAATAATAATGATAATAATAATAAAATATAATAATTGTTTTGGCAATAACAATAATATTATTGCAGCCAAGAGCAAATATTATTGTTATTGTCCAACAGGTTTTATTATTTCGTTTACCAACAAAATCTCATATAAATCAAGGATAACGTGATATATATGTTTATATTATTAAATCACTTAAGGGACAAGAGGAAATAATCACCCTTTTTTTAATATTTCATGGAAAGACCATTCTCGTACTTGACATCTGTATAAACAAAGAAATCTGGAAAATTGCTCCACTTGAGTTGTTGAGCAAGGAACATTGGGAAGTTATCAAAGTTTTACTTGGCATTTAATTAACATGTCTTCAAACATCTAGAACCTTGCAAAGAGGGGAAAGTGCTTCTCAAATAGAGAATTTTTGGAGTTTGAAAGAATGTTGATAGAGGAATGAAAGTGGGAAAGAAAGGAAAAGAGAGGATTTGGAGGTGAAAATTGAAGATACTGGACAAAGAAATTCAGATTTGCAAAAGGATTGAGGTAAGGATTTTACAGAACTGTTTAATTTGAACATAATTTATACAAGGAATTCCTTTACCAAGTTATTGAACATTAGGGCAATTAATAACTTCTGAGTATTTCTAAATTCTGAGCAACTGGTAGGATATTATTTCCTCTAGAGTTTTCCAATTCTGAATCTTAGCAATAACAAGTGTGTTCAATTTGCTACAATATCAAATTTCCCTAAATTAGGGTGGCTAGGAAATTTATAGCTTTGGTTGATGACCAACTGTAGAATACCTGCAAGAAAATTTAAAATCAGTTTAACTAGAAACAAAGGAAAACATTCTTTGTAAAATACACACCTCCATGAAAAATACATTACATGAATTAGAATTATTATAGAGGTATTGAAATCAAGTAATTCAAGAATGATATTGTTGAATCTTTGTATATGTAGAACCAAAAGTATACAGCAGAATAACCATGCATTTCATTACAATGTAGATACCATACTAGGGCATATAAATTTTTTAAAAAAATTGAAGGCTGCCAGCAGAAGTAAAATTGGGCGATCCATGGAGGCGACCCTGTTAAAATGCACAGGACAACTGAGAGGGGGGGAGTGAATCAGTTGTCACCAAAAATTAACTTCTTATAAACATCAAAACATGAATCAATTATCCACTGTTATTATGATTTAACCATGAAAGCATGAAATCATAAACTTAAGCATAATCACACATTCAACACTAGATTTTTTACGTGGAAAACCCTATAAGGGAAAAACCACAGTGAGTGTTAGCTCACAAAATAAATATGTTATAGCAATACCAAAAATTAGAGGCTCACTGCCTTAGGGCTCACTGCTCAAAATGCTCACTACAAAAGTTAGGGCTCACTGCCAAGGGTTTGTGAACTAATTTGATAACATCTACTCCATGCCTGAGTTCAGTTCCATTGAAGCGCAATACATTTCCTTTGCTCTGCTCTGCCTTTTCACTTCACACTTATCTTTACATTTTCACACAAGGACATGTTTTTCACAACTTCATTACATGTTTTTATACAATTCATCAACCTTGGAATGTACATCAAGGTCAGCATTACATTCATCAACTATTGGAGCAATCTCCAAGGTCGGCATTACAAGCATACATAGAAATAGGTCTGGACCTAAACAAAATTAGCTAAGGAAAAGATGTATGTGAAACACGTTATGCCTTAGCTGGGACTCAAATGCAATCTTCCACACCACAACATGCTTTCACAATCTTCAATGCATCTCCACAAGTAGTGAAAACAACCAGGTCAGCCAAGACTTGGAGTTAACACTTAAGTCTTTTAGGAATAGTCTTCATCCATGATCTAAATTACTCTTCACAGACCAATCAGAAGGTAGGAACATGATTAGGAGACATCCACAGGAACAACCAATCCATAGACAAAGAAATTCATTCTACAAGAAGTGCGGAGCAAATTACTGGACTATTCTGCTGTAAACAAAGATACTCTTCAACACACTGTTTCCACTGGGAGAGCAAATTTTCTCAAAAGCACTTAGAAACATAATATCAGGATCACTTACTCATTATCTTCAACACTTACATAGGCCAGCATAAATCAACTAACTTAATACAAGCAAGCAACAAAACAAGATCACAGTTGACACCAATGACAACACAGATATGCTGACATCAATGACAACATTGGTTAGGCACATACTTGTAACAATCTCCCCCTTTGTCATTGATGGCAACATATGATGTGAAAAACTATAAAAACCATCAAGACAAGATTCTGTACTGATTACCTTCTCCCCCTTTCTCTTTATAGATCTACACTTTTTCTCCCTTTAAGTTTTTCACATGATTTCTCTCCCCCTTTGACATCAATGGCAAAGGGCACATACTTGCATTCTGCTGCTCTGATCAAATTGAATTTGCTCTTTTATCAACACTGTAACACTTATTGCTCTTTGTCAAGAACACATATCAGCAACATCTAGCTACTCCTCCTGAGAGGCAGCCTTTAAAACATCAATCCAGATCAAAGATTGAGGCTTTGGGCACCACTGGATTGATGCATTCTTATGCATCTTAGTTTAGAGCAGGAGGGGTAATAACCCCTAACTTTTCTTTGAGTTAATCAAAAGTATCCTTAGGTAGAGGCTTAGTGAAAATATCTGTAATATGATCCTTTGTAGACACGTATTCCATCTTTACTTCATTCTATGTCACATTTTCTCTTAGGAAGTGATACCTTATAGATATATGCTATGTTCTTGAGTGCATCACTAGATTCTTTGAAATGTTTATAGCACTTGTATTGTCACAAAAGATTGTAATTGGATCTTCATACACAACTCTTATGCCCTTCAATGTTTGCTTCATCCATAACACTTGAGTGCAACAACATGCTGCTGCAATATACTCTGCTTCTGCAGTAGATAAATAAATTGAATCTTGCTTTTTTCTCAACCATGAAACCAATCTATTGCCCAAGAAGAAAGAACCTCCACTTGCACTTTTCCTGTCATCAACATCTCTGGCCCAATTTGCATCTGTATAAGCATTAAGAGTGAAATCATTATCCTTTGGATACCATAGGCCATGATCTAGAGTACCTTTCAAATATCTCATGATTCTCTTGACTGCCATCACATGTGACTCTCTAGGATCTTCTTGCAATCTTGCTACAAGACAAGTTACATGCAATATGTCTGGTCTGGTATGGGTTAGGTAAAGAAATCCTCCAATCATGGATCTGTACCTTTTCTAATAAGTTTTGGGTGAATCATCAGTCTTGCTTAATTTACATGTAGTCACCATGGGAGTACATACTAGTTTAGAGTCCTCCATTTTAAATTTCTTCAACAACTCTATCACATACTTGGACTAAGAAATGAAGATTCCTTTATCTGATTGAGTAATCTGCAGACCTAGAAAGAAATTCATTTCACCAAACATGGACATCTCAAACTCCTTTTGCATTTCCTCTGCAATTTCTTACACATACCTTCATTGCCTCCAAAGACAATATCATCAACAAAGACTTCAACAATCAGAATTTGATCACCATTAATTTTGAAATAGAGATTGCTATCAACAATACCTTTACTGAACCCTAATTGCAACAAATATTTATCCAATCTTGCATACTTGGCTCTAGGGGCTTGCTTGAGTCCATACAAAGCTTTCTTCAACCTGCACACCATATCACCTTGTTTTGATAACTGAAATCCTTCTGGTTGTTCAATGTAAACTTCCTCTTCCAACTCACCATTCAAGAATGTAGATTTCACATCCATCTGATACACTTTGAAATCTTTATGTGCTGCAAATGCCAAAAATATTTTGATTGCTTCAATCCTAGCTACTGGAGCATAGGTCTCCTCAAAATCTATCCCTTCAACCTAAGAATATCCTTTGCATACCAGCCTTGCTTTGTTTCTAACTACTTCTCCATTCTCATTCAACTTGTTTCTGAAAACCCATTTAGTTCCAACCACATTCTTATCAGCAGGTCTAGGAACCAATTCCCAAGTTTGATTCTTCTCTATCTGCATCAGCTCTTCTTCCATAGCTTTTACCCAATTTTCATCATTGCATGCTTCACTAACATTTTTAGGTTCAATCTTAGAAAGAAAATAGTAGTTCACCTGTTCTTCTACAACTCTTTTCCTTGTTAGTACCCCTTTGCTTTTGTCACCTATAATCTGATCTTTAGAATGATTAATTCTTACATACCTGGGAGTTTTAGTAATACTTTCTAGAGTCTTTTCTTCTTCATCTTGACTATCTTCTTGTTCAACTTTTTCTTCAATCACTGTAGCCATAGGTTCATTTGATTCATAGCCACTCAGATTAGATATTCTTTCCTCATCTTCATCCACCTTCACATTAGCACTTTCAATAATATTTTTCATTCTCTTATTGTAGCACCGGTAGGCCTTGCTTTTGGTAGAGTAACCAAGAAAAATTCCTTCATCACATCTAGCATCAAACTTCCCTAGATCTTCTTCTCTTTTGATATAACATTTGCTTCCAAAAACCTTGAAATATTTTACTGTAGGAACTTTTCCATACCACAATTCATAAGGAGTTTTAGTGCCATTACCTTTGACGTGAACTCTATTTTGAATGTAGACAACAGTATGTATGGCTTCTCTCCAATACACTTCCTGTAGGTTAGCCTCCTTCAACATAGTCCTAGCATCTTCTTGAACATTCTTGTTCTTCCTTTCAATAACTCCATTCTGCCGAGGAGTCCTGGGAGCATATAACTATCTTTTTATTCCTTGTTCTTCACAAAAAATGTGGAATTCATTTGATGTAAACTCACCTCCTCTATCAAACCTTAAGCATTTGATCCTCAATTCTAGCTCATTCTCAACCATTGTCTTGAAGTACTTGAACTTTTCTAGGGCTTCTGATTTATCTTTTAGAAAAGTGACCCAAGTCATTCTAGAATAATCATCAATAAGCAACATATAGTACTTGTCTCCTTGCAAACTTCTTATCCTTGCTAGGACCACAAAAATTTGTATGCACCAGATCCAACAATTAGGCAAAAAATTATTCTTTACTCTTGAAACTTGTTCTTGTCTGCTTTCCCAACTGACATTCCTTGCAAACAATATTAGCAGGCTTTACAAGCTTAGGTAAATCTCTCGCAGCTTGTACTGAACTTATCTTCACCAAGTTGTCAAAATTGATATGACACATCCTTCTATGCCACATCCAACTCTCATCTGTTTGAGCCAACAAACAATAATCATTAGTTCCACTTAATTGATAAATATTACCTCTGGTCTTCTTACCAGTAGCAATCACTGTTCCAGAGCTTTCCATGATCTTGCATCCATTATCCTTGAATCTCAGATCATAACCTTTGTCACACATCTAACCAACACTCAAAAGATTATCCTTTAAACCCTTCACATATAGGACATCATCAGTATTATGCTTTCCATCAAAAGAAATAGATCCTTTTCCACAAATCTTACCAGCTGCATTATCTCCAAACCTGACCAGTCCTCCATCATACTTTTCCAGACTTACAAACTTACTTTTGTCACCGGTCATGTGATGTGAGCATCCACTATCAATAATCCATTTATCCTTATCTTCTCCACCTGAACAGACAAAGCACTTTCTTCCACTGGTTTTTCTTCCTTCACACAACTAGCAAGATTAGTATATACAAGTTCTTCCTTAATAGCAATAAACAAACATTCATTTGCACTAGTAGTAACATCATCATACTCATCATTTGTTACACCATCATCATCAAGATCTCTAAAAATATAACATTTCTTTACAAGCCTAGGTTTACTTTCAAACTTCTTTCTACCTCTTTCAATTCTCTCTGGACACCTAGAAGCATAGTGACCGATCTTACCACATGAAAAGCATTTGAATGGTAATTTGCCTTTATACTTACCAGTACCTCTTTGCATTTTATCTGTAAAGTTGGCTTCAATCTCCTCAAGGTCATCATCAGATTCCATAGCATACTTCTTATCTCTTGAAGTCTTCTCTAAAGTACTAGCTTTGAAAGTAGTCTCTATTTTAGGTAGGGCATCACCAAACTCTCTCATCTCAAAGGTTGTAAGTTTTCCAAGCAACTGATCTTTTGAAACATCTTTCACAGTCATGATTTCTTCAATTGCAGATACTTTGTGACTATAGGATTTAGGCAATGACCTTAGAGTCTTCAACACAACCTCTTTATCATCAACAGTTCCTCCAAGACCTTTGATTCCATTAACAATTTCATCTTGACCTTTTGTAAGTAGGTTGTTATGTTCTTATCTTCACTCATTTTCAAACCTTCATGCTTAGCTTTCAAGTTCTACAATTTGGTACCTTTTACAGAATCATTTCCTTCATATAAATTCTTCAACTTTTCCCAGATTTCATGAGTTGTTTCCAGATCCATGACTTTTACTAACTCAGTGTTGGACAAGGCGCTTAATAGAGCATCCCTAGATTTTCCATTTAACTCATATTGCTTGATTTCATCATCACTTGATGGACCATTATGAGGAATAGTATATTTTGATTATGTCATCTTCCAAACACTATAACCAAGACAAATGAGATGACTTTTTATTTGTACCTTCCAAAGAGCATAATCTATTCCATCAATCTCTGGAGCATCCTTCTTGTACGACATCTTTGGATCTTCCTTAAGCTGTTAGAATTTATTTCAAGGAACGTTGCTCTGATACCAATTGTTGAAATGCACAGGACAACTGAGAGGGGGGTGATTTAGTTGTCACCAAAACTTAACTTCTTATAAACATCAAAACATCAATCAATTATCCACTGTTATTATGATTTAACCATGAAACCATGAAATCATAAACTTAAGCATAATCACACATTCAACACATAAGACACCATATTTTTTACATGGAAAACCCTATAAGGGAAAAACCACGGTGAGTGTTAGCTCACAAAATAAATATGTTATAGCAATACCCAAAATCAAAGGCTCACTGCCCAAAATGCTCACTACAAAAGTTAGGGCTCACTACCAAGATCAGCTCACTCCCAAGGGGTCGCTCACTGCCAAGGGTTTGTGAACTGATTTGATAGCATCTACTCCATGCCTGAGTTCAGTTCCATTGAAGCGCAATACATTTCCTCTGCTCTACTCTGCCTTTTCACTTCGCACTTATATTCACATTTTCGCACAAGGACATGTTTTTCACAACTTCATTACATGTTTTTATACAATTCATCAACCTTGGAATGTACATCAAGGTTGACATTACATTCATCAACCATTGGAGCAATCTCCAAGGTTGGCATTACAAACATACATAGAAATAGGTCTAGACCTAAACAAAATTAGCTAAGGAAAAGATGTATGTGGAACACATTATGCCTTAGCTGGGACTCAAGTGCAATCTTCCACGCCAGAACACACTTTCACAATCTTCATGCATCTCCGCAAGTAGTGAAAACAACTAGGTCAAACAAGACTTGGAGTTAACACTAAGTCTTTTACGAACAATCTTAATCCACGATCTAAATTGCTCTTTGTGGACCAATCAGAAGGTACGAATATGATCAGGAGACATCCATAAGCAAATTGTAATCACTAGGAACAACCGCACAACATCTAACCACTCTGTTAAGAAGATATTTCAAATTGGAGCACATAAACAACACTGTCAGCTACTGTCATAAAGAAAAGATCACTTGTAGACCACCAATTCATAAACCATTTGATTTGAAGCCACATAACATCATTCTAGACTTAACTCTAGAACCACAGACCATAATACTTCAATGCAAAGGAATGTAGAGAAAAATACTTTCTCCCTGTCACCACTGAATGCACAGAAAAATAGTTCTTACTCTGGTGAACAGAACTCTCTCAAATCTTCATGCTAGAGGCCCAAACTTGGAATATAGCATATTTAGACATGCCTCTAAATGACTTCCAATACATAGACAAAGGTATTTATTCTACAAGAAGTGCAGAAAAAATTACTAGATTGTTCTGCTGTAAACAAAGATACTCTTCAACACACTGTTTCCACTGGGAGAGCAAATTTTCTCAAAAGCACTTGGAAACATAATATCAGGATCACTTACTCATTATCTTCAACACTTACATTGGCCAACATAAAGCAATTAATTTAATACAAGTAAGCAACAAAACAAGATCACAATTGACACCAATGACAACACAGATATGTTGACATCAATGACAACACCGGTTAGGCACAAACTTGCAATAGACCCCTCCAATGGAGACGTCCCCATTAGAGAGGCACTCTCTAATGGAGAGGCCTCCATTATAGGCACCTCCTCTGTGAATACAGAGAGAGTTTTAAAAAAATATAACACTTGCTCTTCATTAAAGTTAACTTATTTATCTTGTATGCTTTAGCATATAAAAAAATGTCTCTTGAGATCCATCAAATAAACTTTAATACATGTTGTTATAGAAAAGGAAACGTGCCTTATTAAAACAACAAATAAATAAATCAGTTTATTTATAAATTACTAAGTTCTATGAATATTCTATAAATTATTGAAGGCTGGAAATAATATAGAAGGAAATGAAAGTAAAGAATTACCAAGTTTAATAATTTTACATTAGAAAATAAACAAAAGATTGAAGAGTTAATCCTTCTTATACTAATTGAGAGAAAAATTAGATTTGTTCCATTGGACCCTAAAGAACAAACTCTTGGAATCAAAATATAAGACCAAATCTAATGGAACTCTAGACACTAGAATTGTTTTAAATTGCCAACATGAATGATTGGTAAATGGTTTGATTTCAAGCGGAAAAATTATTTTCTGAAGGATTGGAATCGTTGACACCATTTTGAATTTATGGTTGCATTTCTATATGTTTGCATGGGCAATGGGTAGAATGCATGGTTAAATTCACTGTCATGCATGGTGACCTTGAGGAACTAGTTTCTTTAGGATGGGTCGGGCTTCCTATGTGGGTAGCACGGGGAAGCTTTGGCTTCGTGGTAGGGTGGAAGTCGCCTCTATGATGCTCTCTTGACTTCGGGGTATGAAGGAGGAGGAAAGGCAAGGTGAGAGATTTAACCGAGATGCCATGTCACCATGAGATCTTACTATATCTATTAAAGATATGTAATCTTGTTAATTTCTTATATCATTTCATTATATGTCGAGTATTCAACATTGAACGAATATAACCTAATTCTCAATGAGCTATATGGTTTTGATAGTTTTATAACTTTGAATTGACAATAAAGAAATCTTAGTTTATCTATTATCCTAAGATGATAAGTTTAAGATGTTGTAGAAACATTCATGAAATCTCTTGGCTTATGTAATAAATTTAAGCGTTCAAGTGTTAAGATGCTATCAAGTATTTTATCACTCATTATCATTGTATGATAAACTTAGCTTGAATTAAGCTTACATGTCGCTTATATGATGCTTATTATAGAACCATGTTCATATATGTTCTATGTTTATGTGTAAATGTTGTTACGTGTTTATATGATGCATATTGTGGAACTGAGTTCTTATATGATATATGTTTATGCAAAAAGGATGTTATATGCTTATATGATGTTTTAGGTAGTATTAAGTTCATATATGGTAAAATGGGAGTATTATTACACAAAGAAAGAGTGAGAGAGAGGGGTAGAGAGATAGAGAAATAAAGAGGGAGAGGGATATTCTATATATATATATATATATTATATATATATATATATATAGAGAGAGAGAGAGAGAGAGAGAGAGAGAGAGAGAGAGAGAGAGAGATTTTTGATGGCCCGTCTACCCATCTTCCACATGTCAGTTTCTATTTTTCTTTGTAATGTTTAATGTTAAGATTTACTAATTTGTGTTTAATACCTTAATGTCAATATTTAGAGTTTCGGGTTCACATTTAGGTGACTTAGATTTGAACTTAAGGAAGAGGGAGGAAGAAGGAGAGGAGGAGAGAGAGAGAGAGACTTTCATTGTGTGATAGACTTAAGGCTATGGTCACACATTTTAATGGAAAACCCTACATTAAAGATCAGGCTACAGTACATGTCTATTTAAATATATAAGGGCAAAATTTGGTTTAATCATACTTTTATGGGATTTGAGGCTTGGTGGATGGTGTAATAAAGGAAAATACCATCATCCCTACTGGCTCAACTAATTAAACTATGATCTTTTAGTGAACATTTTTTTCTTATCTCTAATAATAACATAATATATGATATAAAGCAAGCATATATAAATCTTAAATGACCAATAACATGACAAGTTGAAAGTCATATATTTGTCACAACCCTCTTATGATAATAATAATACATACAATTATATAATAATTTAAATTAGGGATTTTTTTAATAATGTGTGTTTACTAAAAAAATATTAAAAATCATGTCATTATAACTTTGTATTATGATATTATAATTTTCAATTATTATTATTTAATCTTAATTTTTGAAATTGTCTTTATAATGAGCTTGTGACTCTTTTAAGAGCCTAAACATTGTAAGTACTTGTGCGTTCAATGGTGTGTATCAAATGCCTTTAAGAACTTTTGTAAGATAAATTGTGAAAAGTCATCCCTAAACCTCCTTATCAACTTAATTTAGTAAAATATAATTATAATTTATTAATGTCATATTTAAATTTGTTATAGCAATGTACTATTAAATATTAGTGAAATTTCTAACATTGGATGTCTTTTTGCCCATCATAATTGTGGACAACAAAATGGAGCATGCCCTCTGCCCATTCTCCCAATCTAACATATAAAACAAATTTTATAAGGAAGATACCCATTTTATAATACAATATAATGAGGCACATGAGCTCAGAATATACCTCTCTACTTATTTTATCTATCTTTGTTGTCTGTTATCTATCTTTAAGACATTTAGAAGATACCCTAAATGTCTTTGGAGGTAGAGATGTCTAAAGACATAAGAAGAGGGATTGGGAGATAGAGGGATTCAGAGAGATAGAGAAATATATGCATAGAATTAATTTTAACTACTTTGGGAAATTCCAACCCTAAGGGTTTGATTTACCTTGGGCATCCAATCCAAAGGGTTGGAGGTACCTTTTGGATGCCAAGGCCGTGTTTTTAACAAAAGTTAGAAAATTCAACCAAATACTGTGTGTGCTCCCCTATGGCTTGCACGTTTTTCAATGTTAATATGAAAAAATGCTAGGATGACTTCAAGTTTTTTATTAGCTTTCTAACCATGTATTTTTTTTCAAAAATCTGATAACATTAAGGTTTCCATCTTCAATTTCTTTTGCTAATGTGTGTTTTTTTTAGAAAACCTCTCTCTCTCTCTCTCTCTCTCTCTCTCTCTCTCTCTCTCTCTCTCTCTCTCTCTCTCTCTCTCTCTCTCTCTCTCTCTCTCTCTCTCTCTCTCTCTCTCTCTCTCCCTCCCTCCTAAACCCTAAACACCTAAACCTTCGGCCAACTATGCATGTTGTATCACAAATTGATGTCTACTGCAATAATTGCAGAATCAATAGATTTGCTACAACAACATAGTGTCAATCTACAATCAATAGATTTGCTATAACATAGTGTCAATCTAGAATCAACAGTCATACTTTAGGTCTTTCTCTTAATTTTTTTTATGTTAATCCAGAAATATATTTCATTTTCGTATTCTGCAAATATAGCATCATTCTAGTATAAACCTAAACTCAAAACAAATGCATAATCTTGAACACGTACAATTCTTAAATGAATGGTGTATTATGTTACAAAATATGAAAAATGGTAAATCTCTCTTTTCTAAAAAATCGAATTCTAACTTTGTTAAGCTGAGTTCTGGTGACTATCATCTTGATGAGGAATATGGTTAATCACTCTTCAACTAAGACATATAGTGTTCATTCAAGAAAAAATACTTTATTTTCATCATATAAAACATATTATGGAGATTGAAAATTAAAAAATGCCACCCAAACAACCCCTTCAAAAAAATACATATTATTTCAATTTATACACGTATTTCATTCTTAGCAAAATACAATCAAATTAAGAAAATCCAACATAACTATTACAATTTCGGTGTACCCATTGCATAACCCATACTTATTGTTAGCTTTTGATATTCATAAATAGTTTGAGCAATGTAAATCCATTTACAATGCTGAATTTGGTTTTCACTAATATAATAAGGTTTACTTTTGGCGGTGGGTCCGTTACTCAGAAGGGTTTTCCCAAGAATATATGCCATCTTATTGTCTCTATCTCCTTCACTTATTCTTCTATGTTTAATTAAGGTTACATGTGTTTTCTAGGTCAACAAATTTTATTACTTTCCATTTCTCCTAATTGAGGAATAACCATTGTAAAACCAACATTTGGTATCAAAGCTTTGTTTGGATTGATCCCATGAAGGAAGGGATACATTTCTTATGTTGCTTTTTTTTGTTGTGGGATAATTCATGTGGATTTGAAATACCATTTGAAAATTAGAACTCATATCCAAAACCTTGACAATTGAGATTGAGAAGTCCAGTAGGTAAAACTTTGAGTTGTGGAAATTGAAGGTTGAAGATCTACATTATAAGTCTTAAATATTTGTACTATTATCCATGTACCCATATAATTAATTTATATTAAATTATAAATTTGTAAATGGATATAACAAGGATCTTGTGGGAATGGTCACTTAGATGAGTGGTCAATGATAAAATGATAACATTGTAAATAGATTTAACATGTCATCCAATATAACAATGTACTTAACAACTTATTTCGAGAATTTTATGGACTCATATAAAAAGGGAGACATGCCTTCAAAGCCAAATATGAAGTATGTGTAGAGCATAAGATTATTATTGGATGCTTCTAGATGTTGTGCTTTCCCTAAGGATTCTGAAAACAAAACCTAATAATAATAACACCATTTCAAACTTTTTTATTATATTATAAATATTATAAAAATAAATGTTTTTTATGAAACACTGTCAATTTTTCCATGCAGTTTCTTTTATAGAGAAATAGGGATTTTTTAATTTATTTTTATATAAAGGAATTTTAAAGCAGTTATTAGTTTATTAATAATAATTAAAAAATAATTTAGTCGGTGTAACAAAATGGTAAAGATGAAATTTTATCATTACGAAGATTTGAGATCAATTGACTTTTTTCGATTTTTCTCACGTCAGAAACTCGTCAATTTTTCTCACGCCTGAAACTCGTCGGTTGTTCTCACACCAAGAAAAAATCATGTAAGAAAAAGTCTCATATCATTTAAATGTCCCCAACGGATACTTTGGGATTTCTATTTTTTGCATTAAAACCTTATATGATTTAAAGCTTTCAATTTTAAAGCATATACATATATATCCATTAAAAAATGTATGTATTAAACTTTAACACACAATTTAAAAGGTATACAATCCATTAAAACAAATTATATTTCATATAACAATATATTTTAAACTCTCATAAATTAAAACCTTTTAATTTTGGAGTTTAATAACATTTTTTTTTAATAAAAGGGGTAAAAACTTTATTGAAATTTAGAAAAGAACATTACAAAACATCAAAGGGCCAAGGCCCTGAGAATCCATAAGAAACAGCCATACAAAGCATGAAACAACATCATCCTTCACCAATACCATTCCCATCCTCGACAAGAATCCTCTCCAAGTCAAGTCAGAGCTCATGAGGAACCTATTCCCACTCATCAATCTTCCAGCCATCTAAATGCTCAGAGGCCCACTTAGCCAAATAATCTGCTACCCTATTCCACTCCCTTGGAATATGGACAAAAGACACCATCTCCATCAAAGAACTTATCTGCAGAATCTGCTGCACCATCATAGCCAACTGCCAACTAACATCAGATACCTTCTGTTTATTCAGCAAATTAATCAAAACCTATGAATGAGACTCATAGATGACCTTGCGTCATCCCAAAGCATAAGCCCTCTCCAAAGCGTAGAGGATCGCCAAACCTTCCATAAGGTTGATAGTCTGCACTCCATGAACAGAAAAGAAAAAAACCACTGATCCTGAAAAATCCCTACTAGCCCCACTAATCCCAGCAGCCCCAGGATTGCCCCTTGAAGAACCATCAGTATTGAGCTTCAGAATGCCAGCCGGAGGGGGTAGCCAAATCCCCACCCTTTGAACTTTCTTATTCACCTGCCTTCCTCTCCTAACACAAGCAGAAGCTGGAGACAACCCCTGAATACCCAATCTATCCACCAGCTCAGCATCCCCTTTCTCCAAAGGGAACACCACATCACACTTAGCTTCCACCATCTCTCGAATCATACCCATAATTCTATGCCAAACTTGTTGAATCAACAACTTCTCACCTCAAAATATTCTTCGATTTCGTTCCAACCAAATTTGCTAGAGTATGAAGGAAGGCCCAACATACCACACATCTTGCAAGAAAGAGGCCATAGAGGGAGGTCTACCCAGACTACTCCAAAAATCCACCAGGGAGGAAGCATGAACACAGGGGCTTTTCCAAACTTCCCACCAAAAATGCCAAAGATGCAAAGTCAAGGGACAACGGAAAAACAAGTGAGAGGAGTCCTCCTCTCCACATCCACACAAAACACACATACAAGGACCCTAAAAACCTCGCTTCTGAATATTATCCCATGTCAAGCACCTATTCCAAGCCAAAGTCCAAATAAAGCAGTTACACTTTAGCCAAGAAAGCTTATTCCACACTTTCTTCCACCAGTGAACCTCCACCCCATCCAGCCAATGATAGCACCTGATATCCAGAAGCAACAATATAGACACCCTTAGGATTAGGAGACCAAGAAAGAACATCCCCTTCCTGGAGGGAGCTACAATGTCTATGAGAAAGGATACTATGAAGCTCAGCACACTCCTCCTCCATACCAACAACAGGCCACTCATCAGGATTCTTCCATCTCACCACCACCAATTGCCCATGAGAGGAAAAGGACTTGAAGTCACTCACCCTTGACCAACCTACCTCACAGAACCTCTGGCACAGAGTCACCAAATTAGGAAACTAAGAAACAATGGGAGGAAAACCATCCCAAGAATCAGACTAAAAATAAGCTTTTGACCCTCTTTTACAAATCCAAAATAAGCCATCCTTGACCAAAGCAACCCCTTTCTTGAGCGTACTCCAAATCACCGAGCCTTTCCCCATAAGGGGATAACGAGGAATATCAATTTGAGGGATCCCCGGGAAGTATTTCTGTGTTAATATCCTGGCCCAGATCCCATCCTGCTCCACACACCACCGCCAATACAATTTAGCAGCCAACGCCATCCCTGACAAACAACGACTGCCTTAACCCAAGGCCACCAAATTGGTTCGGGCTACAAACAATGTCCCATCTAACAAGGCTTCATTTATAGGACAATAAGCTACTAGCCCATAAAAACTATCTTGCTAAGGAATCCAATTCCCTAACAAAACCCAAAGGGGCCACCTGAATCATACATCTATAAATGGGGAGGGCTTGCACCATAGACTTGAGCAACTGAACATGACCCACAAAGGACAACCAACGATGGGTCCAATGATTAACTTTCACATGAAATTTATCTAGAATATTCTGCCAAGAATCCCTAGGTAGTCTTCCAACAGAGATGGGAATACCAAGATAGGTCAAATGGAGAACCCCAGTCTAAAATCTCAAGATATGAGCAATTCTCCTCTGAATGGAACTCAGAGTATTGAAGAAAAAGATGGAAGACTTATCTTCATTAATCAATTGGCCCGAAGCAACAAGATAAACATCCAATGCCTTGTGCAAATTCGAAGCTTCCCTAATTGTAGCCATACCCATCAAAGTAGTGTCATCAACAAACTGCAAGTGAGACTGAGGAGGTAAACCACCTCCCCACCCCCACCCCCACCCCTGAATGAAACCTAACTCCACATTCCTTCTTAGCAAACGTCCCAGACCTTCAACAAGAAGAAGAAACAAGTAAGGAGAGAGGGGATCACCCTGCCGCAAATCTCGAGAGGCACCAAAAAGCTCAGAGTGCTCACCATTTATTAACACAGAGAAGGAGACCAAAGTAACACAACTCATAACCCAATAAATCCACTCATCCCCAAAACCAACAACACCAAGAACCTTCTGAAGGAAGGACCATCTAACCCTGTCATAAGCCTTAGTCATATCAAGCTTGATGAACATCGCCTTATCTTTAGAACTGGCCATAGAGTGAATGGTTTCAGTTGTGATAACAACCCCATCTAGAATCTGTCGTCCCGCCACAAAACCACTCTGTTCCTTAGAGATCAGCACTTTAAGCCACTTTTTCAACCTATCAACAATTAATTTAGAGATAATTTTATAAATCACATTGCAAAGAGAGATAGGACGAAATTGACTTAACCTATCTGCCCCATCACACTTTGGGATGAGAGCAAGGAAGGTAGAATTCAAAGCCTGTAACATCTGTTTATTCTTATGAGACTCCTAAACAACTGCCAACAAGTCCAACTTGATAATCTCCCAGAATTCTTGAAAGAACTCAATCGGGAAACCATCAGGGCTAGGAGTTTTCCCTCTCTTCATTTGAAATACAATCCCCTCTAGCTCCTCAATTGAAATATCACTCATAAGATGCTCATTCATCTCCCTAGATACCAAAGAAGGGACACAAGAAAGGACCTGAGCTTCCTCATCAGAACCCCCCTACGAGTCCTCCTTGAATAATGAAGCAAAATATTGCAAAGCTTCATGTGTGATTTCATGAAAAGAAGAAAGAGTTTCACCCCTATCATTCACCAAAGTAGAAATAGAATTGCCATGTCTCCTGGCTTTCACTGAGTTGAAGAAAAAAGCAGTATTTTTATCCCCTTCTTGAAGCCACTCAATCCGAGCCTTTTGTTTCAAAAAGACTTCCTCTCAGAGCTCACACTCTTCCAGTGCTTTCAAAGCCCTAGTCTCCTCCCGCAGCAGGTCCTCAGTCACTCCATCCTCCCTGATCAACCTTGTAATACCATCCAACTCATCCTGGGCAGCAGTCTTAGCATGGAAAATGTTTCCAAAGCATTGTCGTTTCCAACGTTTAAGCTGATACTTGACAAATTGAAGTAACTTAGCAAAAGTATACATTGTTGTACCATAAGCAGGTCTACCATACCTCCACCATTCAGCAACATAGTTATGGAGAGAGGAGTCATGTAACCACATAAGTTGGAACTTAAAAGAAGGAGACCAAGGCACACGAGCTGAAGAAATAGCCAGCTTGATAGGCCAATGATCTGAGCCCCTCCAATCCAAAATTTTAGAGCTAGAAGACCACAACCCACCAACCCAGTAGCAAGAAAGTAGAAAGTGGTCAAGTCATTCCGCAATGTAGTTATTCCCAATCCTCTGATTGTTCCAAGTAAATTGGCCATTAATGGGCTTGATATCAACAAGATTTAAAGCTGAGATGCTATCCTGAAGTAGCAATGTAGAAGGCTCAAGCCTCACAATACCACCCCGCTTCTCAGCCAACTTAGAAATAGCATTGAAGTCTCCAACCATAATCCACGGATGGAAAGGAACCATTCTTCAGACAAACTGGATATGGGACCACAAAAGTTGCTTACCCTGAAGTTCAGTAGGCGCATAGATATTGGAGAAGAGAATAGACTCCCCCGTCTCAAAACAAGATGCAATCATAGAGATAGAAGACTGAAAGGACAGCCACCAAAGAGGGTAGATCTTTTGAGGATTCCATAAACAAGCCACTCCCCCAACAGACCCTTGAGCACCAATACACTGGCACTCTCCATGCCCCAACAACTTGGGCACTAAACCAAACATACACTCCACTGATAACTTAGTCTCCTGTAGGGAAAGAACATCAGGAGATTGACTTCTAACCAAATCACGAACAACTTTTTGTTAAGGGCCACAATTCAAGCCCCTTACATTCCAAGATAGAACAATCATTTCAAGGGGCTCAAAAAATGAGAATCTAGAGTCTTAATAGACCCTAACTCTACCAATGTTTCCCTTGTTAATTTAATCTTTTCCAAATCCTTTTTTCTACCAAGCTTGGAAGACTTCTCCCCAGCCCCTTTTTTTGGATCCTTTTGATGAAGACCCAAATGAGAAGAAGAAGACTTATTATTCTTCACCCCCTCAATACTTGCAATCGAAACAAGAGGAGATCCATCGTCACCACCCTTCTTCCCTACTATAATAGGAACCGATTCCACCTAGACTTCCATTTGAACATCTGTGTCCATTTGCAAAGCCCTATTATCCTACAAAACCTGAGTAGCTTCAGAAAGAAGGCCCTCCTATCCTATACCCAAAGCACCCTGATCCAGATTCACCAAGCCTGGATTCACTTCCTATTGGCTAAGATCATCTAAAACTTCAAATCTATTGAAAGAATCTTCATCCTACCTTTCCTTCAAAGTCCTCTTTTGACCATGATTCCTATTTCGAGCCTTGACAAGAATGAAACCATCAGCCCCATCCACATCACCAGGAATGGGTTCCTTCCCCTTTTCATCCCTAGGGGGATTGCAGGGAGGCTAAGAAGGATGGGAATCTACAGGCCTAGCCTTTGGGCATCTCCTCTGCAAATGTCTATATTCATGACAGAGACGACACCGAAAAGGAAGAGTCTCATAGTCCAACTGCTGCACCCAAGAGTAAGGACCCACACACATATCTACCAAATCTGGCAAAGGTTTACTTAAATCAATCTCAACACAGATACGAGCAAAAGTCATCACCTTATTAACTTGAGTTGCTGTGAAGCACCAACTGGTTTTCTTAGCATCGAAGCCAGCAAGTGCAAAACATCATCCCACCAACATTCCACAAGAAACCTCGGAAGCCAAACCCATATCAGAACCTGGTTTGGAAGCTCTTTAGCAGGACTGAAGCTCGCATGCCAAGGTTTAATAAATAACCCAACTGATTATGAAAATAGGGGCCTCCTTCAAAGGCCTTGTTGCGATCCGCCAAGCAATTGAATGAAACCATGAAATAGTTATTTGCTAAAAGCATAACCTCCATTTCTCCCTCTGGCATCCAAGTCCATTGGGCCCACAATTCAAGAAATTGTAATGAAACACGCATTCCCATAAACTTGCACAGCAATGCATGTTTCAAATAATAGTCAATATCTTCCGCAATCATCTCCAGCAAGATAACCAATTTTGGCCTCTCCTCACAATGTTCAAGACATCCATTGATCTTCGTAATCCATGTACCACCAGACAAACCTGAACCAACCAACCCCAGATTTAGTGTGAACAAGTTATTATTAAAAACCTTCAAAGCATGCGAAGGAGAATTCACACCAACCACTGCTGAGCGAAAATCCATCTTGGGACTAGCCCCTGAAGACTCCCCGATCGGCATTGAAACTAAACAAGACCCAAGGCAGGCATGCAAGGCCCCGAGAAAAAAGAACCACCACTAGGGTTTAACCGACCCACCACCCAGTACTACCTTCAAACTGTAGACCCAAACCAACCAGGTACAAAAAAACCCCACCCGCAGCTTCCAACCAGGCACAAAACCCCCGCACACTCAAGGAGAAAAAGACACCGATGCAGATGAAAAAACTTTGCACTGAAAAAATCACAACCCCAGACCTCCCCAAAACACTTGAACTCCCCACACTTTGCACGGCCAAGAAAAAACCAGAGGATCAGGCTAGGGCACGAACGCCCTAGCTCGACATGCAGAGCAAAAAATTGACATCCCACTCAAGTTCAATCCGGAGTTTAATAACATTATTTCAATGTGAATTTACAAATTATCCATGGGCCTTGCTCAAACTATTTAAGACTTTGTAACCAAAATTGAAATGCTTTTCATCTAGTAGTGAGGCAATTGGCTTGCATAGATGTAAAAATGGAAGAAGAGGAATGCATTGAATGCCTTACATAATTCACAATCTATGGAAATTCATAGAAAATAGAGGAATTCTTCCCCTCTGTCCCATCCCTTGTGTTCATGTTGTTTCCTGTTAGATTATTATAGGGGCTTCCACATATTATTAGATCAAAACCTCCAATCAAATTAATCATTTTGATGAAGTCTTTCTTTTGTAAAATTCTTCACATCTTCTACCTCAATCAATTTACCCTTTTGATGTGTTTTTTCCACCCAACTTTTGAGGATAAGCTTTTTTTATTTACAAATTTTTGTAGATACAACATAATTGAGTGGTATACCAAAACTATGCAAAGCAACTTATGCACCCCAAGTTCTAGAGAACAAAGAAAGGATATTGATCCCCTTTAGATAAATAGGCTTCAAAATATAAAGATGGTATCCTATAATGAACAAATCAAAGTGATGTATTTTCCCTCTTCTTCCATTTTTACATCTATGGAAGCTAGTTGACTCACTACTACATGAAAAGCGTTTCATTTTTTGGTTACAAATTCTCCTTCATGCATCTTTAAAGAATAAAAAATTCTTTTCAAAATAACTTAATTACAAGGCAGTTAGTTTACCTCTCTCTCTCTCTAGATTCCAAAAATATTATTTGACATGTCACTGGATTGGGAAATCTTGAAGAAATGAATTAAAGTGGGAAAGAATTGAAAAGAGAGGATTTGGAGGTGAAAATTGGAGATACCGGACAAATAAATTTAGATTTGTAGAAGGATTGAGGTAAGAATTACCAAACTACTTAATTTGGACATAAAATACAAGGAATTCCTTTACCAAGTTATTGAACATTAGGGCAATTAATAACTTCTTTTGAGTATTTCTAAATTCTGAGCAGCTGGTAGGATTTCACTTCCTCTAGAGTTTTGTAAATTCTTAATCTTAGAAATAGCAAGTGTATTCAATTTGCTACAATATGAAATTTCCCTAAATTAGGGTAGCTGTGAAATTTATAGCTTTGGACGATGACTAGTTGTAGAATACTTGCAAGAAAATTTAAAATTAGTTTAACTAGAAACAAAGGAAAACATTCTCTTCTAAAATACACACCTCCATGACAAATACAATGCATGAATTAGAATTATTACAGAGGTATTGAAATCAAGTAATTCAGGAATGATATTGTTGAATCTCTGTATATGTAGAACCAAAAGTATACAACAAAATAACCATGCATTTCATTACAATGTAGATACCATACTAGGGCGTATAAATTTAAAAATCTGAAGGTTTCCAACAGAAGTAAATTTGGGCGATCCATGGAGGTGACCCCTCCAATAGAGACGTCCCCATTAGAGAGGTGCTCTCTAATGGAGATGCCTCCATTAGAGGCGCCTCCTCTATGAATACAGAGAGAGTTTTAAAAAAAATATAACACTTGCTCTTCATTAAAGTTAACTTATTTATCTTTTATGCTTTAGCATATAAAAAAATGCCTCTTGAGATTCATCGAATACTCTTTAATATCTGTTGTTATAGAAAAGGAAACATGCCTTGTTAAAACAACAAATAAATAAATCATTTTTTTCATAAATTACTAAGTTCTATGGATATTCTATAAATTATTTAAGGCTAGAAATAATATAGAAAGAAATGAATGTAAAGAATTACCAAGTTAAATAATTTTACTTTAGAAAATAACCAACATATTGAAGAGTTAATCCTTCTTATACTAATTAAGAGATAAATTAGATTTGTTCCATTGGAGCCTAAAGAACAAACTCTTGGAATCAAAATAAAAGACCAAATCTAATGGAACTCTAGATACTAGAATTGTTTTAAATTGCCAACATGCATGATTGACGTATATGGTTTGATTTCAAGCCGAAAAGTTATTTTCTAAAGGATTGGAATCATTGATACCATTTTGAATTTATGGTTGCATTTCTATATGTTTGCATGGGCAATGGGTAGAATGCATGGCTAAATTCAATGTCATGCATGGCGACCATGAGGAACTAGTTTCTTTGGGATGGGTCGGGTTGCTTGTGTGGGTAGCACAAGGAAGCTTTAACTTCATGGTAGGGTGGAAGTCGGCTCTATGATGCTCTCTCGACTTTGGGGTATGAAGGAGGAGCAAAGGCGAGGCAAGAGATTTCACCAAGATGCCACATCACCATGAGATCTTACTACATCTATTAAAGATATGTAATCTTGTTAATTTGTTATATCATTTCATTATATGTTGAGTATTCAACATTGATCGAATATAACCTAATTCTCAATGAGATATATGGTTTTGATAGTTGTATAACTCTGAATTGACAATAAATAAATCTTAGTTTATCTATTATCCTAAGATGATAAGTTTATGATGTTGTAGAAACATTCACAAAATCTCTTGGCTTATGTAATAAATTTAAGATTCAAGTGTTAAGATGCTATCAAGTATTTTATCACTCATTATCATTGTATGATAAACTTAGCTTGAATTAAGATTACATGTCACTTATATGATGCTTATTATAGAACCATGTTCATATATGTTCTATGTTTATGTGGAAATGTTGTTACATGTTTATATGATGCATAATGTGGAACTAAGTTCTTATATGATATATGTTTATGCAGAAAGGATGTTATATGCTTATATGATGCTTTAGGTAGTATTAAGTTCATATATGGTAAAATGGGAGTGTTATTACATGTGGTATCAAATCTCTGGGTTAAACTCTAGAGCCTATTGAGTCTACTTGCTTCTAATCCAACTTATTAATTTTTAGGAATTTTCATTAATGGAACCTTTCTACAGTACAAACCAAAATGAACCCAGGGATGATAGGGTTCAAGAAAATAAATTAGATCTAATTATGGTTATATGGACAGACATCAGGGCTAGAATGAATGCCCTAAAACATGAGGTTAGGGCCACTAGGTCCATGCCAAATCAAGGTGAGAAACATGAAACTTCAGTAAATAAAGGAAATCAATCTGAACGAATTTCATATGAAAATGAATCCACACCAGGAAACAAAGGGCCAAAATTTAAAATGAGTTGGCCAAGGATTTAAAGAAAATATCACCTCCCAAATTTGATGGAAAGGCTGTACGGGATGGTGTTGAAGCGTGGATAGTGGAAATGGAAATATATTTTGAACTACGTAATGTCTCTGAGGAAACCAAAGGAGTTTGGGCATCTTTTCAGTTAAAAGAGTAGTGGGATAATGCTAAGATATAGAAACATCTTTCATTTGAAAACTTGACATAGGATATCTTCTTATCCCTATTTTGAAAGGGATGGCTTCTACAGCATTACTTTGACAGGAAAATGAATGAGTTCCAAAATCTAAGACAAGGAGATCTCTTAGTAACTCAGTACTGGGAGAAGTTTGTTCAACTTCTCAAATATGTTCCCCTCTACAAATAGGATGAATGCTTCCATGTAAAGAAGTTTATTTTGGGATTAAAACCCCAAATTGGTTGAGAAGTAGATCTTCATGGCCCATATTCCATGTATGAAGCCTTTGAAAAGGCGATCAAATAGGAACAAAAGCTTCATAGTATTACATAATTTAGAAGGGAAAGTAAAGAGAAAGGGAAATCAAAATTAGGCTCTTGCAAACTCTCCCAAATAGAAGAACCAGAAGGGTAATCAATTTTGGGACAAGAAAATTAAGAATAAGTTTGCAAAGGGGGGTGAGCAAAGCAAACCCTACACCAAATCTAGGACTTTCAATGAAGGGGAAAATGATAATAATGATAGGGGAAAGTTTCAAAAACCCAAAGAAGGACTGAGAGGTGGGTTTTTTAATTGTGGGGGTGGGTATTATGCTAAAAATGCCCTTAGACGGTAGCTGAAAGAATAGAAGGAAATTGGTAATAACAACCTTTTCGAAACCACATCCATGCGATGGTACATAATAGACAAGCTAACTTCCAAGCCACTCCCATTGAACTAATAGGTATGATTTATGGCCTTTTAGTTAATGTGCTTATAGATACTGGTGCTATTGAATGCTTCATTGATCCTAGAATAGTATAAATATTACCCAGGAAGGCTAGTTTCATGGCCAACTCTTGGACAGTGATGTATGGTAATTGAGATGAGAGAAAGGTAGACCAATGTATAGCTTGTAGTGAATTACCATTATCAAATTTTGTAACTCAAGTTAACCTTTATGTGGCTCCTTTGGGATCATATGATGTGATCCTAGGAATAAATTTGTTAACTCAACACAAAGCCATAGTAAATTGCTTCAAGAAGATAGTAATCTGTAGAGACAACTATGGAAACCCAACCAAGGTGTGTGGCATTCAAAGGGGCATAAGCCTTAGATAGATCTCTTCCATGCAAGTAAAGAGAGCTCAGAGGAAGGGATGCACCATATATGCTATTCATATAGAGGATTTGGGAGAAGAAAAAGAACCTTCCATTGACGACTTTCCAATACTTCAAGATTTCTGAGATGTGTTTCCAGAAGAATTGCATGGTCTACCAATGAAGAGGGAATTTGACATTTCCATTGATCTTCTACCTAGTATAGAACCACAATCAAAAGCTCCCTATAAAATGACTACCTCCAAACTGTATCAGATGAAAGTTCAGTTACAGGAATTGCTTGACAAGGGTTTGCTTCGACCAAGTGTATCATCATGGGGTGCACCTATACTCTTTGCAAAGAATAAAGACTGTATTCTCTGAATGTGCATCGATTATAGAATGATCAACAAAGTGACTATCAAAAATAGGTATCCTCTACTGAGAATTAGTGAACTCTTTGATCAAATGAGAGGTGCAACCGTATTTTTTAAAAATTGATCTAAGATCAGGATATTCATCAGTTAAGAATAAAGGA